>JAQSVV010000534.1:0-675252 GCA_036375495.1 Agrotis segetum | reverse complement strand
GGGGAGAACTAAAGTCATTCTTGTTAATACTGCTCCAGTTGCTACTGCGTGTTGCTCCGTTTTTCCAGCGAGAAATCGCTCTCACTCTTCAAATTTGAACGCGAAATCATTGTGATTGTCTCGTGCGCGCTCTCGCGAGCACGTTATCTAATACACTTCCCACAATGGCTCAGTACTGAGCGCTCCGACACAATGCTTCCGTCGGCTTCGGTTCCGCTCTCGTAAATTAGGTAAGTGGTGCATTTGACGAAACTTCACTTTTTCACCGGCCTACTTTACCCCGCTGTGCGCTGTTGGATTACCAATCTATAATTTGTTTGCTGCCGATTAGCAACGCATTTGTCCATAAAAGTTGATTACCACGCTGTCTCGAGGGTCCATTAGAGAGCAGCCGATTAGCGACGGGAATTCATGCGATCTTTTCGCACGACAATCGGGAGCGAGACGCTATAACTAGAGCGACTAATATTCAAATGGACCGGTTTTAGAACATCTAATACCTGTTGCTTGGACTGACGGCGACGCCGTTCTGCATGTACTACTAGTTTTCTAGTTCATTTAAAATTCTTACCTTGAAATATACGATTCATATTCTATTCACCAAAGTAAGACACCAAAATAATTTAAAAGTATTTAAAAGTCTGTATAAATTTAGCATCCGCTACCGGCGCGGCGTGTGCTTCAGTGCGAATATGTGGGTCGATCTAACTCAACGCTACACTTTCGTTGGCGATATGCAAATCAGAGCGTGAGCATAGTAGGTAGTCAGTCGGCGCCACAACTATAAAATTGTTTGGAAACTGCCTAATCGACTCGTCGTTTTGCAGGCTGCACTCGGTTTCTGCAATATTGTTGTCATTACAGTCATTACTATCCAGTAATTGTCGGATCCACCGCGGCAGCTTTCACCTCAATTCAAACAATTTCCCCTGGCTCAGAATCCGCCGGGTCCTGTAGCCTGTAGCATTAAGTGCTCATATTGCAATACAGTCGCAGCATTCACCCAGTAATGTGTGGGAAATGGGCGTTCCAACTTTTTTTAATTGCCTTGTGTCGGCTGTGTGGTATGTTATTATTGCGGAGCGTAATGCAACGCGGGCCACAGAAGTAAGGCGCCTAGCTGTCTCCGGACAATTTCGTTGTTAATTATCTTCCATCGGCTGGCTGGCTGCTCGGTGGCACGTCTGGCCTGTAACTGCTGCAGAAAGTAGGCAATGAGTGTGTGGTGCCTGATGCACGTCAACTACTCTCCAATAGTATTTTCGATGCACAGCTGTTGTGGGTCGACGACCTATCTGCGGAGAGCCCACCGTGCTGTTTTGTTTATGCCTCTATTTCTGGAATAGACGTTCTACGAAATAATTTATTAACACAGAAGCGTCGGTCTTAGAATATTATACTAGAGACCTTTCACACCGGATTAATTTATACAGTTAATAAAAAACACTAGTTTTCCTTATATTTTTCAGTTTCTGAACTTTTAACTGTTCATTAGTCGACAAAAGCGGCGTACTGTTAAATTACACGCAGAATCCTAATTCGAATTTGTCGTTGCATTACAATCGTGACCCAAAGACAACCCGATTCGGATTCGCGGTGACGTTTGTCTGTGCAGCCTCGATTCCGCACTCGCTACTCACGTCTGCGACGAATCCGGGACCATTTGACACACTCACTAATTAACTTAACTCATGAACTTGAGTTTTTACTCCAATTTTTGTCCTCGTTAAAAAGGCCCAGCCGGTTTTTGCTAACGAAAAGGTCGTTATTGAAATGAATATTTATAAATCATTATGGAAAAGCTGTCTTTGGGCTCTCGCTTTTCGCTTCAGGTTAATCAAAATTTACTTGAAGATTCAAATTGAAATATCAACAAAAGATTACAAATTCAATGTTGTTTGTATTAAAATTGTATTTTGATCAGGATATTGCTACCTTAACATTTCATTCTAATAACTTATCTGATTTTATGAAGCTCTTTAAGCAGTATATTCATTATAAATTCAGCGAATCCACCTCACCCGTTACTTAAGGCCTAGATGGCAAAGCGGCTGGAAAGGTACGTTTATTATCTGGTATTTGGCACAATACCGCTGTTTCGCTGTAAAATAACATTCTCTCTTGATGAGTCTATTACGTAGACATGAAATTGTACTTTGCTACTTGCATCCATGTCTACCGCAATGTTCGTATGTCGTGATACACAGACTTCCATTATTGCTACAGAATATTTGATAGTCTATTCAGTATCGACAACGGTGGATCTGGGGCACTTATTACTACTTATTGGCGAAGAAAACTGTTCATTCTACAGTAAATCGTGTAACTTTATGTCGCTTCTACACATTTGCTGTAACTTCAAATCAACGGTTAGCTGAATCCCATTTTCTGATTTAAGTATACATACACACATCAAAAAGTCTGTGTTCACGAGCATACCTTGATTTTTTTTTATCTAGATCTGACATACGTCAGAAGACTTAAATCACGTGTTTGAGAATTCATCCTAAAAACGCAAGTGCATAATAACAATTCTTTACGATTAAGCTCTTTAACAAACCTTCAACGCGATATGGACCCGTAAGGCCGTAATTCATACACATTTTTGTACGAATTGGACTTTGCGAGTTTATGAAAGAGCTTTATTTTCTCAGTACGAACTCTTTAGCTTAATTAATTCGAATAAGTAAGTCGTAAAAGCTTTAAGCTGTGTACCTATAGAATAAACGAACACAGAACAAATGCTGTACTACCCAAAATTATTCACCGATTCTCGGAATGTTTTGTTTAGAAGTAAAATATCGAGGCTACGAAGAATTGCCTTAACTCGATCTAAAATCTCAGGACTATAATATTCTAAGCGTAGTACCTAAATACGGAAAAGATAGTGCTGTATCTGATGTTCTAGCTCCGCACTAGCTCGGTCCGTCTTATCTAAACGCAGCTTTAGATGTGGACTGAGTCATCGGTAACGACGACTCGCTCGTGAGTACTCGTGACGTGAAATGCTAACCTGTAATTTAGACTAAGATTTACGAGGCGACTCTTGCGGTGATTATAGTCATTCTAAAGTGTGCGGCTGCCAAAATTAAGAGGTTACAACGCGCAATGATAAGTGGGTATAATATACGCGATTTAAATGTATTTGAATATTCGCTTCCCAACCAGTCTTTTAGGAGTCTGCAGTGGTGCAGTAAAAATCTGCATCAATTCCGTCATACTGACACATTCTCATAAACCGCTAAAACGACTAATCCTGAGAATTGGTGATACCTGCGCATGATGAGTACTTATATGCTGGTATTTTCCTGGTATAATCTCAAGTCGCATCTTACGACTGTTTTAACCATACAACGCACCGCCTGGTTTTATCTATGCTTTATTATACGCAAATAAAACTATTACACGTAGAGTCATTTGTAGAAAGATAAAGGAATTCAAAAAAATACAATATCAAAAGAGAATAATCTTGATAGCAACAAAAAACGTAACACGGTAACAAGTAGATAGTTGCCAAGCACACTTAACTGCTATCTGATTGCGCTGTCTAACTGGCTTACTGGATTTAATTTTACTGCCAAAAAACGCTCCGAGGAATAATTAAACTCATCAGAACCCATAAACAAATTCCCATAGAATCGACGCGCAAGTTTTTTGTGCAATGCTTACGTTTATAGATTGAAGTCGTCACGTTTTTTGTTATATCATAAAAACCATACACCGTTCACGGTGCTCGCCTAAAATTTTATTTAATCATAAGCTTTCAACTCGCCTTTCAATTTGAATTGCCAGCGATTTTGCATGTTTAATACTTCTTTTTGCTCTCCCTGAACTATTACCATCAGTTTTTCTCTCATCACGAGTTTAGTCAGTATGTACCGCCAAGTTTTTTTTCAACAGCGGCTGCCTTGCCCATAAATGGCGTTATTTCCTGCCTACACCTGCGCCAATGGTCATTCCTTGGCGGCCGACGCGTCGTCGCCCGCAATCAATGCCTCGCGATTAATAGCAAGCCGCAAAAACGTCGGCTTAGCTTCCTCAATAGATTATTTTTTTGCGACTTAATGTCCTTTCGGTCGATTTCCGAAGATATGCATTTGGATCAAAGAAAAGCGGTTCAGGAACCATATTTCTTATTTTATGTGAACTGTCTGTAATTGAATTTTTATTGAAGCCATAAAATTACAATGATTCGTAGTGTCTGTCTGCTGTTCAATGATAATAGATTCACCATGATATACTTTGACAGCCTGCTAACTGCCTGTATGAAACAGAGTAGCTTATTCAACAACCAGTATACGATTTCAACATCAGAACCCTGAACTATCCGCAATGCCTGTAATCTATTTCTTCTAATAAAAGTAAACAATGAACATAATACTCGTATGTTCTGAAATAAATGTGAACGTCCCGCCAGAATGTTTCCATTCATTTCAAATAAGTTTATTTGAGATCAAAGTTCAAATCGCTTTACCAAAGAACTGTTCTCGTTGCAGAGACAAGTCAACACTAGAGTTGAAACTCAACAGTTCAAGTCAACGCTCTGTGGAATTTTCTTGGACGAGTTGTCTATGACATTGAACCCTCGTCAAATCTCGTACGAGATAGTGGCAATACCGACGTCTTTACTGCCACCAACGTCATTTGCCAAAACCCTTCAAACAGCTTCATTACAAGCGGCGAGTTTCACTGGCGAGTTGGTTCTCTTATTGATTCTTAATGTGACAGTTGGTTTCATTACACCCACTGGCGGTTTCATTGTGGAGAAATTACTTCGTGAGATCCATATTTTATGCTGATAGGTCTATTGACTTCTTGGTGTACGTGTTGGCATCGTTTATTATCAACATAAACATTCTGCACTAATTGATTCAACAATATGTCGCTAAGTGTTTATTTGTGGGCGTTTTTAATGTTTTATTTGTGACTCAGTAATGGATGCATTTATTTTACTGTCTGAAAAATATAATTAACTTACGCACCGTCACCGATTAATATACCACACGTGTTCACATAAAGGGCAATGACAAGATTTTGTTATGTCCAAACTGATAAACGGAGCACACAACAAACAGGACAAATGTTTACTGTGCTGTCACAATAATGATGTCACATGTCTAATGTAGTGTGTCTACTTGTCGAGATAACGACAACTTTAGGTTGTTCACCTTTCACGAGGCTCGTGTAGTTAGGGCATCGCATGACAAAATACAATGAGTATGTTTTGCGCTGCGTCTAATTTGAAAGCCAAAAGTACAAAGTACAGGTACAGTTCGCGAACAGTTCACGGACTTGAGCTCTCCGATATATTTACGAGTGGAAAACGTTGATACACGCTCAACAGTTACGGCAAAGAGGGCAACATTCGTTGGCAAGCTCCCTACAACGTATAAATATTCAAAGTAGGAGATTTATTGCTACGACATGATGTGGTTCAGATCCACTGATACTAACAGACGACTGTGTTGGTAATTTTAGACCTATAAAACAAGAAACCACACGACAGTCGTAATAAATGATGATTGGTACTTGCCAGTCACGGAGACTGATGTAGCAGAAAGATATATATAGCTTTACAAATGTGTGAAAGGTTACTCCTGTATGATATAAATGTCGGAGGCTATTACCTGATTATCTCAAAGGTTCAGCCTCTTTTTCTTAAGAATTTAATTAAAAGCGAAATGAACGTGAACCGCCCACGACTCAAATGAGTGTAGGACCTTTGAATAATCACGAATATCCACATTAATTGCAAAAGTTAATTTAGCGCCGCTCTTTAGCAGCTTTCTCACGCAAATTGGGCGTAGGAGGACGTTTTCTAAATATTTCACGTCGCCGCTGCGGCGTAGGAATAATTAATGATTTAGTTATTTATTATCGGACACTGCACGCAGGGTCAAGAATCCTACACATTACACATGAACTATCGGGAACTGCGACTCGGCTGCAATACGCATGGCGCGGCTTTCAAAATGATATGACTAAAGAGGCAGCTGTAACTTTATGTACAAGCAGAACATTGTGTCTTGATGTCCATAAAGTTGTCGTCAAATCGTGATTGATTGCCGGATTCTGAAACGCAAGCTTCTGTCCCTTATTCATTGTATCTATTCCTAATATTTATCATAAAATATTCATGTAAATAAGTAATGTTTGAAAAGACCAAAAAACTTTTATTTTCAAAGTTATCCTTTCATCAACTTCTTTCAAAGCGTACCAAATCTCCACAGTGAAATACGACTGAACAAAATCTTCATAATTCATTAAAACACGGTCAACGATCTTTCTTCAGACAAAAAAGGCGAACGAATAAACATCGTTTTGAATACGACAAGAAAAAGAAAACGTATCTATTCGTTTGAATAACAAATTCGGCTACCGAACTTACAGTCTTGACGAAAATATAAAGTGTAGTTACAAAAACGGGCTTAGCTCGGAGTTTCCGACTTCGGATTTGTTGAAAAGCCTATCGCGTATTAGCAGTCGCCTCACGACTTCACTTTCGCTGGAGAACTATCAATCCCGTCTGTCACGCTTAAAAAATACATTGCGTACTTTGTACTTACTTTGTGTCAAGGGACTACGTTTTACTCCTTTCTTGTGTTATTGGGCGCTTTTATAATTTGCCGTGCCACGGCACGGCACGGCACGTTTTTATCGCCACGGTAAAGTAGGAAAGCAAAATGTATGCATTTGTATGCGAACGCTTTTAATTTACCGTCCACGGCAACGGCACGCCGTGAACGTCAACGATCTACCGTGCCGTTGCCGTAGCATACCGCGCTCCCTGTCAAATCGTCACGGCATTGTTGAGAGTGTAGTGTGTGCGTACAAGAAATTTGTATGTGTGCGTGCGTAGCCAAGAGGCGCGGGTGGCAGGGCGAGAGTATGTAAGGGAGAAAGTATGTGATAAAACGACTTTGTTGACATCCGAAAATAATTGAAAAACTTATTGAGGTCTTCCTTGAGCTTATCAAATAGCGTGTAGTATGATCCTTCTAAATATTTTACTTTTAAAAGCGTATGTTGCCAATACTTTCTAGTAATATGTCTTTTTTTACGTCTTAAATATAACAAATAGAGCATTAAGTAGTCGCTGTCTCTTCGAGAACATATCTGCACTTTGAAGACGCGCAAACCGTAATAATTTCACGGCGAATTATAAAAGCACCCTACGGCACGGCATGCCGTCCACGGCCACTAAATTCTTCTTCACGTCCACGGTAATATCGTGCCGTGCCGTGGCATGGCAAATTATAAAAGCGCCCATTCGCTGCCTTGAGATTTGCTTGGAACATGCATAAGCAAACATTTCTTTTCACTGTCTGCTGAATAAAAATATACATAGGTTTTTGGGAAAGGAAAATCACGAATCAAGCTCGCATAGAAACGTAGTTTGGCACAAATGAACAAAGGCCAATAATCGCTGTGAATTAGTTCAAGATATAGATGATGACCATTTGTGGAATAGTATTATATTCCGATGTCTTCTTTTCAGTGTTTATTTTTTTAACTTTAGTGAGTCAACAAAACAATGGCAGGTCACTCGGAAACGTATATTTTACGATAATCCATCAGTCTGGTCATTCATTGTCTCGCCTTTCTATGTCAAACGGGAACCGACAAACTGTCATTGACAGATGTTGAGCCAATTCCATCACAATGCCAGTTCACTCTATTCGGTACAAAATAACAACCTAACATTTCTCTCTGTTTTTTGCGGTGGACAATAATCAAATGAGTCCATCCCACTCAGGGTGGAGTGAAAAAGACTATCAGATTCGTACTGACTAAAAGTCACCATGTTTCTTTAGTTGCTCTTCTCATTCAAGGGGGACACGTCTACCAGGGTATCAGAACTGTCTTGTCAAATAGCCCGCGTAAACTTGGAACATAATGAATATTCAAGGAACACTGTGGATTTTAGTCAGTACGAGTCTGACAGTCCCTAATGCTCCAACCAGGGAGTCATTGAATGAATTTAGAATGTTTAAAAAAGGGCCGCGGTAAACTTTTTTGTCTGTCCCGCGATTCCAGATTTACCCTTTATTGTAAAGGAGAAATGTTTGAAAGGAGAACCATCTATCTTATTATTAATCCTTCTTTCTAATATCTTTGTATTAATCTTAACGATATGTTCTGTAATACACTAGGTAATATTAAAAGGTTATTGGCCTACCATTGTTTACAAGCAATTATGTACGGTATCTTGTTAAAATAATAATTGAATCGAGCGTGGGTACACAATAGAAGCTATTGCGTCTATATTTGGTGTTTTAATTACGTAGATAAAACAATTACTCATATCATACAAGAGTTTAAAGTATAACCTCGGGATCATGTAATGTGATCTCGAATTTTATGGAGTCAGTAATTTTTGGTACATAGGTAGTTACACATTCGCCCTTTTTTATAGTGGTAAAAACATCAAAAGAGTCCTCCCACCCTGGGCAGGGCGGGGAGGGACTGTCCGACTTGTACTGACTTTAGATTTTAGTCAGTACTATATGGGCTATCTATTGCCTTTTATGTTCCGGGGTCAAGGTAAGGAAATAAGTCCCGCGACCCCGGCAGGCTTTGGCCCTCTGAGTGCCGACATTTTGCTGACGCTCTTTGAGGCGCGCGTTTAACACGACGCGCCGTTGACCCGGGCATGGTGCATGGTCGGACAGCGAGTTGCCCTTTACTCGCTGTTCGCATCCCACAACACATCCGCCCTTGAAATACAAATTGAACTCTCGTCTTTACGTTTCATTTTCACGTCTAGGTATATCACTGAACCAATTGTTGTTAAAGTTTATAAATTGGTACCTTGAGAAAGTCTCACTAGCCTATTAGACGACACTAGAGGAGGAGAAGTGCATAACTTCTCCTGGTGGAAAAGGGCATAGTGTAGTTTTTGTCCTAGGTCACGGACGAATTGACGGGCTACAGCTCGTTGCGAGGGGTCCCTACAGGTCCACTCAGGGCGGGAGGATTCATTTGACGATTTTACTAGCAAAAAATAAAAATAATGCAACTCGTTAAAATATTAATATAATAATGTCAAAAGAAATATTTAAAGTTAAGTTGGCAATACGCTTAAAATTCGTAGAGATTTTCCATGTGGTTACCAATTTTGTACTTCAAATAAAGCACATGAATTGTACGTTGTCATAATAGCGTACATTTATTATTGTGTCTACGAAGTTGCTACGAAATTCGTAACCTCGTAGCAACAGGGTTACGAACTTTAGAATTTTAGTTAGCTCTGTTCTTACTGCCTGAAGTGCTTACATAAGCTGTCTTATTTCATCTGATTACGTACGCTAAGCTACTAAAGTTTCAGTTCAATTACGCACAACCTCGCGTTACTTGTTTCTCGCAATATTATGGAACGATTCCACCAAAATAGTAATAGTGTGGGCGTACTAAGCTGGTATCGCGTTAAGCCTTTGTATCCACAAGCAACGACATTTGTACGCGAACACTGAATTGGAGTTTGGAACTGTGCGCTCACAAATATCGAATCCACTGCTCACGTATGTGCGTACAAAAGTACCCAAGTGTTCGCGAACATGTTTGAATGTTCGGGCACAATTTGTTCGTACATTTGTGCCACAAACCGGTGGAATAGCATCTTTATTAGAACAAGAACCTAATCGAACTTATAAAAGATAATTGCTCGTTACATCGTATCCGTATTGCTAGGAATTATAGTAAACAGTACTAGTTCCTTATCTACCATTTAAACGGTACTGGTAGGCTGAACTTAATTGAAGCTATACACAATCAGAAGTAACGTACGTTCCCATTGATTTTCACCTTTAATGCTTCAACACAATTAAACCCCTGAACGAATTATATAAACGCTTAAGAATTTAATAATGACTTATTTACTAGTCAATATTAAAAAAAAATGTTAATGAGACTGACTTTTATGCAATGTTTTGTCTGATGAAGCAAACTATTATAAGTAAATAAAAAATACTTATTAATTATATTTCGCAACAAGTCGTATAGGAAAGTATGTATCCAATTAACCGTTTAACTGCCTATAAATCAGATTGCATAAGCGCAGTTGACGCATCCGACACTTTCTCGCACGCAGCGACCTCTGAACGCGGGCTGGTGAACTATTGCACTGTGGTGTGCGGAATACTCTATGAGTCTATGCTATTCCTTTGCGGCCCACAGGCTCACAGTCACACATAACCTCCTCTAGATTTCGCATACAGTTCCCATTTGCCGGGTCGCAAGAACTCCATTGCCTTGTTTTTTTTTTTATTAAAAAATAAGCAACAGCTCCATAATTCGCACTTTTAGTGACTAAATAGGCGATACCAAAGTATTTATGTAGCATTCATAAAATCTTTATTATTATTAAATGTGTATTAGGTATTTTACCTAATGGAACCAGCTTGGGTTTACAATTATTATTAAGTAGGTCACGAAGGAGCAATGTGAAAATTACCGGGCCATGACAGAATAATAAAAATAAAGTCTTCTATCAAATAATTAGGTACTTATTATCATATCATAGTAAAGTCTAAAATAAAATTCCTATAAACTACATTGGTTTTAATGTCATGAATCAAGAAAGAACATCAACTAAACTAAAGTCAAATGCATTGACGTGTTATGCGCTTAGTTTTGCGGAGTTTAGAGGAGGTTATCTGTGCCCACAGCCTTTCACGCCGAGGTTCAATGTACTAACGTTATCTATGAGTTCTATGACGCGAACTAAGTAATTGCAGAGTTTTTAGGGTTCCGTAGTCAACAAGGAACCCTTATAGTTTCGCCATGTCCGTCCGTCCGTCCGTCCGTCCGTCCGTCCGTCCGTCTGTCCGCAGTTTAGCTCAGAGACGCACAGTACTAGAGAGCTGTAATTTGGTGTAAATATACGGATTTGTTGTGCCGAAAAAGTGGTAAAATAAAATCTCGTAAAATTTTTTTTTTTTGGTACCTCCAGTACTTACACGTAAAGTGAGGATTTTTTTTTTCCCGCGTACCCCTTAGTGTAGGGTATCATTAAATAGGCCTTTAAAAAATAATGATAGTTTCCATAAACAATTTTTTGATAAAAAAATTCGTTTGTGAAATATTAAGCTTTAAAGTGCTAAATTTTGCTCGATTCGAGTGTCCCCCCCCTCTACCAGCTAAACGGTTATGTTTGGGGGTGTGAAAAAATTGACAATAGTAGTATATATAACGAAGTTTAAAAGAAAATTATCATGACTAAGTAGGCTTTTCAACTTTACGAGTAATAGTCGACCAACTTATAAAATGTACTTGGGTCATATGTTTTCTTAAACAAAATGTATCGGAGAAATAATAAATCAACTGCAAATGTAAGTTTGTCAACTTTATTTTTACAGCTTTAATAGGTATGTTTTTACGGTATGTTTTTTTGGGGATAGTTGGTTTTTATCGTCAACTATTTAACCTTCAAAAAAAGGAGGAGGTTCTAAATTCGTCGTAATCTTTTTTCTTATGTATTTTCCCTGATTTCTCAAAGACTCCTGGACCGATTTTGAAAATTCTTCTTTTTAAAATTACATTCAGCGAATCAGTTTAGTTAGTTCGCATAAGTATTTTGATGGGCAACTACGGAACCCTACACTGTGCGTGGCCCGACACGCACTTGGCCGGTTTTTTTATGTTAGTTCTGCCTTTGCGATTCCGTGGAGTTATGCTTTTCCTTCTCACTTAGCGAGAACGTTTACGTAAATGTGTCAGTGTTTTGAATTAATGCAGTGCTAAGAATTAACTGTTATTGATTAGCTTATATTGTAATTGGAACACATACAGAGCTTCTCTGCAAAAGTATAAATAAATGTATTGCTTGGCTCAAAACTCGAGAGCGGCTAGACCAATTCGTTTCTTTCATATTCGAATGATTTTCTTTTTCGCATTTTCTTCATAATTAATGAGTAAATTGCAATGAGAAGTGCGGGCAAGTCATCAATTTTTAATTAAGATTAGATAATTTTAAACTTTCGACCAGAAAACTATTGTGGACTTTGTGTAATGTTTAATTTCTAGTGAATGTTACTAGGCCAAATGATACTTATAGATTTAAGTATGTCGCCAAAGCCCCCGCACCTAGTAAGATGCATGTATGTTTATCAAAAAGTCAGCTTACATAAATTGTGGTATTACTTTTAATGTCCTCATTCGACGTAAGTACATCATTACCTAAGTGTGTTTATTGAGTGGCAAATTGGCAAAAAATAGACATTAATGCAACAAACATCAGTCTATGTGATAATCCTTATTTATTACTAGTTTTTGCCATCGATTTTGATAAAATAATACCGGTATAAACGGAAACCTATGTGTTCTTCAAGACTATAACCTATCATCAGCAGCTTCATCAGCATGTAGCAGTCCACTTCTGGACAAAGGCCTTTCCAATCGCGCACCACTTTACTCAATAGCATTTTCTCTGTATCAAATTTCATCAAGATCCGTTCAGCCGTTCTGCAGTGATTAAGTAACAAACATCCATCATCACATTTATAAAATTAGTAAGGATAGGTAAGGATTTGTTGGTTGGATTTTATTGTATAAAACTTAACATCCCTTAAACCCGTCCCAAGGCTTATTAAAGTTCAAATTGTATTTAAGGCTCTGGATCAATTGTTTTAAACTCTTGTTTGTCTAAGGGCCACTTGCGCCAAAAGTTGAGTTAAATTGGGTAACTCCGAGTTTAGTAACTCTGGGTTAAAGTGTAAAAATTTTAACTCTAACATTGTATTGTGCCAGGGGAAATTAACCTTAGGTTAACTAACCTTTTGGTTTTTTATTTTACGCTGGTAATATTACAGAGTATTCATTCAATTATATTATCCAGCAAAATATGAATGAGCGAATGATGACCGAAACATGTATACTTGTCTCTTTTGCGCTACAGTATTTTGTATACTTGTCTCTTTTGCGCTACAGTATTTTGTATATAATTATCTCCTTACTTGAACTTGACACCGACTTTTCATTTTGATCGTTTGTTGTTTGAAATTAATCATCGTCAATTTCATGTTGCGCGTTTGAAAGATAACCTAAACGAATTCTGTTATCACAACTGTTTATTTTCTTCCTATAAAGCTCGGATTTCAGGCCGTGTAAACGCGTAGTATTACATATTTTATTAGTCCGTGTTTTGGAGAGTGATTTAATAGTAATATTTGTGTTTGTGCGTAAGTCGCGAGCATGGAAAAGAAAAACCGTTTACGAGGGCCTAATTTTACAAAGAGTGACAGTATATTGCTGTGCGATATAATAAATAACGTTAAAGATATCATAGAATGTAAAAAGACCGACGGAGTCAATCTTATGGAAAAACATAAAGCCTGGCAGGAAGTGGTAAAAATATACAATTCGTCGACCACCGGTTCGCAACGAACATTAGAAAGTTTGCAGCAGAATTATAAAAACTTAAAGAAAAAATGTAAAAAATCTGCTTCTGATGCTAAAATGAATATACCAGGTATGTAATAATAGGCATGATTTTATTATTCAAAGTACTCAAGTGTACCAATGTACGTAGTGGTCACTATAATAATTCTTTTTTATTTTTTTCAGTTGAGGCATTGGTCCACAATGTGGAAGAGTTTGGCACCTCCTCCGATGGTTGGGAAAAAATTTCTCATAGCATGGGGTTATCAACAGAAACTTGCCAAGAAGTTTTGGCCGATCTGAAGAAAGAGGCAGATAGAAAAGCTGCAATTTTAAAAAAGAATGTTATGGGTACAGGTGTGTAGCCCATTTAACCACATCTTGTGATGTTGAACATGACCCATCGACCATTATCTATTCAAAACTTCAGCTAGTATGCTTATATATAATCAAATATCTATTTTTCTCCACCAGGTGGAGGACCAGCACCAAATTATGATCCAGACCCATTGTTGGAAAAAGTTAAAGTTTTAGTTGGTCCTGCTATCGATGGCCTGTATACAATATATGATGGTGACAGTTGTTTAATGGCATCCCAACCAGCGGCTGAGCCTGTTGAAGCCATTAATATGCAAATAGGTATTGATAGATCTCATACTCTATCTATTTGAATCTTGTGGTTATCAATTTGATTGTTTCTTTTATCTACCAATGATGAATTGTTTCTAAAAGTTGTTTTAGGATAGACTTAGATTTGTTCTATACATTGGTAAAGTTCCAACTTCACCCAAGTCAGTTTTTAAGTCCTTAAACCTCTATAAATAAAATTATTTTTTTAGACACACAAGGAGACAATCAGCATGGGGAAAAAAATACCACATTGCAACATACTAACATCACACAACAGGATGAGGAATATTTTACAAATGATAGGGCAAACTTAAAAAAGAAGCCCCACTCTTTATTGGTTCAGAACATTAAAAGTGAGTTTTATACACTTTTTTTGCAAACATAACAAGAATACAGAGAACAGTAAATAGGAAAGTGTGTGCAAATATTGAATTTATTTCTTCAATATTTAAATCTTTTCTTGCAAACAAATTTTGTCATTATTATATACTTTTCTATTTTATTTAATAATTGAGATAATGTGTTTAGTTTAAATATTTTATAAATGATTAACAAACTGAAAAGTAATACAATGATCATAACAGTAAATAATGAATCTTTTTATTTCAGATAAAAAAAAGAATCACTCAGAAATGTCGCAGAAACAATCTGTTTCAACAAAATTTATAAGTTTGGCAAGTGAAAAGCTAGAGTTGGTGGCTTTGCAAAAAGAATTACTCCAAGTTCAAGTAAAAGAGGAAACAGAAAAGTCAGAGCATGGTCGTTTACTCCGTGCTATGGAAATGGAAGATGCAAAAAAAAGATATGAACATAATGAATTAGTTAGAAAATTAGAATTAGAAAATATGTCGCGTTTTTCTAACTGAGTATGTATTAGAGAATGTTGTTATTTAGAATACACCGGGTTTAATAAATACTTCTTTCAAATACATAGTTTTTTATTAAATCTGAATATGTACATGAAACTTATGTAAAATATTTCAAAACAATAGATTTATAATCTACCAAAATATTCTTCTACCAAAACTTGGCGAGCCTGGTGTCCTAATGTACTTCTGACAGAGCTGCCGCTCATTGATAGTTCAAGTCCATCATCAATATCAAATATGGGTGAGTATTCTGGATCAGTGGGTGGTTCTGGGTCATTTTGAAGTCGTGCAATATTATGAAGCACACAAGTAGCAATTATAATCCCAGGTATCCTGCTTAAATGTACTTGGATACCTCTTGACATAATAGGGAACCTTCTTTTCCATATTCCAAAAGTACGTTCAATAGTATTTCTGGTCCGTATTTGTGACTCATTATATAAAGACTGATTTGCAGAACTCACTGTTGCAAATGGAGTCATCATAAATGTGGTTTGAGCATATCCACTGTCACCAAGTAAACAGTAATTTCGATAAGTACCCTGTAGAAAATGTCGCCGTTGATTACAATTGTCCCAGATGTGGGAATCATGGGCAGATCCATGCCACCGTGCAACGACATCATTGAACATTAAATCAGCAGAACATATTGCTTGCATATTAATAGAAAAATATCCCTTTCTATTTCTGTATATCTCTGCAGTTTCTCCTCCTGAAACAAACATACCCAAGTAAAGAAACCTACTGACAGCACTTTATTAATCAACTAGCAGATCTAAACCACTCTGTCCCCCCATACTTATACAAAACTTAATCAAAATCCATCCAGCGCTTCTGAAGCTTACACAGAACACTCAGGCAGACATATTATTTTATTTACTTACAGAATACAAGTAGCTTGTATGAATAAAAGAGATGGATTTACATACCTGGTGACTTCATTCGCACATGAGTGCAATCTATTGCCCCAATAATTCGTGGAAATCGGGCAATGTCATAAAATTTTAATGCGGCCTGCCTTTGTTCATCTTCAGTGACGGGCATAGATATAAATTAATGCAACAAACATGTGGATATAACCGTGCTATAGCATCAGTGACCTTATGTATTATTCTGCATGCAGTTGACTCATGCACTCCAATTACATCTCCACTAGTTATTAATTGACTTCCAGTGGCGTAAAACCGTAATGTGCACAATAACTGATTCATAGGCGCGACAGCTTGGCTGTAAAAATAAAATCAAATTAATGCAAATAATACAATGTTTTACTAAACAATGAAATCCACAAGTCAAATCGTAATAAATATAGGTAGGTACTTACTTCTTATTTTCATTTGCGTACTGCAATCTACTTTTAATTTTATTTAATAAAAAGAAGACGCTTTCTTTCTCTAGTCGAAATCTTCTATGAAAGGCTTTGTCTCTTTGTATGTTATAATAATCAGACCGTTCTGCAAATGTTCTATTAAAAAAGTCCGAACTAATGTATTCGATAATTTCTTCGTCATCATCAGAAAACATTTCATCTATCATATTTTGTAATCTTGTTCTATTCCAACCGCTACGAGTAGTCTCTGTTTGTGTTTACAAACGAACATAACCTCAAAGAAATAATTTTGACATTACTAACCCGGAATTAGTGACGTAACCCTCCAACATTGCTGGGTTAAAAATTTAAAAATTTAACTTTGAGTTACCTACTAACTCTGAGTGGCGCAAGACAAAATTATAATTTAACTCTAGCGTGAACGCTAACTCTGAGTTAATTAATATAACCCAGCCTGGCGCAAGTGGGCCTAACACTTTCTCCTCCCAATCGCCTTGAGCAAAAACAATCTAAAGAACAAAGCGGTTGCCATGGAGACTGCTCCGCTTTGACACGATGCCCCAGTGCGGAAAAAAATTGTTAGAGCGGAAATTTAACACGCCCCTTCACGGCAAATAAAACTATTCGACACACAATGAGTAGCCAAAGTATTATTTAAACAAGACAGCCGAAATCCAACACAATAATTAAACTTAGGTATATGGATTAGTAACGGAAGCCGAGCGTAGCATGTTCGGTTGATTAAACGATCAACCGAACATGTATCGTCGGCCAGGCTCCGATGAAAGGTAAGGGTTAAAGTTCAGTAGTTATTAACTCCTCGTTCGCCTGTGAAAATTATAGGGAACTAGCATCTCATGTGGAAGACGACTGGTAACTTGCCGTCCGATCATGCCCGTGTCAACGGCACCTCAAAAAGCTGTTAGCAATCTGACGGGTGTAGAGGGCCACGTGTCTATGAATTCAGGTAGTGGAAACAGTCGCCAACTTATTTCTGCACGGAATGAGAAAGACTTGCTTGTGGACGTTTCGCTTTATATTGGGATCAATTTCGTTTCAGGATCAAAATGTTTACTACACAACTTATCAAACTTCATTGCCTCGGCTCTTTTCGGTTGATTCTAACTTTCAGAAGTTACAGTAGCCGGAAAAAGTATAGGAGGATTGTCACTGAAAAAATAGCCCTCTGCCCTGAAAGCTTCATGCTCATTAGCGAGACACACGACAAATAGGCGGCGATCAGATAAACGACAGGCTACTATTTTGGGCAGACTTCAAAGTCCTGAGCGACGCGTATACGAGTATTTTTAGCCCTCCGATTTTAGGTTACACTTTTACTTCTCCGTAATTAAGTCCACAAAGTTCAATGCACGGTAATATTACACTAGCAAATAAGGCTAAGGATATTCTATTCAATTCATATAAGGATGAAGACTGCTTAAGCTTGCCACTTATCTCTCTGTAATTAAGTTAAAAGCTGTAAAAACAGCAAGAGTCTATAAAACACCCCAGTAACGTGTTAAGAAGGCTTCCGTTTGCATTATCGCTCCAACTGGTCAGAAAAAAGAGTTGTACACCACGTTTACAACACTAGTAACAAGTTCAGATAACACACTGATATGCTTTATGTAGTAAAAACTAGGCGCACCAGCCCGCTTGTCTAAGCTTCCGTTATACGCTTGAAATTTTTTTATTTTTCTGTTGACACCGTGTGTACAACTGAAGTTACTGGCACTAGTTTTGGTTAGAATTGACTCGTTGACGAATGGTAACAAATGAAATGGTATCTTCATTTCAAATAACAAACAAGTTATTAGAAAAGTTTCGTATACCTAGCTCATATCCGGATGATACGAGGATACCGCACGATCGCCGGCAAATCGGCCAACCCCCTAGCCGGATTGCTGCCCTGGGATCTCAGGGCAGTATGGAGACAACGACTGTCGCAACCGAGGTTCGGGCACGCCGCAATCGCGGCGGTAAGTCCCCTCTTTGAGGAGAGGCTGGAGAGACGTCACGGCGTCCTGACCTTTCGTATGACGCAGGTCTCACCGGGCACGGAAATTTCCGGAAGTACCTGTGTCGGACTCACGCTAAAAATAATAATAATAACCTAGCTGATGACTAAAACCGTAGCACTATAATATATTATATTTTGTGCAACATTACAAGTGTGCGGGAATGTGGTTTTAATGGCGAAATTCACTAATTAAACTGTCACTGTCATCATCAGATTGTTTAGAACTTCAGATGTGCTGATAGTGTTTAGTTTTATTGGTAAATGCCCATAAAAAGCGATCATAAAGTAAAATCTTGAAACGTGTAATTTTTTACACGAATTTAAACAACATTTCCATGGTCTTATCTTTGTTGACATTTAAAACGTAGATACGATCACATCTGTTACCATTTAACATCATTATTTACAAACAACAGACAAAACGTATGTCGATACCGTGTACGTGAATAGAAAATCGAACAGGCACTTTCACGTGGGACGAGCATATTAGCTCACTGATACAATACACCTTAGTACCTCACCCGTTCACTTTCGCCTTTCTTGGTCACGACCGGCCATAGACCATAGTTCACGATCGTCACAGACTCCTAGCCACCGGTATTCAAACGATACGGGAAAGTTTTCAATTGACCTTTACATAAATATCGTTGCTACTACTACTCTCACTCCATAGTCTTGCCCTCTGCCATGTCACACTTGTTAATGTCCCAGCTACTAAATGGTAATTATGTTCGTGGTAATGTTAGGAGATGTGGGACAATGTCTCTATGCGGTATAAACATGCCATTCACATGGTCATTACTGCTTATTTAGATACTAATTACCTGCAGCCTTTAGCGATAGTAAAAGTTACAGCTTTTGCCTTCGCAAACATATGATTAAGTTTTCTCTTCAAGGTTTTTCATAGGTGATGGGTCCCTTCTAAACGCCCGTCGCTATTACCATCAAAACACTATATATTTTCACCTCCTCGTGATTAGTTGCATGTCAGAACTGCAACAACTTTCATATCGAGTTATCTTCGGTGATCTTTTGATCTGTTGCAAAATTGGTTAGCAATAACATGAGTCATGTGGTTTCACCTGTAACTCTTGAGAACATGCTTTATGTATTTCGATTTATGTGCCTTTTAAATTACTTCAAGTGTGAGTTGTTGCAGCGGACTGACTCATGTACGCTGCAGTGTCTGTTGTAGTTAGCTATAGGTAGATGTGTTGCTGGGGGTCATTCATCAGTATCCATAAATAGGTCCAAAAAAACATGGGCGTAGGCTTTGCAGTAAGTATGTAAAATTTATTAAATATCATTCATACAATATTATCAGTCGATTTTACAAAAATGCGTTATGACGACTTCAGTTGCACAGTAAAGTTTTGCAACGTTACACCTCTACTGAGTAAAACCAATATTTCAAACTACTTTGCGAAACAGCGAACAAGTGTTCGCACCACTTTCCACCCGTCATCATTACTCAAACTGTCATTTACAACTCATTTCATACAATATTTTAACAATAGCTAACGAGACTTGATGAAGTAAAAGTTACAAATGCATACTAATGCTCCATTGTTACTTTCTACCGAGTCGTTACAACGTATCGCTGACATAAAATGTGATTGGAGGTCGAACGTCGAAGTAGTAATAGGTCTCTGCAAACGCTGCTCAGATGATTGTTTCAATATTTGCTTTCATTTCATGGCTGTCTCAAAACTAAATTTTTTTAACGCACGAAGACATTAGTGTAATTGCACATTACACACATTTGTGTATGGAAGTTAATGTTCTTTATATTGCACGCTTTAGAACTACTGTGCTAGTTTTCAGTTTCTACCGCTGAACTTAATACCTCAAGTTGGTCACGGTTTTATTGCATTTTTATGTGTCATTACTTTACTATTGCATTTTAAATGTTGTCCTTGTTACCCAAATGTGCATATTTATATTTATAACATTTTTAAAAATAACAACGAAAACACCAGACGAAGCACTTAAGTTAGAGAAACGATAGCATCTCACAAAATGAGCATAAGGACGCAAAGATGTTTCATTTTAAATGTGTAGCGATATGCAAATAAGAGTGTACAAATTGAATGGATGGCTTCAACGTGGACATATTGGCCCCCAGATAACGCGAGGTACGCAGGCGATATTTGGTCGACGGCTGTTCGCCGTGGCGTGCGCGATAGCGATCTGACTGAACGAGCGAGCAATTGCCTTGTTTGTCGTGCCGGCGACGCAGCCGATACTACGGTATGTTGATACCAGCACGATTGGAGGCGGCAATTTGTTGGTGACGATTTATTTTATACACACCTGCGTCACCCAAGCGCTCCTGGCAATTATATCCGATATCATGATAACTGCGCGCCCATCTGTCACTAAAATTATGATGATCGTTTCAACTGCGCCATTCAAATAATATATTCAGATTTATATTTCTCCTTTCATTCGTTATGTCCATCGTCAACCTCGTTATTATAATTAAAGTCTTCCACTTTCATAATCGTTTTCGGGTAAACGACACTGAGCAATGGGGATTGTCTTAATTTTTTAAACATTCGATTTTATTTAATTTTCTGCAAATATAGAGCATTTTGAGAAACTAATTTGAATATTTTAATGATTGGCTCAATAGCTTTTTTATTTTTAATATTTTAATTTTTGAGGTAGGTGACGTCACCTTTGGCCTTAAAGTTGTGCCGTTTCCTTACTAGAGCAAAATTAAAAAACTGTCAACACAACGTCAACTGTCTAAACGTCACTTACATCCCACTAGGTTATTGTTTACAAAACAAAATTACTCCTAGATGAACATACAAAGGAATCTAAGGCTTCTGAAATACTAACATCAAAGTGATCTTCGCAACAGTACATTGTACAAAGCTTGCAACATTCCACGCCGTCATCACGACACCACTTTTCTCGCAAATCTTCTTTAGTACGAACAAAATGTTGTTTCGATTATTATTAGTATTATTGTTGCAAGTTGGGACAAAGCACTTCCTGTATTCTATTTTACTTGTAGTTTATGTTATATTGCCGATGCCGATTTAACAGATTTAACCGAGATTATGAAGCAATTTGCTGTTACAATAAAAACTTGTTTGTTTACATCTTTGACATTTCCAAATTGACACTTGTCAGTGGCCGTCTGACATCCCTGATTTTCTCATCAGGGATGTCAGACGGCCACTGTGATGTACCAATATGAAATATTGGTACATCGGTAAAATGTGTCGAAAATCAAATACGTATATATATAATAATATAATAATAATATATAATATCTTTTTTTTTCTTTTGCTATTAATAGAGGGCAAAAGAAAGAGATTTTTTAGTAAGCAATACTCGATTGTAACTAAAGAAATAGATAACAGAGTACAGCTAGCGTGGAAGAGATATTGGTCACACAAGGTTGTCAAAAATCCTCGGGTTCCTCCCAAATCTAAGAAAATATTTGATTTCTTAATTTTACCTATATTGACGTATGGATGTCAAACTTGGAGCATTACTAAACAAAATATGCGAAATCTAGAGCCCTGTCGACATAGCATGGAGCGTAGCATGCTCAACGACAAGTTAAAAGACAAAATCAAACTAGAGACATTACTAAACCAAACTAAAATCAACGAAATCACATATTGCATTATGGAAATTGAAATGGAGATGGGCAGGTCATATGTTGAGGAGTACTAATAATAAATAGGCTAAGGACGTAACCAAATGGTTGGTCCAAGATATAACAAAAGAAAGAAAGGATGGCAACGCCTAAGATGGGAAGACGACTTTTGAAAGATGGCTGGTGCTACTTGGAGGAGAATGACCCATAAACGGAAGGAGTGGCAAGCTACAGGGGAGGCCTTTGCGAAATCGAAAGACAATCTCAATATCGGTGTCTAATAATACATAATATATAGATATATAAAAGAAAGGGAAAAAAATGTAAACTTAATTTTAATATTTTTGTTTTGTAAGATTGTTAAATAAAGGCTATAATAATAATAATACTCGATTGCACCCTAAAATTTGTCGTTTATTCTGTATTGTTGGTCAACGTCCAATCTTGGTTTTTTTTTCTCGAGTAATAATCTTGGTACATGGTACGTGACACTGCAAACTGGTATGTATACCAAGACATTGGTACTTATGCTTGACAACCCTGGAAAATACTTGTCACTTATTTTTAGGGTTCCGCAGCCAATGGCAGAAAACGGAACCCTTATAGATTCGAGATGTCTGTCTGTTCGTCCGTATGTCACAGCCACTTTTTGTCGAAATTATAAGAGATAGCTCTTATAATTTCGACAAAAAGTTGAAACTTTGTAAGTAGATGTATTATGTGAACCGCGTTAGGACTTTCACACAAAAATAAAATAAAAACCAATTTTGGGGGTACCTCCCATACTTAGAATTGAAACTCAATATATATTTTTTTCGCCTTACCCATTCGTGTGGGATATCTATGAATAGGTCTTGAAAAATTATATTGAGGTAGTACTATTATTCTGTGATTGAAGTTACAAACATAATTATTTTTTTCTAAACTGAACAGTTTGCTCGAGAGACACTTCCAAAGTGGTAAAATGTGCCCCCTCCCTCCCCTCTGTAACTTCTAAACTAAGAGAATAATAAAACAAAAAAAATATTGATGTGCATTCCCATGCAAACTTCAATTGAAAATTGTTTTGAACGAGATCGAGATATTAGTTTTTTTTTTAATAAATCGTAAACTGCAATTTACCTTGCAAAGTTACAACCAACTACAAGAACTTTACTTGCTGCTACGGAACCCTTTATGGGCGAGTCCGACTCGCACTTGGCCGGTTTTATATTTTTTATATTTTCTGTTTTCTGAGGCAAAGATACAAAACTGTGTACAACCAAAGGTTTGAAGAAGGTGTTAAACATTTGAAGGGCAAGGAAGGTCAAACGTATTTTATTAAAAATATCAATGAAATATGAATATTTTTCATTTTTAATTAGTACATAATGATCAGTAACGCTATTCCTCGAAATGGTTTTTCAATTACAGCATATTAAAAAAAATGAACAATGCCCATTTACCCAATGTAAAGCTCGTGTAAGGTCCGAAAGTTTCTTTTATGCTAATAACTTGTCCATAACTGTTATTCAAATGCTGTTACGAATACGAAGATAAGAATTCGCTCATGCGTGCTGCACGTGAATGTATGCAGTTCTAAATGTCCCTCGTTTGTAAATGTTCAGAATATTAGTCACCGAGCATTTAGTAGATGACTAGATTCCTAACTCTGGGGAGGTTCGGTAAAGTGGGTAATACACGGTCGGCCGTGCCATCGCAGCTGGAATGACATGACTGAGCCGTTTTCGAGCTGGCCCTACGGACACGGATACATTGACGTCGCCATTTGTGACATTTTGATGGTAGATTGTTCTGTTTACATACGAACGTCTATAACCACCTTCTAGAAACCTGCGTGTATTTATACGACTTATCATTTGCGTACATCTTAAGTATGCACCGTTTCGGTCATGACTCATGACTCCATTCTGTATTGTTTCTGCGAAAGGAATAGCAAATGAAGCGTTCACAACGGACAGATCACTTCTACAGATGAAATATGAACTTGGAGCATTGCTTATAGTAACTTTTCACTTCACCAACACTATTAGTTGTATTTGGCAATCAATCATCATAATGCTCACCTATTAGTCAGTCGGTTCGTTCACCTCGCCTTTCAAGGTCCAAGCGTGCATTATTTTAGCGTCGGTGGCGACCCACACACGCACTACTATGCACATTACCAAGTACGATGCACTAGGTTGGAGGAATGAGAGCGCGTGATACGAATACACTAACGATTATCTTTCCAGTACAGATTGTATCAGTACGTAAAAACCTCCGGAGAACACTGCCATACACCCTCGTGAAACGGTGCGGACAAATTGAATTTTCCCGTAACAAGGCCATGTAATCACTTTTATAACAAAGTATTCACAGAGGGCCATCAAACTATAATAAAGGGAGCAAATTCCACGCCGATAGATTGTTTTTGTCATAGAATACAGTTCATCTAATAAAGCTAGTAATCCAATAATCGGATAGTGATCTAAGACATTTAATAGTTGCCTTCCTAAGACTAGTAAAAGTTTCAGGCTCTCGGTCTGTGTTCAATTTACAGTAATTGTGTTGTACGAATGTCTAGTTGACAGTAGACCATTAGAGCCAGAGGTGAGCGCGGCGGTGATTTACGACGGCCATCGCCCTCCTTGATGGCTCCTTGTATCTCTAAATGAAACTCATACAGTAGCCGGTAGCTACTTACAGGCAACATTTATCCGCTGGTGATTTCAATTCTCAAGTGGGTGACATAACCTCATAGATTATTCTGAAATCGTTTTTTTTTTGGTACATAAAAGCTAGGGTCACGCAATAGTTTTCATTTAAAATAATCAATAGTTTTAGTTTGATTAGTCGCTGTAATTTTCCAAGTCATTAAATCTTTTGATAGAGATTCACAAAGACTCCCCACGTGGGCATGCGCGCGCGCTGCTTTTTTGCTCGGTGGCACATCGTTCATCATTACGCTTTTATTATCTGTTTGGCCTTGGCCGTGAACGGTCGCGCAGGAGGACACACTTGCGCGTGGGCAAATACGGTGGCTACATAGCGTACCGCAGAATTTTGAATCGACGCAGCAAAAAACTCATTGTGTCCATACCACGAAATGTTTTACTTGACATCTCACAAAAAACTACCCATATTAAATTAAAACACTACATCTTTAGACGTAGTTAGAATAATAAACCTATTTAAAAATAAACATGTACGCGTGTTTCGTTTAGTTTTTGTGTTGTTTTTCGAAGAAATTAATTTTGTATTGGAATAATAATGTTTTGGATGAAGAATAACAAAAATAAAGGTATGCTGCCACCCCCTGCTGAGCATGTTACAGCTAAATGATGGCTGCGACTACAATAATAAACACTAACGTCATACGCGTATGATTCATGTGTAGGATTTGTTACTAACTCCTAAGCTATGTATTTAGCCAGGGTCAAAACAAGGGTAAATGATAATTCTTAAAGTAAAGTGTTTATAAAATTCTTAATTGATCCACAGACTAGGCATAGCCTAAACTGCTAGGATAATTATGCACAAGTGTATTTTGATAACTGGTGTTAGGCATGAAGGGTCGTAATTTTTTACGTGGGAATTCGCATCAGGCGCACGGCTTGTTAAAGAAGAAAAATAAAGGTATACAACTCTGTCCGTGATCTATTAAGAGCTCTTTAGATTAGGACAACACAGTTCAACGGGGTTCATTTGGGTCAATTGCTACAATCGGTAGGTTAGGCTGGTCGTTAGGTCCGCCCACCAGTGTCGGCGAGCGCCGGCCGACCTATTCCACGATACACATCCGCTGGCGTGCTCATAAACACACATTTGCTTACTCCTTCAGTTACGTAACCCGCCTGGTCACCCCCCCACATGCAATTATTTACAATATGTGCGCAATAAACAGCTATTTGCTACACGCACTGCACAAGTGTACGCTGTACGCCCTTTGAAGTATACTAATACGTGCTCCACGCAAGATTGTTCATCTTTGTAAGGAAGCGCCATTTCCTCACATTAAGTATCTTTGTAAATGTCGTCATAACCGAGTCTATCTACATCGAATGTTGGAACTTTATTGAATCTAAAGGTCATGGCACACTATGCCGGCACGGCAACGGAACGGCTTCACCTCAGCACTTTACTTGTCATTCAAATTAGGGCCTTAAATCATGTGTCGTACAATACATTTCATAATGTCAAAATGAAAAAGCCAACGGCGGGGAGTCGGCGCGCATACCGCTCGCTTACAACTGGCCTCGCAGCCGGCGTGCTTGCAGCACGCCGACCTCATGCTTTTGGCGCGCTGGCTCCGAGTTGCAAGCGAAAGCCTTATAACAATAAAGGTCATGGCACACTATACCGGCGCGGCAACGGCACGGCTACAACCCAGCAGTTACCCAGTCATTCAAATAAGAGCCTTAGATCATGTGTCATATAATATATTTCATAATGTCAATATGAAAAGGCCAACGGCGGGCCAACGGCGGGAAGTCAGCGCGCTTTTTTTTTTTTTTTTTTTTTTTTAACGTGGTAAAATCATCAAATGAGTCCTCCCACCCCGGGCAGGGCGGGAGGGACTGTCAGACTTGTACTGACTAAAATCCACGGTGTCCTTCAGTAGCCCTTTATGTACCGGGGTCACGGTGAGGAAATAATCCCGCAACCCCGGCAGGCTTTGGCCCTCTGGCAGGCTTTGGCCCTCTAAGTCAGCGCGCTTACCGCTAATATACAACTGGCCTCGCAGCCCGTGCGCTGCAAGCGAGCAGACGGCGTGCTTACGGCGCGGCGGCCGACTTCGAGTTGCTAACGAAACGAATGCCTTATAACAATATGTTCACGGTGAGAGCAAGCTGCACCTCGCAGACGGTGCGCGAACTGCGTGCTTACACCTCCTGTACAACGCGCAGTTAACACGCCAACGGCTAGCCGTAGCCCAAATTCAAAGTGACGCCGTGCTGCAGCTGTGCAGTTGCGGTGCTGGTATAATGTGCTATGACCTTTATGTTCACGGTGGCAGCAAGCTTGCGCCTCGCGGCCAGTGCGCGGATTACGAACTTGCACCTCGCTGACGGCCCGCTGTAGCCCAAATTCGAGGTGACGCCGTGCTGGAGCGGCGCCGTTGCCGTGCCGGTATAGTGTGCCATGACCTTAAGACGGTAAAATGACTTTAAGGTGACATCATACGCTTTTCGCGAAAATGTGTATTTTAACGATGTCGTCGTCACATTGTGATAAAATCGCCAGCGAGGTCATCGCACCGATCGTTCAAGATACACAATTCATGTGAAAATTTTAAGTAGGATGACTTTCCAGAATTAGCTCGAAATAATTTCAGCTAAGCGTTCTCCTCAGCTACAATTCTTTAGTATTTGTTCTTCAACACAAACATGTGAAACTAAGTAACTCCGACCACAATCCGGGAATATAATCGTAAAATCACTTGATGAAAGCTTCACTTTAACATAGCCGAGCTCGCTACAAAATCAATAGACTATTCCAATATAATTCTCGTCCAGCAAAGCAGCTCTTTATTTATATCACTTTGTTTGTTTTGTAACTTCACCTAATAGTAAATGCCACGTAAACTTGTAAATTCATGAAAATACACAGCTACATATTTCCAGTGTTTCGACGTACGCTCGATGGATGGATTAGTGAAGAATTTGTCCTGCATAAAATATCGCACGCGCCTATTGAATGCACAAAACATATCATTCATTAATGTCACATTACGAAAATGGATAAATGCAACAGCATCATATAAATGTCCAGAATGACAGCACTTACCGGAGTTGTGGAGTCAGATCACGCAGACGACATGATATGCTCGGGGACTGTATTTCTGTATTTTCGCTTATAAAATAACGCTGAAAGACAATGCCGATGAGTAAACGGTTCGGTCACGTATGTGCTTAAGAGATCCTTTATTCGGAGCGTGCACGAAATATTGAAAATCATTTTCGAACCATATTTCATATAAAAATATTTTATCACAGCTAAAGAAATAGGCCCCAATATAATATTTGCTCTAGAATGTGATGCAACAGGGGATACCGGTTTTTGCTCGGTCGGCTCCCCGGCGTCTAGCGAAGATACGATAGTCAATGGACTGAAAATGTTTTGCATGGAATTGATTAACCCCGTGGCCTCGGCGCTTTTGATATCTGCTCCTATCTTTGTGTTGTAACTTTTATGCTAAAACATTTTATTTACTTGTAGTTTTACTAGCGTGTTAACATTTATTTTGTCCTCGTTATTTACATCCAGCTCAGTTTATAAACTTTTCAGCCTTGTTAACTGTCTTGAAAAATAACTTAGCCTTATACGGTCGCCCATAACCCGCACGGACACATTCCATATTCTAAGCTGTTGATATGACAGATAGTAGTTATGCTAATATTGGATCAGATAAATAGTGCTCCTGTTTTGCAAATGTCAAGTCGTATGATACGAGGGTCGTTCTCACGGTAGCTCTTGAGAGAAGAACAGAGAAAGCCTTATCTCATGTATCGGAGCGCGAACAATGTGAAGAGCGTGTCGATGCTTATCACTGCCAGCCTATCTAGTGGCTGTAGTGCATTCGACTTTCACTCGCGCCGCCGCCGCGCTGCCGTGTCGCTCCTAACACCACTTTGTTTGTGCCCGTCTGTTGTTAGTGCTGTCGGAAATTGTGACGAGGTGAGGAGAATCGATGACTTCTCGTGAAAGTTGCTTCAGCACGAATCTATGTTTTTTTGCCTCGTCTAGTCGCACGCAACTCGAGATGAGTACAACATTGTTTACCTCGAAATATGTAAAGTGCGTCACTCCAGAGGCAGACGGAACAGCTTTTTAGTGTTTAATATTCAATAACACATCCATAAGCGTCCATTGTGTCGGTATGGATTATGGGTGTTGGGGGACGCCGGTTGTGTCGGGCGCGCATGTTAAAGCGAGCCTGTCGTGATTTAGTGCAGGGCCGCTGCGCGTACGCAGCCCACGGGCCTAATTACAAAGTGTAATGAGGCGACGACGACGCCCGCGCTCGCGTCCGCCCGCGACTGCACTCTGACGACCGCCGACAGACAATAACTAACTTGTTGTGGTGACAATACCCCGCACGCCTCTTCTAGTTTAACATCTTTACATTTCTCCATAATCCATACTAATGTTTCTAAATGTGAACGTAACTACAACTCTATAACCTTTTTTGACATTAATTTCTGAACTGCTTTAGACGATGTTCGATACAACTATACGTGCTAAAGAAATAATGACTTCTCAACAATCGTATATTAGCTCGTGCTTGTGAGATAATCCGAATCCCATGCGGGTGAAGCGGGAAAAAGGCAGTATAATTATAAAAGAGGAATAACTAACATAAATAAAACTTATAAAACTTGAGAACAGAACAATCGTAAAACCACCGCAAAGAATAACTGTGTTTCATACTTTCATGTAGGGGTTAAGGGTATAAACACGCAATAAAGACAACGCATGCATAAAACTCCAGGATATAAAATGTTTACACACAACAAAAAATTAAATACCTCATGTCTGCATATAAAAACTTCTAGTGCTAAGTGGTAGAAAGAAAGCACGTTATTCAACGCCTCCGATTTTGTCTAAGAACGTTTTGCATATATCCATATCTAATCTAGAATCAAATCAAAATATCGATACAAAATCACGTAATCCATGTTCGAATTAATATTTTCATTACAACTTTCAATAGATAGTTATCTGGGCATCAAAAAGCAAGCTCAGTGTAAGAGTATAACCCATTACATAATTACAAACCGACGGGCATTTCATATTATGATTTACGCACGAGTGGCCGCGGTCCGTTGCTACGGCCCAACTTTTGCAAAAACACTCTGCAATACTATTCCACTTAATTTTGCATCCGAATGTCCAACTAATCTCAAACGATTTTCGACAGCCATTTCTTATGGACCATCTTTTTTATGCAGAATATGGTAATCAAGTCTTTAAAGTACACGCTGCGAGCAAACATAAATTGTCATCAATATTCCATTGAACAATCAATCAAGAACAAAGTAAGATAACCATCGCCCGTCACAGAGTAATTTGAACGAGCTAAGTCCATACATCAAGTTATGTAAATCGCCATCTTTTTTTCGTGACCGAATGTCGTCACATCGTAAATGATGGACATACAAAATTCTGTTCTATTAATCTCCATTGAACGGTATGAAATACTTCGATCACCTTCGACAAGTTATACTTCTTACATGACACGTCCTGACGGCTGTTATTAATTTCTTACAACAGTATCAATATGTTAATGAAATTACTGAACAGGTTTCAGTGACAGCTTAAGTTTTTAATTTAAAGAGAAAATTAATATCTTCGGGAGTTCTTTTTCTTCGGTATGCGCTTCCATTTCCCACAGCATTTTGATCTCGTTAAGAAGTTCCGTTGTTTGTTCTATAACATAAGTTTCAGCCATATTTGTTTTATTTTCATTGATTTTCCGAGGCGAGTCATTAAGTTTTTGCTCGCTGCCGTATTTGCAAATGCGGTTCTGGTACCGTTGTGGTAGAGACCACCGCACGCATGTTGATTTTTCGCTCGAATTGATGTTTCGTTGCGTACAGAACAATAGAACAAGTTTTTTAGGTGTCTTTGTTCGTACAGCAATGTGGATAGAAGATGTTAACCAACGATATAAATGAAGTGGGAACTTTTTGTTCTCGCCTTCGTGAAATATTATGAAGTTTCTAGCACTGTTGATAGCTTTCAGTAATGAATATACATGCACGATCTACGATTTGAAATGATATCACCAACTTTTTGTGAATGTATACAAATGATTTATTTCATCCTAAATCAGTTCCAGATCTGTTTCATTTTTTGCAAATCAAAATCAAATATCGAGTCCACTACGACTGTCAGACATCTCTTCGCCTTGTTCTGAGCGTTATTAACGTATTTTTATTTTGTTTCAGTTTCTGCCACTTTACCGCCACAGAGGCCTTGGATACCACTGACCCGACCGAACAGAACTCGTCCGACTTGTAAGTATTTAACTACAATATTTACCACACAATTAGTTTCCCAAAAACAAATATCGACAATAATAACATGAGTGTGCAGTTACTGCTCGTTCAAACATTAATTTTAACGATACCATCGCACTTGTGCCTTTTTATTCGTCGTAGTAATACGATTCATAGCTGCGAACCGCGCGAGATTATTTAATAGCGATAACAAAAAGCTTAGCAACAAGTTCGTCATTAATAAAGTGTCATGGTGGCACGTATGGGCGCGGCGCACGCGGCCCGTCTCATAAATAATCAACCAGAGCCCGCCCTACCATTGCAACGGTAATGTTTCCACCCGTGGGAGACCCCAGGGATACTAGTTTGGTCCTGGTTCAGTCCTAACTTGTAGTCCTTTCATCCAATACCGTTACACAGTTAACGTTGGATGACATTTGAATAATTCTGCGAGGAGGAGCTTCGAGGATAGATTTATCTAACAATTTCACTAATCAAGCGACCCCCGTAATCCATTCTGTTTTTCTGTAGAAATGTTCAATCTTACCCTTGCTATCTCTGCTAACATCTGGAGATAATGAATTAACTTGTGTCATAGCATTATAAATACAGAGAACACACGTCCCTATTCAAAAGCCTTGCACTCAAAGTACAGCTTCTATGTTATTGACATCTTTTTCTACTTGTAAGACAGCATTGCCTGTTTGCTGAACAAGATTTAATATAAATATCAAGATGATCTGTTGAGAAACAAGATAAACACACTAGTAAGAAATCTTTATTAAATGCGCCCGTAAAGCATAGATTTTCTTACGTTTCCTCGCAAAACACTTTATGGAGTTCTCTGAAATTTATTTTAGCTAGCAGTTCTAAGTAACAAGTAATCGTGAAGAGTGTGCCGGCGGAGTTTAGATCCCGTCACGCGTTCCTGGCCGGCACTCATGCCGCTTCCCGACGCACGATGCGCGTACCCAATTTACATAAATCAAAGCGGACGCTCGAGCCTGGCAGGCGCTCGAACACCTTACACCTATTGGCAAATAATTAATATCGTTGCACATGCCACATTCCTGATTTGTTAGAATACCTGCAACAACTGCATGAACATGGATTTGCTTCATTACGTAAATCAGGCCAGCCATCCATGTAGCTGGACACTTATACAACTACATTACGCGTTCGACCTTCTTGTTACATGATAAATATCGTAAACTTCTATTTACTTAAGAATCGATCGTCCGTAAATAGGAAACGATCTACAATACATCTAGAAACCGATTCAGTCGATTGCACTTAGTCGCTCTCATGGTCAGATTGCACGGGAAGAGAGGAAATGCCCTTCGTCTCGCCATTCGCGGATAAACAATGCACAATGAGAGACATTGGCTGCGACCTCCTCGCATCCGTGAACCCGCGGATCCCGCAAAACTATATTAAAACTGGATAACTTACCTTCTTTAGACAGTGAATAAATCACACGGAGACGTAAACAACCCTTACAGACGACAGCCGACAAACCTTGAGACTTTTTTCGTTCTCATAAATGCGATGTATAAAATCAATTGATGGCTGCGAAGTATATTGCTCTAAGATTATGTGACAGAATAAATTCCAACATAGCTTGTTTACAATCTGCACAAAGTAAGGTCTTCTTAGCTCATGAGTCAAACTACAATGCTTTCAACCTTCATGTTTTCAACATTTGTTTACTCAAACTCTTGGCAGGTGACCTTTCTAAGCCAGTTTATGTTAAAATTCATGAAACAATGGACGTTTACAACTCTCGAATATATAATTCCTATGTCTATCGTGATACAAAATACCCACGTAATGGCATCGCCAATAAACAGACGGCTTTGCGCCTCCTCCCATTATATTCAGATGAGACGAGATAGCTAACTGGTTTATTTCTTTTTTTTCGTTACCGATATAAACACTGGAGTGAGATGTTCTGATCGACACAATCTGCAACGTAATAACTGTTCACACCATCTCCCTGTTCTTAAATCATGCACGTTTCGTTCGTTCTCAGATTGCGAAGCTAGCTAGCCGTTTCCCCTACTTGTTTGATTAATGTGTGTTCATGATTTAGCGAATGCATCTTTGCTCTCTACACCTGTCAGCAATTCTAAGAGAAATCTCTGACTCTCAACACATTCGATTTGATGCATGGCGTCTATCTCAACTTAGAGACCTGCAGGCAATTTGTTATTTTCACTAGTATAATATTCAAGAATTTCCTAATCGACCTTATCAGTAATTGCAGTAAATATAACTAATGAGCACTGTCATTCATTATGCAGTTTTGATTGACTTTGTTTACTGCATTCTTCATTGTTATGTCTCCAATCGAAGAATAGAATAGACTATTCAATAAATAATTGATTAATTAAATATGAAACTACCTGAAATACTCAGAAAACACAATTGGCTTTGTAGAAGAAGACCTACAACAGAATGACGCTCTCATGGCATCGACGCCAGATGTCGATACTGCCTTGTTCGATACAACGAATCGGCGCAGTTGTAGACTTTCATATGCAAAATACTGGAAACTCAATTGCAATGACTCATCTTTTAAACATATTTGTGGCATACAAATTTTCAAATTTTCCTCCATTATTGCATTCATTATAATTATCCATTCGTTATTAAACCTTAACTTTATATATTTAACCTTAACTTTATATATATTATTACTGATACAGCAATTACTAACAATTAAAACTTTACCATTAGTTGGTTCTATTAGCTGAAATTAAATTAGAATTCGAGCGAAATCGCATGATTCGCTCCCATTAGCTGAAGGTGAAATCCATGAAGCAGTACGGTCGGCAACAAGTACCGATGTTACGTCTCGACTCCCACTAACAACATCTTGTTAGCACCTATTGAGACTTCTTACGTCATATTGTCGATCACACCGGGCTCTGACCGAACGTGATCTAATGAGATCTTTACAACGCCAATCCAAATGGAAATCTTTGCATACTCAAATCGGTTTTAATGAGCTGTGTTCACTGCGCAAAAAAGGCATGTGTTGATCTCTCACGAATCGTATTGATATTAGAAATCATTACGCGAGCGTGACTATAACCGACCACGCTAACGGTAACCATTGGCTCAAAGATTTGACTGTTGGACGCCGATTACAATAATGTATGATCTGTGTGCTCGTGTAGGCATTCACGCGCTACACGATGAACATTACGTTGTTCGGGATAAACGTGTAAAAGCGAAGTGTTGCGGCACAGTATAAATATCTACAGTAGTGGATCTCGGCCGCATGATAGAAATAAATACCTACAGCCGCGCGGTACGTAAACATGCGCTAGGGCTGTTCGATCCGACGCCCGTCTCTAGCATTTTAATTACATTTGCCTACTTTCTGTATCTATTTAGTTTTGTGATTGTAAATATACTTTTCTTACATCAGTAAACAAATAAAATACTTTGTATATTGAATAGGAAGGATTTTAACACAAGCGTATGTACCTACCGTATCATGATTCATTCAGAACTGTCTATAACTTACCTATTTCATTCGTTTCAGTAACTTTCCTTTAGTATATCCACTGTATTTATTAATTCAAATACCCTTTTTTTCGTTAGATAATAGAAAATATTTATCCATTAAAAAGTCACACATTATGTACCTACCTGCCAGCTACTAGTACTTAAGTATAATTATTTTATAGTCAGTACTTTTCAGAGTTTACAGGTATTAAAAAAAAAACTTATGACTGGATACGTTATTGACGAATTCATACACCCAAAAACAGCACAATATTTCCTACTCGTCATATTAAATTATGTCCATGAACTGATTTTGTTAAAAAAACAACACACCGTCCGTTCATCACTACGGTACGGCCGTGACTGTCAGCGCCCCGAGCGCGCCCCGACATCGAGTCACGTGGTATAGCTCGCGTTTCGTCCGTTTGTATGAAGATCAAATACTGTTAGATATTATTACCGTGGTTGCGGGGCAACGCGAGCGGTGCAAATACCCAGCGGGTCGTCGTGACATGCCTCACTAGTCGGCCGACTTCCGTCGCCACGCCTTTTCCTTTTTACTTTTATATTTTTACTACACGCACTAGTAAGTTTACTTTACAATATACATAGATGACATCTTTGATATGCCCACGCTTCGGTGCTAAAACCATAACGTACAGTGTACAATGGTCGTAGCTATCAGGAATATTGTAACCACACGCAGTTAGTGTCACCTTCTCCCATTGTTTGTGCTTCGTTCACGTACTATTTCATCATCGTTGTCGATTTATTTGAAATGAAGACACGCGTCCACATGTTCGACAACATTACCATTTATTATTGTGTTGGTGTGGAGCTTTCGTTTCGCCCGTAGTTCCTTAAACAACGAGCGATTATCGATGCGTGTATTGTTTCGCGACATTTGGCATGTGCGCCGCGTCTCGCGCGCTCGCATCGGGCATACAATGGACGTATTTGAAGCACGTGCTGCGGCCGTATTGATCGTCGCCGAGTGTCGCCAGCTGACTTTGACTTTGTGTCGATTAGCATGAGCGCGAGCGCACCGCGCGATCCTTATCAATTTGTCCGGACTACGGCTCCGCGGACGATCTCCACGCATTGTCTTGTCCTTCCAACTGTCGTATGCCCGTCAGCGCCGCTTTGTCTTACAACCTCCACTCCCGGTTCTTTGTCCGTTGATTGACTGAGACCGGCTCGATTAAATATAGATAATTGCATCGCCAAGGTCTTCCACGAAGTTGACATTTAGACGAGCGGCCCTCATCGTCCTGCGCAGCGCGCCTTTTGATTCGCGTAATGAGACGGGTGCGAGCGCGCCGCGTCCGCATAAATCTGAGATAATGGTGTGGAGCGTGAGAGAGCACGGTCGTGCCACCTTAGTTTACGTAATAAGTGGATACGTTGAAATGAATCCGTCGCTGTTAGCTCGCGGAACGCTTATGACGCCCAATTTCCTTGTTCCTACCTTCCAACAGACTGAATGAGAACATTTCTGTTCTGCATAAATGTGTCCATTGTGTAGAATGGCTTCATCACATATGTATGAGAGTTCTAGTTCAATTTGTCGTTCCTACAGAAAATAGTTCAGCAGTGATTTGAGACGTTTCGTACGTCTCAAATCACTATTGAAATAAATTCTATAAATCTGGAAACTTAACTTTTTTCAAGCTGCAACCTAAATAAAACAACTGTTGAACAGCCGAGTGTGGTCGGAGCATCGGCCGCCGCGGCCTCCTGTGAGATATGATTAGAAAAAGCAAATCCATTGTGTCGCGTGCCGCATGTGGAGCGTAATGCGAGTCTCATTTTAATTGGAACATTTTTATCTGTCACGCGAGTTGTGCGGACGCTGGTAACAAAGTGTCGGAGACTGCTAATTGGCGCTGATGCTTACCCAACATGGTGTCGTGAGATAAACGACGCGGCAACACCGACGTTGAAAGAATTACAACTTATTCAGAAGCGTCTTCACGTTCCGTGTTTATGTGGTGATGCTACCGTTCCTGTACCTACCCAAGCATTATCAAAGTGATACGATACATGGCCAAGTCCGAAACTAGGACAGTTCTCGATAACTTTATGAACTAAAAAAGTGTTTTAATCTCTTCAAGACATCGGCCTAGATACAGCAGTACTGTTTAAAATTATACGTAATTATTCTGTGCTCTCAATAGTAACGTTCGACACTTTTCACACACGTCGCAAGACGTCTGTCATCTTACCCAATACCTGTAATTTAGATTATTGGTATGAGGTTTTTAACACGCTATTGGAGGCTGGGCCACATGTCTTTGAAGACGATAAAATTAGGCCCTTTCACGACAGGAGATGACAGACAGAACTTTTCTACATTACCTTATTACCTACTTATGTTCTCTGTCGCTGGTCTAGAGGCCGCTAATGTTACAGTTAGTTTTTCTATCGGGTACTTCTCCAAGGCCGGGCGTTAGGATCTGACTTTTGTAAATTATTGTTCAAAAAGTTCTATCTATCAGCTATAGTTTCAATAAATGACTTTGTTTTCTCAATTACATCCTAGTATACCCATTTGAGGACAATAGTATCGACTTCAGATATGAGACTATGTTACCAGTGAAATATGGGTGTACTTTAAGGGACACCTCTACCGTATTCTTCGGAAATTGTAAATGTCTCTGTTTGGCCGGCAGGTATATTCACAGTGATGTGTTACAACGTGCTGTGCGACAAGTACGCGACGCGACAGATGTACGGCTACTGTCCCAGCTGGGCACTCGAGTGGGACTACCGAAAGAAGGGCATCCTCGATGAGATCAGACATTATTCTGCAGACATCATCAGCTTACAGGTAACCTAACAGTTATTGGCAGGAATGTGAGATGATAACCGGTTTACAATGTGACCGGACGCGATCTGTACAAACTTAAAGGGGGTTAGCTTGTCCAATTTGGTCAGTAAAATTATACCACAAGTGGGGTCGGAACCCAACCTCCCCTGAATAGGAGCAATTTTTGTATTCTGATAGATAACCTCGGAATTTAAAGACTTTTCGACGACTCGATTAACGCAGTGGCTGAGCAGAGCAATTGCTGACGCTGTGTGTCGTGGGTTCGATTCCCGCACGGTGTAAATTTCTGTATGATCTACAAGTAGTTGTTCCGGGTCTAGGCGTTTGTGTATGTGAGTTTATTGTTATTGTAAATGCACCCACGATACAGGAGAAGCTAGTGGGCCCGAAACTAGAAATATCTGCGCTTTCGATTGGTTTTTGTCAGTAATGTAAACTTGTACCATGTCTTCAGGCCTCGTAAACCTTACTGAAATAAAAAAAAAAACTTGAGAGGTGTCAAGGGATACCCGGATAGAACGAAGTTACTGTATACACTCAACAAAAATAATCGTCGCAACTCCACTCCGCTCCACTCCACTCCCCTCCACTCTTTGAGCTCTAGCACACTTTCGCAACGCGCCATAAGGAACTTCGTTCCAAAAAGTGTCGTGATCAACTTTAGATCTGTAAGAAGTGACGTTTTTTCGTTAGCCCCCTTTCACTACGCGCGATTAGCCTTCGTTCCAATAAAGGAGTGTACTCAGAAACAAAGCAGCTTTCAGAAAGAATTTTTGAAATCAGTCCAGTAGTTTTTAATTGCAAACAAACACACATACAAATACAAATCCTTCCTCTTTTAAATTTTTGTGTAGATGAAACGACCTTCCTCGGTTTCGCACCAGTAGAATTTCCTCATCATCATCTTCCTGCCCTTATCACATTTTACTTGGGGTACGTCTAGAGCCTCCTCTTCACAATCGGCCATGATGGCCGTGTTTGCCGAACAGAAGGAGACGGCGCTATAACAGAAAGCATGCAAATCTTCTATCTCGATTCTTAGTATAGCGCCGTCTCCCTCTGTTCGGCAAACACGGCCATCATGGCCGTGTTTGCCTTAACACGTATTATTCCTCCATTCACGTCATCAGACATCACAGCATCATATTTTACTCCTTTTCTCTCGATATCATTACATGATAAAAATAAGTGAAAGAAGAAGAAAGACATTTTTCTAAGTAGATTTCCGAAGTAGCAGTTAGCAAGAGTTTTGGTTATTTATTTTAAGAATTATTATAACTAGATTGATTATGTATCTGAGAGAATCAATCAAACCCCAGACTGCAACAAAAAAACAAAAGTTCTTATAATCTTACACTTAACACGTCCCATCGTTTTTTCTTACATTTAAAGTGAATAAAACATCCTTTTCAATATAAAACAAAGTGAAGTCCATAAGCTTTTAGATTTATCTTCATAACAACGACGATGTCGATACGCCCCCGCGACGTATCGCTTACTATACGCATAGGTTATAAGTCAACACACGCTTTACTGTCCAAGAAAAAATATATTAAAAGCTTTATGACTTTATTCTGTCGCACCGTTTATATTTAAATGTATATAATAGCCTTGCTGGTCTAAGCTCTAGGGATACCTACAATTGAGAACCAAGACTTCGATTTTATTCTCGGGATTGGGCAGTGTTTTTCGGATTTTCCAGAATTTAACATTTGTCAAAGCCAAGTTATACTTTACGTATAATGCGTGCCAACTTATAAGACCAGCGTCTATGGTCAACTGACACTTCAAATGTATGGAGAATAATAAACAAATGTTCCAATTTGAAAAGTGTGATGTCAATAGAAGGTGGTCTTCTTAATTGGATTGCACTATATTTACTGGGGTTGTAGGACTGTCTGGCCCTGGAAAGCAAAGAGTGTCTGAAGGAATAGGATGGATTTTTAGACAACAAGAGTGTCTTCCGCTCCACTCAGGACCCGGACTTATCTGATGATTCTGAAAACCATAAAAAACTGTGCAAACGAAATCTGAGGGTGTAGGTAGTACCTGCAGGATGCACATGTGGTGATTGCAAACGGTATAATTTTGTACTAGCTGTTTCCCGTAAGCAACCCACGTTTATCGGCCTCGAAGAGTTGTAGTAGTCGTTTCGAACTCAGCTTTACTTTGTAATTTATTTCATCGCACTGAACTCAAAACATTTATATGCACCAAAAAATAAGACATGTGACATCTAAATCCGCACTGGTTCGCGTGGTAAGATTATGGCCCACTCCAATCACAGAGAGGAAGACTGTCGTTCCAACTGGGAACATTGGGCATGATGATGATGTTTTTCGCGTAGTTTTCACACCCCTTGTTAGGAATTTAATGGTTGTTTGATAAATTTTAACTTTACATTCCTCGTTATATGAACTGTCCGAAACAAAAATATCTAATGTCTTGGTCAACGAGCAATTCTTGTATATTTATATAGAATCAGGATCTCGGAAACGGCTCCGAAGGATTTTCATGAAAGGATACAGATAGGGGTTTTTCGAAGAATGATTATTAAGGTCCCAGGTCGAGAAAAGCTCGGTTCCCTGGATAGCAAAGACATTTTAAAAGCCAAGCGAAGCTCGAACCAGATATGGATTTTACTCGTACAGCAAGTGTCTTCTAAGCAAACAAACAAACTCTTCAGGGCGGGGGGGTTTATTGATGATTTTTTTCCACCACCCCAAAAAACTGTACTAACTAAATCTGAGGGTATTACCTACAGGGTAAACCTGTATCTAACCCTTTGGGGATTATAGAAGGTAGAATTTTGTACTAGTTCTTCCCCGTGGTTTCACCCTCGTTAGTCGGTTCTTTTTGGTAGTAGTGTGATGTTATAATATAGCCTAATAGCCTTCCTCGAAATATGAACTCCTACACAACTGAAAAATATTATTTCAATTTGAACCAGTAGTTTCTGCAATACCAAAGAAGCAAACAAACAAACTCATTATGTATTATTTAAGCTCATTAAGTTTTCTTTTTTTCCAGGTTTGCCTTAGTGAAGGAACACCTCATAGAGTTCAATCAACTGGCGATGGCCAACAGTGAGGGATCAGACAATATGTTAAATCGTGTCATGCCGAAGGACAATATAGGGTTGGCCGCCCTCATCAAAACGAAAGAGGCGGCGTGGGAGAACGGTGAGTACATTATTTCTGTTGTGAATAATGGGCTGGGTAAAAAAAAAAGAGGGATTTGGAAGAAAAAATCTTCTTTTTTTGGGCAATGGGGTTGGCAACGCAAAGATATTGTAGATGGCGCCACCATAGAGTAGTCCTAATCCGACCAATGACGAGTACTATTTTGAAGTACCTTTAAGATTTGATCTGATTTGAACCAATGACGATGCTCGGAACAAGCTATACTAGCGCCATTAGTTCCCCAGTTGCCATCCCCATTATCGCACACTAAAAATAGACTAGTTGTAAGCATCACTGGATTATAACATCTAGGCGATCAGTCAGACTTTTGATTATTGATGAATATTTTCCATTGAATATAGACAAAGAAAAGTCAAAATTCGGGAGTAGCTTTAAAATTAGTAGCATTAAAATTTATACCATGACATGAGGTCTTGTTTTTAAAATCTTCTATTTTGCTTTGCGTTTCAAAAACAATGAGAAATTCGTTTTTTTCAGTGGACTTCTCTATTTTTCCTGTATCGTGTGTGTTTACAAACATACGAGTATATACTCGCGCAAACAGTAGTTGTCTTGTTTGCATTTTAATTGTGTGATGAGCGGTTACTTATTTACTGATGTTCTATTTTCATAATATAATTTTTCACCCCACATGATTGATATGAATATGATTATATCATCACATCTGTCGATCATCCATAGCAAACTTTATATGACCCTGTATGCGAGACCCTGATTTTTATTGTGAACTTTTGTATTGTGAAATATTGGCAAAATTTTCCCTATAAGTACTGAAAATTTTCTACCAACACAATGCGACTGACATTATCCCTAAATTACAAATTCACGACTAATTTATATTCCAGTTCAAGTAATAAACTAAATAGCAAACCGTTGCCATTAAACATTCAAAGGATAAAGCACCCACCTAATACTCAAATTCTTAACATTAAATAAAGTATGAGCGGACGCTTACGCTCTTAGCCCCTTAATTGAGCTGCTGACGCGAACGTTGTAATTTAAATATGAATTTATGAGGCCTCTTTCACCACTCATCCTCATAAATTTATAACGTCACTGCGGCACTGCCCTGCGGAAGGCCGGAAGCCAAACAACAAAAAAACTAAGTAACAGGCGAAATTTCAACGTCATCGCGTTATGTTGGTACCTATTTCCCTTTCCGGCCGACCTCGGTATCGCTCGTTTCATAGCCTAAGAACTATGCAAACAATTCAGAGCAGACTATTAAAAAAAAACCGGCCAAGTGCGAGTCGGATCCGCGTACGAAGGGTTCCTTACCATCCTACTAGTAATCCTGCTAATTGTGTTGAAGATGTTATGTGTATGTAGGTATGTTTGTTACTCTTTCGCGCTAAAACCCCTGATCGAATTTGGCTAAAATTTAGTACACAGATAGTTTATATCCTGATTTTATGTTCACGTGGGATAATTTTCGAGTTGTAGCGGGTGAAGCAGCTAGTTATCTATAAAAAGACAAAAAAAAACACGTGTGTTGTATGGGTGCCCACTGCTCTCTTACATTATTTTCTTTTTTATATTCGTTGTTATAGCGCGAAATGTCAACTGTCAAACAGCGGAGTCTAGGTAATAAGATCCCGTTTTACCTTTTGGATACGGAACCCAAAAAATACAGCTTAATTTAGTTTTGGCAAAAAATATTTGTAGAAGCACCAACCGTCGCGAATTTCTAAAAGTATGCGATAAAAAGCGTGGCGGTTTTTTCTTGTCATTCTGTCTCGTAATTATCAGGTGTCTATTAACCTAAAAACTGTGCAATCGATTTCTTAGTACTTTCTCTGTACGCAAACCACGTACATGCGGTGGCCAATAAGAATAAGATAGCGAGTTGTATTTGTTTATAAAGATTTTATCGGCAGAAAATAAAGTAAGAATAAAAAGCCTGTCGTGATAATCAGCTTCATGTAATTCTTGTTTATTTTTGCGGTACCTGTAGGCAGTTTTCCACATTCTTTCTGCATTCATTTCTGTAGCTTTTTCTTATTGGAATGAGACGTTACTTACCTTATTTTTTAACTTATCTTATTTCAAATCTGAGCAAAGGAAAAGACTCGCTTTCCTCTGCTTCAAAGGACACAAGAACATTGATTTGATTAGTTAGAAAAACTTTTCAACATCAAGATTTTTAGTAAAAACTGTCGCCATTTAGTTTCTACAACAACCTTTAGCCACTTGATGGGACCTACAACTCTGACAAAGCCCTTGAAGATGGCCAAACGCCTGCCGGTGTCGCGGGACTGTCTAAAAAGGTAACCGTGACCCTGGAACGGGAAAGACTATTGAAAGACTTTAGTCAATAAGTCTGACAGTCACTACTGTTTCATCTTGAGAGAGTTAAATTCAACATACATACAGAAAGTTAAAAGTAATAGATGAAAAGTGCACTAAGTGTAGACGGATCGCCCGTACGCCTATCTTGTCTGTCAACATTTATTGTTTCCATCGATCGACTACTACTCGATACGATAAGGGACTAACGTACCGGCGGGTTATAGACTGGCACATGATGACGTCACCACTTGCTAGCGGGGGAATGGGGAAACCCAATCTCAATAGACGGACGGGAGTTATATGAAAAGTCTTGCGAATATATTTCCTTCCTTCTGTTTGAGTAAAAGATACTTATTGAATGTCGTTGACAAAGATTTGGCAGTGATTCATTAGATTTAGTTTGTTTTTTTTTCTGTCGTCTTATTTGACTGCTCCGTTCAATTTTCATGACTGCTTAATTCCCAAGGCGACCTCTTACCGCAGCGACAGTCATACCTATGATAAACCGTAGCGACACAATGTTTCCCCTTACAGAAGCGGCAAACATGCGTCAGTGTCGCGACATACGGAAGCATTTGCCGCAGCGCTATGCGGTTGCGGTGGAATCCGGAATTGTAATTGGTTATTTTCTAAATAATTTGCCCGGTTTACCAATCGTATAATGTAATATGCGGGGTCAATACACAGTTATGTGACTTATTTTTATCACTTGCGTGTTCTGGTCTAAATTCATAATTATTCACTCACATGCTAGTGCCCGCTGAAGGAAAACATCGTCAGGAAACCGGCAAATCCTAGAGTCACCAAAATTGATGTTTACGTCATATAGGGCATTATAGAAAATTCGTTAAAATGAGTCCTCCCTGCCTTGGGCGATGCGGAAGAGTCTGTCAGACTTGTACTGAATAAATGCCATCCTGTTTCTTCTGTTACTTTTTGCTTTCCACTGCCGTGGTATTCTGTTTAGACAGTCTTGCGACCTGAAACTATCGTATTCGGCTCGCATTTTCTATTATAGCCCTAGTCCTAGCAGTTGTTCTTCTCGTGTCGACGACACGGCACGTCTGAAGATTTTAGGTGATAAAAAGCATTATACATTAACTTCATGGCAAAAAAGTAGAAATTGCCGATGCATTAGCCTCAAGCATACCGAAGCGGCATTTTTGTAACTATGATCATACTCGTATATCATGGAAATTTCTACAATGCTTTTTGTCACATAAAATCCTAAGGAACAGTCGGCAGGGCACGAATGAGTGAGATCTGTGTAGACTTACCATGCCAGTGTGCACACAGCACTACGCTTCTTATTACAAGTCTAGACCCACCATTAGACATTACTTTTACTCCCAGTTAAACATGGAAGTAAGATATTTGCTATTAAGTAAAGTGCGTTCTAAAGTGCATGATTATCGTCGCCGCGTCCGCGCACTGATGCCATCGGCGTTCTTTACTTATCGCTTCATAACATTGAACGGGGATGAATTGAATGTCCTGTCTTCGGTATGGAAGACTTCAGATTACCTATCATTTTGAACAAATAGCTCTTGGCGATTGAAGAGGTATTGAGGTAAAAGGGTCCTACCGTAGTGCCGTCTCTTCGAAATTCAGATTCTTAAACGTATTGAAAATCCTTTAGTCTGCGTTTATAATGGAGGTAAAATGACCCTTAAGACGAAAGTCACTTGTTTTTTGAAGCTTTGCGTTTTTTTTTTATTGGAGTTCACCTGGGTCTCATAAGGCTATTGAACATCAAAGATTATATATATTTAAGTGCTTTTAATGGACATGAAATATTCCCCTTCTTTGTGATAAAATCAAATTGAGTCATCCCATTTCGGGTGGGGCGGAAGGGACTGTCAGACTCGTACCAACTAAAATCCACTAGCCATAGTTCATTTAGTTGCCCTTTACGTTCCAAAGTCACGGCTACCCGTTTGGACAGTTCCCTAAATGATAAAATACTCCCTGGAGTATTATAATTATGCCACCATCACCCTAATGTTTAGCTACAAGCTTTTTTTTTTTTTACTTGGCAATATCATCAAATGAGTCCTCCCACCCCGGGCAGGGCGGGAGTGACTGTCAGACTCGTACTGACTAAAATCCACGGAGTCGCGGTATACGTATGTCCCGCAACCCCGGCAGGACTGTGGCCCTCTATAGGGGGGCCCCGTCATTATGCTGACGCTCCTCTTGCCTGCCCGGCGGCAGGCAAGAGGAGCGTCAGCTTACTCCAACCACTGCGCCCTCTGCTAAACAGAGGGACACGAGGTGGAGCGGTGTGACTGGACATTGGCATACGGGCAAGGAAACCCCTTACGGGGAGTTCTTGCCCGTACCCCGGGCCGCACCGTCCCGAGAAACTGGGGTTCCCCCCGGACGTATCCGGAAAGGAACTTCCAGTCCTCGGGCACTCGTGGAGGTTTCCCGTCCTTAGCACCCCTTAGCTAATAGCTAGCACTTAATTGTCATTTATCCACTGAGACGCTTTCTTCTGAGGCCGAGACAACACGGGTAGTGTCTCTGTGGCTACCGTTACCAGAAAATAATTATTTTCACCAATAATCAAAGTGGTTTTCCACCAATATTTGTTGAAAAGTCATTTCATGATTTCCCTAATCTTTCCGCTCGGGGAAGCTCCGCTCGTACTTACCTAAAACCTACCCCTTACATATAATTGCCCGCATTCGATGGCAGCTTCTTTGAACACAATGACGAGGCCCCCCTAGAGGGCCAAAGCCTGCCGGGGTCGCGGGGTCGCGGGCCTAACGAGCTACGTGACCCCGGAACATAAAGGGCTATTGAAAGGCACGGTTGATTTTAGTCAGTTCAAGACTGACAGTCCCTCCTGCCATGTCCTGGATGGGAAGACGAACTCATTTGATAAATTTACAACGTTAAAAAAAAAGCTTAGAAAACCGCAGCCATATTATAATTTTAGCTATAACGCTTAACTCGATGTTCTCGTACGAATACATACTCGTGGACTCTTATTATCTCAGCAAATAATCTCGAGAGTTACGCAATGATTAACACGTTACAAGATGTTCTACGAGGTTCTATGATAGTTGAACACGTGTTGGCAAATTACTTGAAGTATAAGTACCTATGCATGTACAGACAGCCACAAATCAAGCTTAGCATAACTACACTCGCAAGCAAAAGTATAGAATCACTTACTCCGATTTCGCGCGATCTTGAGTACTTAATAACTAGTTAGCAATAATAAAAATAGACCCATTTTAAGGGTTTACCTCTCAGATCAAAGAAATAGGCAGATAGAACGCTCAGAACACGCGAGTGTCTCCACCAAAGTGAATACAAAATCAAATTGAATTACATTCCATAATGATTTCTTTGTTTTTGAGAACAACTTTTACGATGGTTGAAGACACGAGACGGCCATATTTTGGCAAAAAACAACATCGACGCACAGCTTGGTACGACGCGTAGCTTGGTACTGTCGCGACTTTGTATTCGATTTTGATTTTGTATTAACTTTGGTGGACCCACTCGCGTGTTCTGAGCGCTCTATCTGCCTATTTCTTTGATCTGAGGTTTACCTGTTCACTTTAAATTGATACCAAATTCATTTAAATCTCGCTATTATCTAAGGAGCTATCTTGGATCATTTCCAAACCCATATATGTGTATATAAGTTGAACGTTCAATGTGAGCAAAAATCATATAAGACGAGGCCAAGAAAAACTGTTTTTTGTATAGTTTGATGTGTAGCCGTGTGTACTTATTTCACTTCAACGCAATCTCGTTTAGCTGGGGTAACACGCGTTACGAATTAAATTTTCATGTGGTGCGGATTTGGGGAAATATGGACATAATGCGGTTAATTGTTTTTCGGTTTTGGGTCACCCCATCATCTACATACAATCCTAATAAGCGTTTGTAGGTCTCCATCTGTCTGTGTACCTAAATTCATTAATCTCGATCCAGCGATTTTGACATGATAGCGAAACAAACAGACTCAATTTTGTATCTATAATTTAATGCAAATCATAAGGAAAACGTTTAGCAATGCTCATAAAACATATTTTATTTAAAGATTTAAGATAGGTATCTTATGTGTTTAAAAGTTATTTATTGAATCAATTTATGTAACTGCCTCTATGATGAAGTGGTCGGAGCGAAACCGCTGAACATGAAATCCCGGGTTCGATTCCCAAATCAGGCAAAGTATTACTGGGAATTGCTTGATAGCTGCTATGTAATCTGCATTTGTGCCCAGCCTCGCCTAATATGGCGCTTAAAACTAACATTACACGATTCGTTTTGGAGGTAGGCGATTGTGAAATACAGTGGAGTGCAGTGTGTTTGAGTCCCGGATGAAAGTCCAAATGGGCAATAATAATAACGGGAAAAAGGACAAGAAACCCGGCGAAATGTGGGTGTAACCTAACCAGACGTGATGTTATGTTATCAATTCATAATTTATGTATAATCCTCTTTTATTCATTACAGGATTACCAACAGACTCATCAATGCTCGGCCAGCCTATTCTAGTATGCACAGCGCACATCCACTGGGACCCGGAGTTCTGCGACGTGAAGCTCATTCAGACTATGATGCTCAGCAATGAACTGCGCACGATCCTCGACGACTCGGCGCGGACTCTTCGTTTGGCAGGACAGAGGGATAACGTTCAACTATTGCTGTGCGGGGACTTTAACTCGCTGCCTGATAGTGGTAAGTGATTGATTGGTACACTACACCAACGCACATACCACAGACACATACCATACACACACACACGCACACGCAACACACACACACACACACACAAATTTTACCAGGGGTCGCCTGTCTTATATTGAGATAGTAACCATGAAACGCAAAGGGCATACGGTGGAACAAGGCATACTCTTACTGACTAGTAAGAGTCTGACAGTCGGGTCAATCTTCAATGTTGAGGTATGTGTTGAGGATAATGATGCCCGATGCTTTTACTACTAGTGCAACCATCCACTGACAAAAAACAAAAATATAAATTATTTTAATTAGATTTAGGTTAAATGTAATGAAAAAATGTAAAAGTATCGGGCGTCATTATCCTCAACATTGAAGATTGACCCAGTCCCTTTTGCTTCATCCAAGGTGAGAGGACTTCATTTGACGATTTACCATCCAAAAAGGAACCACCTGATTTTGAAGTCATGTTGAAAGGATGAGTTAAATAAGGAATTTCTGTGGCAGATGCAAGTGACATCAGCGAGACTCTCTAGGAAGATTGTCACTGACTTTACGGGTTCTTTAGAAAGGTAGGGTGTTTGTATGACCCGATGTATGAACGTGAATAAAACAAAAGGATTATGTATGATTGATGGATGAAAGATTTTTTTCGGTTTGGCTGAGGTTCTTGAACTCACAATTTTGGATTTTTCATATTAGGAAGTGTTATAGTATTTTTTTTACTATTTAATATTATAATATTCTTTCACTGCATTAATATGTTATTTATTAACTAATATTTCCATCGAATCAAATTCCAGATAAAAACTAACAAAGTAGACAGTTATATCGATCTGTTTTCTCTCAAAGCTAGTAACTCAGCCACTTTATTCGTCTGTTTGTCATTTACGAGTGTACCCGAAACAAAGATCGGCCCGATATGGAGTTTACGACGTTTACTAAAGGCACTTTCAGACGGTTCATTTTTTGTTCATTTTCGCCTTTCATTCGGTACATTTCACTCGAAATGAAAAATCTGAACAAAAAATGAAACACGAGTGCCGAATGAATTCATTAGTGAACCGATCCAACAGTGTTGGATATTGGCATCCGGTATCATTCACTCGAGTGAACAATCATTCGAGTGAACCGTCTGATATCACCTTAAGCCTTCGATTACTAGATTGGACACAATATACGACTGGCTTTATGAGATTTGTACACCTATTAATCAATTGCTCAATTTTCTACTTTTGTTCTGCCATAGGCTTTTTCCGATAAAAATGGTTTTATGGCCAATTTTTAGGTCAAGAACCTATTAAGATAAAGAAATCTACTTTAAGTTTTTTGTGTATTGTGCAGTTTTGACAAACTTCGATTGAATAAGCAGATACGCGTGAATTAGAGCAATTATTTATTAGATATTGTAATACAATAATATGTATGTATGTATAGTGTATTAATATAAATAGTACATTTATTACATTATTCAAATACAACTATTGTGACTTTCAGTGCTTATAGTACGGGTACTACGATGTCTGTTAAACTAGATTTTTCAGGGGTAGCAAAACCATCTTATCCTATGACTTGAATAGGTCTTTGTGGTATTAGTCATACTTGGTAATAAGCACTACTAGGCGAGCTGATACCAGCGGGAGTTTAAGCCTACGAGTCAATGAACAAGTTTGACTCATACTCAAAGCATGTATTTCAATTTGACGACATTACATACACTTCTGAATTGACAAGAAAATAATCATAGTTAGAAGCTACCTCAGTCCCAGTCACAAGCCATAATAACTAGTAAAATTACCGTAGTTGCCCACTCCTAATCAAACATCTTTATGGAGAAGAATGGACATGAAACTCCATGGACAATCACTTGCTAATTTACATTTAACATCTGCATTTTACTTAAAAGGCTTTCGTGCTTCCCATATGGAAGAAATCTACTCATATTTTTTTACGAAGAAACTCCAAGAGTGTCCAACGGACACTCTCGAAACTCGGGGTTTTCCTAAACAGGGAACCGTTATTCCCAGATTGAAAGTATCCACGAAGATCCCCACTCATATTGTTAACGTATTACCTTCCAGGTGTAGTTGAGTTCCTGTCATCGGGTCGCGTATCCTCAGAGCACCGCGACTTCAAGGAGCTCGGGTACGCGGGCTCACTGCGTCGCATGCCCGGCTCCGAACACGAGTTCACGCACAACTTCAAACTAGCCTCCGCCTACAGCGAAGATATCATGCCCTATACTAATTACACGTAAGTACCTTTTTCAATCTGTATCCTGTATAAATGAGTGAGTAAGCACCACGCTCACTTTTAAATGTAATTCCTTTCCAAGTGACGTAAGGAACGAACAAAGGAGGATTTTTTTTTCCATTTTTGACACCAGTTCTCAGTGGCCTACTAGATAAAATCTGGACACTGTATAATCTAGGATAATAGTATCATACTGCTGAAGAGGAGTGGAGATTTAGTGCAATCCTACTGGTTAATACTTCGTAAATAGACTAAAACATGTTATTAAACAATTTTTAAAAAAAAACGAAAATTCTGTAAGGTTAAACCCTAAAAACCTATCCAAGGTGAAATGTAATTACTATCAAGTGAAATCCTGGCTAGGACAATGTATCTCCCCCAAAGCCTTTCGCTGCCACCATAACTGTTTACCCAACCAGATCTGAGTAACCTTAAAAATGGCTACCATTCAGTAAAGGTTGGGTTCCGACCTCGTGTTATTCTAGTGTCAGAGTTGAGAAAGCTAACTCCCCTTTAAATATGTTCAGACCGAAACCGGACACATTGTACACAGTGCTTATTACTTATTCAACATTATTTTCCATGTTTTCAGATTTGACTTCAAGGGTATAATCGACTACATATTCTATAGCAAGCAATCAATGACACCCCTCGGGCTCCTAGGGCCGCTGTCTCAGGACTGGTTCCGGGAACACAAGGTGGTCGGCTGTCCACATCCACACATACCTTCAGGTAAGTTACTGCAAATTGTTGGTGCTACTTAACCTACCTCTTCATTGGCATAGCAAAGCGACCCGACCTTATAAAATAAAATATAAGAACTTTGTACCTGCACCTTACACAAATAATAAATTTGATTTGATTTACCTGCGCATACTGCGTGATGTTATGCTCTTTTTACTACATGGTGATTGGCTTTTCTTGTCCCATTTGGATCATCTTGCTACTTCTTATATCAGAGTTAAATAAGCTGCGACTGGGGACCCTAAAGTCAAAAAGTTCAAAGGCTTGTACACATTGATACTTGCTCGGGTATGAAGAAGCGAGGCTAACTCAAGGCCTGTTCTGTCTCAACGTATGTTTACGGCTCACAGGATTGGTCGAAATGAGACGAATATAAGACTTTTTTGCCTAATGTGTTGGCAGACATCGGTCGCTTGTTATTAGGAGTCTAGTATTATATCGTCGTTGATCTGTAACAATGTTAATCCATTCCAGACCACTTCCCGCTGCTAGTGGAGCTGGAGATGTCCCCGACGGCGGCTGCCAACTCCAACGGTCTGATCGGTCGCAGGTAGCACGCGTCCCCGCGCGCGCCGCGCCGCGCCCGCCGCCAGCACTGCTAGCGTGGCACCGCCGAACAGACCCGAACAGACCCGAACATAGCCGAACATAGCCGACCGCAGCCGAACATACAGCCGCCGACAGTGAGCCCACAGTGTTTGCTACGTTTGAAATAGGAACCGAACTTTACAGCTTGTTATAGACCTACGCTCTTACTGTACGAGGTTGAATTTAATTTGAGCTATTGAAACTTCTGAAACGTGGTTGGTACCAACAATAAGCTAAAAAACATAAAAAAAAATGAATTTGTTTCATGGTTTGTACTTTTCGCAAATCACATATTCTTATTTCTTTCTGTGTCCTCTCAGACTTCACGTCATCATTTGCGTCTTTTTCTGGTCAACACTCACATTTTCATTTTAAAACCTTTATCATAATAATTAAGAATAATTTATCATTTTAAAACCTTTATCATAATTTTAGTTTTATTTAATTCAAATATCAATTCATGAGAAGTTTCCCTAGCTAATTCAGTTTGACCTTGTAGAGCGATCAGTATATCTTGATAGTTGAAAACGTACGAACAGCAATAAAAAGTGACCAATTCAGTTCTATGTTTCGTTCACTGTCACGATATACTAGTATCAATAAAGAAGCGATTGTCAATAGTGTAATTAAAAATAGAAAAGTATATCTTTTATATGGCGTTTGGACATGAATGCTTGTTGGAAGAAATAGTAGCCTATATTTCCTAAAGTGTCTCACTGCTATTTCTCCCAACGTGTTTTTTGGAACTTTCAATATTGCCCTGATCTTCGAGTGATATTCGCCCAAGCGTGCACATCTGACATGACACCATTATCTACTTCATAATTCACTCTCATAAAGAACAAACATTTCGTGCACGACTCGAGGTATTTGCACCAAACTGGGCAGTGTTCATATTTTCAAATAAATTTAGCTTATAAACTATGCCCTGTTAAAATTCTATAAATAATCCCTATTTAATTCCGTATCACAGCGGTTGAATATTTCAAACTACAATCACTAATATCAAAGTTCACTCTAAATAATCTTTACAAATATCAGTAACTAGCTTATGAATCGTTTATGTACAAATAACTTAGTCTTAAGTACTTACTTGAAATCATCTCATAATATACTCTGCGTTGTTTTTGTTATATCACATGGTTTGGACACTTCCGTCTCCGGACTCGACGTTACTTTTGTTAATAATTTTTTCAAATGTATTTTGTATACCGTTACACATAATACCGAACGTCGTTTTCTCTTCACTGGACTCACAACTGTAATACTTCCTAGTACTGTTTCGAAATTTTATTTTGCTCAATATTTAGGTGTTAACTTAACCCTGGTTTAGACAGCTTGAGAAGTTGATTAGTTAAAGCGAATTAGATTGTACTATAGTTAAATGAACGAAATATTTTAGAGAAATATATATATTAATATTCAATTAATAAATCCCTTTGTTGAATACCGCTGAATTTCGTGCTTAAGAGGTGTCGTCACATATATTTTTATAAATGACTTGTAGGCAATATGGTAGCACTGCCAATGTATGATAGACCTCAGAGTACAAAGTAAAGCGGTTCGTTGGCACGAGCTGACGCGATGTTACAACTAGTTCAACATAAACATTTCAGTGAACAGATAACGGGCTAGACTAGTATTATATTAGGGTCCCACATCTACCTACGTGGAATCGGATTTTTCCGTCGCCCTTTCTCTTTCTGTCGCTTAGAACTGCCATTTGCTTGACCGAGACAATGCGATAGCACGCGGCCGCGTCGAGGTTTCCGCCGCGTGCTATTGCATTATGCTTTCTGTCTCGGTCTAGCAAACGGCAGTTCTAAGCGACAGAAAGAGAAAGTGCGACGGAAAAAGCCGATTCCGCGTCGATAGATGTGGGAGCACCCTTAGTTAGATGCATGGACATTTAAACAAGACGCCTTTCAAATTATTAGGAGTGATCGTAAGTTAGTTCAGTGTTGTGTGGCGAATGACAGTGCAATTGTTTAAAACGAATCTGACTAAAATTATGTACCTAGTTGTAATTTTAAATATTGATTCAATAAAATATGAATGAACTATGAGACCTACGCTTATTGTGTCAATAAAATTGTATGGAAGAATGGTAAAGATACATATTTTTTCAGTCGATTACGACGGCAATTTTACGCTTAGTTTTTCGATGTATTATATTATACAGTTGAGGAATATGTTACGGTTTATTGTTCTGCGTAGAAAAATAAAAGACCGTGGAGCAGAGGGCGCCACTTTAGATATTTCTCATTTTATACATTTTCTTTGAGGTATTTCCATCAGTGCAGAATTATCTAACGGTCGATTTCAAAGTTATTTTTTGTTATTTTTGTTCAAACATCTACGTCCTCATGAATGTGTTAGTTTTTCAAACGTCCATTTACCAATTATTGAACTAAATTCCTCCACTGTATATTATTTAGATAATGTTTTTGGGATGTTATTGCAATGTACGTGTTTGTGAGGCGGTGGAGTCGCGAGGGATCCCTTTAGGGATTAGGAGCTGTGTTGGATAGAGACGCCGCTATGTTTCATTTATAACTGCGTCTCTTTTTCACTCAAAGAACAAAGCTATAAGAAATGACGGTAAGGGACGTTAATCACTTGATTCGACAGATTCCAACTACAAATGAAAATCAACCTTGCTACTAAGAAATAATGATGCGATTCGATTGACTTGACGTCGTCGTGGCGATCGTGTTTTGTTTTTCATTTACCCGTAGACAACAACGTGTTTTATGTCTTAAGTCGTAGTGGTAAGGTTCATTTTCACTTGTAGTTGCAATCACGTCGCGCCATTTGTAAAGTCCCTAAGACCCCAGTTCCCTCGCAGCTCGACCGATACTACTCGTCGTGGATCAGTGAGACTAGTGTTCTAAGCCTTAATATGCTTTGTATTTCTAACTTACAGATTTTTAGCACATATTGCAACGTTTAGACGGAGTAACTATGATATGAAATGCGCTTGCGCTGACAACTGTGGTTGCGATTTCCGGGTGGCCCGTTCCGCTCAGGGAAAGAGATGGCGCTAGACGACTTGTATAGTTCTGTCTCTTTCCCACAGCCTAACTACTCACGCTTTAAGACGTCATGGTACCTAGGCCATCTGAAGCCTTACCACGAGCTCTTAACGCGGTCCAGTTCAGGCTGTGGGAAAGAGACAGAGCTATACAAGTCGTCTAGCGCCATCTCTTTCCCGCAGCCTAAACTGGATCGCTTTAAGAGTTCATGGTAGGCCACCAGGGAGGGTATTAAAGCCAGGCTTATTCCGGCGAGTGAAAGTGACACAGCTATACAAATCGTCTAGCGCCATCTCGTTCACTCACTGGAGCAAGCCTGGTTTTAAGACGTTGTAATACCCCCCTGTCCTTATTTGTGGCTTCTTAAATTCAACCGTTTCTTACCTCTTCCTTTTTCTATGGAGAAATGCGAGCAGTATCATTTCTTAGTTACTCTTTGTATCGTTGTGGGCGTGGCGACGAGATAGATGGCCTTCCATGACGTCATAAAGTAATTCCAGTGTGAGAACGAGATAGCGCTAGACGACTTGTATAGCTCCATCTCTTTCCCACAGTGTCGCTTTTAGACTGACGTTACGTTAGGCCCTCAGTACTTACGTACTTGTTAATGCATAGTGCGATTGTAGTTGGTACTTTCAGGGCCGGGTTGTAAGATAGCTATCATAAATCTTTAATAATGTAATAGAATATTTGAATTATTTTTGATACTTAATTAACTATTATAAAGTTTTATAGAGACCATTGTTAAATCTAACACTGCCTACGAAGTGACATCACGTGTGTGCAATAAATTATAAAATATCTTAAGTGATAATGTGAAGTGATATATTGTTGTTTCATAAATATATTATCTGACACCAGGGCTCGGAAGAGTTTTTCAAAATAGCGTTTTTAAAACGTTTAGAACAGTTCTTTGCACCTAATTTTGTTCGGAATGAAAACGAAATGGGTAGGACCGGTTTAAACTTTTAAAAAAATACCGTTTAAAATCATTTACATTTTTTTTTTATAATTTTTATTAAATTTGTCGAAAAAATTGAATCAACAAAATGTTTGCAATATTCAAACTTACCTGCCGTGTTAAAGTAAAAAAAAAAATCTTATTCCAAACCGTTTTGTTTTTTTTTTGTTCCGTTCGAACGTCACCAAATCAAATAAGTTCTTAGGCATTTGAGACGAAAACGTTTCGGAAAATAAACCGTTTTCCGAGCCCTGTTTGACACGATTATTACTGTGTCGGGAAAAAACAACTAGTTATAACAGGCTTCCATGGAGGTACCCACGGAACACTGTACACATAGTGATGGTTAGGTTCATTCTATTTTATTTGAATAAGTCGTTGCGTGTCCAATGCGCAGTCCTTAGCAAGAAGTTTGATGTAAAACTGAAGCAATAGTATAATAGTAGCGATGAATATAGAAGTTATTGTTGAGATTTTAATGTATGCTGAGTGCCTTGTACTGAGGTGCTGAGCTGTGTCTCCACACCAACACTTGCATCCGTTTACTTAGCTAGGATTTTCTTTAACGCTCCCACTCGTTTTCTTAGCCAGAATAATGATACTAGGTTCCCAGAATTTTTAATCTCCAGTGTTACGTAAACTTCTTGGTCGTGAAGACTGTCTCACTGATCGGTAAGTGTTATTAAGTGGTTTAGGTATTAGACGGCATTTCTATCGGTATAGTAGACTCGATGACGTTCGGTTCGGTTGTCGCGGTACAGTCGCGCGGTGTCGGCGTTGAACAAATGTAGAGCGGCGCTTGCTCGGAGTTAGGTTAATTGTGGCATCGAGTGTACCAACAAACTACTCAGCGAGACTCGTATACCCCCCCCCCCCCTCCCCTCCCGCGTGACTCACAGACGTCCGTCTGCGTATGTAAGTGGAGAGTTGTGTAGCTTAGTGTAAGTCTTGAGTTTTTTTACGAATGGTCTCCTTCAGCGGAACGTCCCCGCCGGACGCCTCCCTCCCTAGTTGTAAGTAGGTTATGTTATGTGAAGATCGAGACCCTCCCCCCTCCCCCACACATGTTTCAATAGGGAGTTTCACTGCGAGTTTTAGCTGTGAGTGGCGCTACAAGCGCATAACGTAAACAACGTCAAGTAAGCTTCGAGTGTGTAGTGTATGTCAAGTTATTGAATACAGTAAATGTCATCATGCGCTAGTGGCGCCATCTGAGCCGAGCTCTGCGTGAAACCTCCCATTACGTATCATTGTTACTATTCACAAAATAATTATCGTTAGTTGTTAAGACGTTTCATTCGGTTTTCTTTTCGAAACATGTTCAGTATTCGCGTCGACTCACGAGAGGTCCGATCAAAAATTGCGAAACGATGTTAGATGCATTTTATTTTTTAGTTTTAGTAAGTTTTTTAATTGATGTTCCGGAGGCGTCCGACGGTGAACCGCTACACTTTTAGTATTAGCGGGTATAGCATACTGGCGTAGTACAAATGTTTGTGTGAGTGTCGATAGTTTAGTAGGCGTGGTTATTGCGTCACGTGTATTGAAGCCTGATCGGTCGGCGTGCACCTTTCACCTGAGACTCTAGCGATTTCGCCGTGTTGGAAATACCTATATCCATTCTTCCCAGGGTTGGACGGTCCATAGGCCTCCTGACGCGGGTCAGTGTAACCCCACGTCATGTCCCGGGTACTGCGTCGATCAGGGCGCTATGTTTACCTAGTCATCGGCGCAGGGTGACGAATCGCATCCGACTCGCTACAGAGCGAACGATTTTGAAACCATCCTCCAACAGCATTCAAAACCGCGTCGTTCTAGCCAGCCGTTTACGATCGATCTCTTGCGCAATGTTCTCGTTGTGAAGCGTTAGTTGTTTCATCGGAATAAGTAGTGATATTTACAAAAAAAAAAACACCTATATTATAAACAAAATCTATTTGGACCACTGCATAGTTGTATCTACGCTTATTTTTGTCATCTCCATCGGAATTATTTATATCGAATAATTGATTTTGAATATTTTTATTATTCATTATATTATATTATTATGTATATCAAACGACAGGTGCTGTTGTATTTAATTTGTAATGTTACTAATGTGATTGTGATAGGGATACGTCTCTCTTGTAATCTATCTGATGTATTGTGAAGAAAAATTAAGCCAAATCATAAAAAGGGTATATTGAATTATTACTTTTAGGATAAATGGAGTTAAAATGAAGTTTTATACGAATCAAATTTTACTACTGACGCTGTATAATTTTTCTAAGTACAGTAGATTTAAAATCATATCATTATGATCTTGTTCTAGTACTCGTGTAAATTAATGTAGGTTTGTAAGACTTGTGACGTCACGCTGGAGCCGCGCCGCCGCGTCACAGCACAAACTATGGAGAGTCGTTACCTAAGTCTAGTGTATATTAATATCTATTTACATTTGCGGCGGAGCGGTCCCAGCGAAGATTTTCCAATTTTGCCTTCATCACACGCGACAATTTCAAATGTTAAATTTAAGTTGACTTGAGTATTCGAAACGATTCAATGTTTTCTCTTTAAAAACATCCACATATAGATTATTAAAATAGTAGTGAGTATTTTTGCATTTACCGTGTTGTCAGTAATTATACGATACAATATCTTTTGAAGCATAATAACTATATAGGGCTACGTACAGTCGACCTCGGAACAATAGCAATACAATAGGACAACAATCCTATTGAGTACGGTTAGCCAATACAATATCTGAGCAGCACTAAAAGAAAAATGGCGAATGCTGAGTAGCATAGGCTGAGACAGCTGTCAAAATGCTTCACTCTCGTCTGAACTCAGCATGGTTTCAGCCGATAATTTAGTCAGCATAGGCTGAATGCTGTTCAGCATTTTCGGTTTCTGTTCAGATTTTGTATCGGCTAACCGTACCCAATAGGACAACAAATTATCTGCTAAGATTTGGCTTTACATGATTCTGAATTCTGAGTTATACTTACGCGGGTCAATAATCAAGGCACTCCTGTAGTTGTGTGTGCATTTCGATTGTACATCACAATATTATAAAAGAACTGACGAACATGTATAGCAATGTGTACAGCCGTTTGTGAATATTTCTCAACTGGTTGTCTCGTGTCTGACTTAGTACCAAAGATCGCATGAAGAGCTTACGAGTAGGAACTCGTAAGCTCTTCATCCGTATGAAGAAATGTGTAAAAGGCCGTACATATTCTTAAACATGAATTAAATATGCAATTTATAAGTCTGTTACATACATATACAGTATTCAAATAAACCAAGAGAACACCACGATGCGTAAGTATCGCTTATGAATAATCTAGAGCTTTATTGCAACAAGTTTATCTTATTTGTAGAACATTATTATGATCTCTTTATTTTTAATAGAATTTTGATGGACATTTTTACTTAATAGTTGTAGCAGTGTGTAGCGTTGAAATAGGATTTTTTATCGCACATTACATTTGTTATATTCCACTGTAAGTATATTTATTGATTTACAAAAACTGATGCCATCCAAAATTGTGAAAAGCACTTTTTGTTCGCGTCGTTGAAACCTCTCCGCGCTTAATCATTATTGAATCGTCTTTTTAAATACATATTTCAATATCGTGCTATTGATTATTCCTTTTGGAATTACTTTTATTTGTACATACTTGTATCATATTTCATTTAATTAGTGTAAATATTCAGAGTTTGTGTTTGTACAATCCTGTTAGTTCTTCCAACGGGAGGCTTCAACGATGCTACTAAGTTTTGGATAGTGATTCGAATTAACCACGAGAAGCCTTCATGTTGTGTGTATATTTAATTTGTAAATATGTAATTTCGATAACAATTAATGCTAAACAACGAGCGAGCCGTCGCATATTGTCAGCCGTTTGGACTTCTGCGCACACAACCAGACACACAGCTACGGAACACTTAGCTTTCACTAGATACGTGTGTCCACCACGACGCACGACAGACATTCCACAGGCACCGAATTAGCTCAATATGAAAGACTGTTTGAGACTTTAAAAAAAAGGATATCATGATTATTAAAAATATTTTCTGAAGCACCTTAACGTGTTTACAAAATGTGTTTTATGGTGATTTAATGATAAGATCGCAATGTTTAACTCACTAGTATGTAAGGACAAATGCTTTACGACACTGTGATAGACAATACAAATTTACCTGAGAGAGACACCATAGGCATTTATGAGAAATTTAGAGAAATTGTCATATGGAAACTGGAATGTAACAAAATACTCTCAGATTTAGAAACGGACACCGCTTGGATTTGTGATAATATTTAGGACGACACCGATATCTGCTGGATCAAGAAAACACTTTTATTTAAATTCTTCTTACAACTCGACAAACATACACATAATTATACTCACAGGAACAATCGGTGTTTGTTTCTCATATAAGTGTAATAAAAAGATCTATAAAGTACAAAGCGTATGTGCAGAAGTTCGGTCGCGGCTCGATACTGTGTTCGAGCGGCTATGTGCGTGCGCAAGAGTGTGTGCTTGTATGTGCCGGCTGTGGCAGTTGTTAGTGTGCGGCCGCGCGGCCCGCGTCTCGCTGTTCTGTTTGTTGATACATTATGTATATTTGAAGGAATCAAAAATTATAAGATGAATTTTATTACTTGACTTTTATTTTTTCAACATTTTCCATCCCCTAAAGGCTGGCAAACAAGTTCTGAAGATGGCTGTTTTGAAGGTGAAAACCTGAAATACACTGTCCTTTTTTATCGTGGTAAAAGCCCTTTACGTTCCAGGGTCACAGTGACGTGACCTGATGACAGTTCCGCGGCCCCTGCAGGCTTTCACCCGTCATATTGCCCACAGCTCTTTGAGGCGCGCGTAGAACACGACGCGTGGTCACTGGTCAACTGGGAAAATACACTGGGCAGAGGAAAGTCGAACAACATTGTATTTATTTACACTTTTTTATTAATAAACCTAATATATTACACTACAAATAAAACTACAGAATTAAATATATTTGAACACAACGTCTTTGAAACTGTCAACAGTCTGTAACTCGAGGGTGACGGGACACTGAAGCCAGTTGGCTAATAATTCCTCAGAGTATCCGAGGAGGAAATACATTTTTGTAGGCGATACAGCGCGTCGGATGATGGCTGCTACTCTAATGTGGTTGAACTGGCGCTTGATAATGACCTGGAAATATCAACATTTACTTTATTTGTTTGTGGCTTAAAACAGTGTTAAATTAGCAAAATACATATTTTTCTATAATCTATACCATTTATATGTAACCCACATTATTATTTACGAATTTACATAAATAATAAGCTATTTAGAGAATCTTCTACATAAAAATAAATGTGTTGCTAAGTACAAAACTCTAGAATGGCTGTGCCAATTTCGCTAATTCTTTGTATTTGTAATCATTGTCAAGTAATGTATCATCTTCGCACAGCTTTTATTTCTAACTAGCAACCTACTATGACCACCAATTTTGTGGAAAAATTCGATTGCAGACAGGCCTTGAACCTGCAGTCTTTTGATTTTTGTATCCAAAAAATCTTTACAATTCATGACACAGGTATCAGTATAAAAAAAACCTACCCCTGTAGGTACATATAAAAATTTCTTCTGATATAAAGAAGCTATTGGTAATAAAGATTTTAAACAAATCATAAATCTATTGTAGGTATCTACTTTCAACCGGTCCAATTGGAAATCTATGGTGGAGGCCTGTGTTCAGCAGTTGATGTCGTACAGCTGATATGATGATGATGATGATAAATCCTACTAATATTATAAATGCGAAAGTATGTGAGCATGTATGCATGTGTGTGTATGTATGTTTGTTACTCTGCCACTCAAAAACCACTGACCCAATTCCGCTAAAATTTGGTACACAGATAGTTTATAATCTGGATTAACACAGGATAGTTTTTTCCCCAATTTTATATTCTCGTGGGACAATTTTCGAGTTGTAGTGGGTAAAGCTGCTGGCAACAGCTAGTCTATTATAAGTAGTACAATTATTAAAATAATATGCATCCTTACCTCACTACAAACAAGTCCATGCCAAGTGCCAGTCATAAACCTTCTGATAAATTCATCTTCTATAGCTGTCTCCGAGCGTCTCAGACCATCTTTTAAACTTGCTGAAACATAAAAATAAGATTACAACTAACAATTGAATTGTCTGTAGTATTTCAAAGTGGTATTGTAAATACTATTGTCATAATGGAGAAGAAAAGGAATACTATTAATGTAAGTGGGATTGTGCGTAGGAAGACAGCCAACATAAGAGTATTAGTAGAATTTTAGCACAGTTTGTGCTTTGATATTAATTCAAAGGTAAAAACAAGGAAAGGTGGTGGAAACAAGTGATTTTAAAAAATTGAGTGAGTGATTTGTTCACATACAACATTGCAACAGTTTAAAAGTAGGAAATGTCAAAAGGACATAGAATTGCAAACATATAGAAAGTAAGTCTAATGTTCAGCCCAAAAAAAAACTTTCTTCTTTCAACTTACAAGTATTCCACGAGTTCCATGATTTACGATGAGCAATGTAATGTGGAGGATTAGCCATCTCGTATGTTAGCGGTTTGTCCCGTTTCTTCGTGATCCTGTATTTCCCTGAAACCACTCTGCATAGCGGAGCAGAGGTATGCAGTTGAGACGCCAACACTGGTGCACATTGTGCTATAACACCGGTTGCTGCAAAACTTGACTAAAAACATAAAAGTCAAGATTAGAAATCAATCAATGTGAAATTATATAAGCGTGATAAAAGCCAAATCCAATTCACCTGGGCCAGTTTTATTATAGACGAATTCATAATAATTTTTTCTCCAGTTTTTACTTGGTTTGTTCAAATTATTTAGTATTTTTTAGAATAAAACGAAATCAAACCAATTGAGGTTATATTTTGAAACTGTCATGTGTCATCTGGGATTTCTTGTCACATGTCACTATTGACATTGACAGACAAATTGTGCGTTTCGTTACGAATATGCAAAAGCAACGACGATCGTCGTTGTGCAAAAGTGAACATTTTATATCGAAAAAGAACAAAAAATGGATAATTATTTATTTTATGCGCTCTTTATAACATAAAATGGTCAGAGGTTTCCGAAGAGAAAAGGTTTCTTTATTTTTTCATTGCAAGGAAAATAAACATTCGCTTCGCGTCGCTCAGGCCAGACCCTGTCGTTACGCCTATGACTATGGACACTATTTTATGTAGGTCTGCAGCTACAGATTGAGATTCAACGCTGTGCTTAGCGGTAGAAAGTCTGAAATCGAGTGCGGCGCTTCGTGTCACGTCACGTCACAACGGTTACGGGTTCAAAAATCGAAAAAAATAAAAAACTAATGGTTGGTGTTTGTAAAATTCTCATTATAAATGTTTGCCAAGGCACCCCACATCACTGGAGAAATTACTAGTGTGGGATAAAACTGTATGATGACGATGGATCCGACTGTTTTCGGCCAGGGCTGATCTAAGTATCCAATTTTTTTTTACAAAGATCCGTTTACATGTCCATGTGAGCACACCTTCGATATAATTATAAAACTACCTATGTATACATTATACTATGTATAGATATTGGATAATATGTATGTACTTAATAATTAATAAATCTTTAGTAGGTAAGAACCAGGAACAGATAGAATTTGCTGTTCCTAAACGAAATGTCTAAAGATATTTTTTTCATAATTAATGTTCCTTATTTGGTGGGTAAATGTAATTAGCGTGTTTTAATTACCTTTACCACGCGTACTTCAATTTCTAATAAAAATTCTAATTATTTTCTAAATTCATTAAACGGTTACGTGTTGTGTAACGACCATTTTACAGATGTTTTATTGTTCCTTGAACAAATCAGTAAAAAAATAGCAATGGATTTGCGTAAAAACTTTACTAGTTTTTATTTTGCTTTTGTGTTTATATTTACTTTGGTATGCTGTTTTCATGGTAATTATATAAACATTTTTATTTTAATTTATTTCAAAATGTCTTGGCGGCGGCAACGGCGCCCCATGCACATTAACTGCAACAATTATACTGTTGCGTATTTTGCGCTTCTAATTGAAAACTTGTCTTTAGATACCTGAGCCTTGGTTACCTTCCATTTGAGGGCCAAAGCCTGCCAGGGTCGTGGGACTGTCTCATAAAGTGACCCTGGAACGTAAAGGGCTATTGAAGGCACACCGTGGATCATGGAGTCAGTACAAGTCTGACAGTAAATCCCATCCCGCCCTGGGTGGGAGGACTCATTTGATGATTTAACACGATAGAAAAAAGATACCCTGTGTCCCTAAACTTTTAAAAAACAATAACATACTCGTATTATAGCAACAACAGTATTTACCTACTTAATATTATGCAAATGGCATTACAGCAAGTAAGTAAATATAATTTAAAGTCTGGGCGGGGTTTGTTAAGCTGGTTGTCGTGTTATAGGATCGAAAAATACCGGGAACACCCGAGTACTCCAAAATATTTTATTTTATTCTTAATTTCGATATTCCGATTTTCAAAACTCCGAATATCATAATACCTAAAAATTACAATATTTAGTATTAAGAATCTCGAAATTTATTTGACCGAAAGTTGTTTATCCGATTTATTCGTTATCCGATTTTCAAATATTCGAAAAATGTAACGGTTGATGAGTTCTCATTCCGAAAAATGAAATTCCGATTTTTATATTCCGAATATACTGATTTTTTCGGAATACTGAAAATCGAAATTTCTTTTCTCATTCTACAAAGTCAGTGACAAAAACGAATTGGTTCAAAAACGGCTCCACGTAGTTTTGTTTACCGTACTCCCAGAGTGTTATAGCCCGTGTAGCGTGTAGGCACGGAGTGGCGAAGCGTATCCTCTTAACTTTCACTGATTGCCTTCAGGAATTTTATTGTTATCAGGAGAACTTAGGATCCAAGAGCGAGCGAAGCGAGCTCCGGATTGGCACCCCAACTCAGACAGGTTATGTGCGAAGGGGATGGCGGGGTTATCGCCCTTCGTGTTGGGTTACTTTACATTACACCTTGCTCACAGAAATAGGTGCCCCGCGAGGTGGGGCTCCTTCCACCTGCCTTGGTAGGTGGTAGTCAACAAATTGACCAAGGGTGCGAGCGAAGACAGCTCGGGACTGGGGGAACCCGATTCGGGCAGGTTAGGTTCGAAGGGGATGTCGGGGTCTAATGATGATGTGTTGTTTTTTTAGGAATTTTGAACCATTCGGAATTATGAAAATCGGAATTTTGAAAAACGTATTTATGAATTTCGGAGTTAAGTTTTTCGTATTATCATAGTGTAGCCAAAAATACCAATAAGGCTGAAAACTAACGTTTACAAACATGTTCTTTTGCGTATCGTGACAGGGGAAGAAACATGGACGCTCAGTTTACTGAACGTTCATGTTTGTACAATGTAAAGATTCCAAAAAGGGTTATTAGGGAACGTCATGTTAGGCCAATCTCTTCAAAATATAGTTTGCAAATCAGAAATCCGACGAAGGACTACAAGTCAATGTGTCGGAGTACCGGTAACGGTGCGGGGCTCGGAAGTAACCACGGGCGCAGGAAACTTGACAAGGCCCGGGTTACTTAGAAACAGTAGGCATTTTGGTATGCCAATGGCCCGAAAGATATTCAGAAGGTCACAGGTCAATAACTGGTTGAGAATCGTGCAGTTTGTTGGTGAACGTTGGTATAAGAGGTTTATACTCGGCAGGAGGTGGAACAGGATAACCAATGATGATTATGAAAGGTGTGAGTTAGAACTCAGGCCTATACTGAGACGACATTGTTTTTTTTTTCATACATGCTCAACTATTTCGTTTTATATTTGGTTAGTTTTGAAATTTACTGACTCATGAAAATTAGTAAAGATATGAAACGTATCATGTTATTCAAACATGCATTTTTATAAATTATTATTTTAAATCTCGTCTATAATTTCTCTTCCCTCTGTTTTATCTTTCTGCAGAAAGTTCGTCTAATAAAGACCCTACAAAATCAATGATTGTCCAGGAAATTATGAAAAAAGTATCTAACCTAACTTTAAGTGCTTTATCTAAAGCACCTCACCAAACTGTAGAACAGATTTTAAAGAAAATAAGAACTAAATTGGAAAGTTCTGCAAAAATAATTGGTCCTCATGCAAAAAAATACATCGATTTAATTATGGAAGAGTTCAAAGAGAAGATGAAGAACTCTGTCAGAACAAAGGAAACAGAAATCCTTCAAGATGCTAAAGAAGTAAAAGAAAAAAAAGTTATTCGTAGAAATAAAGATGAACGTAAGGCTCCTGCAACAATCGATACAAACACAAAAAAAGAAATTATAAAAGATATAGCAACCAAAATCCAGACTCTTGCAAAGGCGTTCATGAAGAATGCTAAAACAATTGAAAGCAAGCAAGAGATATTAGAAAAAATTAAGAAAAGAATAATGGAATCCACTAATCAGAAGCATGTACAACTTCACAACAAGCACACTGAACTTAAAGCATATAGCAGTCTCATTTCGCAGGGCCTCGAGGAATCCATGAGGAAAATATTAGAAAGTGAGTCTGTTGGAAGGCGTATGGACAACCAAGCACAGGAAGACACACATGAAACTTTAGAAGAAATTATACCAAACGAACCTGCAGAAGACTCGGTGTCGCAAAACGACACAAAAGACGACATTTTAAAGAAAACGATGGTTATAATGGATCTTGAAGAAATTAACAAATACAGAGTACTTATGTCTGAATCAATGAAAGATACTTCTGTCGATCCACGCTGTGAAGAAATTGTAGAAGACATATGTCTTGATATAAAATTTATTAATCAATTACCGTGTGACAAGGGAAAAGTTATACACATTGAAAGTCTTTGCAACAATGTCTCGGACTGTATAAATGGCACAGATGAAGAGAACTGTGCTGCTCAAGGTAAACACTTATTTAAAACTAAGTAATAGAGCTACGCGCAACTGTGTGGTGGACAACATTTCAACATAGCAATTGCTGATACCATGTGGTCTGGTACTGAACTTTGACTGGCTTGTTGGTCTAGTGGTTAGTGACCCTGACTGCTATGCCGGAGGTCGTGGGTTCGATTCCCACCCAGGACAAATGTTTGTAATGAGCACGATCATTTGTTCTGTGTGTGGGTGTAATTTATCTATAATATGTATGTTTTTAGAAATATATATGTATGTTTATCACCCATAACACAAGCTCTGTTCAGTGTTTAATACCCATAACACAAGTTCCTATGGTTCAAGACTAGATGGCGTTGTGCGATAGTTGTGGAATATTAATTTATTATAACTAACTAGCAAACCCAGCGAACTCCGTTTCGCCACCAGATGGCTTCTGGAGTTATAGCGTCAGGAAGGAAAACCCGACTTATTTTTAAATTGTAGATGACGCTGTGTTGATTCTTCTCCTTCTTTCTTCAGTCTAGTTGATATATTGCTTTTCCTAGTTTCAGATATTTTTATATATACATTTTGTTATATACAAGTTGTTGTTCTATAACAGTAGTAAGTTGAGCAAACCTAATAAGTAAAGGTTTTTTTACTAAAATTACAGCTATGGAACAGGTGCATAAAGCTACGAAGGTTATGTCAGAAATTGAAGCATCTATAAACCGTAAATGTTTCGCAGCAACTGAAAATGGTCTTCTAATCTCACAAAACGAAATTTTACGAGATGTATTGCAGACTCAAATAAATTTCTTGAACCAACATAATATTACACAAGTCCAAGGAACAGAAAACAAGCTCCAAGTTGCTGATGATAAATTTGTAAAAAGGACCGTAACAGATGTGAATAAGATATTAAGTACATTATCTTATGCCCTGGACGGGTCACTTTGTGCACGTGTTACTGCAGAACATGGAGGCAATAACGACTTGCGCAAATTTAACGATATTGAGGTTGATGACATTGATGAACTTGATGAAAATGTAACCCGAGAACCCGGCTGGACCCTGAAATCTTGTCGTTGTCAGGGGCCATATTGTGAAGACCCGACATGTCCTGGGTCGTGTAAGCGTGTATGCTGGCAAAGATACACTTTGGACCACTGGGGATGTCAAGCTCTTAATGGTGATAACGCCGTCAGTCTAAATGATATTTGTGACGGCAAACTTGACTGTTTTGATGAAACTGATGAGAATTTTTGTGTAACAGGTATTTATAGTATTTACTTATCGTGTATTTTATCCTTTATGATTTTGACAGAATCACAAAATAAAGAATACTTGATTATTTCAGATGGTTCATCTAAGTTTCGAGCAACAAAATCGTACAGCAATTTACTAGATTTACTGGCGACTAAATCTAAATCAAACGACTTCATAAAATATCGTAGCAAATTCGTTGCATTGCAGAGTTTAGTCCGTCAGCTGCAGAAGGAAACTATTAGAACAAATACTGACATCCACACTATAAAGTCTCTCAGAGATGACGCTTTTAAAATGCTCGTAACAATTTACAACAATTTACTAGACACAACCAACCTAGACGAATTAGAAGATCAATATCTTATTTTATTAGCAATTCATGAAAAATTAGCTACAGCCCTCAAAGGATCTCACACAGGCAATGAAAATATAATATCATCGGAAGGGTGTTTCTGTAGAGATGGCAAGTGTGCTCTTCGCAGATGTAACAAACATTGTATTCAGTCTTGTTTAGCGGAACCCTTGTTAACACAATTTTCATGCAACGATGACAAAAACCTTACTACACCCATAGAATCAATTTGCAACGGAATAAAAAATTGTCCTAACGAAGAAGACGAAAAGGATTGTGTAAAAGGTAAGGATAGCAATGAACAACGTAGAAATTATGTAGGTGTAATTTATTTTAACAGTAGTAGAACTTACGTGTTTCTGCAGATGTTTGTCGAGCTCACCACTTAGTAGTGTTACGTCATAATCTGGAAAAAGTTGGAGCGAAACACAAGGGCACTATTATGGGTGAAACCATAGATTTGTGGAAAACTAAGGTAACATTTGTTAATACAGATCAGTATAACTTTCAGTGTGAAGATCATTTGGTACATTTTGTTGGTAATTTACAGGTAACAGCTTCTTTGATTATCGCGGAAACCGCTGCAAGGACCACTCATCGAGTGATGGTTGAGATGGTCCGCCGAGTGCTCCAGGACCTCGTGTCGGCATTCGCTTCAATGGAGGACTACAGGAAGTCTAACTCCGTGTACGCACTACAAGAATTTCAACGTATATCTAAAATAGTGATGCATACACTTAAATCGTGTCTTTATTAAAATTATTGATTATGTTCTGTGTGATTCATTTATTTATACATCTTTCTGTACGAATAACTACGAACGATGTATCATTTAATTTAGCGTGACTGAAGAGTCGTATTCGTTTCAAGAATTGTGTACAATTTCATCATTCATGAAAACTATGATTAATTAGAAAACCTAGTCCAACTATTGAATCGTCACTACAATCCGACAGACATCATTTATTTCAATGTGGGGGAAATAACCATGTGGATATACAGATCGGTGATGAGTTTTTTTGTTATTAGCCTTATTGTCCCACAGCTTGGCAAAGGTCTCTCCCATCCCATAACCGTAAAAGGAGGAGTTTATAAACCAGGAAATACCTCTGCAAATCAGAACTCTGTTATGGAAAGATTTCTGAGCTTCTTTTAAGTGATTGAAGCAATCTAATTTGCTATACTTCGAGAGTAGTTTGCTAAAATGCGATTCCGGGTCTGCCAAAATCAAAATGGTAGGCACTCCATACAACAGGCATTACAGCACTTTCTTTTGCTAATTGATCGACGCAGTTATCAGACCACAATGAAAACCACTTCGTTATCTGTGCGTTGCCCTAATGAGTCACATTTGTAATAAAATACCAGCAAGTCGCGGAGGCAAGGCAGTCACTTGAAAGCGAGAGCACTGAAAACATGGCAGGTGAGTTTACAAGATAACATGTGATAAGATATGTGATAACAATAGTTGCTAGAATGTACCAACCATCTCAAATAATTTAACATACATTTTCCTTAATTTTCCGTGACATATTTTTTGGTGTTTTGTAATGTGACAAATTGTCAGCATTTTGTTAAACGTTCAATTCTTAGTAGGTCTTGTTAAAAGATAGTGCAGTAATGAGTTACAAATTGCATTATTTTGTATTTGTAATTGTAAAATTTGAAATACTATGATATCTACAAAATGATGCATCTATAATTTCAACCGATATGATATTGCTCTAACAGCTTGAATTAATAGATGTTTTTTTTTAAACAGACTTGCATTTATACCCAAATCGAATTTATAAAAATAAAAAAAATGGTTATCCATTTAATCAGGTGAACAGTTTCTCCAAAGATACTACATTATTATTGAAACAGAAGGTTCTAGATGATATTATTTGCCTTCCGTTGACGTTGTTATTATCATGTAAATATTTCACGCGCAGCGCCATTTGTTTTTAACTGAAACAATGCAGAGCAAGACGGCCACGTTCACTAAGACGATTGTGGACCCATTTCTGTGGTCTTATTGGTCATTGTTTAAACAAAAATATTGTATTCGACACAGATTTGTCTACTAAAAATAAAACCGTCACAGTGTTGACATTGATGATCTGCAAAAGGCCAATGAGGCCCCTAACTAGGAATTCCCTGAAATGAGTTACTGTTACTGCTTTAAATATTATGAGAGACCACGAGATGATACTAATAGCAACTTTGTAATAAAAGCCCTAATCTATCATAAAACCCTTGAATCAAATATCGACCAATGTTAATGGGAATGCGTCAAGGGACTATGATTGGCCCTACTTTTTTTGAAATATTAAACGTGTATTAGGAAAAAACCCTTAATCTTTATATTAAATAATAAGGTAAAATACCAAGTATTGACTATACCGATTAATAGATTGTGATTACTTCATAAGTAGATAAATAAAGTGTTTACAGGATATCGAGCACTTTTTCAATACCTATATCTAATCTATGAAACCAAGGTGCTGTTCATCGATAAACAATAAAGTGCCGTATAAACACATATAACCTACATAAAATTGAACATTTTTAATACTTGTAAAGTTCTAAATCATTAATAATAGGATACCCGTTATAATTATCTTATCTTAACTGCTGCTGCTAACTTGCATTTGCAAAAGTCTTAGTACTAGATATTGCCATTTAAGTTTTCAGAAGAATCTACTACAAAGTAGATAATGCATTCAAAAGGGATTTGATGTTAGGCGAACAAAAGTAAACATTGAACGAAAAAATAAATTGAGCTCTCAAAAAGTATCATCACGAAAAATAAAAGGCTCTTAACTAAAATAAACATTATGTCCATCATCAATCCTAATTATAATCTGTTATCTATAAGATAAGTGATTAGGTTCTCATCGTTTGATTTTTCATATTTGCTAGGCACTTGATTAAACGCCCTGAGGTACTCCCTTTATCTAAGTAGTTCAAAACTACAATAGATGCAACGACTTGTATCGAATCAGTAGCATTTTTTCTGGCCACGTCATACTCGTAATCATCGTGACTACAATTGTACTTATTGGTCGAATTAATGATACCAGAAAAAAGTATTTCTTTCTTTAATGATTCAATAATTGTGCAGATCGGCCGTATTATGGTTGGGGTGCACCACCGCCTCATTACCCGCCTCCCCCTCCCGGTCACCCCGGCATGTACCCCCCCGGTGCTCCAGGCGTAGTCTACTACCCGATGCACCCTGCGTACTTCTACCCCTACCCGGGAGGCCAGATGCCACCTCCCCCCGATGGCGGAGAAGTCACTGTGGTCGATAATTCAGAACCGGAATTGCCCGGAGAAACTGTTGAATTGCCATGGAGTAAGTCTGGATTGGGTTTCCGGAGATAGCACCTTCTTTTGCATATTGTTAGGAACGTAGCTAATTAATTTTTGTTTCGCTTCATTCTAAATTGCATTTTACATAAGGTCCCAAGTAATATCTATCTACGCATATAAACATTCACAGTATTAAAGTAAAAATAAATTTTAATCAATACTTACACGTAATTCTTACACGGAAACACCATCGTATCAATAATCATTAATCTAATCCGGGACATTTTGGTTTTACCGATAAAAAGAGTGATAAAAAATAATTTCGCAATGAATCGTTTCAAACGTGTAGTGTAAAATTTTACAACGATAAGAAATTTTTGATTTCGCATTTATTTTCCTTCTAAAACTACTACTAAACTACAACGTAAGATTATTCCTGAAGGTGTTAACTCCGAGTAAAAGCTTGATTGTATCGTACGCCATGTTTGGGCCAATCCTCTTTATGGTGACTGTCCAATCCAGACTTACGTCTCACCTTGTCATTGTTTATTAGCTTGTTCGTGTTTGGAATTTGAAGTCTTCATCCATATAGAGTTTTGGCCGTAGCTTCTGTGTTGTCAGTATTTTGTGGAAAGTCCTTCACCATCATCTCCTACGTGCTCTTCTTTCTGGGTTGATTCAATTTCTTTCGTACCTTTGGGTAAATAACTCTTGTCTTCTCTGTTACCAATGTTACCATTGTCTTTTACATCATCATTTTCTCATTAATAAATAACTTCTTTACTGTACTTATCTTTCTTTTCAAGAGTGGTGTAAGACACCTTTCTTTCGTAACTCCTGACTTGGTTACCGATTTTTATTTATCAGTGATAATCTTCGAACTTTGGGTTTCACTACATGTTTCGTTAAAATTTATTGCTGATAATAATATGGAATTAGCTTATTTGTTAGCATTTATCGTGTGGTTATTCATATAAACAAATTTACAATTAGAGTTTCATTTCAAAACGTTTTCTACTCGACTGACTCACATGGAACCTTTTCATAACAAGAAACTTTATGTTGTAAAATAATCACATTAAGTTTTTTAATTTTAATTAAATTTTTTAATCCCTTATCGTTTTAATCCAGGTACATACCGTTGGGTCCCAGCATGCTTGAGCCAGCGCTCGATCCCCCCAGGCGCGTTGCGCGTGGGCACAGACGTCGACGGTGATGAGATCTACGCCGGCAGGGCACCCCATGAGGGCGACATCCTGCCCGCAAAGGTCATCCCCAACAAGAACGCCTGCTACGTCTGTTGGGGAGGCGAGGAGATCGTGAAGGACCAGTTCGAGGTAACTGTCGGAATTATTTTGTACTGAGAAGTCTTTTACACAAAGTAGGTAAAAAGTAGTGTTTCTTTGCACTAGAAATAGTAGCCGGAAAAACATTCCAATAGCGGAGTGGCCGCTTTTTCGCATCTACAACCTAGCTCTTATTTGCTCAGCTGGTCGAAGATGTTGTCATTGCACTTCAAATAGTGAAATTATTATAAAAATGTGACGTAAAGACGACTGGATGCAAAACATGGAGGTTTAGGTGTTGCGACACAGTTTCGGAGAAGCCTTTGCCCACCAGTTTACTGCTATAGATGTTAAATTGATGATGGTGGATTATTCTAAATAAGCTAACTGACTATAACCCTGGTTCCAGGTTCTAGTGCCCGCGATGTTCTCGTGGCAGTTCTCGACAGAAGGCGCGGTTCCCCCTGGCGCTGTAGCCGCGGGAGTCACCGCTGACGGAGAGAAGCTGTACTACGGAAGAGTCACACATGACGGATGCACCACACCCGGCAAGGTATGGGATTTTGTTCTTTATAATGTGGAGACAATACTTTTACATTTTGCATTAGGTACAATGCAAGCTTTCCCAAAAAATCATGAGTCCGAATTTGTTACGTTTCTTCTACTTCTTACTAGGCTTTCTAATTGTTTGGTTATCGTTTCTTTTAGTCTGATTCCTATATACCTATAATAGGCTAGTTGCCTAAAAAAATGTAATTAGTCCGTCTTTTAGATTATTCAAAAATAAGGGACACGTATTTTTTTATTTGTAAATTAGACCAAAAATTACAAAGATATAGCCTATTCAAGTTACGTGTGACGTCACGATGCGTGGCATTTTTCGCGCAGAGTGACGTCACAGGTAACTTAAATAGGCTATTGTCTTTGTTCTTTTTTGTTTAATCGAAAAAAGAAAAAAATCGTGTCCAATATTTTTTATAATCTAAAATACGGACTAAATAGAATGTAATTATTTTGACCCTGGAAACTAACCTATTACACCACCCTGATTAAAAGATGAAAAATCAAAATCAGTTTTTTTCCATCGGACACAGCAACTTAAATATTATTATGCGATAAAGTATAGACAGAAGATCGATAGTAGACAATAGTAATCCTTGATTTTCCATGTCAAAGCCTTCATCATCATCATCATCAGCCTATTAATGTTCCCACTGCTGGGACACAGGCCTCCTCTCTGTGAGAGGGGGTGGGCCATAATCCAGCACGCGGGCCCAGTGCGGATTGGTGGATGTCACATGTCTTCGAATTTTTGGTTCTACGACATGCCGGTTTCCTCACGATGTTTTCCTTCACCGTTTTGAGAGCAGTGGTGATTAAATAAATTACACAAAGTAATGCGCCTGCCGGGATTCGAACCCACGACCTACAACTCATAAGTCGGGGCCGATACCACTGGGCCACCACTGCTCATCCTTACTGCAAAGCCTTAGTGTCTCCAAACTTTAATGACAGACACGTGAATAAAGACATTTAACTCTCAATTCCAGATCCAGCCCAGTCACGGCACCTGCTACTATCCCTTCGATGGAGAAGAGAGGAGCTCCGCTGAATACGAGGTCCTCGTCCTCATGTGAAATAACACCAAAACTACCTATTTATACTGTAACGTAATAAAATATAAACAAATGAAATATATTTACGTACGAGACAACTGTATGACCTTAAGTATCAACATCCTTGTCTGAACTATCTGCAGTTTAAACTGTATCATTTTACTTATGTCTACCATTTCTAACAATATTTTTAAATAATTAAGACTTTTCAATCATCCCCTATCTTTATGTAAACCTGTGAGACTTAGAATAAGTAAATTATATGTAGAAACATGTTTACTAACAAGTGTTCATTTTCGTGAAGTGATTTTTACGTAAATAAAGTGTCTAACGGGGACATTTCCGTGATTGTTGATGTTTTCTTAACAAAATACCAAGGTTCCTTACTTTTTAACCTTTTTTCTCGTCTCCTTCGTCTCGCAACTTGTGATAGATAACGTTACTTGGTTGTTTTAAAACAACTTTATTAACCTGCCGTTCATTTGTACTCTCTAGCTAGAAGGCCGGAAGTGAGCTAGAAAATGAAGAATTCTTATCGTGGTTCGTTAGCGAAGCGAGCTAGTAAATTGGGTCATCTTAAGTGCAAGGATAAGTCTTCATTGAAAGACAAGCGCATCGAGCTCAAAAACTAAAGCTTTCTGGACTGTGATTGGTTTATAAGTAACACCAACATATTTTTGGCTCTACATTTCGGGACTATGTAACATTGATGCTGCTCATACGACAATAGCTACTCCTTTGGGTTATAGGGGTACTTACCGAATCTTTTCTTCTAATGTCAATAGACATTTTGACATATGTTTTATCAAAACAGTTGAAAATCATCGTTCACACTAGTCAAGCCCGTATTTCAAGTGTCTACCTATCGATAAAGATACTCGTATCAATGTTAATCTTATCACGACTGATTCACTTCACCATTATTATTATATAGATTGTATCTATACAAGCCTTTATTTATTGCCAAATAAATGATTATATCAACGAAACTTTGAAAGGAGACGTACTCATTTGTTATAATTAGACATGCATGTTAGAAATGCCTGCTGCGCGTGAGTTTGATTATAAATGATTTATTGTTGCACAAATACCTGATTGTGGTGAGCATGCTGCATGGTTAGATTTAGAGATTTAGTATATTGATTCAGAGATTTCATGATGAATGTTTAAGCATGTTACAGTCTGTCTATAAAATCATGAAAATCGATGAGGGCGCTACAGATGTCATCGACTTGTTTTTTGACTCGTTATCTATTGCATTTTTTACTGACTATCAGACTTTTACTGACTAAAATCCACGGTGTCCTTCAGTAGCCCTTTATGTTCCGGGGTCACGGTAAGGAAATAATCCCGCGACCCCGGCAGGCTTTGGCCCTCTGAGAGGGGGCCCCGTCAGTATGCTGACGCTCTTTGAGGCGCGCGTGGAATACAACGCGCCGTCATTCTTTTCAAGTCTGACAATGAGTCGCAAAACAAGTCGATGACATTACGATGTACCTCGATTTAATTTTGGCCTACTTTTAATAATTTTAGTTCCCTTAAACATCCTTTTCATGATTTTAAAGACAGGCTGTACATGCAAACAGATAATATAGCTTTATGATCTGCTTTTCTCAGCTATCAGCAATCAAAAACCTTCAATCAGCTTTTTGGGGCTGTAGTACATTCATTCGGTTGAACAGGTACGGTATCATGGAAGTTTTGTACTGGAGAGTTGATTAATTTTTGCGTTAAAATGTTTGCTCCTGAGTTCAGTTTTTTTCTCTATGATAGACAGCTTTATGATACACGATGTCGACCTCATCTTCTGTAAGAGCGCAAAAATTTTGTTTGCAATATCTAATATCGATTATTCTAACTGCAGTGTATTGGTAACATAATTGATACTCTTTAAAAATATCGATTATTTTTGGAAATTATTTCGATCAAGGTTTTATTTGAAGAGGTAATAATTGCAATAAAACTTATCTGTGAACATTCGCACATGAACCAAATTCTCACATACGGGCTATAAAACTTTTATTTGTTTGGAACCCTTGGCCTTAAGTTTAATTAAGTTAATAATAATATACATAGAAATGATTTGGCTCTCAAGGTAACCTAGTACCTATGAGATATCTACAATCACATGAATGATAGTTACGATGAATCATAATAGTGGGACAACCGATATGCGCGCACGCAGGTCGATTTGCATGCTGTGGTAGTGCGGCTCATTCCGTCATCAGACGCTGTCAGAGCCGCGCGTGTATTTTGTTTACCTGTTAATTTCTTACGGCAAAGATTGTAAACAAAAAGTGCAGTTTTAAACTGATTGTTTTTTAATCAGAAAAACCGATCAACTATGAAGGCTGTCTTCGGTTTTGTGATGCTCAGTAAGTTTTCTTGTTTTTATGTTGCATTTCTTTTATAATTGTTAACTTCCTTGCGTATTGGGTACGTCTTTGTATTTTACATAGTTAAGCCTTCAAAAGGTAGTTATCCCTTCTCTCTCAGTACGAAATTCTGTAGTAATATGCTAGATTTATTAGAAGATTATAAGATTTGCCCGCCCATTTCTCCTTATGTTCGTCTTATAAATTATAATCGTTTGTAAACCTTTCATTTCATGGGCTTTCAAAGCCAAAAAGAAGATCTCCCGCTGATAGTTTCAGAGACTGGTGAGATTAAAGAAACGAATATTATTCAGATGTATTTATCTAAGCATAATTTCTTAAAGCATTCCTATCCTAATACAATAATGCCTCAAAACAAAACTTATGGGCTAATTTTCCAATCAAGTCACGTTCAAAGATTATTTTGAGATATTTGAGAACCTCCTATCCATTTTTAAATCCAACCACAATCTGATACTCAAACCACAATGAGATCAAATGCTGTGGTTGGAAAACTTCATGTCAAAGTCACGCAAGTTCTTGAGCTCTTACATACCCATCTCAAGCTTATAAAGAGATTACTGTTAAGTTCCTTTTCTCCGATGTAGAGAGAAGTATCTCCAACGAATTCTAACGATTTTTTTTTGAGCCGAAAGCCGCTGTCGGAATTTTCTATATCATTATCATGTTCTAAATTGACAAATAACCGTAACAGGGTATTTTACTGAAAGAAAGAAAGAAAGAAAGAAGAAAGAAAATAAGTTTATTTGAAAAAACTTATGTTTCCGTACCTAAGTTATCAAGGTCGCGGGACTTATTTCCTTACCCCGGAACGTAAATGTCTGTTGAAGGACACCGGGTTTTAGTCAGTACAAGTCTGACAGTCCGTCCCGCCCTGCCCGGTGGAAGGACTCATTTGATGATTTTACCAGGCTAAAAAAAAATTTATAACTTACCAAAAAAAAATTGACACGCATTTTTAATTTATTACATAAACCAAAAATACCGAAGAAACTTTTATAATTGCCAATACGTCACAATCAAGTACAAATTTTACTTGTTTTTGACGTCACGAGCCCTACGTTCTGCGTTATATCTTTGTAAATATAAATAAAAGCAATAAAAAAAATACGTAACCAAATATTGAAAAAAAAACTTACTGACGAACAAATTTTTGCGATTTTTTGATACTGCCAACGTGCCTAGCGCGATGCAGGGCTTTACTATTTAGTTCTTTATCATAAGAATGGGGGACCAGTCAGATTCTATTCAGGACTTCTCTTCACCAATTGCTACCAATATCCTTGGTAAGATAGTCTATTCATTAAGCGCCAGTCTGAGGGCCTACTTTGCATTTCAAGTACATAATTATACGACTTGGGTATAATTGCAGCTGTTCAGTATATTCTAATCAGCACTGTTCAATACCTATCTATGTAATTGATCTATTTAACAAATGCAGTCTGTCTATTTTATCACGCCTATTACGCATTTAGTATCTACATATTACATATATTATGTATCTCTAAGTAAAAATGATTGTATTCATTCGGATATAAATAATAAATTCAACAAAATTACTAACTCAGTCACGAATATTAAACTCACAACGTTTTTAGTTTTGGGGGCATCCCGGGGTTTGGGATATATATGAGATAGGAGCCCCGCGCGGCAGGTCTCCGTCGACCACGCGTTGGCTTGGCCTATTTTTGTAAAGGAGATCATTTTTTTGGGCCTTTTCTGAAAGTGCCGGCCAACGAAAAAAATTGATACCTATGGGTAGTACTAGTCATTTGGAGCAATAGTTACTATGGCACAAAAGTTGTAGGATTGCACTCGGCAAAGTTATACAAGTTCGAAGATTCATAATTTTCATACATTTTTTAATTTCTGAAAGTGCCGAGAAGCAGCAAATAATGATAAGTACTGCTGGAACTAGCGACCTTAAGCTATTTAACATAAAATATCATCACGCCTGTAATCCCTGAAGGGTTAGGTAGAGATGTACCCAATTAAAATAAATAAAAATCACTTTTTTTTGTGAAAAGAAGTTAAAACATGTTAAAATATATAAATCTGCTGGTGGGGCCAGCATCGGGAACAGAATGGAAGTTGCCTGTGGTAGGGATCTTGGAAGATAAACCTCCTAACAATATAAATCCTGCCAAAATAACTGCTTTCTGAATCAACCAGGTTTTTTTGGCTAATAAAATCATCAAAATTGTGCTACGGTATCCTGCTAAGATAGTCCTGCGACCTGGTAGGCGCTTGGCTCTATATGAGCCACTGAAAGTTCCTTCAGACGCACGTGGAACACGACATACTGTCGTCCTGAGCCTGATCCTGGATAAGACAACTAGCTCCCCATTACTCACCGTACGTAGCTTGATTGAGATTTCGAGGGCGCCCTCTCCTTCACGTGTTCTGTCTCCTCCTTCACTGTCATTGCTGCTGCAGAAGAAACGGCAGCCTCCTTACCGGATAACCACGGTGTGATCTGGATACTTCTGGAAGCCCTCCAAGCATATATGAGTTGACCACCCGAAAAGCCATGATTCCCTGGCGCGATCAGCTTATCTGGTCGAACCCCCAATTAGCGATAAGACGGGTTTGCATCGCCGTCCAGTCAACGAGATTCAACTGGTATTCGTCCTTGACATCCCGTGAAAGTTAAAGGAGCATTCCTGGGGCAGTCTTCAAGCAGTAACCCAATCTTGCGGGGCAAACGCCTCTTTTTGGAGGCTCTGTTTTGAAGTGGTGCGCTTAAAGCCCCTCTACGGGAACTCTGTGTCCGTCGTCTCCATAAAGAGGACACCCAAACAAACTGATCGTACAGGGCATCATGGCTATTGGGGTGATCCACACATAGTTGCTGGAGGGCTTGCGCTTCCAGATCACACCGTGGCAATCCGGAAAGGAGGCTGCCATTTCTTCTGCAGCAGTAATGACAGCGAAGGAGGAAGGAGGCAGAAAACATGAAGGAGAGGACACCCTCGAAATCTCAATCCAGCCACGTGCGGTGATTAATGGGGAGTAAGGACGATAGCATGTCGTGTTCCTCGCGCGCCTAATGGAGCTTTCAGAGGCCCATAAAGAGCCAAACGCCTACCAGCTACCCTACCAAGTCGCAGGACTATCTTAGTAGAACACCGTAGCACAGTTGATGACTTTAGCCAAAAAACGTGGCTGATTCAAAAAACAGTACTTTTAGTCAGGATTCGTATTGTTAGAAGGTCGCTCTCCCAAGACCCTTACCACAGGTAACGTTGATTCTGTTCCCGATGCTGGCTTCACAAGTAGATTTATTTATTTTAACATGTTTTTATTGCTTTTCACTTAAAATTAAGAGATTATTATTCATTTTAATTCGGAACACCTCTGCCCAACCCTTCAGGGATTACAGGCGTGATGATAATTTATGTTAAATTGCTTGAGGTCCCTAGTTCTAGCAATACTTATCATTATTTGGTGTTTTTGAGCACTTTCAGAAATTAAAAAATGTATGAATATTACGAATCTTTGAACTTGTATAACTTGGCCGAGAGCAATCCTACAACTTTTGTGCCATAGTAACTATTGCTCCAAATGACTAGTACTACCCATAGGTACCAATTTTTTTCGTTGGCCGGCACTTTCGGAAAAGGCCCAAAAATGTATGGAGCGTGAATGTTCTCCTTTTGTTGATCAAACAATTTGCCCACAAAATTAATGATCAATGAATTTATTTGAGTCATGCCTGACTTTTAATTAATTTTAATGGTCCATTTTTTTTCCAATTAAACAAAATTATTATATAAAAATACCTATATATACATACTATATATAAAAACTAAAATTAAGAGTAAAATATTTACAGAAATAACTAAACAAAACTAAAAAAACTCATCCACATCGTTGTCAATGGGGAAAGTGCCCAGAACGCTGGCACACTGCCTGACTTAGTTATTTTGTGGACATGTTTTTAATGGATAATGAAAATGACAGAGTAAATCAAGAGATAAGTATCGTGGAAAGTAAACGTAATATACCAATAAGGGGAAAAGGTAATTTGGAAAATTGCTTTGAGAAACTGGTGGCTACAGAGCCATCTTCAAGACTAAACGTTGTCAAGGTTGGTCTATGGATGGATAACCAAATAGAACAGCATTTTCTCCCCGGATCATATAGTACGTTTAGCCCTTGGTTCCGGGCGGCAGTCACTTGTAGATTTTTGATAGTCGTTACTGTTAGTCAGAAGCTTGACCATTATGACAATCAGTCGTACCAAGGGGTATCGTACTTTTTACCTAATTTTTCCTAACGCTGTACATGCATAAACTGAACGACGTCGTTCGGTGACTGTAATCCCCAAGGACGGTATAAGAAGAGTGTTTTTGGGGACTGTTCCCTCACCGTGGTCTGTCAAGTGGCTATGAAATGGTATGAAATGGCAATTCGAAAAATTTGATACTTTTGTATCAAATTTTTCGAATTGGATTTGGAATTTAGGAATAACAAATAGTAAAACTACTGATCAAACAACTTGCCCTTTTTTTTTTTTTTTTTTTAGCGTGGTAAAATCATCAAATGAGTCCTCCAACCCCGGGCAGGGCGGGAGGGACTGTCAGACTTCTACTGACTAAAATCCACGGTGTCCTTCATAGCCTGTTACGTTCCGGGGTTACGGTTAGGGAATAATCCCGCGACCCCGGAAACAACTCGCCCTAAGCAGTGGTTTCAATCTTACACCTTTCTATAAATAACAGTACCTAGCGTAAAGTCAATCTCATTATTTAGTTTAGAAATCGGTTTGATGTTCGTTCGATAACTACGAACTTTGTGTAGAGCTGAAAGAGTAACTTTCAGTCAGCAGGCAGCTGAAACTTTGCTAACTTTCAGTTTCGTTAGAATAATAACAAATTTTGCGTAGTTTGTGCTTTAATACATTTTAATGCTTTATTATTGTTAGCCTGTTTTGATAGCGAACTTTCTTGCTTTCACAGGTTATGTGAATTAATTCGTAGCTTAATGTATGCCCGCGCAAAGTTTGGAAACATAATATCGGAATAAAAAGTATACCTACACTAATCCAGGTTATAAACAAACTCAAACATAGAACATTTCATTTCAATTTGATCATTACAGGCACTTTTGAATTGACAATAAAAAAAAAAACTTTTTCTTATTTAATTTTTCTTTGTTAAAGATTTTGAAATTGTTGCATTCATACTGATGATGCTTATCACCACCTTCTGTTCCAGTCCTGGGCACGGTGTCAACAGACATGGCGGGCGAGTGTGACATGGCCAGCTTCTACACTGAGCTGGGTTGTACGCCTGTGGCCAGGGAAGATGGGGGGCTTTGTCCTGAAGCCTTCACCTGCCCTGATCTACATCCTGATCCTACCCAGTGTTACTATAAGTAAGTTTCTACAAACACTGTGTTTAGTTATCGGGTATCGATACATCAAGTTAGTGGGTAAACGAAACATGGGACTGTTGACGGAGTCCCGCTTTGCACGGCTCCTATTTCTGGACGGCTTAAAAACAATAACCAGGAAGAGGCTGGGAGAGGTAAAAAGTGGGGATTTCCAGATCCCGTCATCACTTTCTGAGATCTTGAAAATGTTCTCTGAAGACTTTTCTGAATTTATTTGACCTGGTGGCTTCCCATGATCTCTCCGTTCAGGGAACGAGATGGCGCTAGACGACTTTGTAGCTCTGTCACTTTCCCACAGTCAAACTACTCACTAGATCACCAAGGCATCCTGTTTACGAGTATGAATTTTGTTTAGATAGTTATTTTGAAAACTAGTGTTTGCCCGCGGCTTCGCTTGCGTTATTTTAGAATTTGAGAAACAATACGGATCGTGTGGCGCCATCTGGAATATGAACGTAATTGTTTTCTCGGAAACAGCTTCTGTTATTCGGGATGTAAGATACTCCTGACAACGTATAATATGCTAAATTTTGGGACGATCGATTCAGTAGGTAGTAATGCGTGAAAAGGTAAAAAACAAACATAATTGCATTTTTATTATTAGTTTAGATCAATAATGTTATATCTAGGTACATAGTTTGCATAGGAAACGTCCTTATTTGAGCGATATTAATTTCAAAGAACCGTGTATATTTAAACATTAGACTATCATTTTTGGGTCGATTTACAGTATCGCTGCAAACTGAACGTACAGACGCCAGCACATCAAGCTACCACAATCTGTCAGATTTCTTTAATAAAATTTCAACCTTATCACAAGAGTAGAAGGTTAAGGTTTGAATGGTAAAATCTGACAGATTCGGGTAGGTTGACCTGCTGGCGTCTGTACGATAGCATTGCTCTTCTCCCTTTAGCATACCGCGTGATACCTAAAAAATAACTAATTATCTGACTCGATGAGTACAACTTGTCGTCGTTTAAAACAGAATCTATGCACTGGTTTGAGCACCAATTCAAAACATAATTAAACACAAATTATAGAAACCTTGATTTTTTTCTAATCTTTAAAATTCTACACCTCGAAACAATTACAATTTAAAAAAATATCCAACTTACTACCTACAATTTAAATCGGTATAGATTTATATCCTAGGAAAGTATTGAAAAAAAATAGTAATTATTTTAAATCGCGAATAATATTGAAACAAAAGTATGCACATTTTTTTTTAATTATTTAAAACTCTCAGGACAAATAAAAAAAAAACTCAAAAAGAGAAAAAAATAAACTGCGAGATTTGATCCAGAGACCCCTTGCACGAAAGTCAAGCAGGTTACCGACCGGACTGGCTAGTACGTTGACAGTGATTTTCAAATAGCGGTTCTTGTACAAATGTCAACAATGACTGAAAATCAACATATTATAAAATTGCTAATCCCCCAAGGGGAATAGCATTATTATACATATCCTATTAATAGAACAGCAGTTTAAGGAATATTTGAGGAAAAATTGACTAAATAATATCCAGTGGTTTAGCTTCCAACTATCAACAAACATCTAAAAACAACAAAATTCAAAATTGCTTATCTCCCAGGAAAAACAGCGTAATAATACATAGCATATAAACAGAAGCATATAATCAGGAATATTTGAGGAAAATTTGATCGACAACTTTACAGTAGTTTCGGAGATAGATCAAATCAAAAAAACATAAAAAATTTCGAAAAAAAATAAAAGTTGATCTGGCATCAGAATCGATCCCTTATCTCGAAAAAAATACAAAAAGAAAAAAATATTCAATGTACAGGAATGACATCTCTACGATTTTATTATATGTAAAGAATAAAGAAAGATAAGTAGGACCTACTTGAAACTTTGTATGCGACGTAGGTAACATATTGATCCATTATGTGTTAGTAAAAACAGGAGCTTATAATCTATAATATCTGGGTGACCGAGCTTCGCTCGCTTTTTAAAATGTCTATATCTTGGGAACCGAGCTTTTCTCGAACCTGGGACCTGGGAGGCGAAAAACCCCTAATCTGTAACTTTCATGAAAATCCTTGGAGCCGTTTCCGAGATCCTGATTAGAAATAAATAAATATATAAGAATTGCTCGTTTAAAGATATTAGATAGATAGATAAGTCATACATATTTATTTAGAAGGCAAAAAAAACAGTATGACTTCAAATAGACTATTAAATATGAATATAGAATTATTAAATATTATGAATTTTGTATGCCTAAACGGTGGGACATAGCAGATTTGACCTGTACCCAACACAAAATCTTAGTATGTTCTTATGATCCACAATAAATGATTTGAATTTGAGAGAGTTTTTAAAATCTTTAAAAATATATTCAAATAACTGTCTATTTTACAAAGTCCTTGTTCATGCCTTTGACTCATCAGACAATACAGCCTTAAGACGTCAGAAAAACCAACAATAATACTAAATAATAAAAGAGTAAATAATCACCCACCCAAGTGCTGACCTCGTGGATTACCCAGAAGCACCTAACAGTGACAAAAAGACGGTGACCTCTACTGTGGCCGTCGTCGTCTGTGCCTGCGCAGGGAAGTACAGCGACCTCGCGCTTGATATGATGACAGTTAAGATATGCTTGTACAATTTTATAGATTATAGTTTTTGGATGTTTATGGTAAACACCGGAACTGAAGGAAAACGTATTATATCGCTTGCTTTTTAGGATAAGGTGAACACTATCAGTGGTATTTACAATAATATATTTGTTTGTTTTTTATATGACCTGAGGCCTCACCACAAGCTCATAACGCGATCCAGTTTAGGCTGTGGAAAAGAGATGGCGTTAGACGGCATGTATAGCTCTGTCTCTTTCGCACAGCCTGAACTAGGTAGGCCATCTGACCTTGTTTCTGACATAGATCACGTATAAAGAGATGTATTTGGTGGATTCTATACTGATTTGTCACAAAGAACATACGTCGCGGAGTGCATAGCCTAGATGATGACCGTTACGCCACGAGTTGCGGGTTCGATTCTCACCCTGTACGGATACTTTTGGTTGTGGGACTAATTAATACCGCGACTCCGGAACGTAAAGGGCTATTGAAGGACGCCGTTGATGTTATTCAGTAGTATAAGTTTGACAGTCTCTCCTGCCCTGCCCTGAGTGGAAGGGCTCATTTGATGATGAAACCAAAAAATAAAAAGAGAATAAAAATGAATAATACTAAAAATTGCTTCAATGAAGGCAATACTTACCTACGTTAAATTCTTTTGAATAAAATATTCTCCCAAAAGCCTATTAGTTTTTTCAAAACTTTGTAATTATGGTAGGTTTTAACTATAATTTTTGGTTGAGCGAGCTTCGCTCGGTTTTTTAAATGTCTATATCTTGGGAACCGAGCTTTTCTCGAACCTGGGACCTGATAAATCGATTCTTTTAGCCGAAAATCCCCTAATCTGTAAATTTCATGAAAATCCTTGCCGTTTCCGAGATCCCGATTATATAAGTATAAATATACAAGAATTGCTCGTTTAAATGTATGAGATATTCAGATCAATCGACTCAAATATCTTTCACCCAAGGCGAAAAGGCAAAGATTTCTGTCATTATATAAACTCTCGTTTGATAAACCAATTAAAATCTAGGTACCGATTTGAAATAACTTTGAAGTTTGGCAATAAATAATGTTGTTAGTTCAACACCCAATTTATATGCTAAAACTTCTTCATTTTAATTAACTGTGACAAACCAATCAAACAACTTTATGGGCCTGGTAATTAAACAACTTTGACGACAAAACTTTCCAGAGGTACCTTCGTATAAATTTGGAGACAATTTAAGAATTTTGGATATATTTTCTTTGATTATTAGGTACCTTTTCTCAGTTCTGTACTCTATTCTTAGACTCAAAGAGTTCTTTTTGTCGCGACGTAAGGCGCGGGACACATAGAAAAGACGTAAGACGAGGACGCGTCGCGGACGTGCGAAAATGTATGAGAATCGCGTCCGCGCCCCGTCTCTTCTGTGTGTTTTACGTCGCGAAACTTCTATACATTTTGTATGAAAGAGGCGGCGAAGAGACATTTATGTCTCTGCCCCGTCTGCATCTTACGTCATTCTATGTGTCCCGCTCCTAAAATACACAGAAGAGACGGGACGCGGACGCAAATCTCATACATTTTCGCACGTCCGCGACGCGTCCTCGTCTTACGCCTTTTCTGTGTCCCGCGCCTTATGCTTTATCCGGACGTCTTGCAACGCTTGACATAATGATGGAATTTTTTATAGTAAAAAACTGATACTACAAGTACTCCATTATATACTACAGTCTACTGCTGATAATTAGGGTAAAATATGAGGTTTCTTTTATATCTGTCGAGTTATTCCAAGAGAGAAAATTACGACCACAATGAAATTTACGAGGACTCGGGACATAACATCTTTTTGCTTTTATTTTAACATAAAATTCAACGTTGTTTTACAGTTTACGGATTTTTATGTAGGTACGTGACGCTCTGTTTTTTGATATAATGCTTATATGAAATTAAGTATTGTAAATATCTAAATTCAGATGTGATTCAACAAACAACTGAAAACATCTAAATAGACCGTCAGTTTGATTGTCAAAAAACATTTAACATTTTTTTTGTTTTGTTACGTAAACCAAAATTGAGGAAGATACTTACGACACTTTGAAAATTGCCAATATAGTACGTCACAAGCAAGTATAGTTTTTACTTGCTTCTGACGTCACGAGGCCCTACTCTCGAATTTTAATGCGTCATGTATTTGTTCATATATGCTTTAACTAGCTGTTGCCAGCGGCTTCACCCGCTACAACTCGAAAATTATCCCACGGGAACATAAAATCGGGATAAAAGCTATCCTATGTGTTCATCCAGGTTATAAACTATCTGTGTACCAAATTTTAGCCAAATCCGTTCAGTGGTTTTTGCGTGAAAGAGTAACAAACATCCATACATCAATACATACAAACTTTCACCTTTATAATATTAATAGGATTCAACAAAAAAAAAATACGTAGGTATCCCTTATTTTTGAAATCCCTTCGTAGACACAGACTTATTAAAGCAACTTATTGATGCGGTCAACATGCCGATTACATGACATAGCATTCCGATCTAAATAGCTAACACGATTATCTATTCCAGGGGCGTCTCGTACGCTGACAGGGCCCCCATACCACAGTCGTTGATCAGCAACCCGTGCTCCCAAGCATGCAGTTGCAGCATGTTCGCCGGAGAACCGCAGTTCAATTGCGCGGCCGTGGACTGTGTGGAGATCTTCGATAATGATATGGAGCAGCAATGTATTAACACCTACGAGGTAGACTCGTGTTGCAGCACAGGAACCGTTTGTGGTAAGTGGTCGTAGATGTTTTAGAAGTAATGGATGCAGACGTGACTGGAATTTTTAGAAGTTTAGATAAGAAATGATGGGCTTTTGTTTTTTTTAAGGAAGTGGATAGGGCTACTAAAAATACGACACACTGTAAATACCCCAAACAGTCACGAGAATATTTAAACGAATAATTATTAAGGGTAACTGTGTGGAACTGCCCCCCTAGACAAGTCGCAAACGATAATCGTTAACGCTCGATTCTCCCCAATAGATTTTCAACCTTATTCCTTCGAGTATTTAGTTGAAAATCTATTTAGGATTTCTAAGCGTTAGCGACTGGAACGAACGACAACGCCATGAAATCTTCAATAGATTTTCAACTAAAGACTCGAAGAAATAAGGTTGAAAAACTATTGGGGAGAACCGAGCGTTAACGATTATCGTTTGCGACTTGTCTAGGGGGCTGGATAGGTAAACGTGGCCCTAGACTAGACAACTGTAGAAACACGATGGTTTTTAGTTTAACGAAGTCTGATAGGGAACTATTATCAAGTGAATCCTTCATCTCTTGATGGAGTGGTATAAAAGAGAATGCACTCTAACCAGGGGGCCCATTCTAGGTACTAACTCATTTCTGTCACCATCGTAGCGAAATCGCGTCGAATCGCATCGTTCTGAATTATTCCCGTTGGATCCCACTTTTGGGTCCCATTTTTTAGGTAGTCCCGATGAATCCTATTTTTAATTCCCATTGAATCCCACTTTCTGACAACATGTGTACATATCAGAAGAAAACTGTTACCGTTATTTTACTGATATATTCTGAGTAACTAATTTAAGAATTTTAATAAAAAAAGTTCCACAAGATCCCCCAGGCCACCATAGGCTTTCCATAGACCAGTCACCAGTGAGTGTAGAAAGACGGCATAGACACATTCTGAGAATTTGTTTCAGTCTTTACTTACAATCTGATAGAATGTCACTAACCAGCAATAGTACTAGGCTAGCATAAGATCAAGTTGGTATGTTTTGCGCTCTGGCGCCACGTGACACGCAGCGCGGGGGTAAGGTAACTCTAAATGGCCTGCCAAAGTACTAGGCTAGCATAAGCTCAAGGTGGTAGCCGGGAGCCGTCCGACCAAGGACAGGCCCAAGTCATGGCGCGTCGTGTTTCACTCTTACCTCAAGAGAACAGATGGAGACTGGACCATAAGGCCATACGCCTAACTTGACGCGGGCGAAACCGCAAGCAGAAGCTAGTTTTATGATAGCAATTTTGTGATTGAAAGTACTCGCATTCTAATTTTTTAAAGCATGTGGGATCCAACGGGAATAGTTTTTGGGATTCAACGAGAATAAAACGTTTTTCTTTTGTTGTGGGATTCAACGGGAATACATTTTAATTTTTTGTGGGATCCAACGGGAAAAATATTCAAGTGGGATTCAAAAGCGGGATCCACCGGGAATAATTCATCGTTCTAGCGTTTTCTCATTCTATTAATGAATTTAAAGGACTCATTTAAAGGATTTAAAATAAGTTACAGTGCAGTCGATCGCAACGATCAACCGAGAGAACTGCTAGATCATGAGGGCCGATTACACTATACGATTCATCGTGCCCTAAGCTGTTAGTGTCCTCAGCCTAACAGCGATCACACCACCCAATCCATCGGAAATTAGGGACTTAGGGCACGATGAATCGTGTCGTGTAATCGGCCTATATTCTGTTAGCACAATCGAGACACAGTCTGGCACAGTCGAAGGCAAGCGTGACAATTGTTAAAAGCAGGACTCATTTGATAAATTTACACAAAAAAAGGCTAACTTGAAATGAAAGGCTATCTAAATAAAATAAAACACAGTGTTGGATTTCCAACGTTTAGCGCTGAAATTAGTGTTGATTTTAAATTAAGGAACCTGATGGTTAAGACACCGAAAAGCTTTGATATGCATTTAATTATAGAAATTCCCAGAAGGAAAAAAATATTACGTCATAACTTATAACATGTTTATTAGCCCTTATTTTGAAACAAAACATCCGCTTGTTTCGCAAAAGGAGCTAATGACATATTAACACCTAATTTATAGCCTCTGTCAAAGGAAAATGGTCCTTCTAAACATCAACAAGCTAACTTATGGGTTCATCAAACGTAATTAGATTACAATAAACATAAAACAAGTCTATGGCTTGTTAATAAAGCTTATTTTTTGATGACACAGATTTTAATGGCTTTAAGATATATGGAACACAATAGGGGCATCCTTATATGCTGTCATAAAGATCGACGCAATGCTGGTAGGATTACTGTCAATGGTCTATTGTTTATCAATAATAATGGTATTCGCTTCCAGGTAGTTAGTACTATTAAATTAGCACGTACGTAACTATAACTTAGGCATCCTAATCGGCACCATTTGTGTTCTCAGAAGCATTAGGCAGAGCTTAAGTTGTTCCATCCACATTTGCATTTGCGGATGTTCCAAACCTTGAAAAATCTCTTTCCGAAATTGCTCCAAATTGGAAAAGAAGCCAGACTCTCATCCTTAGATGTGATCATGTAACTCGTGCGGCCATTAAACTTAGCAGACAGCCTTTTTCGTTACTAACTAACTTAACCCGCGAAGTTGTCTTCGTGTAATTCGGTTGTTATCTCACAGAAACTTCATAACTGGATAAAAAAAATGTCCTATTTGGTAACTCAGGTTATAAACTATCTGGCTCCAACTTTCACCCAAATGCGTTTTATAGTTTTTATGTGAAAGAGTTTTCTCACTGGACGCCTGAGGTAAGACAACGCCGTCGAAGTCGACCGCGTCGGAGGTGGTGTGACGATCTATCATGTTCGCAGGGCAAACATGGCCAGAAATTGCCCAAAATAGAGAGGTTTGGAAGGAGAAATGGGAGGCCTTTGCCCAGCAGTGGGACACTGAATAGGCTATTAAAAAATACGAGAGACGATAAAAATATGAAAGAGTTAAAAACATCCATTCATCATACCTCACAAACGTTTGCGTCGTTTCTGTCTGGCCATTTATACATAAAACGAACCACTTATTCAAGCTTTGTGATATTTTATAAGCTAATCATTAGCTTGGGTTGTTGCTTGCCTGCCAAACATAGTCACGATACCAAAAATCCTCTTTTCATCCGCTGCATCGTTGCAACATCTGATACAAAATCATTATCATCTTTATAAGGATCAATATCGATGATAGCAACTTTAACTTGTTCACCTTGACTCAGGTCGTGATTCGCAATCGTGTGTTGTTTATTTATATAAATATTTATTGTTTACATACATATTTATTTTAAATATTGAGTGTCTTTTGTTTGCGAAACTTGGCTTAACAAATTACAACTTTAGAGGCAAAGTCATCGTAGCAATGTGCCAATGTAATTTGACCAATTTTGCTAATTTATACTTTAAGTTACGAGTGTAAGTTAAAAACTTGGAATTTAGTAGTCTGATTTTTTTGTAGTTCATTTATTAGTAGTAAAACTAAATTAACTAAATCACACAGCTGCGACTAATTGTAATTTTCCGTACAGAAAATTAATTTTAATTTGCAGCCGCATTACTAATTTGGTTGTAGGTATAGTAATCGAGAATCCGATGGCCAATTTAGACTTAGTATTATAATGTATTACAGCAAAAGTTTGTAAGTTTGTTTATTGGAAGTAATCTTTGTAATTAGTGAACTGATTTGGAAAATTCTTTTAGTAGGTAGTATAAGCTCCATTATTTCCAAATGACACAGTCTATATATTTCTTAGGGTTCCGAACCCAAAAGGTAAAACGTAACTACTACCAAGATTCCGCTGTCCGTTCGTCTGTCTATCTATCCGTCTGTCACCAAGCTGTATCTCATGAACCGTGATAGTAAGACAATTGACATTTTCAAGAATGATAAAAGACAGATACCTTATACAGGGTGACTTTTTTAGCACCGTCCAAAATTTTTCTAGGCATTAGGTATCAATCACTAACCCCATTTTTGAAAAAAAATCGATTCTTTAAATTGTCATATTAAATCATTTTCGCATCCGCTCTGCGTGGTCACTAAGCTAAACGTTAATAATATACACTTGCCGACGCATGAAACGGGTAGAGCGCACCCCGCTAACCCCCCGCCCCGTCCCGCTACACCTGAGTGACACATCACAGCGCGGTGTCCAGATTCATTAACTTTTTATAGAGAACATTGAGACGTGATATCTCGATATTTTTGTATTGATTGATACAAAAAGAAAAAACATGTATTCAATGATTTTCGCCAAAGATTAATATATTAAAATTTGGATGGTGACTAAAAAATCACCCTGTATAAATATTTCTGTTGTCGCTATTGGAGACCTAGTTAAAAACAAACTTATATTTTCCAGGCAAGGACGCAATAGCCCAACTGGCTACCTGCGAAGTAGATGGCCAGACGTACCGCGAGGGTCAGACCTACCAACCTAAAAACACACGTAAGACGTGTGTCTGTAAGAAGGATTTCAACGCGACTGACAATGCTGCCAACTGCAGGGACATAAACTGTGGAATAGAGATACATTACCAGAGCGATTTGCTGCAGAACTGTGCTCCTGTGTTCCCGGGGAATATGCGCGGATGCCCTATTGGATTTGAGTGCCGTAAGTTATTTTTCTTTATATAAAGTGCGTTTTCATTAGGCAAGTCTTGCATACAAGTGTGACGTCATATTTGCATTGCAAGGAGCTTGAATTGGAAACATGTTTCCAGGCATTTACCGAAAAAGCGCGATCCGTACTAGCGTTACGATCCGGCGATACGATTTGATCGCATGCGATCTTTGTAACCTCTGGATGTCCATATGTGCTTATCCAGAAGACGCTGGTTCTAATCCCATTTGCAACTGAATTGATAAACATTGTCAAATCAAATTAAATATTTATTTTGTAAAACATAAGTAGGTAGATTACAGATAATACTTAAATGTCAAAAGTATGTGCACTATGTTTTGCCAAGAAATGGCGTACAAAACCAAATAGAGACAAACAAATACAATAAAGGCAGGATGTCAAAAGATTAAATTATAAAAGTGGATTAAAATAATGTCAGTACAGTAAAATCAAGTTATCGTTGAATAAACCATCGACATGTCCTCAATACCATAGAGTACTTCCTCTGGCAACCGTTAATAACCCAATTTTTTCTACCTACAGCAACAGAAAAGACCAAAGTAGTTCGTGGTCTGAACATTCGTAATCTCACAGCGTCGTGCGTCTTCGGCAACACGACGCTCATCGTTGGCGATGAGGTTACCGTCGACGATAACTGCACCAAGTGCACCTGCAATGTTCCTCCCTTCGTGACGTGTATGAGGAAGAATACCTGTGACTCTACTGTTCAGTAGAAAGCCCGACATACGGCGAGAAACCCCGAGAACATCCGAGAAGCATGAATGTGGAAGGTTTTTCTAGGTCTCTTTTATTTCACTTGACGTCTCGGAAAGACAAATCTCGTCGTGACTTCTCGCCATACGTCTGTAGGCCGATGCAATAGAAGCTGTGCTACACTTGAGAGCAAAAATATTGGCATGTTTGATTCAATATATAACAATAATGAAAAAATATCTGAGACATGAGCTGATAATCTTCAAACTTTGAACTGAGAGTGGATTTGAATGAAATCTCGTAAAGCTCAAATTAATGTTTGAACAAGTGTGAAATAGATCTTGACTTGACATATCATAAATGTTCAAGACATTTTCATGGGCTCTAATTACTAATAACTAATGTCACCAATTTCAAATTAAATTGAATTGAAACAAAATAAAATACTAAGGCCCGCTTGCAGAAGCCCGAGTTATCTTTTTAACGCAGAGTTAGTTGTAGTAACACAAGGTTAAATAGGGTAGTTTCCAGGGTCAAAATAATTACATTCTATTTAGTCCGTATTTTAGATTATAAAAAAATATTGGACACCTATTTTTTCTTTTTTCGATTAAACAAAAAATAACAAAGATATTATTCGCCTATTTAAGTTACCTGTGACGTCACCCTGCGCGAAAAATGCCACGCATCGTGACGTCACACGTAACTTTAATAGGCTATATCTTTGTCATTTTTGGTCTAATTTACAAATAAAAAAATACGTGTCCCTTATTTTTGAATAATCTAAAAGTCGGACTAATTACATTTTTTAGGGCAACTTGCCTATTGACAGTTTGTCATACAAAATTGTCAATTTAACCTCATGTTGGCAACTAACTCCGAGTTTAAAATTTAACTCGGGTTTCTGCAAGTGGGCCTAAGAAACATATTTCGTATCCTTCGAATTTTTAGGGAATATGATGAGTAGAAAATAAACAAATGTATTTTTAAATATAACAATTATTTATTATATTATTTCATAATATTGCTTATTGGTAGGAATATTTATTTAAATTGTAAATATATAGTTGCTTAGAATTACTTAGATCTACCTTAAACTCGAATATAGGAATCACATGACATTTAACTACTTAAAAATAAGGATATTTACATTATGTACAAGTACACAGCCTAAGAGGACCTTTGTAAATTAAAATATAATAATTATTATTTATATTATTAAACTATGTTGTGACGACTTAATAATACTTATGTTTAAGTACTTAATTGTTTAATAAAATCTCTTATTTATAGTGAATCACATTATAGGAAAGATTATAATTATTAAAGTTATTAAAGTACTTATTACATTTTTTAAGATTATTTGTTTAATTCTCTATTCTATATCTAAAGGTACATTGTCGGCTTTACGTAGTTATAAATGCTTGTTATGGCAGTTTCCTTAACTAAATTATAGAAACTATTTATATATTTTAATATATAAATCAATATCCTGTGTTCTTAAAATATAAATTGCAAGGTTTTTGAGATCTTAAACGTAAAGAATACACTGTTATTTTATATAATTAAGATAAAATTAATTAGGTATATAAATGCAAAAGGCAGTAAAATATATGGAAATATGCTAGTTTCCAGCTTCAATTAATTGCAGATCTATTTAGTCCGTCAATTAGGGATTTGAAAAATGGGTGATGACCTATTTATTATTTTGTTAAATTAATGAATATTCACAAAGATAAAACGTATCAAAAATTCGAGAGTGTTGTTTTGGTTAACGTAACAAAAGAACATACTTAAATGTTTTGTCTATTGTTATGTATATGTTCTATCTAACCGATGGACACTTAGGGCGACTTTCACCAAAGGTTAAACATGTTTCAAATCTTATTTAAGCACAAAAGTCAATAGAATTTTGTGCTTATATAAAATTTTAAACATGTTTAACTTTTGGTAAAAGTCGCCCTTAGAGTATGATTTTTTACTTTGTTTCAGACAATAATTATGAAATTTCCCCCTCTTGAAGGTTTTAAATGCGATCCTAGCCATTGCATAGTGTTGTGTTCTTATATCTATAGAAACCCTTCTCAAATCTTGATTAAACTTATTTGAATAGCTGTTGCTATTTCGGTCAACAACTAACAAAAGTTTTACTAGATAGGAGCCTAAAAAGACACCATAAGCAGCATCATAATATGAATATGAAATGTGATAAATTTCATAATATCTAACATTGTAGCTGGGATAATTCGGTTTGTTAGAGCGTCTAATTCTGTTCTCAATCGGTTTTTTCTTTTCAATTCTCATTATAATCCTATCAATTCACCTTTTTTAGGCACCCAGGTTTACTAATCACAAATCTGAGTAAGAATTCAATAGATAATAATTATGGGTGGTTCTTTTTCTTACTGTTTACTTCTTCATCAGATTTCCATTCCATTAAATCTATAGCCGTTGTCGCCATTTTGTCGGGTCCGTCGTAGTTGTCCTATCGTTTAGCTAAAGCAAGCCAATCCAAGTTCGACTCTGAACATTTGCTGTGGTCTGCCGACATCCCTGACGGCCACATCCAAGAGTGGAAGACGGCCTGGCTTATCAGTCTGGTATTCTACGATGGTGCGCGCCCAGCTTGAACTCTTGTGCTGTGAATAAATAAACATTATTAGATAGGTACTCGTATTTTAAATTGAGAAGGAGGTCATGGTTAAATAAAACGGCTACATTCCGTTACATAACTTTCCTGTTTTTACGTCTAAACAAAATGGCACCACAAAAGTGCAGTATCGCCACTATTAAATTTTTCATACTCTTTGTTTTTCAGTACTTTTTTTACTTTGAAATGCGTGATTTATGTCTTAAGAGCAAACAAGTCAACATTTTTTCCATAGAAACTTCTTTGGGGTTTTACTCCATTAATTGACAAAGTACATCCAAAATTAAACATGGTATCGTTTTGTCTCATTGTTAATTTTGTCTGTACGGAAGCAAGCAAGAAGAATTGTAAAATATGAAGCTATTAAAAAGTTACGAGCTTCTAAAGATTCGTTTTTTTGCTAATTTTAACACAACTTTAGGTGTAAATAAGAAGCTGAAGAAGTATCAAATTTCCAAAACGAAGTCCGTACCGACACAGCAAATTTATCGAAGAATTTAATAAATTTTATTTGAAATTAATTGGTGCAGTGGTTTTTTCATAAAACCCCAACAGCCAAAGGCTTTTTCGTATTTTTTTACGCGCGCCTTTTACACTGAATGATCGTGCATCTCACTGAATAAGTTTTCCCCTGTTTTCTTCACGGGGGGATGACGCTCGCGCACACATGAACAATATGGCTCGATTTACGGTGAAATATCATGGTTTTTGACCATGCCTGCCAGTGAGTTCGAGCTCGCGACTAGCGCCGCCTTAAGGGAAACTCGCCTCGCCTTATTTACTCTTGCTTTAAGATGTCATGGTATGGTAGGCCATCAGATAACGTTAATCGTCTTCCTTTGGTTAGCAAAAACAAGCCCAATATGAGGTCAGTCTCCCCTATCCACAAGCTTTATTACAAATACGTATCATCTCACCTGACATTCATCCAACACGGCCTTATACCGCAACCTGTTGTTGGCTCTGGGCAGGATTTCAGCGTCGTTGTAGGCCAACAACTTGATGCCTCGTCTGTAGTTGTTGGTTGTTGGGTCGTAGTAGCCAATGGTGTTGCGGCAGTGGAAGGTGACGTTCTGGACGGCTTTCGTTGACATCAGCTGAAGGTACGTTAACTGTGTGTGGTCTGCCTTGTATGTGATCTGTATAGAAAAGGAGGTTAAGTTTTCTTTTTGTTTTGGTGAATTCAATAGTAGATCTTTTTAACGATAACCAGGAAAGAATGGCAGGCATATTTGAAAGGGGATATCAAAAAGCTACTAATTCAAAATTTAATTTACGAACAAATGAAAATGATCAAAAATATGGAAGCTAAACGAAAATCGTCAAAGAAGGGTACATTTTATGATCGATCCTAATTGCTACTTTTAACAAAGACATTTAAAATATTTGGCTTGTTAACGTTCCCGTTCCCACTATAATGACATTAAGGATATTAGTGCGTTCAATCAAACTACCTTTATTATTAAATAGTATAAAAATAAGAAGTACAGAAGTATTTTTTTTCTAGCCTGCTCTGTCCCACTTCTGGGGCAAAGGCCCAGAAGTGGGACATGGATGAGAAAATTCACGACGATACGACTGGCGCAGTGTGGGTTCCGGGTGTCGTTCCAGGTGTGGGGCATTTGTGTATGTGAGTTTATATTATGTTTGAAAACCCACCCACGATACATGAGCATTTTCTAGAGAGGGGTAAAATTCTTTAAAAAAAATCATCATCATCATCTCAGCCATAGGACGTTCACTGCTGGACATAGGCCTCCCCCTTGGACCTCCACAGATACCGGTTGGAAGCGACCTGCATCCAGCGTCTTCCGGCGACCTTTATAAGGTCGTCATAATTAAAAAAAATACTCACAGTGAATCCCTTATCCATCTCACTGAGCCAAGGTTCGTGTTCCTCTCCATCATACGCGATCTCCTGGGACGTTATAGGCTTGGGGAAGACGCAGCTGCTGCCAGTCTCCATCTCGCAGTGCACCACGATCGCGTCGTTGATGTCACCGCCGTTCGGGTCGATCCAGTATTGTCCTGTGAACGAAATTGAAGTTTCATTTGAGTACTTTTTTGTAACGTGTCTCTCTATCTTGTCTCAAGTCTAAGGCCCGGTATCCACCAAAGCGGAGATATCCTGTCTGATCTATCCCGGTATTCTCTCCGCTTAGCTTCAGTTGACTTCTGATTAGTTATTCAAACACATCTCCTCTCCTCTTCACTTTTGGGGATACCGGGCCTTAGTCAGGGGTAATAGAGATAAAGTCAACGATGGGACGAGCTTAATTCTAACATTTCTAACAGACCAGTAAATATTGGTGAGGGCAAACTATTCTCAGAACTGAGTGTCTAGGAGGTTAAACAAATCAGAAAAAATCGAGACTCTGAACTTTTGGAGCAACAAAGTGGGGTTTTTATACGATATTACTATCTATTCTATTCAGCCGAAATTAATTTCAAAAAAGCAAAAAGTAATGATCATAATGACCAATTCGAATGAAGTACGACCGCCGCATAATGAAAATGAAGTCTTATTTGGTAACACATAACTTGATAAGTACTGTTTGATAAGTACTGGGGTCCATCTACTCCAGGTGGACCACATTGATAAGTACTATTTTAAAAACCTCTCTTTATCATCAATCAACTGCCCCTGCACGGGCCCAGCCCCTGCAGTCTCGACATTAGACAGCGACAAAAATCGATCGCTAAGTCGTATCATTATCAAATTCCTTTAATAGATTATCAACTTTAATTCGAAAGCACAAGGTTGGAAATCTATCAAAGAAATTTGACATCGATTAGACTTAACGACCGATTTTTGTCGTTATATTTGTCGAGACTGCAGGGCCAGTTCAGTTTGGGTGATATCACATTTAATTTCTCTCTTACCGCTCTCAAATTCAGGATGGTGGTACTTAATGTCTCCACAGGTCTTGGCTGGTGCTTCCTTAGAACCGTCTGGTTTCAGGAACTTGTCCAAAGAGACCTTGAGTCGCTCGTAAGCCTTCATCACAACCTCCTTGCGTTCAGCTGGTGTCATATCGTCCTTGAAGAACCGAGGAGGCAGTGAGTTCGGGTCGTCTCCTAATGGATCTGGGCCTTTCACTGATCCTGTTATTAACAAAGTAATTTATATTTAATAAAAAGAAAGTTATAAAAATGCACGCTGAAAGCAAAAAAAAAAGACTGGTAACTTAGTGGTTTGTCTAAAAATTACGAAGAATAAAGAAAAAAGTCCCAATAATTAGACTTAATAAACATCCTTGCTGACCTTGTTGAAGCATGGCAGCCAAAGCAGCAGCATCGTAAGCCAGGCCCTCTCCAGGTGGACCAGGCGGTCCAGGTGGACCCGCAGGTCCAGGGCTCCCGTGTCTACCGGCTTCTCCCGGAGGACCGCGGCCTCCAGGCACACCGGGTGGACCTTGGATACCAGGGTTTCCGTCACGGCCAGGAGTTCCTTTAGAAAGAAAGAATAAAATTTTAGGCACCTGATGCAGAGAAAAACATAATGCAGTATCAATTGTCTATAATATTTACCTCGTGGTCCAACATCTCCATCCTTTCCAGGTGGTCCCATTTGTCCTGGTAAACCTCGCTCACCAGTTCTACCTGGGGCGCCAAGCATTCCGGGTAGACCAGGTAAGCCAGCGTGGCCTTTAGCTCCATCAGCGCCGGCCTCGCCGCGCTCTCCCTTGGTTCCATCAAGACCGGGTGGGCCCATTTTACCAGGGGGCCCTTGGGGTCCATCTACTCCAGGTGGTCCACTTTCACCTCTAGGTCCTCGTTCACCAGTAGGTCCAGAAGGACCAGATGGGCCTGGTGGCCCCTGATAACAACAATATTAGTTTTTGAGTCAAAAACTTAACTAAAAGGAACTTAACTAACTTTAGTTTTAATGCAGACGCTATAGAGTAGAATAACGGTGCTTCTTCGTACAGTTGTCAGATATAAAACACTGACACCATTTTTAAATGGTATGGACAATTTATCATATATAGATCTTCTTCTTTAAGCACACATTTACAGGTATATAAAATACTCATTTACCTGTAATCCTGGTGGTCCACCCGGTCCAGCTGGTCCCGGTGGTCCCAACGGTCCCTTATCACCAGGCCGTCCAGCGATACCGGGTTGACCTTGCTTGCCTGGCCGTCCCTCTGGGCCCGGCTCTCCCATAGGTCCCTGTGGTCCTTGCAGACCTGGGGTGCCTGCTTGTCCTGGAGCACCGTCTGCGCCTGGTTTGCCAGGTGCACCACTTTCACCCTGCAAAGAGAATGGAGGTTTCGGATGGTTAAATAAGTTAAACTTGGAATATTTTAGAAATTGTCTATTTGAAAAATTCTAATTAGTGCGTCAGCTAGATTGACAAACTTTTAAAATTAGCAATACGTCACAATTTAGTATAATTTTTATTTAATTTTTAGGTCGAGATTGGCAGCTTATCTTGGTAAAAGTTGATTGATTTTACAAAAGAAAAACAACGTTTCTGTTATTTCTCAAAACTGAATGACGTTAGTCCGGCCGTTAGGTTTGTAATTTATTGAAATGTTCAAATAGCCAATTGGCTCTGAGCGAAAGAATAGTAATAAAATCCCTATTAAGACAGTTATGAGCAGCACCTGAGCGCCTCGAAGTCCTTGTGGGCCAGGTGGGCCCACCATTCCAGGTAATCCAACTGGTCCTCTCTCACCAGCTGCTCCAGCTGGTCCACTGGGTCCTTGTAAGCCTGGTTCACCTTCGCTGCCTCGTTCTCCCTTTGGTCCCTCAGCCCCCTGAGGTCCAGTCAAGCCCATTGGACCAGGGGCGCCTGGCCTGCCTGTGTCTCCCGTTGATCCTTTAGCACCAGGAATACCTGGAGCGCCTGCTGGTCCTGTACTACCTTGTGGGCCCTGAAAACAAATAAACAAGTATTAAAAGACGTAATTTACAGACAGTATTTAGCTCGTTACCAATCTCAATGTTCAGTGTACTTACAGGTGGTCCCAAATCTCCAGGTCTTCCGGGTAAACCAACGTGTCCTGTTTCTCCCTTTGGTCCATGATCACCGCGAGCGCCCTTGGCTCCAGGTAAGCCTGGTAGACCACGAGGGCCGGATTCGCCGGGAACACCTGATCAAGAAGGATGAAAACATTAGCATCTACTCCTGCTCATCAATATGGCAGAGTTTTCATAGGTTATAGATGAATTATGAAAAATCATTGACTAACAAACACCAAGTGAAAGGGATTTTTTTATTCCCGTATTTATTGTTAGGTATTTCAAAACTGGTCAAAAAGGTAACCAAAGGCATCACAGGCCTTAGCACAATATTTCCGTATTTTATTTAAATATTTGAAGTATTGCGTTTTTGAAGTATGTATTTTCTTATCTTTATTTTATGGATAATAATTTTTTTCTCCATCAGATTAACTAAGTCTAAGTTCCCGTTTACTTTTTAAAGTGAAAACTCGTGGCCTCAGCACTAAGTAAATAATATTGTTAGGAAAATCAGAAAATGAAGGTACTATTCTGAATTACCTGGGCTTCCCGTATTTCCTTGTTGTCCTTTGGCTCCAGAATATCCTCGTTCTCCCTTCAGACCAGGCATGCCAGTTAAACCAGGAGGGCCTGAAAGACCAGGTGAGCCCTGTGGCCCGGGCTGTCCTCTTTCTCCTGGGGAACCAGGGGCTCCTAGTTCTCCCGGAATACCAGGCGCACCCGGTTCTCCTCTTTCGGCTGGCTCTCCGGCAGGACCAACGGGACCAATTGGTCCCTGAGGACCTTGTTCTCCTTGGCGACCTTTGGAATACATAAAATTATTCATTAGCTGTTATTTTCTTTTAGTTTACCTTGTAGTCATTATTTTGTTTATTAAAAAAAAACTTTGTCTCACACTAGGAATTTCTCCTGTATCGTGGGCGTTCATAAACATAGAAACTCACATACGCAAACACCCAGACCCGGAACAAATATTTGTAGATCATACAAATAAATCTTATAATAATAGATCTTACAAATATTTGTGGGGATTGAATTTGCGTCATTAAGCGCAGAATTCAATCGCTCAGCCAATAGATAATTATGTCGCAGGTTTTTCATCAAATTAGGTTGTTGCTCAAACAATGGATGATGTTAAAATAACATACAAACAACAACAAATCTAATTTTTTGATCAAATTCATAAACTGGTTCATTGAAATGACAAAAATTTCAGAAAATTTCGACGGAGCACCTCGTCGCGGTGTTCCTACTTCTGGTATCCCCTTCGTGGTTATTTTCTTTTAAACCAACCAAGTAAGAGCACCGCGAAATGGTGCTCCATTTTCTGAAATTTGATTAAAAACCCACGACAGACACAACGGCATCGGCAAAACCATGCCGATGCCGTTTATATCTATCATCTTCTCGGTTCTTTCACTACCATGGAAAAATTATATTGAAAAATGTTACCTGGAGATCCGTCATTGCCAGGTGGTCCAGCAGCACCCCTCTCTCCTTTCTCTCCCGGTGCACCGGTAAGTCCTCGCTGTCCAGGCATGCCCATTGCTCCAGGAGATCCTGGGTGACCTTTAGCACCTCGGAGACCTTCTGGGCCCTAAGAAATATGAAAAATAAGTTTAAAAAAATGTTGGAACTCCAAAGAAAGCTAGAAGTTTTGATTGGTACACTTCTTATTGTTCCTCAATTAAAAAAACAAAAATTTAGAATTTTTATTTTAATGAAAGGAACCGACCTCAAAAATGATCACAATTAAGTGCAAAATAAGTTTTCATAGGGAAGTCGGTGACTTAGATTCTTATTTCCTTGAATTTTGCCACCGACTTTCCGTCTTCCTCACGGAAACCTCACGGGATAATCGTTATTGTTGGTAAAATAAGACCTTCTCTAGAATTTAACAGACACTCTTCTGAAAACCACATCAATCGGTGCAGCCAAACGCAAGATAATTGCGGACAAACATACATACAAACATTCTTGTTAAACTGAAAAACTCCTCTTTTTTGAAGATGCTTCAGTTTTTTGCCCCCTCCAAAAGATATTATAACTATGCTAGCGTATCTTACCGGTGGACGCATGACTAACGAATTACCATGACCCCGAACCGGAAAGGGCTATTGAAGGACACCGTGGATTTTAGTCAGTACAAGCCTGACAGTCCTTCCCGCCCTGCCCTGGGTGGGAGGACTCATTAAAAAGCGTATCTTACCGGTGGCCCATCAGGTCCTTGAGCGCCAGACTCTCCCTTCTCCCCTGGGCTTCCGGGCTGTCCAGGCTGTCCTCGATCTCCAGTGAAGCCTCTCTCTCCTCGTGGTCCAGACGGTCCGGGTGGTCCCGCAGGTCCCGCCATACCTGGTTCTCCTTCCTTGCCTGGCGAACCTGGTAAGCCAGCTGCTCCTGGCATTCCCTGTACAATGGAAATATTATAGCGCACATGGTTCGTTAAAGCGAGTTGTAATTTTTTGAACAAGTGCAAAAAATATAGAAATTATAAATGAGATGTCTAAGCTTTTATGTTATCTATATCGTTTATATCTGGACCTACTCAGTTTGGTTGAGCATTGGGGATCTAGTGAAGCCTACACAAAATTATATGTGTTAAGATAAGAAAATCTAAACATATCATACTGCTGCCGTAAATACTGAAATTCGGTTGAAAGACTGAAATTCGGTTGATATCCGGTTGAAAGTCGTTAAACAAACCGCTTTGCATATTAAAAGCAATTGACACCTTGTTCAGGCCCTATCAAATGGTGACGTCATAACTGTTCAAATCTCTGTTTCATCAGATAAATGGGTTGGTGTTCTATCGATTTTTACGAATACTTACAGGGAATCCAGTAGGTCCGGCAGGGCCTGATGGGCCCCTTTCTCCCGCTGGTCCGGCGATACCCTGAGGTCCTTGAATACCAGTTGCACCATCACGTCCTGCATCACCCTTAGGCCCCTGTGGTCCCGCCTGACCTGGTTCACCGTCTTTGCCTGGTTCCCCCTATCGAATATTAAATTTGTTAGTTCTGCTTTCTGAAAATGTCACAAGAAAACATCTTTTCGGCAACAGAAGCAACTTACTTGCAATCCTCGCTCTCCCGGACCACCCATCAGACCAGGTGGACCCTGTATACCCTGAGATCCCTGTTCACCAGGCCTGCCATCAGCTCCCGGAATACCCCTCTCTCCTTGAGGACCAGTCTTTCCTGGCATTCCAGGTCTTCCGATAGTTCCTCTTGGTCCTTGTAAACCTTGGGCGCCTGGCCTGCCAGGGTCACCTGTGCTTCCTTTAGATCCAGGTAGCCCAACACCTCCCCTTTCTCCAGGTTGACCTTTAGAACCCATTGGTCCATCAGCGCCGGGAAGTCCTCTCATGCCCATTAATCCTCGTTCACCTTGGGGTCCAATGTTGCCAGCAGGTCCTCTGAGACCTCTCTTTCCGCGTTTTCCTTCTGGGCCCATATTTCCGGGTAATCCCCTTGGTCCTGGAGCACCAGGTTCACCCCTTATACCGCCGTCACCTTTTTGTCCTCTTTCTCCAGGTTGGCCCTTTAAAAATTACAACATAACCATTACCATTTAACGACCAACGTTGATACATAATTTTAAGTTTATATATTCCCTATTAAAATAAATATGTTATATGAAAGTATTTTACCGGCATTCCCTTAGAACCAGGCAGGCCGGCATCTCCAGCTACACCCGGTAATCCTCTAGGTCCAGGGAACCCTTGAGGACCTGAAGCTCCTGGTTGACCCTGCACACCTTTCTCGCCCGGTGTTCCATCTCGGCCTGGAATTCCTGAGGCTCCAACTTCACCGGGTTGTCCGGGTCGACCTGCTTCTCCTCGCGGTCCTTGCATTCCTTGGCTGCCTTTAGGTCCAGAAACACCCTGTTCACCTTTTAACCCTGGGGCACCTGGAAAACCTGGTGATCCTGGTTTGCCGACGTTACCCTGAGAAGAAAAGTATTTTTAAATTAATAATACTAGGATTTCAACAACTGTTAATCTCTAAAGTTAAATCTTAGAAGAACAGAGGCTTACTTATGTCTCTGTGAGTTTTTTTTTTAATTCTTACCATTAGTCCTTGAGGTCCTGGTGCTCCATCAACACCTCGAACTCCTGGAGGTCCAGGGGGACCCTCACGACCTCTCTCTCCTCTTGCACCTACAGGGCCCTAGTAATCAAAACCAGAAATCATTATTTTTGCATCAATCTTTGATTTTAGGTGTACTTTTGTATTTTTGTGTCGATATTTTTTTTTTGAGGTGATGTATCTGTTTAACCTTAAAAAGTAATTGTATCCTTAGTAACTTACCGCGGGTCCAGTCGGTCCCATTGGACCGGGCATTCCAGTTGGTCCCTTTTCTCCTGCCACTCCCTGTTCTCCCTTGGCACCATCCCTACCGTCAAAACCTCGATGTCCTTTTAACCCTTGGATACCGGGTATTCCTGGGGTACCTCGAGGTCCTGGCTGGCCAACTGCACCGGCAGGCCCTGGTTCACCATCTTCTCCAGGAGAGCCCTGGACATTTAAACATTTACTTTGATCAATCTTTTTATTACGAGAACTTATTATGTTGAGTGAGTTACTGAAGGTCTAGATATGATGGATATTCTCATTGGTAGCCCAGAGTTAAGAAGTAAAGAACAAAGTTCAGACCTTAAAACATCAACCTACCGCAATCTGCTGTCAAACTCTAATAGATATCCAAGCTTATCACAATAGAAGAAGATTCATGTTCGAATGGTAACATTTTAAATACTTCGGAATACTTGGACGTGCTGGCTTACTTAATGCCTTTAGATCCTCGGTCAGATCTCTCATTAATGGTAAAAGTGGCATTTAAAAGCTCCTTGATTATAGACTCTTACATCTTTCCCGGGCAGTCCTTGGGGTCCTCTTTCACCGGGTGGTCCTTGCTGACCTGGCAGCCCTGGTTCTCCTGGCTCGCCACGTGGTCCTTGGAAACCTTGTGGCCCTGGTGGTCCTTGTGGTCCTGAAGTGCGAAATGGTTAAATAAGGGTATTACTTTTAGAAGGACGAGTAATTGGACAGTTCAGAGACCAGGTTTAATCTCCTTGCAAATAAAATGCTAGGCCACTTACTGTAGGCAGAGAATTTTTAAATAACAATGTAGAATTTCGCAGTTTTACTTCACATAAATCCTTATATAGATAGCAGCCAGCCTTTTTTGTTACCAGATAGCTACAACCTTGAGGTCTTTCAAGTCATGAGTGAAAGGGTTAAAAACTACTTCAAGGCAAATACTTTATCGAAGTACTACAACGGTGGGAACAAATGGGGTTTTTCCTCCCGTTTGTCTCCAGTGGCGACAATCGGGCTCTTTTCCCTTTCGTCACCAGTGGCGACAAAGCCAGTGGGGACAAATGGAAATAGACGCTTACCATCAGTCGAAATAGTGGTCAAACGTGAGCCTATCGCAAGTACAATAAGCCAGGTTTTTGCTACTTTAAAAGTATTAGGGCTTTGGCTACCGGCTGATGATGATGATGAAAAGTATTTGCACTAGAGGACGTCTTTCAGACCAGAAACTTGTGCCTTACCGGGAATGCCACGAATGCCTGGAGTGCCGACTGAAGCCTGCATGTACTGATACGGGTCGAAGGGAGGTCCCTTATCGCCTCCAGCTGAAGCCGCTAGTTGAGCCAAGTAAGCGTTCACCTGTATACCAACAATTTTGTTAAACAATCAACAATATAGACCAAAATAACCAGAAGAAAAGTTCCAAAAAATAATAAGGTCTTGGCGATAAAACTTGATGAAATACTAATTGCTCATTAGTGTTAATGTTGTTTTTGTTGTTTTTACTCCTCAAATAAATTATTAGGTTTTAATTACATCATAAATATTTTGTATCTCTTAATAGGCAATTAATTAATTGCTTGGCTAATAAATCGCTAATGCTTAAAATCATGAAAATTAATGATCGACAGTACTTAATTTTACTTAATGTATTTTTTATTAATAGAAGTCTTTGGCTATTAATTCCTCATCAGCAGGAGGTATTACTCATTTTTTTCTACCGCAAGCATATAAAGTACAGTATTTCTTTCTAGTGAGGTTCGAGTTAATCTATCTAATATGCGGCTAAGAACCGGTATTCTACACTTCTATTCATGTTTTTAAACAGGCGTTCATCATCAGCCTATTAATGTTCCCACTGCTGGGACACAGGCCTCCTCGCTGTGAGAGGGGGTGGGCCATAATCCACCACGCGGGCCCAGTGCGGATTGGTGGATGTTTAAACAGGCGTACAATGCTTTTATCCATTGCACAACGCATTCACAATCCGCCTCACAGTCCGACGCCCTGGGAGTCTTCTAAGGCGACTAACTATACTACTAACTAACTATCTAATATGTGGCTGATGGGATTGATTTTACGGTGTAGAATCAATACCATCCCAACCAATTTCCTTTTAATTTTAATATTCGACGTTCAAAAGTGGCCTGATTAAAATAATTGATGTGACTTTTGAATCTTTGACTTTGACAGAGACCCAAGGTGGAAAGTGTCCTTATTCCCACGCGTTCCACTTCATCACTAGCATGACCGCTTACACAACACTTACATCAGGTATCTGTCCAGCAGGGCCAGGAATTCCTGGTGCTCCAGGAACTCCGTTAACTCCGGGTGTTCCAGGTGGACCGGGCGGGCCCTCATCGCCTGGCACGCCAGAGACACCACGCACTGGCGTTATTGGCTGCGCTGATACACCAACGAATACTGGACGTGTTGGAGCTGCCGGAAAGAAAAAAAAAGATAGTAGGAAAAAGTACGAGAAACAAGGAGTATCTGATATCTTCTTTTTGGGACAAACCCACCACACTATTACCAAACCACTGCAACTCCTGAAAGCCAGAACAGTGGCAACTCCCAGAAAAGCGACGAGACAATTAAGCTTGGTGTGTCTCGGAGAATGAATCTACCTGTCTTGGGTACTTTGATAGCTAGGGGTACCAAACACCTCTAGGGATGTGCCCTAACAGGCGTCGCATAGAGGGGGCCACGGTCAGGTCTTTTAAGAGGAAACGGGGCCTCCTCCTAGGTGTTGATGGTGACCACCGGGGTGGTTTATCCCACACTCCCCGGTCTTTTCCCCAAAGACCGGTAGCCTTTTGAAGGTTTCCCCAAGTAAATAAAAAAAAGGGGTACCAAACACATCAAAATCTTTTCAGGCGTTCAGAAGTTATGGTGGAATAAAGAGATTCACAAACAGACATGAACCCTTAAAACATAACAGTCCTTTTTTGGGCAGTCGTGTAAAAATAGAGATAAATCATACCAGCGGTAAGACAGCCAGGCACTATGGAGCAGTTGATCCTTCCACCTTGGCACTGGCAGAGGGTACAGTTGTCTCTCTTCCAGTTCTCTCCCTCAGACCACGAGCGGCCGATGTCCACACACTTTGGATTGGCTGGAACTGAACAAAATGGAATTCCAATACAATGTTTTTTTGAACTGGCTCACACTTGATATTTGGGGGACTATCTAAACAGGTAATCGGGACCCTGGAACTTAAAGGGATATTAAAGGATTACCGTGGATTTTAATTAGATTGGTACGAGTCTGACATTTTGTTCCACTCCACCCTGGCCGGGGCATTTAATAAAATTCGTTGATTTTCTCTCGTATATCGGTAGTGAGTTAACTTTTTTTTTATAAAAATTAACTTTCGAAATTTTAATCATGATATTATAAATTCTGAACTACATTCTGTCTTTTCTAATTTGTGAATGCGCTTTTTAAAACTAAATAACTATTCGGTTCAAAATGATTACCTCTAGGCGTCGGTCTTCGGTACGTCGGAGTGCCTGTAACAAAACTCAATATTACCACAAATACAATATACAAGACGAAGAACAAGAACATAAAAACTTCATTGAAGAAACAAAGGGACTTCGTAACAAAGAAACTTCGCAAACTAAGGGCCTATTCGGCCGGAGACGCTACGCGACGCGACATTGCGCAACGGTACTAGAAATACCTATGTATCTTATTTCGATATTTCTCCACGAAAACTCGCTATAAAATTGCGTTGCGGCGTTGCGTCGCGTCATCGTCGTAGGGTATCTTTTCATGTAGTAAATATAAAGTTAGACTTTGAGTCGCTCTATTGAAATGTTCAGTTTAGAGCAGTGTGGCCCAGTGGTATCGGTCACGACTTACGAGTTGTAGGTCGTGGGTTCGAACTCCGCCAGGCGCATTACTTGTGTAATTTATTTCATCACCACTGCTCTCAAACGGTGAAGGAAAACATCGTGAGGAAACCGGCATGTCCTAGAACTAAAAATTCGAAGACATGTGACATCCACCAATGCGCACTGGGCCCGCGTAGTGGATTATGGCCCATTCCCTCTCACAGAGCGGAGCTCTGTGTCCCAGCAATGGGAACATTATTAGCTGATGATGATGATTGAAATGTTCAGTTCGCAGCGTAGCATCTCGGTGTGAATCAAGCCTAAGTAATAAACTTACCGGTGGTTGATCCACGGAAATCTCTCTCGGATATTATCGCTGGAACAAGACAAATTAAGTTGTTTTACCGAATATATACTACATCAAGTCTGAAAGGAAAGACACATAATACAGGAAATCTCAAACAATTCTCTATTGTTTATAAAAATGTCTATATTTGTTATGAAGTGTTCCCATTTTAAACAACTTCGAAAAAAGGAAAATTTTCTCAAAAGGGTGTAATGTTTTTTCATCTTTATTGTGTGTTCCCCGATTTCTCTTTGACCGATTTGGAAAGGTCGTATTTTATTGAAAGGGTTATATACATCACAGATGGTCCCATGGTAGGTCTGGATCTGGCGACGGGATCTTTGAGAAATCAAGGGAACTCTTTAATAAATAAATAAATAAAATAAAACGCAAATAAAAAATTAAACCGACTTCTAAATAAAAATAAAAAGTGTAAAATTACTTTTGAGTCAAAAGTTATTTATACTGGAACTCGATTTAGTTTTTAGTTTTAGTTTTTATATAGAATGATAAGTTGTTCATAAGTAGTACATGATTGTTTAAAGTTGAAAAATTGACTTATGTAAAATAAAATAAAAAATGTTGAATTTGAGATAGCATTATTTAGGTGTTCATATTTAGGCAATACATAGAGTAAGTGAAAACGGACATGAGTGAAATGACAATAGTGACCTAAAAGAGTTGTGTTTCACAATTCAGTCGTTAATTAATACAATCAAGAAACGATTTATCCAGTTATCTCGTCATAAATATGTCAATAAATTAATGGAGTGTCAGTTATCAATGTCATTACGGTGCAGTATTTTTGTTGGTACTTACCAAAAGGGCCAGGCAAGTTATAAGAATTATTAAAAAAAAACAAAAGTTAATTAATTTAATTTTTTAGGTTGGAAATACTTAGATAAATAATCAAATCGTATTAACACGTTTCAGTACCACCTTGGTCTGCCCTAGCCTTTTCTCAACTATGGCGGCATCATATTATGGTGTAAATGCAACTGAATACTACATATTTTTTTATGGAGCGACTGTTTATTTGTCCTCTAAAACTTAGTTTTAATATTGGGTACCTAATATAAGATACGTTTATGTATACTGTACCTATAGATAAATATTTAATAACTATAGTCTTAAGTTATTTGCTGCGCCCTAACAGGCAGGGTAATGTATTCATTAGTTTTAAGCTACGCTTGAAACGATATGTACATTGTGCAATGAATGAATAAATAAATAAATCGCTAAATAAATAAAAACTTTGCCCTTGAAATAATCTCCATGAATTAAAATCACTTACCATTGTCGTCTTCCCCGAAAGGATTGTAGTCGTCATAGTTGATCAGATCCGGATCCTGAGCTTGAGGCAGCTCCTGGGTGATATCCTCGCGAAGAGGAGCATCAGACAACTCCTTACAGGCAGCTGGAAAAACCAGCACCGCCAACCAAGCGGCCTTCAACCACCGCATGGCTATCTGGATGGACAAAAATGACATGGATAAGCAGGTGGCAATGTCTAACAGACGAAACCTTTCATCTGCCTAGCCTTTTCCAAACTATATTGGGGTCGGCTTCCAGTTAAACCAGATTCAGCTGAACATCAGTATTTTACATGGAGCGACTGCCGATCGGACCTCCACAGCCCAGTAACTGGGTAATACGATACCCCATGGTAAGACTCGTTGTCAGACTTTAGAGCTTCTGACTGTGAACAGACGAGATATTTAACTTTGCAAATCATCAAATGAGACCGGTCACCCAGGGTAGGGCAGGAGGGACGGTCAGACTTGTACTGACTAAAACCCCGGTGTCCTTTGATAGCTCTTTACGTTGGCTATGAAGTAGAAAATAGTGTCAGAAGAGTCGAGAGGTAGAAAAGTTCCATGTTTGCAATCTTCGTAACAGGTGCTGTTTGCAATTAACCCATTGGTGATTAAGAAAAGGAAAATTACAATAAAACTATAGATGAAATTAATTGGTCATAAAGTACCTTCAGAGCACGCCACAGACAAAAAAAGAAACGAAATTCACAATGAATGCGGTCTCAATAAAATTTCTATTAGAAGCTATTGAATCGAATTCCTAACAATCAAGCCAACACGAAAATCTAGTAAGCGTGCCTACATTAAAATTCAAACTATAGATCTTCATAAACGGCAATATAAATCAATGTTGATGATACATTGTCGTCAGAGGAGCAAGGCTATCAAACCAGGGCATCGACTCGGGTATTCGGACCAATCAAGTCATCTAAACATGTCAGGAGCAAGTAGCGGTTGTTCCAGTAACCTTTCTAACTAACACATCTGTCTGTATGGAGATGACAACCACCAATTGGCAACAGTATAATAATTAATTTTAGCAACCGACTCCGTGTCCGCAATTTGTTTATTAAACGAAATAGTTCATGATTCTGCTTTAGTTTAAGTATTGAGATTTTGGCAGATTAAATTATTTTATATAATTACTAGGGTCCATAGTGTTGTTAGCTATTTGTATTAAAAGAAATCACTGGCGTCAGTTGCTAGCAAGGCTTCTTTTTTTTGCAAATTCGTAATGACACATATTAGGGTGAATTTATGGCGGAGATTTAAAAAGGTCAGTTTTTTTGAAAGACCATAAGAGCCCATTGATCAGCAATGCTATTCACGAAAGGACGCAGCGCTGATGCAGTGTTGTAACCTCATTCTGGCCCCAATAGACCCCATTTAACACGAAGTTTATGCAAAAAAATGCTCTGCACTGATAAATAAGTATAGGATTAGAATCCAGTGGTACTTCGATAACTTTAGAGGTTTCCAATGTGACGTCGTAAAAAACACCTCTTACGAAGGGATCCCTACGTGCGTGCGAAAGTTTTTGGAGTAGGTACATGAGTTTACAAAAGTACTAGGCTAGCATGAGTTTTCACTGCGAGTTTTGGCCGTCAGTGACGCTACGAAGCGCATGAAACCGGCATGTCCTAGAACCAAAAATTCGAAGACATGTGACATTCCCCAATCCACACTGGGCCCGCGTGATGGATTATGGCCCACCCCTCCACACAAAGAGGAGGTCTGTGTCCCAGCAGTGGGAACATTAATGATGATGATGATGAAGGCGGAAACTCTGCAGTTTCAACACTCGGTAGTGTTGGTCCGGAGCAAAGCCTTGGTGGTCGCTACTATTATATAAAAGCACATAGCACATAGAAAGGACAACATAACAGTGTAAATTTATGTTAACAGATGCAAATGGGGGCGATGCAAGCGCTGGAAGCACGTCGAGGGGGCGTTATCCCCATTAGAACATATAGTAGAAACTATATGCTCCGTGTGCGTACTCAAGTTGCTTTGTTTATATGTTGCTGGCGATATCGGCGTGAAAACTGTCACTGCAAGAATAGGCAAGTAGGGTCGCGGGACTGAGTTACCCTTAGCACGAGTTTTCAGTATTTGAGACGTAAAGTAAACTGGAACTTTGACAATTTTCAAGGAAATACTGCATCGAACAAAAAAAGAATGACACTAATCGGACTAGAAACCTCGGATTAATCGATGTACATACATAAAAAAAAAACATACCGACCGAATTGAGAACCTCCTCCTTTTTTTGAAGTCGGTTAAAAAATTAGCTCCTTCTTCGCGCACCAGAGGCGCTGTTCCATTTTTTCATACAAGTAACGCTGTAAATACTGGAGACGCTTTAAAGTAAAATAGTGAAAACTTGTGGTAAGTGTAGGTTACCGTGAACCTAGAAAGTAAAGAGCTATAGATGGAACACCGTGGATAGTAAGTTCGATTTTGACAATCGGGAATTAGGGCGGAAGGACTCATTTTGGTGATTTTAAAACGCTAAAAAAAGGAATAGGCAAAAATACTGAAATAAACATAAATCCGTATCGTAATTTTTCTCTTTTTTTTCGTTTTATTATTAAAATTGATGATGATGATACGGCGTTTTTTAAATTCTCAACACACCACTCTTCTAAGTTTAATTTTTACCGACTTCAAAAAAAGAGAAGGTTCTCAATTCTCAAATCTGGGTGATTGGGACAACTTATTTTGATAATCTTATTTGTTTCGATGCAGTTTAGCTGTCATTTGGTTTAACTGCCATACAATTTCTTTCTCTACACGAATTTATTTCTCTTTCGTGAGTGCATTTACAAAGATAGAAACTCAAATACACAAACACCCAGACCCGAAAAAACTTATTTCTAGATCGTACAAATAATATAATGGTTTACTAGTTTATTTATAATAATTTACGAATTCTTTTATATGTGTACTTTGACGATGTTATTACCGGTACTACGAATTACGTATTAAGCAAGATTTATTTAAAAAAAAAAACATTAGTAAAATTGGTAAAAAAAACATTAAAAAAAACCTAAATGCCTGTGAGTTAGAAAGTTATTTAACACTTTTTTCTATATTGGTTTTTGAGGCGGTTAGTTTAAAAAAAAGGTTCAAATGCTAATGCTAAATTGTGTTTCATATTATGAGCGAATTTGCTGAAACTAATAAGGTAGTAGTTATTGTACCATTTTCCTGCAAACAAATATTTTCAAACTAAAATTTTAATCGAACAAAGAGCTGTATCCTTCTGATAGTTTGTGCTATCAAAATGTTGTTAAAACTAGCAATAGTCGAAACTTTACGGCACCATCGAGTGGAGTTTAAGAACTGCTTCACTTCTCAGTAATGTTCTAATAACAATGTGAAAATCCTTCCGAAACAAAGTTTTACTCACTTTGTTTCAGTTAAAGGCGAAAGAAACCGAATTATAGAATAAATATTCTTAGTATGGTGAGACTACAAAAGTTAACTGAATAAAAACACAGTATTGTGTATTAAAAACATTAAATTGGGAGCGATCACATAATGAATTAGTAGCTGTTGCCATCGGATTCACCCGCTACAATTCGAAAATTATCCCACGGGAACATAAAATCGGGATAGAAACTATCCTATCTGTTAATCCAGGTTATAAACTATCTGTGTACCAAATTTTACCCAAATCTGTTTAGTGGTTTTTGCGTGAAAGAGTAACAAACATACCTACATACACATCATACATCCTCACAAACTTTCGTATTTATAATATTATTAAGTAGGACGATAAAATTCGTAACATGGAATATTCTTTTCTATAGCTCAAGCAATACAAAAATTAATAGATTTATGATTCTACTAAAATGTCCTTTTTAGAACTTCTGGGCCGTTTTCTATAACAAAAACCGGCCAAGTGCGTGTCGGGCCACGCACAGTGTAGGGTTCCGTAGTTGCAGATCAAAATACTTATGCGAACTAACTAAACTGATTCGCTGAATTTAATTTAAAAAAGAAGAATTTTCAAAATCGGTCCAGGAGTCTTTGAGAAATCGGGGAAAATACATAAGAAAAAAGATTACAACGAATTTAGAACCTCCTCCTTTTTTGAATTTAGTTAAAAATAGTTGACGATAAAAACTACCTATCCCCAAAAAACATACCTATAAAAGCTGTAAAAATAAAGTTGACAAACTTACATTTGCAGTTGTCTCCGATACATTTTGTTTAAGAAAATATGATATCAACTACATTTTATAAGTTGGTCGACTATTACTCGTAAAGTTGTAAAGCCTACTTAGTCATGATAATTTTCTTTTAAACTTCGTTATATATTTTGTACTACTATTGTGAATTTTTTCACACCCCCAAACATAACCGTTTAGCTGGTAGAGGGGGGGGACACTCGAATCGAGCAAAATTTAGCACTTTAAAGCTTAATATTTCACAAACGAATTTTTTTATCAAAAAATTGTTAATGGAAACTATCATTATTTTTTAAAGGCCTATTTAATGATACCCCACACTAAGGGGTACGCGAGAAAAAAAAAATCTTCACTTTACGTGTAAGTACTGGAGGTACCCTAAAAAAAAATATTTTACGAGATTTTATTTCACCACTTTTTCGGCACAACAAATCCGTATATTTACACCAAATTACAGCTCTCTAGTACTGTGCGTCTCTGAGCTAAACTGCGGACAGACGGACGGACGGACATGGCGAAACTATAAAGGTCTTCGCACATTATAACAACTCACCGGCGACTCGACTCTATGCTAGACATTGAAATTTAAGCCCTGTATCATATGTTCAAGGTTCAATTTCAAAAAATGATTATAAAGTAGTGTACAACGAGTGGCCTACGCATCGTACACTAGAGGTCAACCCCGACACGTTTGTCACGCAATGACCATACGTCGTCCACGCAACGACCACACGTTGTCCACGTAACGACTATGCGTTTGCGACTGACGCGTGACGGGCCACCATTTGCCAGCCCACCCGTCCGCCCCGTGCCTTCCCCCCGCCCGCCATCATCATCATCATCATCATCGCCAGTTCACTGAATGTAAAGTTCGACATTTCATAAGCAACACGACTTCTTTGGACAAAATTTAACCGAAAACTGAGGTTAGACGAGTTGTCTGTTGAATAGCCCACTCGTTGGCACCGCGTTGGCCACTCCTTGACACCGCGTTGTCCACTAGTGACCATTGGGTGGATCAACTAGTTGACTACTCATCGAGAGTGTGAGTAGAGTTGCTGCCGCGTTGGCGTGGAGTTGTTATAATGTGCGAAGACCTTAAGGGTTCCTTGTTGACTACGGAACCCTAAAAATTTGAATCTTCTGCCTAAGAGATTTTCCGCTATTTATAGGTATTACTCCTTGTATAGTCCATCAGTCTCGAGGCTGATTTTAAAAAACAAATGTTTTATTGGCGGTTCCGCCCTTTTCAAAAAAGCATGAATGATTCACACTTTTCAAGAAAGTCATTACACAAAAATTAATATACAAAAATAATTTGACATACCTATGTTGTTCCTTAGTTTGAAAGGGGGATGCGCGGCCCGCCCGCGCCGCTTCGAATGCGCAGCCTCCCGCCGGAATACCAATAAATATGCGTCTACGCATGACCTGGTAGCACCGCCGTATCTAGGAGCACAGGGGACCACAACCATTGGTTGCTGTGAAACTGAACATTTTAAAGTCAGAGGAGATTTTCAGTTTCGGTGATATTAATAAGTATTAAAGTTAAGCGTCCACAGGTCGGCATCGTACGTAGATAACGGACGCATCGGATCAAACGGATTCCTGTATCAGCAGCGATCGGATTGCCGACACGAGTATCAGCAATCGGATTGCCGATGCCACCTTCATCGCGTCCACTTATCAGCATTCCGTATGACGTCATCGGTACGCATCGCATGTAGGCATTGCCGATGAGCCGTCCGTACGATGCGGATCAGTGGACGCAGTTGTATGAGTTTTTATACAAGGCAAACTAAAATCCGTTACGTACGATACGTGCGATGCGGACCTGTGGACGCTTACCAGAACGTGGAGGGAGACAGTTAAAAATAAGAGAGAATCACCAAGAAGAAAATAAACGAAAAGTTACTGACATACATGTCTGACAAGACTCTCCTGCAGCCAAAACCGCTAAACGCAGAAGTCTATATTTTGGACAGTAAATTGCAGTTTAGTATGTAGGTAGTAAGAAGGGATTTTGCGATAGCCCCAAATAGCACCTCTAAGGAGGTGAAAAGGGGTGAAAACTTATGTATGAAAAATCTTATTTCTTGTTTGAAACTTTCTTCGAATATGAACTTATGTAAATAAAAATTATTGGCACCATTTTTTTTTTAACTTCCGTCCATCGGTGATCTAAACGATGTTGAAATTTGTATTCCGATCTATTCGAAAATCAGTATTTACATGCTAGATCAAAAATAATCAAACACGTGTTTTTGGATTTTTCGAAAATCACCCCTCAAGTTGGTAAGGCGTCTATGGGAGAACGATTGGTCCATCGGATTATCGTGGCTGCTTACAAAAGGTCTTGAAATAGTACCATGAGTAATTTACATGTAAAATGTAGGCTTGCTAAAATAACGTAGTTGAGTAAGGTTTTCATCCACCTTTAGGTTGCGCTACCTGTGGAACTGCCCCTGTTTCGAGCTAAATAGTAAGATCCTACACATACTCTCTTTAACTTTATAGTAGACTACAAACCCTAAAAATTTCAGCTTTGATAAAATGACGTAGGTCTGGGGGCATTGTGATCTTGGTCAATTGGTTTATGTAACAAAAACAAAATACTTTTTGTGTCAAATATATTTTTTGATAATTATCGCTTCGCTCGGTTTTTAAAATGTAACCTGGGACCTTGATATAATCGATTCCTTGAGCCGGAAAACCCCTAATCTGTAACTGTAAATCCTTGGAGCCGTTTCCGAGATCCTGTTTATATATAAATAAATAACATACAAGAATTGCTCGTTTAAAGATATTATATTGATAAATAAGATTTTTTCAATCAAATACATTCGACACATCACATTAAGTAATACTACTTCTTACATTATGGTTTAATCAGCTCAAAGACTATTTTCTTTATTTTTCCCAGAAATATATTATGTATTTGCTAAGAACAAAGCAAATCGTCTACTGAGTTTGCTGGTCACGCGCGGTTTGAGCTTAATTCCCAATAAAACGATAAGCTACTGGAGCTTAGTCTTAGTCGTTAGACGGCCCTATGTGTGTGTGGTCTTTGCTATACATAGCCCGTTTGTTTTACCTAAAGAAAATTAAATATTGTCAAGTAAGTACTCCGACTAGTCTCCAAATTTTTTGTTAGGTATATCTTGCCGGGGTCGTGGGACTAACGAGCTACCGTGACCCCGTAACGTAAAGAGCTACGCAGGGGACCATGGATTTTAGTCAGTACGAGTCTGACAATCCCTCCCGCTCTGCCCTGGGTGGGAGGATCATTTCAAGATTTTACCACGTTTTGAAAAATAAAAGTGAGAGTACATCCAGGGTGCATAATTTTAAAGTGGTAAAACTGATTCGATGAATCAGTTCTCCAGCACTGGGTGGAGTGGTAGGGACTGTCAGACTCGTACTGACTAAAATCCATTGTGTTCCTTCAATTGCCCTTTACGTTCCAGGGTCAAGTTTACCTGTTCAAACAATCACGTAAACGGGCTGGTGTGCATATGGAGTATAAAGGTTTTGACCGAATGATTTATGCGGGCTGTATTCATAATGCCCGGGCAGTATGAATAATGCCCAGCCATATCGGCATTTGTAAGTACGTAAATTCGCCACAAGCGGCACGTCGTGACGAGTTACAAACATAAATATTAACGCTCAGCCTCAGAACACAAACTTCCCAAAATGTCCACCGGTTGCAAAACGTCCATTTCCAAAAATGTCCACTTCCCATAATGTCTGCTTCCCAGAATGTCCATTTCCCAAAACGTCCACTTCCCGAAACGTCCATTTCCCAAAATTTTATCTTACTGCTCGCCGCCCTGCGCTTTGTCTCTGCTCACAGCGCAAGGTAGTTTTATCATTTACCTACTCCTTTTTACTAAAACATCTAAGAAATATTCTATGGTGACAAAATGTGGTGTATGGTGGTTATAAAATGTTGCTCGCCTCTATTTTCAGTAAATAACTAGGCCGCGAAGTAATGTGTATTTAGTGTGTCGTATTCTGTCGCGATCACTAACGCACCAATACTAAAAGCAAACGACCGCTTTTTAATTGTACAGGTCAACGGCGCGAGCGCCGATTTTTATTGCTAAGCGCCATTAGATTGGCAACTGACACTCTTTGGTAAAAGGACGGACATTTAAATATAATTTATGTGTATTGTCAACTTTACACAAAGAAAGCTCCTTGTTTCAAATGCGTCTAAGTGAGCATGTTTCAATGCGGTTTGTCAGATTTATTTATTTGTTGGGATTAACCTATAGCATAGTTTTTTTGTATTGAATTGTTTTTATCTTCTTGATTAACTATTCAAATGCACTCACTGAAAATAAAGTTTAGTATATTTCATGACCTGGGTTGGAAGCTTTTTATACAAATTCTAAGGAATAAATTCAAGTTGTTTCTAAAATATTGATTCTTTATTGGATTTAGTGAAATGTCTATAATAATTACGAGAAAGGGAAGTTTTCAGTCTAGCACAGTAAACACAGTATATTTTAGAAAAAAAAAAATTATTAAACAAGTTTTCTACAAGGATTTTCTGCTCATTATTGATGAAGTGTGAGAAGATAATTATGAAGCAGTATAAGTTATTGAAGTTAGAGTTGCATAGTCATCTCTTGCAGCATTACCATGCTGCTATAATCCATCTAAAGCGTTCATCGTCGTTATGCACGCTGCCATTGTGGCCCCAAAGCAGCCTGTCTCCATAACTATCTGTGTTGACATCCAATTTGAGTCCTTGACCATATTCATAGTTTATTATGAAGAACAACAGAGTATCATTCTTAATCATGGGCTCCAAATAATATCTATGTCTGTCTTCGTCAGATTTAGACGAACCCCAAGCCTGCCTGTCTCCGGCATTGTCTGCATTTGCGTCCAATTTTAAGAACATATTGCATTCAATATTATACAGTTTGAATGTTACCCCGGTACTATTCCACTCGGAGAGAATCTTCCAGCTCACTCTCTTGTTAGTTAATTCTTTGCTGTTGTCACCCCAAGCTTGTCTATCGTTGTAAGAGTCTGTGTGCACATCAAGTTTCAAAGGCTGCATGTATCGCTTATTAACTATCGTCACTGCACCTTCGCTCAGAATGTCTCGAAATGATTTGGGGAAATGATTCCGGACAATATCTTTAGCACCGTCGTGCTATAGTTTATACGCAAACGACATGACCTCTCGTGGGCAGAGTTGATCAGCCTCGATACTGTTTCATTGATCAAATCACCAGCAGCAGCTTCAAAGTTTTTGACCATTTTGATTGCGGCATCATAGCTACCGTCAGCGACCTTATTGTACAATTCATCCATAACAAGACGGGTATTCAGGAATGACACGTAACTATCATAGTACGTCAACCCTTGAAGATCACGGGGTAGGCTCGCATTATGACCAAAGTACAATCCTTTTCTTGCCAATTCAACTCTTAGCTTTGAAATCTCTTCAGAGTCGGCACGCACTCCGTACACGACCACCCTGCCGTCGTCCTTGTTCACGATGCGAGCGATGTCTTGAGCACTGCTGGTGGTGATGCGTCCTTGTCCGCCCGCGACGGTCACGTTGAGGACGGAGTTGCTGTTGATGTAGTCGCTGGTGTCACTGTTGTCGTAACTGAGGACGGGGATCCTGTTCGGTATCTTCCTGCCCTGGTCTGGTCCGTCGCTCACCAGCTGGTACTGATGATTGACATTGTAGCAGTCTGAGAAGCCGCGAACGCCTTCATTGGATACAACCTTTCCTTCTCCCCAGTAGTCAACATGTTGAACGGGATCGTTGATCTTCAACAAGACGTACTCTCCTAGGTATGGTACTTCGGAGTAAGGAAACCGCTTGTCGATGTTGGTGTTGTAGTTTGGACGATCAGCACTCTTCCATTCGTTGAAGGTACTCATTTTGAAGTTCGGTTCGAAAATGAATCTATATACAATGAAAAATAAGTCTTTGTGAGAATAGAAAAATCATATTCTGTAGCCCTACCAGAAAACTATAAGACCCAAGGAAACAGAGAAGACAGAGAAGAAGAAGCATCAGGAGAAAAAGAAGGCTACTTACCAGTTTGAAGGAAAATCATATGATTGTTAAGATTTCAACATGAAACTAGTTCTTATAAACCTACAAATTGCTGTTAATACTAATTATAGCTAATTAGGTAAGGACATAAGGAACAATAAGCACTTAACTAAGTGATTACAATAGATTAGTTAGTTGAACTGGGGTGCAAAGATAAGATAGATAAGATAATATATCGAATAGTTTTGTAATCGTTTTTTTAAAAACAAATCTAGATTTCAGAGGCGGCGCCAATCCATGAGGAAGACAGTATTATCATCATCAGCAAATAAATGCTCCCACTGCTGGGACACAGCGTCCTCTCTGTGAGAGGGGGAGTGGGCCGTAATCAATAAAGCGGGCCCACCGCGGATTGGTAGATGTCACATTTCTTCGAAATTTTTAGTTTTAGGATATGCCAGTTTCCTCACGATGTGTTCCTTCACCGTTATAAGAGCAGTGGGTGATGAAATAAATTACACAAAGTACCTAATGCGCAAGGCCTGGAAACCACGACCTAGAACTCGTATAGTCAGCATCAAAAGTTGCTGACTACATTCAGATTCTCAAAATTGCTGTACACTGTGCCAATAATCTACTATATAGAAATAAGTCGGGTTTTCCTTCCTGACGCTATAACTCCAGAACGCACGAACCGATTTCCACGGTTTTGCATTCGTTGGAAAGGTCTCGGGCTCCGTGAGGTTTACAGCAAAGAAAACGAAGATCTGGTGGCGAAACGGAGTTCGCCGGGTTTGCTACACTAAAGCTATATTCTTAACTTGGTTTATTGCGGTATTCAAAATTGACTACAAGATCCGTGCGACATGTAACAAACTATAAATTGAATTTGCGACAAAAGTACTGCAACTTGAGGAAAACACATATTTCACTAGTATGGCTTCATAAATTGTAAGAGCGTCGCCAAGGGGGCATTGTGAGAGACTGCCCCCTCACCCCTAAAGACGCAGTAGGTATTATCAAGTTTTATTTTTGTTAATGTCGGATTTCACAGAAACAATTTTTTTTTTTTTTGTTTCTGTTATAGCATCTACGATAAAAATCTACAGAGCAAAATCACTTCAAAGTTTCAAAGTTTTTGAAATAAAGAACCGGCTCAGGCACAAAATGTCCCTTTCGCAGAATGTCCCTTTCGCAAAATGTACCTTTCGCGGAATGTCCCATTTCTCCCTACTCGTTATTTAACATCTGTACGGCTATCTTTAAATTAAAAAAAACAGCCACGAACATTACGCCAAAAAAAAACAGTAGTCATCAATATTATCTCACAGTGATTTGAAATACCACTTAGCCACATTCAACTTAAAATATCTCCCACAATACATTACATTACAAACACAGCTATTTGATTTTAAATGATAACTGAATGGTCCGAGACACGCGTCCTTCAAAGGGCGCCATAACACATAATTGCCCTCAATGCGCTTCGGCGAAGCCAACCAATTCAGTTCACTATCAACTTGCTGATTGATCAATCGTATTCATGACGTCATTATGTGAATTACTACGTTCCGAATTAGGTCCTGATTTTTATTCATTTAACCTAATGGAATTTAGTTTAGTAACTATTGGAAATAAATAAATTACATAAAATCCAGTATTATCAACATCTCATAGACTTTTTTTTTTTAACGTGATAAAATCATCAAATGAGTCCTCCCACCCCCTTACTGTCAGACTTCTACTAACTAAAATCCACGGTATCCTTCAAAAGCCCTTTCTGTTCCGGGGTCACGGTAAGGAAATAATCCCGCGACCCCGGCAGGCTTGGGCCCTCTGAGAGGGGGGCCCCGTCATTATGTTGACGCTCTTATCTCATAGACCCCTATGAGATGTTGATAATCCTATTTCTATTTTTTTTAACGGCAATATAATTATCAAATGAGTCCTTCGGCTCTAAGTGTAGCGGAAAGGACTGTCAGATTCATACTGACTAAAATCCACGGTGTTCCCATTTTACGTTCACATACATTTTACATACTGTAACCCCGGAACAAGCATTTTAATTTCAAGTATTTTACGTTCCGGTGTAACAGTCATGTGTTAAGACAATCCCGTGGCCCCGGCAGACCTTGCGTTTCTTATAGGTATTTGTGGGCGATCCCCCGGTGGTCCTCCGATTTTTATTTCGGAATAAAACTAAATACCATGGTGGCCAAGATTAGTTGAAGAGAAATTCAGGCCGCCAAAAGGTCGTCTGGTTGACCATATCGTAAAAACCGCAAGAAACATTTGGATAAAAGTAGAAGCCTTTAGCTAGTAGACTGATGAAGTCCTCGTTTAAATGCACCCACTGTAATCCTTAGTAATACAGTAAATCCGGAATAACTCTGTCTGTCTTTACCCTAGCTGGATTTTTGATGGCACTCTACTGAAATGATAATGTGGTTGTTTTATGTTCATAATATTTAGAGGATCAGGGGTGCGTTTAAATCATCCGGCGGTATTTCGCCGAAAAAAAATTAAACCAGCGAGGGTTCGCTGAACGGAGTCATAAGTTTCTGTCAATGTTAGCTATCAAATTCAATTGACAGCTCAGTTTTTGAAACAAATAATCAATTTGCCGGTGTAATATTAATTAAATCCATAATCCACAAATAATATTCACTCTCTAAAATAAAAATATTCGTTTTACGGCGCGAATGCAGCAAAACAACAAAACTTAACGTCAATCTGACAGCAGGATAAAAATTTGCGTGGTAAAAAGGTCGCAAATATTTATTATCCGGATTATTCCTTTCAGTAAAAACTTATGCCAGCGGACGACCGTAAACGGGGCAAATTAAATTTTAGTTTGTTTCATTTTTCACCTCTCGGTGTGCTTGAACGGGGTGTTTCACATTTAGTCAGTATAAATTTAAACTGGATAAAGGATTTAAACGCAGCCCAGGATACTTTAATTAAATTACAGTAAACATATCATATTTATGATTTCAAAACTTTATTCTCAAGCAAAATGTTTGTAGCAATGTTCATTACATTTGAAGAGATTTAAGTGAATAATTATGTTCAGTTCAGGAACATTATAAAAAAATGATGAATCGGTATTCTGAATCTGCATATCGTTGACAAAGTTTAAAAACATTGATTTTGGTTTTTGAACCAACTGTGTATACACTGTTCTGGTAACGTTACCCAGCTGTTTTTACCCACCTGAAGCACTCATCATCGTTGTGCCCCCTCTCATTGTGGCCTCAAAGCAGCTTGTCTCCATAACCAGCTATTTCCCATTCAGTTTGAGCGCTTGACTAAGCTGATAGTTTATTATGAAGAACACGAGAGTGGCGATCATTTTTAACCATAAGCCTCCAAACATCTTCTATCTTCGTTAGTTGTAGTCGTTCCATAAGCCTTTCTGGCACTGTCACTGGTTCAATTTTGCGAAAATTCAACATAGTCACAACGAAACTTCGGTACCCTATCACTCAAGGAGAATGTTCCAACTCACTGTAGGGCTTGTTAACCTTCCTGTTCTGACCTCAACCGGATCAATCATTGTAAAATTAAGTGTTTAAATGCTTCAGATATATTATTAACGCTTGCACCTTGTTGTTTCCGATTCCGAGTTACTTGATATAATGATTCATCATCATCATCATCAGCCTATTAATGTTCCCACTGCTGGGACACAGGCCTCCTCTCTGTGAGAGGGGGTGGGCCATAATCCACCACGCGGGCCCAGTGCGGAGTGGTGAATGTCACATATCTTCGAATTTTGGTTCTAGGACATGCCGGTTTCCTCACGATGTTTTCCTTCACCGTTTTGAGAGCAGTGGTGATGAAATAAATTACACAAAGTAATGCGCCTGCCTGGATTCGAACCCATGACCTACAACTCGTAAGTCGGTGCCGATACCACTGGGCCACCACTGCTATAATGATTACATTAAATCAATTTAGAGTCACGGTGCTAAATAGTTCATACTCAAATGACATAATCTCTGATGGAGTACCAGTTGATCCGTCTCGTTACACTTTCGTTGATCAAGTCACCAGCCGCCGCTTCGATGTTTTTACCACACACACTGCGGCGTAGGTATGGCTATCGATCTCAATGTACGTTTTAACCATAAAGTATAAACGAGGCGGGTATTTAGGAAGGACACAAAACTTTTATAGTAGGTCAATCCCCGAAGATCACGAGGCAGTCGCGCATTCGGACTTAAGGCGCTGCCCATAGCGAACACTCCGTAAACGACTAGTTTTACGTCGCAAAGTTAGCCGTATCTGTACATGCCACAAGCCAGAAAAAAATACAGTGTATAGTCAAATGTATAAAGTAAAGACTTTAGCAAAAACAATTTACAAAAGTGGTCTAGAACTACGAAAAAAAAAATGGTCAATATGACCATGAAAAAAAATTTTTCGTCTCGAAATTCTCCATTTTTTCAGCGGTAACCATTACATTTTTTGTAACTTTAACAGAGGAAATTTCATATACTAAAGACATAGCTAATTTTTTTTTAACTCAGATCTGTAACTTTTTAAATATTAAGTTAAAACTGCAAAATTTCTTACATTTTTGCTTACAATTTGCCCCCGCGCGCAGCTGCTTCACACCCGCGACTACCTTTGCTAAATAGAGCTTGAGTACAGCGCCTTAAGTACAATCCTTTTTTGGCCAATTCAACTTTCAACTTTGAAATCTCTTCAGAGTCGGCGTCCACTCCGTACACGACCACCCTGCCGTCGTCCTTGCTCACGATGCGAGCGATGTCTTGAGCACTACTGGTGGTGATGCGTCCTTGTCCACCCGCGACGGTCACGTTGAGGACGGAGTTGCTGTTGATGTAGCCGCTGGTGTCACTGTTGTCGTAACTGAGGACGGGGATCCTGTTCGGTATCTTCCTGCCCTGGTCTGGTCCGTCGCTCACCAGCTGGTACTGATGATTGACATTGTAGCAGTCTGAGAAGCCGCGAATGCCTTCATTGGATACAATATTTCCTTCACCCCAGTAGTCCACATGTTTAATAGGATCGTTGATCTTCAACAAGACGTACTCTCCTAAGAATGGAACTTCGGAGTAAGGAAACTGCTTGTCGATGTTGGTGTTGTAGTTTGGTCGATCAGCACTCTTCCATTTGATGAAGGAACTCATTTTGAAGTTATGTCCGAATATGAATCTATAAACAATGGAAATAAATGTTTGTGAGAATGAATCTCTTCATAACGTAATATGCTGAAACCCCTGCGCTTAAAGACAATGAAAAGGGAACTAGGGAAACAGACAAGTACAACATACGCAAAAGGAAAAAAAACTAATTAAAAACACGACTACTTACCGGTTGTAAGGGTACTCGTTTCGTTGTATATAGTTTAACTTGCAGCCAATTCATTTATACAAATTGCTCTTTACACTAATTAAGTCTATTATTCTAATTAGCTAATTAAATAAGAGCCAAAGAAGCAATAAGCATAAGTATCTATTACTTTAATTACACTACGAAATGATACTCCTCAATTAATAATAACATCAGATTGACATCGGCCAGTTTTGCTATACTGATATAAATAATATTTACCACCTTTATAATCCTGAGTTGGGCCTGGCAAGGTTTTCGCGCTTAGCAGATACTAAATCATCATCATCATCATCATCTCAGCCATAGGACGTCCACTGCTGAACATAGGCCTCCCCTTTTAATCTCCAAATATTATACCGATTGGAAGCTACCTGATCCAGACGACCTTATAAAGATCGCCGGATGATACTAAATAGATTAGAGTAAAGAACTACCTCCAGGTTATAAGCAATCTTTAATTTTGATTTGAATATTATTATTCGAATGCGAATTCAAATCATTATTTCAAATTTTGAATCTTTAATTATGTCTTGATTCCAGCTTTTTAGAGCGCTCTTAAAACAATCGGTTTAATATTAATGACCAGATTCTCGGGGAGTAATTAAGATTTGTTATCAGATCTCATCGTATTTTGGACTCATAAACTATCAGATCTATAGACTTAAATTTCCTTATGATCTTATTTAATTAGCTTACTGGAACATTAGGGACGACTTGTATATAAGAACTTTTTTCATGTTGAAATCAGTATAATCATAGGAGCATCCTTCAAACTGGTAAGTATCCTTCTTTTCATTAGCCTATTGTGATGGATGTATACAATTCGTTTCGTAGCTTTTGAGTGCAAAGGCGACAACTTTCCTTTCTCTATGCTCACAAACATTTATTTTCAATGTTTATAGATTCATATTCGCACATAACTTCAAAATGAGTTCCTTCAACGTCTGGAAGCTTGCTGATCGTCCAAACTACAACACCAACATCGACAAGAAGTTTCCTTACTCCGAAGTTCCATTCTTAGGAGACTACGTCTTGTTGAAGATCAACGATCCGTTCCACATGTTGACTACTGGGGTGAAGGAAAGGTTGTATCCAATGAAGGTGTTCGCGGCTTCTCATACTGTTACAATGTCAATCATCAGTACCAGCTGGTGAGCGCCGGACCAGACCAGGGCAGGAAGATACCGAACAGGATCCCCGTCCTCAGTTACGACAACAGTGACACCAGCGGCTACATCAACAACAACTCCGTCCTCAACGTGACCGTCGCGGGTGGACAAGGACGCATCACCACCAGCAGTGCTCAAGACATCGCTCGCATCGTGAACAAGGATGATGGCAGGGTGGTCGTGTATGGAGTGGATGCTAAATCTGAAGAAATCTCAAAGCTCAAAATTGAATTGGCGAGAAAAGGACTGTACTTAAGTCTTAATAAAAGCCTGCCTCGTGATCTTCAAGGATTGACGTACTATGATAGTTACGTGTCTTTCCTAAATACTAGCCTCGTTATGGACGAATTATACAATAAGGTCGCTGACGGTAGCTTTGACGCCGCAGTGAGTATGGTCAAAAATTTCGAAACGGCGGCCGGTGATTTGATCGCCGAAACAGTTACGCGACTAAGTAACTCAGTTCCACGAGAGCTCATGTCGTTCGCGTATAAACTATGGCACGGTGACGCTAAAGATATTGTCCACAAACATTTCCCCAAGTCTTTCCAACACATCTTGGGTGAAGATGCTGTGACAATAGTAAACAAGCGATACGAGCAGCCTTTGAAACTCGACAAAAACACTGATTCTTACAACGACAGACAAGCTTGGGGTGACAACAGCAAGGACTTAACTAGTAAGAGAGTGAGCTGGAAGTTTCTACCCGTGTGGAACAGTAACGGAGTAACATTCAAACTGCACAACATTGATAACAACATGTTCTTAAAATTGGATGCAATTGATGACAGTGTCGGAGACAGAAAAGCTTGGGGCTCGTCTAAATCTGACGAATTCAGGCATAGATATTATTTGGAACCAATTATTGGAAATGATACTCTGGTGTTCTTCATAATAAATTATCAGTATGGTCAAGGACTCAAATTGGATGTGAACACAGATAGTTATGGCGATAGGCTGCTTTGGGGTCACAATGGAAGCGTGAACAATGGCGATGAACGTTTGAAGTGGGTGATAACAGCATGGTAACCTCGCCAGAGCCACGGTACCAAAAATGATGAACAACGGTGGAAAAATACATCATTTCTCACCATCATCACATATAGATATCCAAAGATAGTCAAGTCCTCTGAATTTGTCTCTAGCTATAGGCACAATTTAACATTTCTTTACATAGTTTTTTTGTCACCTAATTATGCATATATTCGGTGTCAGTTTTATGCACTTTTTTGTTATCAACTTCTGTAATAACTTATTTCTTTGCTTCATAAGAATACTATTATTTACTCTGTAACCATATCTATTCTGGTATGATTAAACCATGATCTTGGCTGTACCTATTAACATTTACTTTGGAATAAATTTTAAAAAACTTTTGTGCTGTATTTATTGTAATAGTACGAAAATCTCTCATTTTCCTAAATAATAACCTCATCTACATGCTAGATAAATTATTACACAACAATAAAAAAGTGTTATGGGTACTAGACAACTGATAAACATACTTATATATTTCTAAATATATACATATTATAGATAAATTACACCCAGACACAGAACAAATCATCGTGCCATCACACAAACATTTGTCCTGGGTGGGAATCGAACCCACGACCTCCGGCATAGCAGTCAGGGTCACTAACCACTAGACCAACAGGCCAGTCAATCAGTCAATAAGCTTTCAATGAACTGATCCTGCACTGGGTCCGCGTGGTGGATAATGGCCTACTCCGACTCACAGATAGGAGGCCTGTTGTGTTGGTGGTGATGAATCTGAGGAATAAAAGTATACCATGTTCTAATTAAACCAAATCCGGTCGACGACGGTTAAGTCGACACGCAAAGTTTTAATAATCACAATTTTGTATTTCTACAAGAAATCCCAAAATGTATGTACGTTTGTACGTTTTTTTTTTGTAGTTTAGAAATTCTGGAATCCAAAATCAATAGGTAAATCAATCATTTTTCATTTTTATTAAACTTCCATTCCATGGATGGATTTCAATTCATATAAACGAGTACTATGTAATGGAAAATTATTAAAAATAGGACCTGATTCGGAATGTAATTCATAATCACGTCATGAATACGATTGATCAATCAATTGGTTGACTTCGCGAAAGCGCATTGAGAGGGCAATTATGTGAAAAGTCGCCCTTTGAAGGACGTGTGTTTCAAACCATTCCGTTACCATTTCTCAATCAACTAGATGTGTTTGTTTTAATAAGTAGGTAAATATTAACATTTCAAGTCGCTGTTTGTGAGATCACAAATTATTTCTTTAAATGCACATTTTAATCATGAGCACTCACAATAATCCGTAATACACATTATCTTTTAAAAGTTTGAAATGGCAATGGTATCGCTAGTCTTGAAGGGAAGAAGTTATTTATAGTATTTACTTTATTAGACAATAAAAAAATGTTGAATAGTTATTATGACAATTTTTCTTTTTTTAACGTTTACCTTCACTATAAAGTACCAACACCGTACCAGTGCGTACGGTGTTGGTACTTTCGTTTATCAATCAAATGATTGAGAAACGTGCATTCTAACGTATTACGTTATGATGTCAATTATATAATTATCAAAAAAAAAAAATTGCTAGGCAATCTTTAAGTACCTATGTGTCTTATCGTTTTGTAGCCTCATAAACTAATCGTTGTCTAAACTTATTGTTCCTTATAATCTTTAATTAGCAAATTTGAACATTAGGAACTATTGGTATATAAGAACCAGCTATTTATGAAATCTGCACAATCATAAAAGTTTCCTTCAATCTGGTAAGTACTCTTGTTCTTATTAACATTATATTTATCTTTTCTCTTGTCTGTAGCCTTGAGGCCCTACTTCGCTATTTTTTTTTAAAATTCGTTATTCCAGCACGATCCCATTGATACTCGTATTTTTTTAACAGTTCGTTACTGCTCTCGTCGGTCGGTCAATGTTCTCAGTGGCCTCAAAATTTCCATCCTCTAACTAAACTCACAAATAAATCTTTTCTATTTTCTTATAGAGTGATCTTCGTCACTGAACTTCAAAATGAGTTCCTTCAACGTCTGGAAGCTTGCTGATCGTCCAAACTACAACACCAACATCGACAAGAAGTTTCCTTACTCCGAAGTTCCATTCTTAGGAGAGTACGTCTTGTTGAAGATCAACGATCCCGTTCAACATGTTGACTACTGGGGTGAAGGAAAGGTTGTATCCTATGAAGGCATTCGCGGCTTCTCAGACTGCTACAATGTCAATCATCAGTACCAGCTGGTGAGTGCCGGACCAGACCAGGGCAGGAAGATACCGAACAGGATCCCCGTCCTCAGTTACGACAACAGTGACACCAGCGGCTACATCAACAGCAACTCCGTCCTCAACGTGACCGTCGCGGGTGGACAAGGACGCATCACCACCAGCAGTGCTCAAGACATCGCTCGCATCGTGAACAAGGATGACGGCAGGGTGGTCGTGTACGGAGTGGATGCCAACTCCGAAGAGATCTCAAAGCTCAGAGTTGAATTGGCGAGAAAAGGTTTGTTCTTTAGTCCAAATGCGAGCCTGCCTCGTGACCTTCAAGGATTGACGTACTATGATAGTTACGTGTCTTTCCTAAATACCCGCCTTGTTATAGATGAATTGTTCAATAAGGTAGTCGACGGTAACTACGATTCCGCAGTGAGTATGGTCAAAGACTTCGAAGCAGCGGCTCGTGATTTGATCACCGAAACTGTCACGAGACTTATCATTTCTGTTCCGCGAGTGGTCATGGCGTTCGCGTATAAACTATGGCACGGTGACGCTAAAGATATTGTCCGCAATCATTTCCACAAGTCTTTTCAAAACATATTTGATGAAGATGCTGTGACAATAGCTAACAAGCGATACATGCAGCCTTTGAAACTCGATAAAAACACTGATTCTTTCAACGACAGACAAGCTTGGGGTGACAACAGCAAGGAATTCATTAGTGAGAGAGTGAGCTGGAAGATTCTTCCAGTGTGGAACAGTAGCGGCGTAACATTCAAACTGTACAATATTGATTGCAATATGTTCTTAAAATTGGACGCTAACGTAGATAATTCCGGAGATAGAAAGGCTTGGGGCTCGTCTACTTCTGACGAAGACAGGCATAGATATTATTTGGAACCAATTATTAAAAATGATACTCTGGCGTTCTTTTTAATAAACTATCAGTATGGTCAAGGACTGAAACTGGATGTGGACACAGATAGATATGGAGACAGGCTGCTTTGGGGCCACAATGGAAACGTACACAGCAATGATGAACGCTTCGAGTGGGTGGTAACAGCTTGGTAACCTCAACAGGAATGCACCAAATACATAGTTTCATGAAGCACCATCGACAGCTTGCATCACCAGAGTGGTGGAAATGCAAGAATGGAGAGCTATTGAAAAATACAGATATATTATTTTTGCTAACCGAGAGGTTGTCAATTCTTTAGAATTCATATTGCTACTATTTACAGTATAGCTTTATTTCACTCATCTCTTCATGTCTATTCTGAACATTGATTTATTTTTTCTATTTTTTTCGTTTCTGGCATCTATAGAGTTATTGGTTGAAACTACTTTCATTCGATTTTGAATAAAGTTTACAAAACCTTATACTGTGTTCACTCTCGTTCAATAAAATCTGTCGTTCCCCTAATAATTGGTTTTTTATTTATTAATCGATAGTAGATGGTAACCGAAAATGTGGTCGACGGTGAAGCACGTTTTCCAAGAAGGTCTATGCTGTAAGAAAATACAGACTCCTCCTTTATTAATTTTTATCATGTACTAGCTTTTGCCATAGATTTCGCCAGTTACAATTATGCGACGGTCACATAAAATCGGGATAAAAACTATTTTATGTGTTAGTCCAGATTATAAAGTATCCATGCACCAAATTCCATCCAAAGAGTTCAGTCGTTTAGACGTGAAAAAGCCACAAACAAACTTTCACATTAATTTATAATATTAGTAAAATTATGGTCATTTTAAGGAAACCTCATTTACACAATCTAACGATATTCAGATAATTTGCAGTGACCTTTTATATTTCTGTTAGAGGGACGCTTATTATGGAATTTATCCAAATCTGGAAGGTTTTCACATGACCGACCCATTCGGGCGAGAAATACCTACTTTTACTTCCACAAATCTCAATCAATCAAAAAAATCAATCATTTGATTTATGTTATGGAACACGTTAATATAACAAGGACCTAATTCGGAATATAATTCACATGACGTCATGGATACGATTGATCAATCAGCAAGTTGATAGTGGAGGTGGACTAAATTGGTTGGATTCGCCGAAACGCGTGAGAGGCAATTTTGTGTGTTACGTCGCCACGTCGCTTTGGACCGTTTAGTGACCATTTATTGAACGAAAGAAAATCGAAGATGTTGGTTGGAAGTAGTTTGAGACTCTTTTTTTAAAAACAAAACAAAACCTACAAACCTAGAATATAATATGCTGAAACGATTGACGCCAGAATCTAAGAGATTGGTCGTGATTTTGTATGTGAAAAACGTTTTCTCCCGAGAGACAAACATATAAAAAATACTTACAATCAGTCGCGAGCTGCAACGCTCTCTATCGCACGATCGGGAGTTTTTCAACACGGTAGAGGGACAGCACGAGTTTTTCTAAATATGTACCTATTTTTGGAATGGCAGCCGGTATACTATCCTCTTAAATCATAGTCGCATTGCGTCGCATCGCGCCAATAGTAAGTCCCTTAGTCTTAGTGAATCGAAAACCCTGTTCCTTCAGTTGCCCATAGCGTTCCAGGACAGTAAACTGCTTAGACAGTATAGACAGTCCTCGGAATTTTTGTCATGTAGACGGCGAGTAATGATCGACTCTCTGTCTGATCATGGACCATGCCCGGGTCCGGCTCATCGTGTTCCATGTGAGCCTCAATGAGCAGTCAGCAGCATGACGGGGCCGGGCGAGGGCCAAAGCGTACCGAGGTTGCGGTTCTATCAGGTAACCGTGAGACGTATAGGACTATTGAACAACGCTAATGGATTTAAGTCAGTACAATTCTGACAGTCCGGAGGGCCCTGGCCCTATAGCCAAACGGCAAGCGACAATCGCTAACCGATTGCATAAAGTTAACAATCTATCAAAGATTACAGATTGTTTTCGTTTGTTTCGTTCAGTTTGAGATATACGTTTGTAGTAACGATTTACAACAAGAACTGAAAAAATAAATAAAGATCTGATTATCCCAAATATTGCATATTTGGTGCTATTATGGACAGCAATAGAAAATGGCTGAAAGAAACTTTAAACAAATCTATCGATATTTGTTACGTTTGTTTATTGTATGCGTAAACTATCAAAGTGTACCAATCGATAATAATCATCGTTGTTTTTGTTAGAAATTCTGGGTCGTTCCAAATACCCCCAAAAATCCAAATAGCCCCGTTTTACTGTATGGAAAAAAATCTGTGCTGTTACATTTGCTCCGGAAGGTGCCCTGGCCTTATGCATTTTTTGTAACTAATAGGTATTATTTTGTAACACCACCATCTCCCCCATCTAGGTCAGGTTTTTTCGAGCCTATCATATCATTTTGCAACCTCATTAAACGAAGTGATCTTTGTCCTTATTGTTCTTATTTCATTAGCTTATTAGTATATTATGACCAAATTAGCATTATGAACAATTTGTAGGTATATAAGGACTAGCCATATAACGAAAACTATACAATCATATAATCGTCCTTCAAATTGGTAAGTATCCTTGTTTTTAACATTTTTTTTTCTGCTGTGCCTGTGATCATGATCATGTCTTCTGTTGCTCCAGTTTCTATATACTCACGAACGTCTATTTTGCATTATTTCAGTACAATACAATACTCGTACATAACTTGAAAATGAGTTCCCTCAACGTCTGGAAGCTTGCTGATCGTCCAAACTACAACACCAACATCGACAAGAAGTTTCCTTACTCCGAAGTTCCATTCTTAGGAGAGTACGTCTTGTTGAAGATCAACGATCCCGTTCCACATGTTGACTACTGGGGAGAAGGAAAGGTTGTATCCAATGAAGGCGTTCGCGGCTTCTCAGACTGCTACAATGTCAATCATCAGTACCAGCTGGTGAGCGCCGGACCAGACCAGGGCAGGAAGATACCGAACAGGATCCCCGTCCTCAGTTACGACAACAGTGACACCAGCGGCTACATCAACAACAACTCCGTCCTCAACGTGACCGTCGCGGGCGGACAAGGACGCATCACCACCAGCAGTGCTCAAGACATCGCTCGCATCGTGAACAAGGACGACGGCAGGGTGGTCGTGTACGGAGTGGATGCCGACTCTGAAGAGATCTCAAAGCTCAGAGTTGAATTGGCGAGAAGAGGCTTGTTCTTTAGTTCAAATGCGAGCCTGCCCCGTGATCTTCAAGGATTGACGTACTATGATAGTTACGTGTCTTTCCTTAATACCTCCCTCGTTATAGACGAATTATACAATAAGGTAGTTGATGGTAGCTATGACGCAGCAGTGAGTATGGTCAAAAACTTCGAAGCGGCAGCTGGTGATTTGCTCAACGAAACTGTAGCGAGCCTGATCAACTCTGCTCCATTAGAGCTTATGTCATTCGCGTATAAACTATGGCACAGTGACGCTCAAGATATTGTTCACAATCATTTCCCCAAATCATTCCGAGACATTCTGAGCGAAGGTGCAGTGACAATAGTTAATAAGCGATACATGCAGCCTTTGAAACTTGATGTGCACACAGACTCTTACAACGATAGACAAGCTTGGGGTGACAACAGCAAAGAATTAACTAGTAAGAGAGTGAGCTGGAAGATTCTCTCCGAGTGGAATAGTACCGGGGTAACATTCAGACTGTATAATATTGAATGCAATATGTTCTTAAAATTGGACGCAAATGCAGACAATTCCGGAGACAGGCAGGCTTGGGGCTCGTCTAAATCTGATGAAGACAGGCATAGATATTATTTGGAGCCCATGATTAAAAACGGTACTCTGGCGTTCTTCATAATAAACTATGAATATGGTCAAGGACTCAAACTGGATGTCAACACAGATAGTTATGGAGACCGGTTACTTTGGGGCCACAATGGCAGCGTGCATAACGATGATGAACGCTTTAGGTGGATTATAGCAGCATGGTAATGTCGCCAGAGATGACAGTGGCTCTTAAGAAACCAAGCAGTTTAATGAAGCACTGGGTGATGAAAATGGAGTTTTGCTAACCGAGAGGTTATAAATTCATCAGATTTATGTCTAATACTACTAATAACAATGTAGCAATCTTTAGAATTTTTTCATGGTTATATCTGTGCTATTTGTCATGTTGTTGGTCGTAAAGCTATTACATTATCAACAATAACATTTAACATTTTTTTGAGAATAAAGCTTAAAAAACTTTAATACAGTGTTTACTGTTACGGAATGAAATCCTCTGATATCCTTATAATTTTATATTTACCATCAATACAATGCCAAGGAAATAAAGGAATTTCCCTTTTTATTTTATCCAAATCCAGTTAGCGGTTCAGGCAGGCAGGTAAGGTTTCTTCTAAATCTACATAAGTAAACTAATTATAGAATATCTACTTATAAAAATGTGCTAGAAAGAGTATCCACAAACGATAATTATTAAAATGATTCAGTTTTATGACCAGAGGCCTTACCATGAACTTAAAACGCAATGCAGTTTAGGTTGTTGGGAAGAGATGGCGCTAGATGGCTTGTATAGCTCCGTCTCTTCCCCACAGCCTAAACTGGATCGCCTTAAGAGGTCGTGGTAAGGCTCCAGATTTTTTATTTGTAGTTTGAGTTTGTTGCCAACCCTGTAAAACAAATTATTATTACCAAAGTATATTAATGCTCTTCTTTCTCCTTCTGGCTTCCATACTGGCTACAGGATTGTTACTGATAGTTGCCTATAACATCCGCTGGGCTATGAACAGTCAATCTCGATCTCAGATAGTTTTACTCGACTTCAGTTGCGTGTTCAACTCAGTAAGCATCAACGTACTGCTTTGGATCCTTCAAACTTTTAATTTTTTACCCTTGTATGAGCTTAGGTTTGTCTCATATCTTCAAAGTTGCTCTCAGTGTGTCCTCGTAGAAAACATCTCCTTGATTTTTTTAATGTCACTGCTGGTGTTCCTCAGGGTAGTGTCCTCTCTCCTCTTCTTTTCTCTAGCATCATTAACCAGTTACCAAGTTTAATCTTCTGAAGCTTCCGTCTCTACGCATAAAATTGTTTATATGTACTAAATTATACTCATTTCCACATTAAGGAATTGTCTTGTATGTTGCACCTACTTTGTCTTTGTCTCTGCATCACCCTAAGGTAGACTGGGAGATAATGCCCAAGGCATTAAGTCCGCCTTTATACATGTTTTTTTGTGCATAAAGTTTAAATAAATAAATAAAATTTGTAACTTTATCCCTTTTTTTACACCACTTTCACCACTTTCTTGATGGCACGGTTATATACCGCTCAGGAACTTCGTATATTCATTGACAGCAATCTTTCTTGGCAGGCTCTCATGAGAGGGGTTAGGCTGCTTTTCCAAGAGATGCGCTATGCTACGTTGAGATGCGTTTGATATCCACCAATCATATTCATTGGTTTACATAGCACAGCACTGGTGGTAACGGATTCAACTAAGATGTGTTTTTTATATGAAACATGCATGCTATGGCTGCGTGCTATGGATTCGTGCTATGAAGCTCTAGTTATGCAGTCGCTTCAAGTGAAATACTGAAATACAACTGAATAAAATACAAAAACAACATTCGACTGAAAGCTGACTCTAACATAAATGTGAAAAGACTACAGATGATGTTTATAATTCATTATTTTTACATTCTGTTTCTACGAGTATATTTCTTGTTTAATTATACTTTATTGACGGCTAACGCGTTGTTGTGTGATAATTTGAATGACGTTTAAGCACTTGTCGGGATTGATATTAAATAACAGTAAACACAGTATAAAACTTTTCCCATTCCAAACGACACTATAGATAAGTACCAGGCCCTATAGCCAAATGGCAAGCGACATTCGCTAACGTTCAGCAGTCGCTATTACATTTTCTACTTTATACCCCATTGCGTAAAGTTGACATTCTATCAAAGATGACAGATCGTTTTCATTTATTTCGTTCGCTATCGCTCAGCAGTCTTTACTAGATTTTCAACTTTATGCGATTGGGTATAAAGTTGAAAATGTATTAGTGACTGCTGAACGTTAACGATTGTCGCTTGCCGTTTGGCTACAGGCTCAGGACAGAAACAATTTAAAGATTGTAGAGAGAATTCACATTGTACAAATTCACACGTTACTTGGGGATAAATAATAACCTGAGATAAGTTTAGCTTATATCTTAAGCTATGGTACATTGGAACTAGTACTCTAAAGCATTATAAAATCGGATGGAATTAAAATTTCTTGGTTATTATGTGTTAAAGTTTTATTTTTCCAAAAAAATACATTCTTGAATTTCTATCACTCTGGTGATGAAAACCGTCGATGGTGCTTCATGAAACCACTCGTCTTCTAAAGCAGCACCGTCAGTCCCGGCGAGGTTACCAAGCATTTATCACCCATCTGAAGCGTTCATCGTCGTTGTGCACGCTGCCATTGTGGCCCCAAAGCAGTCTGTCTCCATATTTATCCGTTCCGTTGTCCAGTTTGAGGCCTTGACCGTACTGATAGTTTATTATAAAGAACGCCAGAGTATCATTTTTAATAATTGGCTCCAAATAATATCTATGCCTGTCTTCGTCAGAAGTAGATGAGCCCCAAGCCTTTCTGTCTCCGTAGCTGTCCCCATTTGCGTCCAATTTTAAGAACATGTTGTTATCAATGTTGTGCAGTTTGAATGTTACCCCGCTACTGTTCCACACGGGAAGAAACTTCCAGCTCACTCTCTTACTAGTTAAGTCCTTGCTGTTGTCACCCCAAGCTTGTCTGTCGTTGTAAGAATCAGTGTTTTTGTCGAGTTTCAAAGGCTGCTCGTATCGCTTATTTACTATTGTCACAGCATCTTCACCCAAGATGTTTTGGAAAGACTTGGGGAAATGTTTCCGAACAATATCTTTAGCGCCACCTTCCCATAGTTTATACGCGAACGACATGAGCTCTCGTGGAACTGTGTTACTTAGTCTCGTTACTGTTTCGTTGATCAAATCACGAGCCGCTCCTTCGAAGTCTTTCACCATACTCACTGCAGCGTCATAGCTACCGTCAGCGACCTTATTGTACAATTCATCCATAACGAGGCGGGTGTTCAGGAAGGACACGTAGCTATCATAGTACGTCAACCCTTGAAGATCACGGGGCAGACTCGCTCTTGGACTAAAGTACAAAGCTTTTCTCGCCAATTCGACTCTGAGCTTTGAGATGTCTTCCAGAGTCAGCATCCAGTCCGTACACGACCACCCTGCCGTCGTCCTTGTTCACGATGCGAGCGATGTCTTGAGCACTGCTGGTGGTGATGCGTCCTTGTCCACCCGCGACGGTCACGTTGAGGACGGAGTTGTTGTTGATGTAGCCGCTGGTGTCACTGTTGTCGTAACTGAGGACGGGGATCCTGTTCGGTATCTTCCTGCCCTGGTCTGGTCCGGCACTCACCAGCTGGTACTGATGATTGACATTGTAGCAGTCTGAGAAGCCGCGAACGCCTTCATTGGATACAACCTTTCCTTCTCCCCAGTAGTCAACATGTGGAACGGGATCGTTGATCTTCAACAAGACGTACTCTCCTAAGAATGGAACTTCGGAGTAAGGAAACTTCTTGTCGATGTTGGTGTTGTAGTTTGGACGATCAGCAAGCTTCCAGACGTTGAAGGAACTCATTTTGAAGTTCAGTTCGAATATTAATCTATAAACAATGGAAATAAATGTTTGTGAGAAAAAAATATTCTGATGACCCAACATCCAAAGAAGATGAAAGGAATTGTATAGAATCAGGGCAACAAATAAGATCACACAAAAGAAAAATAAAAATTGTTAATAAAAATCAGGATCACTTACCAGTTAGGAGGATACTCCAATGATTGTATAGATCTCAACATGCAGCCAGCTCTTATATACTAAATATCAAGGACCTAATGAGAAATTTATGGAATAAATTGTAAACAGAACAATTAGTTTAATGAGTCCGAAGAACAGTAAAGATAACAGATATTGGCTTGTGGATTATCAGGTAAAGAAATTAGGTAATTTATGTTTATTATTTTACATTTTTCTCTCAATTATGTACAAATCGAAATGATAATATCAGTTCTTTAGATTAGTACATAAGACCGTCGATGAAATATCGAAAACTTCATGTACACACGCCAACTGTAACACATCTACCTACCCTAACCTGTAAAATTTTCCAAACCGAATATAAACCGCTGAAAATCAACTATCTGAACACGACTCTTTTTGACAAGTTTTCGACCGATGTTTAACTAATAAGACGTCGTTGTTGTATATTTTTAATTTTTTTATGTAATTACAATGCCAAAATTATAACATAATAATAATATTATAATAATAATGATATTTATTCAGCATCTAAGTGGTACATACAATACAATAAAAGTGTCAAAAAAAAATATTAGGACTAAAAAGTTCAATGCCTGTACTAGGTTAAAATTAATATCACAGGCGGTACATAGCAATATCATAGAATCTAACGGCATGCTAGCCATTTAGACTCCTAAATATTGATTTATTTCATTAAATATCCATTTTTATCCTCCATGAGAAATTGATTATTATTACACTCGGTTTAAATTCAAACTGTAAACATTGTGTTTCAAACAACTTGTCCCAATCATCACCTTCTAAGTCCATCATCAGATCCTGGAAATCTTCTAGCATCGAAGTTCGTGATAAATTGATAACTAATCAAATGATCCTAAATTCGTTAGGGTTGCGTCGTCTCTTTGCCCGTATGCGAATAGCCTGTCGTGTGGACGCTCCAACGCGTGTCTCTCTGATCAGCAGAGGGCACAGCGGTGGAGCGGGCTTGCGGACGGTGAGTAATGGGTAGCTCGCCTTCCAACCAAGGACAAAGCCCGGTCGGTGGAGCGTCGTATTTCGCGCCAAAAGCCTGCTGGGGTCGCGGGTTTTTTCTTAACCCAGGATACCGTGGCCCCAGAACGTAAAGGGCATAGGAAGGAACACGGGTGGATATTAGTCAGTAAGAGTCTGACAGTCCCTTCCGCCCCACCCAGGGCGGGAGGACTCATTTGATGATTTTAAAACATAAAAAAAGGGTTGCGTCGTTATTGCAAATCTCTAATGGCTTCTAGCTTCATCGGCAAGACCCTGGTAGTCTTCCATCACCTCCATGAAAAGACGCATCAAATGAACAAACTCGATGGGGTATCATCGTTTTATTAACAAGTTCCCATGGCTACCTTCAAAATCCACCATTAGACCCTATAAAAATCATCTAGTACCACAGTTTTTGCCAAAACAATACAAACGAGCCCAAGCAAGATGGGTTTGTCCTGTTTAATGTCGGCGTTTCCATGGCTGACTTCTAGCTCCATCACCACACCCTGGAAATCATCCAGCACCGATTTCTTTGTAAAGACAAATTCAGTTAATCCAAATTCGATGAACGCGTCTCATTTGTTTAGGTGTTCCTATAGCTATCCGACTCCATCATCAGACCCTAAAAATCATCCAGCACCAAAGTTCTAGCAAAAATAAAACAAAGAACCTAAATTCGATGGATTTATGTTATTTTATTTGTTTACAGGTTTCTTTAACCACCTTCGGCTCAATCGTCAGCCTTTAGAAATCATGCAGCACCATGCAAAAATAATTCCAGCGAAGTGAAAGTCTATAGATTTATCTCATTTATCTCGTTTAGGAGTTCCTACAACGGCCTATTGATCACCTTTCGATTCCGTCATTAAACCAGGTCTACAGTACTACATTATTGCTCTTTCATCGTAGATACGCAAGTATGAAGTCAGTTGGACGTCAGAAAGTGGCATACTGACAAGACAAATTCATTAGAAGCTTGTGAATAACAGCGCAAGAAAAGATGTAGAAAATCATTTTGTTACCAAGTATGAATTTTTACGATGTGTCCGGTCAAAGGGGAGATACTTAGCTAGCTTACTTCTGTCAACAAAATTTAAACTTTATTGTTCTACGGGTGGTGTCGGAACTCAACCCCTACTGAATGGTACATACACGTTTTATTCAGGTAGCGGAAGAAAAGAAAAAAAAATCATTCAATAATCGTAACAACAGAACAGTACACAGATGTCCAAGCAGCTATGTAAATAATAATAGCCATAACAATAGCCATAATAACAGGTCGTTCTTCAAGCTTAAACTACGCCTACCGAGGTTGGTCTTTGGATGGGTGACCATTTATCATAGCGAGTTTCCTCCGTGTCACGGAAAGCACGTCAAACCGTTGCGTTGGTCCTTCCTGTCATTTGTAGATTATTTTTGACAGTCGTTATTGTTAGTCAGAAGCTTAAAAGTCTGGCAACTGGTATCACCAAGAGGAATCGTAATACCCAACTACTGGGTTGTGAAGGTCAGACAGACGCTCCATGTAAAATACTGATATTCAGTTGTGTTCGGTTCGACCGGAAGCCGGCTCCAAATCATTTGGGAAAGGGCTATGCAGTTGATGAACAATAAACACAGTATAAACGTTTACCAAAATTTATTCTCTAGCAGATACAACCAAACAGTATGATAATTTGCAGAAAAGATACATACAATCAGAAAAAAATAATCAACGTTCAGAAGATGAAGAGACAAGTGGAATATGTTCGTTTTTGTGGCACATTGTAGCTAGTATAGCAACATAAAGCAAAGGTTTCTGAAGTTGCACCGTCACTCCCAGAGAGTTTACCAAGCATTTATCACCCATCTGAAGCGTTCATCGTCGTTGTGCACGCTGCCATTGTGGCCCCAAAGCAGTCTGTCTCCATATTTATCCGTTCCGTTGTCCAGTTTGAGTCCTTGACCGTACTGATAGTTTATTATAAAGAACGCCAAAGTATCATTTTTAATAATTGGCTCCAAATAATATCTATGTCTGTCTTCGTCAGAAGTAGACGAGCCCCAAGCCTTTCTGTCTCCGTAGCTGTCCACATTTGCGTCCAATTTTAAGAACATGTTGTTATCAATGTTGTGCAGTTTGAATGTTACCCCGCTACTGTTCCACACGGGGAGAAACTTCCAGCTCACTCTCTTACTAGTTAAGTCCTTGCTGTTGTCACCCCAAGCTTGTCTGTCGTTGTAAGAATCAGTGTTTTTGTCGAGTTTCAAAGGCTGCTCGTATCGCTTATTAACTATTGTCACAGCATCTTCACCCAAGATGTTTTGGAAAGACTTGGGGAAATGTTTCCGAACAATATCTTTAGCGCCACCTTCCCATAGTTTATACGCGAACGACATGAGCTCTCGTGGAACCGTATTACTTAGTCTCGTTACTGTTTCGTTGATCAAATCACGAGCCGCTCCTTCGAAGTCTTTTACCATACTCACTGCAGCGTCATAGCTACCGTCAGCAACCTTATTGTATAATTCATCCATAACGAGGTGGGTGTTCAGGAAGGACACGTAGCTATCATAGTACGTCAACCCTTGAAGATCACGGGGTAGACTCGCTCTTGGACTAAAGTACAAAGCTTTTCTCGCCAGTTCGACTCTGAGCTTTGAGATGTCTTCCGAGTCAGCATCCAGTCCGTACACGACCACCCTGCCGTCGTCCTTGTTCACGATGCGAGCGATGTCTTGAGCACTGCTGGTGGTGATGCGTCCTTGTCCACCCGCGACGGTCACGTTGAGGACGGAGTTGTTGTTGATGTACCCGCTGGTGTCACTGTTGTCGTAACTGAGGACGGGGATCCTGTTGGGTATCTTCCTGCCCTGGTCTGGTCCGGCACTCACCAGCTGGTACTGGTGATTGACATTGTAGCAGTCTGAGAAGCCGCGAACGCCTTCATTGGATACAACCTTTCCTTCACCCCAGTAGTCAACATGTGGAACGGGGTCGTTGATCTTCAACAAGACGTACTCTCCTAAGAATGGAACTTCGGAGTAAGGAAACTTCTTGTCGATGTTGGTGTTGTAGTTTGGACGATCAGCAAGCTTCCAGACGTTGAAGGAACTCATTTTGAAGTTCAGTTCGAATATTAATCTATAAACAATGAAAAAAAAATTGTGAGAAAAATAATATTCTGATTCCCCTGCATCCAAAGAAGATGAAAGGAATTGTATAGAATCAGGGCAACAAATTGTATCACACAAAAGAAAAATATAAAATGTGAATAAAAATCAGGATCACTTACCAGTTAGAAGGATACTCCAATGATTGTATAGATCTCAACATGCAGCCAGCTCTTATATACTAAATATCAAGGACCTAATGAGAAATTTAGGAATAAATTGTAAACAGGACAATTAGTGTAATGAGTCCGAAGAACAGTAAAGATAACAGATATTGGCTTGTGGACAGGAGTAGGATGCACAATAAGAGTAAGAAATATTTGCTCAAACTTAAATGATAAGATAACAGGTACATGTTGGGTACATGCATTATAGGTGATCGCGTAGATGTACTTTTAGGACTGTGTCAGGTTGTAAGTTGATCACAATACTTATGTTTCACAGCAATAACAAGTATGTGTTTATTTATACATACATATAATCCATATATCCCAACGAAGAATACATCACTCCAAATTTGATTACTTATTGTAAAATTCGCTTAATGAGTAAGCAGTAATGGCTCTCAACTGCAAATATCTTGGTAGGTACTTACAAGTTTTCATTCTCAAAATGGTGAAGGATAACATCGTGTCCCAGTAGAGGGAACATTAATTATAGGCTGAAGATGATGAATCAATATTTATAATTATTTTACAACGTTCTTCTCTCATTTTTACACACAACTAATATAACCTTTCTAGTAGTAGTAATATTACATAATCTAGCATTCCATGAGATTCAGGTAATATCCCACTCTATGTTATATCGAAAACTAACAATGTGTTACATAAAAAGTAACTTTCTGTTCAAATAAGGCAGCACAGGTGCGGTTCTTTTATATTGAAATAAGAAATAAACGCGGCGCGTCTATACTAATATTACCGATAAAGAGAAAAAATAATATTTTTGGTACCTATGTTTTTTTTGTAATCGATTAAGGATTTGTATTCCTTTATTACTATTACCTACTTACAATTTTTTTATTGACATCACTTTATACACATAACTTTATATTACGGAGCAAAAATTTGTCGTTTCTCGGACAGTGTTGCCAGTGAAAAAAGTCAGTCTGTACAATCATGCGCCATCCGAATTAGCAATAACGGATCCGTGCGGATGGCACACGGGATATTCATTATTCATGTTGTATACCAAAACCTACAGAACTTTACGAACACTTTTCTGAAAACCACATCGAAATCGGTTCAGCCAAACGCGCGATATTACGGACAAACATTTACACAAACCTACAGGTCAAACTGAGAACGTTCTTTTCTTTAAAAAAAAATAAGTAATCTATTTGCTAATACTCATAAACATAGTCATGAAATAGCACCCTGCAACATACCTACAACTAAAAATATCTAAGGCAATACAATGATTAAGTACAAACTAACAAACCTATGTAGTTGATTAATATACAGTATATGTAAATGATAACTAAATGGTCCGAGACACGCGTTGCCTTAAGAGGATCGTCTACCGAGCGCTCGGCTCGTCCATACTAAAAGAGAAAACGTTTTCATACTCCTAAATGTTATCCTATCTTAATGATTTTTAGAATGCTTCTGACACAGTAGAAAACTAGGTTTATAGGTTTTCTTTTTCCAAAAGTAACTCTTACGTCTGTAACTTTCAAACTATTATAAATGTTGAAAAAAGAAAACCTATAAACCTAGTTGTTTGCTATGTAGGAAGCATAATAAAAAATCATTGAGATAGGATAACATTTAGAGGTAGGAAAAACGTTTTCTCTTTTAGTATGGACGAGCGCTCGGTAGACGATCCTCTTAAGGACAAACAACTGTCCATAACCATAACTTGTACCTTTTACTAATAAATGTACCTAATTGAGAAGTTCGCATCATTTGCCTATTTATAAATTGAAGTGCATGATAAAATGACATTTTTTTCGAATATTAATTTGATAAATTGATTAATTTTGTGTTAAAAATGTTAAATTTAATGATCTTCTTTTTATTTCTGACACTATGTTAAGAAGCAAAAATTATCCTTATGATGAAGCCTTTCAATCGGTATAATAAAACTACAAGTAATTTTTTTTTTCTCGAGTAGCTTTTGTATTTATATTTTTTTATTTATATATTTTATTTATTCTTATGTAATTATTTAAAAATCTATGACTGCAGTTTAAATTGTTTTTAAAATTAAAATAATGTCTTCTTTTAGTTAAATGTTCTACAATATTCAAGTACTTTCCCTCCATATGTGGCATGGCCGAAGCTACAACATTATTTTTATAAATTTAAAAATCATCGCATGAGTCCTCCCAACCAGGGCACGGCAGCGGGAGGGACTGTCAGACATCCTTCAATAGCCCTTTACGTTTCGAGGTCACGGTAGCCTGTTAGTCCCAAGACCCCGGCAGGCTTTGGCCCTCTAAGGGGGTGCTCTCATTATGCTGTCAGCTCTTTGAAGCTTGGGCATGACCGGACAGCGAGTCGACCAATACTTGCCGTCCGCATCCCCACATTATCTATAACTTAGAACCTTGTGTAGATAGAGGTAATTCAGTTAGGACTTGTAAATCGCATCTTCTTTCGAAACAGTTAAAAACATCAAGAATTCTTGACGCATTTATTGATCAGTGAGAATAGTTCTTACTTCTTATTCTTAAGTTAGTCAAGGAACACCAAATAAGTTACCAAAAGATTTCTTTATAATATCGCACATCAAAGTCAGCTATAGAATATTAAGTGGCAACCAGTTCGCTCCCTCATTCGTTCAGTAGACCCGCGAAAGCCTTAGCGGGTAAACGCAATCGGGGTTGCGAAAGTCGTAAACAAAAGTCCGTGTAATAAAACTTGTACTCTGGTCGTTAGTCAGTGTCATTAGTTGGCGAAAATTTTAGACTGTGGCTTTGCTGCGCGGTTAAAGGATTATTTTGGTCATAGGTTAAACTAGTTATTTTTGCGACTTCGCAACTGGTTTTCTAATTAATCTCTTATTAAAATTAAACATAATTCGAGTAAAATAAATCTAAGAACGCATTATTTAATTATCTTGGAAGTTTTCTAAGTTATTATAACAGTATACGTTTATTACCTTTGGAGAAACAAAACACTCTTGAATCAATTACTAATTCATTTTCACCAAAATGTATGGATGGCTATTAGAGAGTGTTCAGCACTTTATCGTGGTAAGTTTCCAATAAATATTATCCTGCGTTAACCCTTCTATTTTTTTTTTTTTCATATAGTCTTGCAATTTGATTTTACTTTCAAAACACAGACAGTTGCGTTTCTTAGGCAAACCTGCACGCGTAGCATGGCTATTCTATCTCTATTCTACCAAGAAAAGACAAAGTTATTTCATCGTTATTTCTACACAAATCGACTGTATTTTTGCACCATTCATACACTATTAAAGAAATGAACGTTTATTTTCCATATTTTTTACATTACCATGCTTAAAACGCTAAAAATATTTCTACGTTCTGTCATTTTGTCTATTCTTCCGTCAACAAAACCCCTTTCTACGGCGCCATGCTACGCCTGCTGGTACTTTGCTCAAAGTCAATATAGTGACAGCTTCCTTGAAAGTAAATTAGTTAATTACTAGATAACAACTCTACTTGTGTACTACGAGTATATCATGAATTCTTGCGCATTATGATTGCTACTATGTGCGGTGGAAAAGAGGAAAATATGGCAATGCTGATTCTTTTTCTTTGTCTGGATGTCTCTCCATAAAGGGCCTTCTTGGAGAAATTTCTTTAGAAATAAGTACCCTTGTACTATAGTATTTTTTTGTGCTGGTTCCTGTTAAATAAATAAAATAAGAAATAAATAAATTCTTTGAGCAAGAAATAGGCCAGCTCTCCAGTCATGGGCACGCCGTAATCGCGGCGGTAAGACCCCTCTTTCAGGAGTGGCTGGAGAGACGTCACGGCGTCCTGACCTACCGGATGACGCAGGTCCTCACCGGACACGGAAGTTTCGGGAGGTACCTGTGTCAGATGGGGAAGCAGGAAACGCCTGGGTGTCACCACTGCGAGGACCGTCCGAAGGACACGGTGGAGCATACGGTGCAAGACTGCCCCGCTTGAGCATAGCACGCGCCGTATCCTCACGACGGCGATAGGCGGAGACCTCTCGCGCGCAACCAAAGCCTGCCGGAGACGCGTGACCCCGCCACGTAAAAGGCTATTGAAGGACAACGTGGATTTTAGTCAGTACGGGTCTGACAGTCCTTCCCGCCTGGCCGTGTGGGTATGAGGACTCATTTGATGATTTGACCACGATAAAAAAAAGCTCTCCAGTCACGCAAAGAGTCGACTAAACACGGCGATATCTTGACGATATCTTTAAAAACTAAGTGGGCACTTGTACCCCATGGCCCTAGTGCTTCAGCTCAAACACATTACTAATAGTTAACCATAAAAATAAATGACCTGGATACCCTAATAGATGACCGCATAACTATCACACTAAATTGATAAACAGGTTATACAATAAACTTACATTACAAACATAAGTTCGCTACCTCAAGCGGTAATAAAAGGGCTACGGAAATGAATAAAAAAAAATTTAATAGATTGCCGCGGTCCTGGAACGCAAAAGGTAATTGAAAGAACAGGATCGATTTCAGTCAATAAGAAACTGTTAAGTGTGACTGTTCCTTCGCCACACTCAGAGCGGGAGGACTCATTTCATGATTTTACCAATCCAAAAAGAAGGGGTACCTAATTGAAACTGTTATAATGATAGATTGCAATAAAAACCATGATAACACAGTTTTTTTTTTCATAATAAAGTTAAAACCAGCCTAGAGGAGCTCGTGGCTGAATAATTACAGCCGCATAGGCCGAGCGGCTTAACCCGGAAGGGTTAAGCCTCGCTTTACGAGGTTGGTCTGTGGATGAGTGACCATCTGACATAGCGAGTTTCCTCCGTGCCTCGGAAAGCACGTAAAGCCGTTGGTCCCGGCTGTCATTTGCACCCCAATATTGTTGGGAAAAGGCTAGGCAGATGATGATGAAACTTAAAACCAGTCTGTCTATTTAATATCTTTGAAGAACTAAAGTCTGTTTCTAGGGCTAACTGAATAACAGAAACATTTTGAGGTAAATTCCACAGGAATTATCTATTGGCCATCCTTAAAGGGCTGACTCCTGGCCCGACTGTCTCATCGGGTAACTGTGACCTTAGAAAGTAAATCCTTCAATAGTCCCCATTGAAGGATCACGGTGAATTTTAGTCAGTACAAGTCTGACAGTCCCTCCCGTCCCGCACTGGATAGGACCTTGAATATTGACCATTATTTTCATGTTCTATTTCTAATTACATAATATGTTAAATTTTCTTTTTTAACTCAGACCCAAAATAGTCTAATGAAATAAAATCAGAAAAAGTATTTATTTCGTGTGTAGAGAAAAACATTTTCTTTAACGGTTTACGTTATAGAAAATGTTTATCTCTACACACAAATTGTTATCTTGTAATGAGTCATGTTATTTTTTCCTCTTTCTACCTTTAAATTATTCTTTTACGAATTATCTATTTTTCTATCCTTTATGGCCTTGTAAGAATCAACAACTTGGTAATTACTTCCTCTTTATATCCTTCATCTGTCGTATTCGGTGAAATAACTGAACAATAATAAAATGAATATTAAAACTCTTTTATTATTTAGTTACTACGGAGTTATGAATTAACCTTTACTACATCGGAATCAGATTACCGCAAAGATCTTTCATTACGAAATTTTGTGGTTTTGCTTGATTCGCTTGAAAGGAAATCGATATTCTACAAGATATTTAGTGATCATTATCTTCAAATTACCAAGGCATGTGTCTATACATTACAAATGACAAGGCATGTATTTTCATTTGCGCTAGGAATCTCCGAAACGGTCCAATCGATTTCATCAGGGGCGGAACGTCACTTTTTGTGGCCCAGGGCTAAAACCACTTTAGGGCCCTTTTTTTACCGTGGTAAAATCATCAAATGAGTCCTCCCACCCCGGGCAGGGCGGGAGGGATTGTCAGACTTATACTGACTAAAATCCACGGTGTCCTTCAATAGCCCTTTCTGTTCCGGGGTCACGGTAAGGAAATAAGCCCGCGATCCCGGCAGGCTTTGGCCCTCTGAGAGGGGGGCCCCGTCATTATGCTGAAGCTCTTTAAGGCGCGCGTGGGACACAACGCGCCGTCGACCCACTTTAGGGCCCTGCCTAATTAAGTAACTGTGTTTTCCATTTTATCATAAAACTAGTATAATAGAGAATCAAAAAAAGTCCGGGTAATAATTTGTCCGGAGCTCAGTTACGTCGTCGCCGTATGGTCGTGACTCAAAAATCTGGGCTAAGCTAACACGTCTTCTTTGACCGTAAGTCGAAAATTATGAGTTATATGACTCTTAGACTCAGAAAACGACGTTGGTCTTTTCGTATCTTTAAGACTTGGCAGCTTTATGAAAGCGTCAAGTTAAGCCACGATGTAAGGGCTCGTTCGCCCGGAACATTTGTGTTTCCAAGACCGTATTTAACAGATCCACCGCTACGGGAGTATCTATAATTAAAACAGTTTATGGGATGTTAGGAATTGAATAAAATAACGATCAGAAGTTTGACAAAAGTAGTGTATTTAAATACAAAACTTGGAATTTTAAGGAAATATCTAATACAAATTCACAAAAGTAATCAATTTAACAAAGCAAAAGAATTTACATTACAACAAAGGAAATTACGTTACACATAAAACGCATCCGTCTCAAAAGTATTTTAAAATGTTGATTATATTATGATTTCTTCCTTTATTTAGATTGTTTTTTCTATATAATTATAACAATTATTAATTATAGTGATCACAAACTTTTTTGATGTGTGTAGGTACCGTGTTACGTACTCGTCGAATAAAAAAACGTAAGTATACGATAAAGTGTCCTAGTAAAGCGGACCTCTGTGTGAATGAGCACTAAACTGAAAGTTATTTGGCAACTATTCGCTTTTCGACCACATGCTACTGGCTGGATATTGGGGAGTCGCAAAATTGCTAACTTTTTTTTTATTAAACTTTGCCCCAGAGTAGGAATTTCTCCTGTGTCGTTAGGTGCGGTTACAATCATATCACGCTACGCAGTAAGTACCTACTTAGCCGATCGCTCAGCGGCTACGCCCTTTGTAAATTTAAAATATTTGTTAACTTCAGGTTTCTGTTCTTTGAAAAGAAATCTTTACCTAGCTTTGTAGCTTCTGCCCCACAGAAACTATGTTCTGCCCACTATATTATCGTTCACGTGATTTTTTCTTCCCGTTTGTCCCCAAAGTTTGCGTAGTTTTTCCCATTTGTCACCAGTGTTGACAAAGCCAGTGAGGACAAATGAGTATAGCCTACTTTAGAATGTGTTTAGCGCTGCCTATCTATAGTTTAGATAATGTTCAACTAGATATTCTATAAGCTACTGCCCGAAACGTCTCTCTTCAATATTTCAAAGCTCCGTCTCAACGACGAGCTCGCCGTAGCCTATAGACTAGAAATATCTTATAAGAGAATACCACAGTTGGTCCTCCAAGGACACTGGCTGGTATCAAAAATACTGTATTTTTCCGTGACTTACAAGTAATACGAGTGAACGTCAACAAAAGACAATTAATTATCTATATCGAGTCGTTATCTTTAGGGTGGCAATTAATTAATTACTTCTACAAACGACGAAAGGGCGCGTATGCCCGTATCAACCATTGGTGCCGAGTAAGAGATAAGATAACAATATGTATTTTCAAACGATATTCTATTTTTAGAACAAATTGTTTTTCTAATTCTGTTTTTGGACATAATATGATATTCCTGGTCAACTATACATTACGTTTTAATTTTAAATCGTTAATTGTAAATCGCTAAAATGGTTCAGTAATTTTTGCGTTAGCGAGTCACATCTATATTCTTCCGTATTAGTTTGTTTGAAGTATTAATTATAATCTTTAGCATATTTTCTTTCTATAACAAACTTTCATTCATTGTCATCACTCCTTCTTAAAAATACCAAAAATAATAAGTAAGACAATTGAATCCGATGTTTAATTGAGAGAAAGAATTCGGAAACTTTGTAATTAAAATGGTCCGTAGATTTGTGATCTACTCGTAAAATGCCAAGAAAACGTTCATTAATGACAAATGGAATGGATGCCAGAACTTTGTCTTCAACTTGAAGGCGTATTCCCGCTGTCCCCAATATTTTCATTGTTCGCACTGCCGGGGTCTGTGTTTTTCCTTTGGGTCTTCAAGTCAAGGGAGAATATATAACTTCAGGCAAGCATGCTTCATCGTCATTTTTAAATAAATAAAAAATACATTGATGGGGACAAATGTAATGGGGACAGCGGGAATACACCTTGAACACTTGCAACTACATTTTCTGGTTCGGATTCTAAATAAATGAGAGTTTGGCTTGGCAATGGCGAAAGATTTTATTGGATTGAATTTATATAGTAACAGTTTCAGCCGATAAATTATAGAATCAGGCGTTACTTTTTGGAAATCCATGACAAAATAATTCGGCGACTTTAGTTGCGGAATTAGAACTAGTTAGTTTTTTGCGGTTCAAAAATTTACGACACGGTACTTCTAAGTAGATACCTACAATTTTTCTTTTCATAGTTATGGCGTCACAATCACAAGCCTCCACTCTTGAGTTTTGTTATTATTCAATGATTAAAAAAAAACATAGAATTCATAATCCCTATTTTTAAAAATATGGGGTGTCCCAGAAGTAAAGAGACAAATTTATTTTCAAGTTTTTTAATATAAAGTAAACGTCAAAAGTAATAATTTTGGTTGAAAGCTATAATAAAAGTAATTTAATTATTATGTTTATATTAAATTTGCGTTGGCTACACCTTTGTAAGCAATTTTTCTTAAATTTTCTGAGGCCCGACGCATTACGGCTGTTCCTGATTTTGCAGCCACTTCTTTGGACAATTTGGTCCATATTTGCTTGAAAGCTTTTATGGATTTAGGTTTCTCTGGTCGTTTCTTGTATTCCCTTTTGCACAGAGACCAAAACATTTCGATACCGCGAGCTTGTGGTACATTCGGAGCGTTTTTTTCTTTACGTACAAAGTCGATGTCTTCGCACTCTAAGTACCGAGTAACATCAGTAGCGTAGTGACACGTCGCCATGTCCGGCCAAAAGATAACCTTATCCCTGGAATGATGCTTGTCTATAAAAGGTATCAACCGTTTAATTATGCACTCGTTCAGATACACCTTTGCGTTCATGGAGGCTGACGAAATGTATGGCTCGGAGACATTGCCAAATTGGTCTATAGCTTGCCATACTAAATATTTTGCGAAAAATTTGGCTTTTGGTACAACTTTTTGGTCGTAAGCCACATCTTTACGACTGGTACAATGGAAATACTGCTTTCCAGGAACATCGTTGGGATCCACCGGAACATAAGTTTCATCGTCAAGAACGAGTACTTTGCTTAGTTGACTGTTGTAAACTCTTCGGCACCCTCGTTTTGCACGTTGCTCTTGGTCCTTTATGTATTTAGGAGCTGATTGTTTTACATTATGCTTTCAAACCTAGATCATTCTTTTTTATTCTGGCGACAGACGACTTAGGTATTTTCAATTTATCAGCTGCAACTCTGACGGACGTCGAAGGAGTCTTGTCAAAAATCGATTTAACCCGATTTATATTACGAGGTACTGCCACTGTCCTATTTCTTCCCGGAATCTTCTTAAAACTAGTCTCACCCGTTTATTCATAACGTCTTATTATTCTATATACACCAGTTCGCCTAGCACCTTCTTGAAGAAAGTGGTTTACTGTATCCTTTTTATTATGAGACTCGTAAAATAGAATAACTCTGTTAGCAAATACTTCATATTCTTGACGCTTCATTTCGAAAAAATATTCCGCAATAATGTAATTCCCGCTTTAAATGACAGATAACAAAACCATAGACGCCATGACACCTAAACTTTTTTTTCTTTCTTATAAAATTTTCGGCCAGTAAGATTTAAAAAATGTCTCTTTACTTCTGGGACACCCTTTATTGCAATAATTTGCAATTTATTGATGCGTTTATCTATACCACAGACAAACTCACAGGCATAAGCTATTATGACGTGAAATACACCAAAATGTTGTGCAAACAACAAGAAGTTGTAAACAACAAACATTACTCACAGCCGGCCAGTAACATGTTGATGTGTCGTAAAATAAGCCACATTACAGTCCCAAATAAAAGTCACAAGACACGTGCCTTATTACGAAATGAATATTAACTGTCCATGAGTATACGTGAATGGAATACTGCAGTAACATTTCCAATTTTTATGGGACTCAGTGCCTTAATGATATGGTGCGACGATTTCAACATGAAACAATTGGCTGTGATTTGAAACACGTCAATCAGTGATAACTGAACCAGTATTAGATAGCCAAATATTGAAACTCCATGCATACTATGCTAGTTCAAGTCAAGGTTGAAGTCTTGCCACAGCACGGGACGTATTTCGCCTGTATCAAGACATAAGTTCGCGGAAGTAAAGAGAAACCATGGACGCGGAACGTTAAGGGCTATTGAAGGACACCATGGATTTGAGTCAGTACAAATCTGACAGTCACTCCCGCCCTACCCTAGATAGGAAGACATTCGATAAAAACACAACAGCTATTTGTTATGCAAGGCTGCAAAGTTGATTTTTGGGGCGAGTACTTGAATTGAGAACTGAGCGAGCGAAGGATTCTAAGATTGAACCGCGAGAAAAACGAGCGGTTCAAATATAGAATCCTGAGCGATGCGAAGTTTTCAAAATACGAGACGCAGAAAACTTTGCTGCCGAGTGCAACACACAACTTTTCACTTCACACAGCGAGAAAATGTAGTGGGGGCGGCTCACCTGTCAGTGTAGAAAATAATTGAATACAACACGTGTTCGAATTTTTAACAACACTTCGTGCTCTAGAGCATTGCGCTCAGATTTTGAGAAATAGAATCTTTACGAGCGTGTCAGATAGAGTTATGGAATGTATTAATATCCAGTAAAAGTGTGAAAGGGACAGTGACAATCGCGGTCGCACTATCTTTTTCTAGAAGTCTATACACAGACAATTTGCCTTTAACATAACAGAAAAGAGATAGGTATGCACAATAAACTCTTAACGTCTCCTCTTTTTTTATCTCTTTCTTTCTTCTGTCGTTAATTTCATATCTGCTGTCATTTGGCTCTTTGTCTATGGTCTGCTGTACCGTAGGTCGTTATCACACTACACTGCTCATCTGAGCAGTTGTGCGGTGAAGTGAATCGTCGCACTGGCTTTTATGAAATCTATTGATGCTTATATAAATGTTTGTAGGAAGAATGCGGGGAAGAAATATGGGAAACGATCCTCCGGGAGTCGGGAGCGAGGAATACTGTCTTCAGTGCCACACAGGTATGTATTTGTTCATCTGTATGTACGAGTATGGTGTCTAAACGGTGTTCAAAGCCGTGAATATAAAATTAATATAATACTCTCAGCTCTTGAACACGGTTTAATGATGTTTCATCGGCAAGAAAAACGAGCAAGAAAACTAATTCTTTTCATTTTTTTGTCCAGCAATATCCAGATGCCCTGATGTTACGACTCGCGAGTGCTCTCGCTCGACTGATCACCAAAGACCTCAACAGCCCCGCACCATCTAGACCCAGCAGTCCAGCCCCCAGGAAACAGTCAATCAAAGTCAAACCGAGCTGGCGTAGCGCTTCGGTCCACACTGACAATAGAACCCAAAGCTACAAATGCCCATTCACAGCTACAAACGCATTGAAAAGCGTCACTAGGAAAGAAATTGAAGCTTATAATTCGTCAGAAGAAATAAGACCGTCAGTAGCAGCTTCCACGGGCAGGATCAATGAAACCAGGATAAATGAGGAAGCAGAAATTGTGGCCCGAGAATTCCACAGACGGAGTCTCGGTTTCAAGTTCGAAAACCACAAAGTTAAGGAGACAGTTGAAGAACCAATCCCTGAGACGAGTCAAGTCGAAGAAGCTGCTTCAAATCAAATAGATGAAGAAGTTGCTGCTTTGGAGAAGTTACCTGCTTCCGAACCAGTGTCCCCAGAATCTGAAATGAAAATAAACTCTATACTGAAGTCAACCGCAGCTCGTAAGTCTAGTTGCACGAGTGCTCTGGAAGTGTACAAACGTCGAGGGTCCATCATTCCCGCTCGGCAACGGATGAACAGTCTCAGCCTGGTTAGTGAGGACAAGCTGAACTATATGAGAGAGAAGTTCGGGACCCCTGAGAAAGTAATGCATTTCTTTGGCAGATGTTTCGTGAAGTTCTTCAGTAATTACGGGTAAGCAATCTCTTTAATGGCTGTCTTTAATGTTGTTCACGAGGATTTAGAGGCTGTTAAATAAAAGATAGGCTACATTATTTTCAGTCTACATAATTGACTAGTTTTGCTGATTTTCGGCTCGAATTTTCCGAAATTTTCTCGATTATATTTAATCTGCTATCATTTTATCGTGTTTTCCTTAAGAATTGGGCTGATTTGGCTTATCCAAATAGGTTTAGGGAAAGAAAGAAAAGTTCGATAAGCTATCTTACATTGTTTTTACTTAAAAAGGAAATGCGGGTGAGGCCTTTATTGGTTAAAAGCAATATCCCTTGCTCCATATTATTCTACCAAATCTTTTTTGTGACATAAAGCAACGTTACAAATCTCAAAGCAATTTTATATAAGCCCCAGCCCCCGCCAATATTGGGCTGTCATTCAAGTATACTGTATGTAAGCTCAAATCATGCCTAGTCGATAAGCTTCGACCCCGATTACCGGTTTAGATCAGTAAAGGGTCTGATCCTATTCAAACAAATTGTTGGTCAGGAAACATGGCCCAAATGAGAATGATCAAAGTTTCGCTATCATGTATCTTTTTAATACTTTTTCTACCTATGTATAAGTTTATTTCTTTCAAACTATGTAGGGGTCGGCTTCCAGTATAACCGAATGCGTATTTTCATGTAGCTTCTGCCTATTTGACATCCAAGAAGCAGTCAGTACTGGGTAATACGGAACTTCTTGTTATAGATTGTCGTCTTTGGGTCACCGACTACCGGCAACAATCGTCATCATCAGCCTATAAATGTTCCCACAGCTGGGACACAGGCCTCCTCTCCAAAAACTGTCAATGACCTACAAATGATAGCAGGGATCAAAAGCATAACGTGTTTCCCGATGCAGGGCGGGAATTGGGTGTGCAAATGTATAGATGGACCTTTAGGGCCTTTACATACGTACCGGTTACCAGGTAGCGATGATGGGTATCCGACGGCCAATTTATATTGTAGTTGGGTTTTGAATCAGGGCATATGAAAAGGCATTTCAACAAACTGAGCAAAGCATGATAAGCCTTGCGAGTGCAATTTTATGCCACAAGCTCCTCTCATACAGAAATGCTACTATTAAAAGACACATTAATAGCACAACTAATTCTTTCAAATATAACACTAACGATAAGATATCCTTCCTTTCAAAGTTCATTCCTGTTCTGGTCATTAATCTAAGTTAGTGCCGCTTAATCTGTTAAGTAGCTTAGTAGCCTATAAAGCTACTTAACGGTAGGTAAAGATTACGCCAACACACAAAAGGAGAAAAAAATTCGCTTTCAGTAACGTTTTATCTTTCAACTGCTCATCGAATCAAATCAAATCGTTTATTTCAACTAGGCCAATTAAAGGCACTTATGAATTGTCAAAATAAATAAAATAAAACAATTACAAAAATAGTAATGGTGCTACAGTCCCAGTCACAAGACATAAAAACTGTGAAAGTAGGTACCGTAGGAGCTCATTCCAAAGCGTAGATCTCTACGGAGAAGAATAAGCAAGAAACTCCATGGACACTCTTTATCATCAGATCAGATCATTAAGATCTGCAATAATACCCATGACTACAGTACTGAGGACTTAGATTGCTATTATCTCTTTATCGCTTGTTTCTATTCATTGCTCATCATGGCCCCTTCCAATTTTTAACCCCTGATGCAAAAAGAGGGTTGTAATAAGTTGTCAGTTTGTGTATCTGTATGTGGGATGGTAGCTTCTGAACGATTGTACTGATTTTTGTTCGAAAACTAACGTATTTGAGGTGGTTCCTAGCTATGATTTATAAAGATCTGTTCAGACGTTTAATGATCATCGGCTCATCTTCTATTCGACAAAACGGTCCTACTAACTTTCATAGATTCAAAAGTTATTGGAGTGGTTCGTCGTTTAGTCCGAAGTCTGATTCAGATTACTCTTAGCAAAGGGAATACGTATTACCCAGTTCATGGTGTCTGTTCAAATAAGTAGTCGCTCTATATGAAATTCTAGTGTAACTGCATGCTAAACTGGTTTGATTGCCCAGAGATAAACGCTTCGCTGCTCATGCACGAGTATACTCCTGGTTTATCTTGGACATCGGTAACATCGGTCAACGAAAACAACGTGAGGAAATATATGACCAATGCAGCTCTAAACACATGTTAAATGCTTGTGGGGTACCCAAAAAAATTCAGACCAGAAGATGGCTACATCCTCACACGAAAAGAAGACGAGGAATGATCTCTATCCCTAATCTTCTTTTCTAGCTACGACACGATGATCCGCGCAACCGGCCGCTACTTCTGCACGTTCCTGCAGTCCGTGGACAACATCCACCAACGCATGCGCTTCACGTTCCCGCGCATGCGCTCCCCGAGCATGCAGCTCACTCGTGCGCACAGGCATGGCGCCGAGCTCGTGTACAGCAGCGGCAGGACTGGCTACACGCATTATTTGATGGGTAACTGTTTAATGAAGATATTGATTACATCATAACTTCTAAATTGCATCTGGTAATGGGACCAATCAATGGGTGCACGACATAATTTTAAAGCTACACATGTGTATGTGTTCTTTCTCTAAGGCGGCGCTAGTCGCGAGCTCGAACTCACTGGCAGGCATGGTCAAAAACCATGATATTTCACCGGAAATCGTGCCATATTGTTCATGTATGCGCGAGCGTCATCCCCCCGTGGAGAAAACAGGGGAAAACTTATTCAGTGAGATGCACGATCATTCAGAGTAAAAGGCGCACGTAAAAAAATACGAAAAAGCCTTTGGCTGTTGGGGTTTTATGAAAAAACCAATGAACCAATTAATTTCAAATAAAATTTATTAAATTCTTCGATAAATTTGCTGTGTCGGTACGGACTTCGTTTTGGAAATTTGATGCTTCTTTAGCTTCTAATTTACACCTGAAGTTGTGTTAAAATTAGCAAAAAAACGAATCTTTAGAAGCTCGTAACTTTTTGATAGCTTCATATTTTACAATTTTGCTTCCGTACAGACAAAATTAATAATGAGACAAAACGATACCATGTTTAATTTTGGATTTACTTTGTCAAATAGTGGAGTAAAACCCCAACGAAGTTTCTATGGAAAAAATGTTGACTTGTTTGACCATATCCCTAATGCTCAAATAGTTGTAGGAACAAACCATTTTTGTGCATATAAATACATCAAATGAATTCTCACCAAGACATTACTATCTAAGAATCACTCTGCTTATCCACATGCCCATCCCAGTCCAGGGTGTGATATCCCGCATAGACAATCTGAGACTCCGGCTCCTTCGCTCCTTGAGGCTTACCAGAATATCAACGAGGCATCAACCCGGTCTGGTCCTTGCTCAGACGGCTGACCCATTGCTTGCCGTCCGAAATCCCATACCCAGAACGTTAGCCTTGACTTTAAGGAAATAACTAGACCATTTATTTTAAGTTCGCACACTAAAGGACGTCACATTTCAGGTCAACTGTACGAGATAGCAGAGGACTTATTCTCGCTGAAACTGAAGGTATCAGTAATGAAAGAGAGCATGGAGGGGAACTACTATGTGGCAGTGCTGAGGCTGGAGTTTGATAACAGCGATTATGTAAGTATTTAGATCTATAATTAAAGGGAGCAACAAAAATGGCTAAGGCATTTAAAGGTTGGTTTCCGACCTTGCATGTAGAATAATTTTATTGTCAGAGTAGCAAGTTGTACAGAACGAAAACGGATATATTGTGCATAACATTCCGATGTGTAATCTTAAAAGTTCTTATTAAGTGCAATAGAGACACAAAACAAACAGGTACTACAAAATATATAATACAAAATTTATAATATAATTTAAAAAAGTGACAGATAACAAAGAAAAAGTAAGTAAGTAAGGCAAAGTACACCCACATACTTACAGCTAGTTTTGTTTAAGTGTCATATTATAGGAGACCAGCCTTTTACCATCAGCTAGGAACAAAGCCAAACTCTGTGGTTGCCATTACGAAAGGTCCGAAAGGTACAATAGTATTTTTCACCGACCTATAGGAATCGAATCCAGGGACTTTTGTTGAACAAACTTTTGCACAGAACAACTGGATTATAAAGTATTTAAAAACACAAAAGAGAAGGAATTGTACAGGAAAGTGTAGGAGTTCTACAAGGCACACTACTCGGTCCTAGATATAATGCTTTATACGAAAATTCAGTAATACCACCTACGTCAAACGAATATTAATTTATGACCTTTAAGAAAATCCTACTCAAAGTTAGCCCAGGCTAATAATCAATTTGGAAAGTGCCGAGAACGCTGGAAGCATTGACACGTTGGGTGGACGCTTATCCTTTGACCAAGAAATACATAATATGTATAGGCTGGTCACGCGAAGAGTCGATTCAAAATTCACCGAAATAAATGTGTGGCTAGTAGAGTGTCATTATTTCATGAAACCGTGGCCCTGGAACGTTACAGGCAACCTTAAGAACAGGGTGGTCTTTTAGACATTGAGTCTGATTGTCTTTCCATCTCTCATAAGAAGATTTTACAAAAATAAAAGGAATTTGGTCCATTTTATAGATAGTTACATGATATCCTTTGTAACTAAATTAAGCTCGGTATAAAGTTACCGGCTTCACATATAATTAGGGTCACTTATGTAGGACATATGACCCGGGTTTAATATGATATTGACAAGTTGAGCCCATTAGTTTCATTTTGTTCCCAGGATGAGAAGTTTTGTTTTGTAATCTATTTTGATAGAAAATAATTTATTGTTGAAAGAAAGCAAAGTCGTTTTTTGCTGCGAGTGCATTTATTTGGCGCCACGATAGACACACATAGCGAGTTATTCTAAAGTAATTTATTAAAAACATTCAAAACGAGAGAAAAAACTTTGGAAAACTTACATCTAGCAAAACAAGAAAAATAATAAATAAATAAAAGAATACTATTTTTTAAAGTGCTGTCTCACGGCTGCGCCATTGTAAAAGGTCTCCAGTGATCAGCAATAATGATCGAGCAACTAGTGCCCGACACTGGTTTTCAAAAATTCCGCGTTTTCGAAAGGTTCCGCTTATAGTTGTAAACTTGATATTATACTGTGTGTTTGTATGGATGGATGGATAGTTTCGTTTTTGTTGACTTACTAGGAATCACTCCCAGGCTCCCAGAAAAAACTACCTGTTGAATAGACAAAGCGCGAATCGTATCCGACGGCTGGATGTTTCATGCTGATCTTTATGAAGCTTTGATGTAGTTTTATACACCGAAATAACATAAATAAATAGGCTATAATTTATGATTTTATGCTATGATTTTATGTAAAGAAAGTGGCGAGCGAATACTTATTTATCTAAGATTTCTAAATATTTATATGTATAACTCAAAGGCGACTGACTGACCTAGTGATCTATCAACGCACAGCCCAAACCACTGGACGGATCGGTCTGAAATTTGGCATGCAGGTAGATGTTATGACGTAGGCATCCGCTAAGAAAGGATTTTGATCAATTCTACCCCCAAGGGAATAAAATAGGGGATGAAAGTTTGTATAAAACTTTGTCAATTTCGTAAAAAATAACCACGCGAACCAAGTCGCGGCCACAGCTGTTTGTAAATAAAACAGTTTACATGTGTTGGATAAAATTAACGACCTTAAAGACGTGCCTTATTTCTTATCTTTAATATCCTTTATCCCAAAAATACAAGGATTATTTTCTCGACTAATCCATCATCATAAGCCGCCAAACATGACATTCCGTAATGGTCGTGTATAGACTGAACCGCTAGTTCATTCACCCCATCGTGAATGTAACTTAATAGAATATAAAAATAATATAAATAATAATCATCGTGAGGCCTGTAAAGCCTTATGTTCTTCTTGAAACTTTTTTTTTTTTTTCAATAAAATCCATTCGAAGACATTATTATCGTTTTGCATTTCTTTGGTTAGTACAAATTTCCGAACGTGTTTGTCTTTGAGACCAAATTCAAAATCGGAACTTCGAAAAGGCTGGTGTTTGTCTCTCTCTCTTTCTATTGGCGGGAAAGAGATAGAGTGTTAATGTTTCGAATTGTATGATTAACTCAAGGCTGAATATGATATTCGCGGCTTTTTTTAAAACACAAATTAAAAAGCTACTTTGTCTCACTAGTGAGCAAAATCGCATTTTGCTCACTGATTTCAGGCAGCAAAACCAACATGTTTGAGCTACTGAAGTGAAAAATCATTTACTTACCCACTTTTAAAGCTTCGTCACAATGACGGGCCCCTAACATTTTTATACAAGCCACTGAATCTTAGCAAAGAAAACAGAATCGTGATGAAACATAACTACGAAAACATTTCTATTTTCGCGTTCCAAGATCTCAAAGGGACGTTATTAGATAAATTGAATACAGCTACAAAGGCGAAATAAAAGAAATAAGTACAAAATAAATCTCCGATGCTTCTCTCCGTAATGAAACAATCTCTTTCAAACGAGTGGTATTTACAGTAAACAGCTTTTCAAATCGGGCTATTGTCCCTCTACCTGTTACGCTATTTTATTACCACAGTATTACGAAAACCAGTAAACAAACTAGGCAGATTTAATGAAATCAAACAAGAGTGTAGTGTACCATTTCTTTTCTAATTGCTTTGTCATGACACACTCAATACATTCTCCGGTGGCCGGAAATCGTCCGCGACGTCCGTTGCCATGGGCGTCTCCCGAGGCGGCTGGGTCGTAAGGTGGACGGTGTCCTCTACCTCATGCGTCGAGCCTCCTCCTTCACTAGCATGACTACTTCGCATAAGGAGGCGACCGTTACCCATTCTGTCTCGCCCCGTAGCATGGCCTCGATCAATGTCGGGTGCGAGATGTCACCCCCTATCGCTTCAGTGAGGACACGGCGGTGCTCTGCCCAAGCGAAGCAGTCCTGCACCCTATGCTCCACCGTATCCTCCGGGCGATAGTCATAGTGGTGACAATATGGGCGTTTCTTCCTTCCCTATCCGACACAAGAACCTCCCTAATCTGTCCCGGCTTACGTGTCGTAGTTCATTGTTTTGAACCCAGGCAGGCGCATTATTTTGTGTAATTTATTTCACCACCACTTCTCTCAAAACGGTGAATGAAAACATCGCGAGTAAGCATGTCCAAGAACCAAAAATTCAAACACACGTGACATTCTGCCAACCCACTCTGGGCCCTCGAAGTGGATTATGGCCCACTCCCTAGCACAGAGAAGAGGCCCGTGTCCCAGTAGGGGGAAGATTATAAGCTGATTATGCAATACATACAATATCGATTTCTGGTGTTATTCTGTTACATTCATGCTTAGATTTCGTGTCAACGCTTTACATACATTAGTGTGCCGATTTCGATCATTTGATCCGACTTGGAATACTGTATGTTAAAACTGCGTACTGTATCTCTCCACTGCCACGCAGAGGCCCATGAATAAATAAAGATAGCTTTCATGGATGCCCGAAATTGCTATTGACTTGTAAAACTGGCCGGCCTGTTTTAACTTAATTGAATTCTTAGATTCAATGGCCCGTATATAGGGTTGCCAGGTCTTAAAAACGAAAAGCCGGAAAGACTAGTCAGTTTAGCCGGACATTTGTGTGAAAAGGACGGACACCTTTATTTTTGTAGTACTATCTCAGATCAAAGAAATAGGCAGATAGAGCGCTCAGAACACGCGAGTGGGTCCACCAAGGTTAATACAAAATCAAAATCGAATACAAAATCGCGACAGTACCAAGCTACGCCTCGTACCAACCTGCGCTTCGTTGTTGTTTTTTCCCAAAATAAGCCGTCTCGTCATCGTAAAAGTTGTTCTCAAAAACAAAGAAAACATTATGGAATTTAATTCGATTTGATTTTGTATTAACTTTGGTGGAGACACTCGCGTGTTCTGAGCGTCCTATCTGCTTATTTCTTTGATCTGAGAGTTCTACGCTCAATTTTTTAAAACTCATGCAATACAAGTTCAACTAAACAAGGTTCCACTCGATGTGCAACGACGCAAACGCAAGCGTGGTTAGCGCCTAAGTAATTCACTCTCTTGCGCTAGCTATAAAAAATGAAGCGGGCAGAATGGACATAGACACCAAATCATTGACAAAAATGATCTTTAAAAAGTAAATGATTATGGAACGAGTCACTAATGTTACTAAGAAGAACGGTTTTATCGTGGTTCCGTTTAGAAACATTTGAACTTACATATGCATACACGAACAGTCTGGCTGTTCCAGAACAAAATTAAATACTTGTCGGGATTATTTCCTTACCGTAACCCCGGTACATAACAGGCTACTGAAGGACACCGTGGATTTTAGTCAGTACAAGTCTGACAGTCCCTCCCGCCCTGCCCGGGGTGGGAACCCCGGGGCGGGAGGGACTGTCAGACTTCCCGGACTCATTTGATTTACCAGGCTAAAAAAAAAAAGGGCCATACTAGATATTGATATGTTCCGGGAATCAAAGTAGTCGACACGCAGATTAGCAGCCGATCGCTCAGCCTCTACGCCGACTGTGTCATCAAATTGACAATCATAAAATTAGAATCGAATCTATGTCATGAACAAATAAGAAGTTCAATGAACATTTAATTAATTTTCCAATTAAAAGACATTTAATCTGGATCACAATCTAAAAATAACTGCTAATGAAATATAATTAATAGATACAAATTACCGTTTGATTAATTAGAAATCTCTCTAATTGGCAATTTGGCAGTATCAATAAATCACAAGTCTAATTAGTCCAGAGTTTTGAAAAATAACAGACACGTATTTCTTCTTTTCTAAAATCAATGAATATTTTACCAAGATACTCGTATTTCACAAAAAAACTGTGGCAAGACGTCAGAATTCAATAACAGTTTACAAAATTGTGACGTATTGCCAATTTTGAAAGTGTCGTTTATCCGTCAATTTTGGATTACGGCGGTTCAAAGTTTAATTTAAGTCATAGTAAGTGTGTTGGTAGATAATATTAATAGCATAGTTCAAGTTAATTTTTACGTCAATCCGGGAAACTAAGAATTATTCGGGTTAGTGACCGCTTTATTAAATAGATATCCTTACTAGGCATCCTGGTTTATTAACTTACCCCACTTGGATCAAAGAAACAAGACTTAATTGAAACTAATGAAGAGATATTTCTGACAAAATGGATGTAACTTGGACAGATCATAAAACTGCCACTTGGAGTAGTAATGGCATTCGTAATGAAACGTTGCTCCAATTTCGGTGTATGCAAACATAAAATTAGGTTTTATGTGCGAAATGTAAATCAAAACTTTCATTACATCCTGCACTAGCGGTTACATCACGAAAAATATCCCACGGGAAGACAAAATCGGGATAAAAATTGTTCAAAAAGAGAAAAAAAAACCTGTTTCCTATTCAATCGTCTACGCGTTGTTGGATACTCGCGCAATAAAAAGACTATTCTTGCGTAGAATAGGGATATAATGATCATGCTACGCGTATTTGACAGTGACATTGTAGTGGGTCCCCCTCAGATCAAAGAAATAGGCAGATAGAGCGCTCAGAACACGCGAGTGTGGGTCCACCAAAGTTAATAGTATTAACTTAATACAAAATCTAATCGAATACAAAGTTGCAACAGTACCAAGCTACGCGTCGTACCAAGCTGCGCGCCGTTGTTGATTTTTGCCAAAATATGCCGTCTCGTGTCTTTAACCATCGTAAAAGTTGTTCTCAAAAACAAAGAAAACATTATGGAATTAAATTGATTTGATTTTGTATTAAATTTGGTGGAGACACTCGCGTGTTCTGACCGTTCTATCTGCCTATTTCTTTGACCTGAGGGGTCCCCATTGTTTTTTATTAAAATGGGAAGCAAAGTTTATCTTAATTAATATCAAGTTTATCTCCTTGGTTATGTACGGAAAGTTTCAGTTTACAAAACAATCAAAAAACCGTTCCTGCCTGAATAGATAATGGAGAATCGTGTACCTATTGTTACATATACCTACGTGTATTTAATTAATTACTGTGTTCCGTAGCTAATGGTGTAGCTCAGACGATTAGTTGGCATTGATCGTGTGACATTAGTTCACAGATGACTGCTTGCTACTCCTCAGTAGACACTATTAATAGATTAGTTCAGATGGCTGGATTAGGAGCGGTTTTGTCTTACATGCGAATCGTGCGGTATACAACTACATGCTATATTGCTTTAAGTCTATAATAAGTCTGAAATGTAATCGTACATTGGGTGGGGCTTAATTCGAATGCGGCGGTGGTGTCAAGAAACTGTTATAAATCTAAATTTAACTTTTTAGATACTAGTTTATGTTATATCGTTTTTATAAGTATCTCTTTAGTCGTTATGCCATTAAAACAAAACGCCGACTTTTCCATTATTTATATCAAATTGAATCTTCTTTTTTCTCTTTTTAAGTTTAATCATAATAGTAAATATCTTTATACAGAGTTGTTAGATCCCTAGCCCAGATATATGTAAGAAAAAAAAATATATAGCCACTAACCACTACACCTTATCTTACAATATATGGAGACATCGACAAGAACATAGTCACGAAAAATCCAGCACATTATTCAGGACTCTCAATTATTTTAATGGTTCGTCAATTTAAAAAGGGCCAGTTGTTACTAAATTGCCAACACGATCAAAAGGAATAGCTGATAAAAGAGTCCTGCGGCCGAGGAGGCAAACGAGGTGACGCTAGGTGACTTGTATAGCTGTGTCTCATTCACTCACTGGAACGTTTGGAACAAGCCTGGTTTTAAGACGTCATAATACGACACCGAGGCCCAACTGACGACTGTATGCTCATTTAACTGAATTCACCCTCAGAATTGGATCACTAGGATTTATTTTATTTCCCACAGTATTCAATTCTTTGTTTCTGGTCAATAGTGGTCAACTTTGTATTCAGAACCCAACCTGTAGAGCACGTGATGTTTAAGCAACTGAATAAACCCGGGTATTTCGGGACCGAAGTTCACGGTTCTATACCCTAGTACAGACAGACTAAGTAACTTTGTTTGTAAAGAGTTTTATTATTTTAATCTGCTTCTGTTTTGTTTTGAGTCCTCCCCTATCGAAGGTATGATCTATAATTCGATAAATGTATTATTTTGTCATAAAGTACAAGGTCCAAAGACAATAGCAAGTTCAACAATAGATAGTCAACACGACAGTTTTGGCGCGAACGATTCCAAACAACGCGCGAGATCCTTGTATGGCGTGTCGATTGTAAGCACGTAAATCAAAACTGTATTTTGTGACGAAGGATGCTAGCCGTGTGGTCTATCAAGGTACAAGTTGCTGTCAAAGCATGCTATGCATTCCCTTTGCTGTCCTGTCCTTCCGAATGACAACACCAAATAGTTTTATTTTTGTATTCTTTATTATCAAGACAAGGTTTATAAGCGTAAGAAAATTTTGGGGAATTCTACCGATTAGGTCCAATAAGGTCGGTTAAGCCTAGCAAAGCCGAGGTAGGCCATTAGTAGATTATTTTATGGGAAAAACAATTGAACTATTGTATTGTTTAATCTATATTTTTAAATAATGATGAATTCTGCACTGTGTGCAAATGTTACGCACAGCCTTGTCGGTGGATATTAAAGTGCAGCTGAAGTTTTGCACAAAATGTGAGCGTACCTCCTACAGATATGCCGCATAGGTACATATACTACTACCCTTCTCTGTTCACACCCAACACTGATTGATTTTGGTCACAACGGACAATTCGAAGGGACCAGTAGATCGGAATTCGAATGTTTATTTTTCCAATCATTTAGTCCCGGCGAGGGCATCGTAAGACGCGGGCCAAGTAGAAAAGACGTAAGACGAGAACGCGTCGCGGACGCGGGACGTGCTAAAATGTATGAGAGTCGCGTACGCACCCCATCTTGTAAGTATGTAAGTTTCCGATAATGTAATTTTCCGCAAATACTTACTCTACCCTATTGATGTTTTCCTTAACTAAAACTTAGGTAAATCGCGCTTCATCCAAAACTCTTGTAGCTATATACACAGGTAATTAATGTTCATATTCCTAAGAAAATCATGATCACGGTCGTCTTTGAGATTATGCAAATCATCTTCATGCTAATAGGGCTTATTTTCAAATGAAACGTACTAAACTAGGCTTCGCTTGTTTACTAAGTGTCGCCGCACACGGGCCACTGGCCACAACCACAAAATGCTGCCACGAGAAGCTAGAAGCGGCCACAGAGAAGCTGAAGCGCGCGGCAGCCACTTGCAGTCGTTGACTGTTACTTTTTTAACCAATTCATTACTTGGTTAAGAAAGAGAGGAGTGCGGCTCTCGCGAGTGGCGTTTGGCGGCGCTCCCCTTTCATTCTGCGTTGAGTGACTGAGTTGCACATGACCACGTGGTTACCACGTCGCAACGACAGCGACAACGCAACCACATCGTCATTTTGTTGGTACCACAACACAACTGCAAAAAGCCGCTGCGAAACTATTCACACGTAACCACAGCTTGACCACATTTTGTCGCTGAGACGTGGTGTGGTTGTGGTAAGTGTGAATACGCGCTTAGTGGATACAAGAAGCGAGCAGCGACGATTGTAGCGTGTCACGGCCATCAGCGTCTACCGTGTGCGGCGAGTCCATATAAAATATATGAAAACTACAAGAAATATACCGGTGGCGGAGTTTTGTGGTTGTTGCCAGTGGCCCGTGTGCGGGAGCACTAAGTTGGTTTTAAAGATTTAGGGCTTTAGTTTAGCTAATACCCTAAAGATTCTACTCAAAGGGTTAGTTACTTCAAAGCTCTATCTACAAAGCTCCTTAATGTATCGAAGCTATCTCTTTTAATTTGCTTAGGGACTCTTCTCACAGAGTAAGTTAGTTAAAGAACTTAATTAATAAGAAGCCTTCTAGGCGTCTCTTTAGGGATTACTCTGTGTAATTACAAATATTTCATTTGGAATTAAACAAAACTCGTAAAAAAATAAATGGTTAAAATGTTTTATACAATGTGTAACGTTAATAGCGCAAAACGGTTCGTGGGGTTAGCTCAGCCCATGTTACTGAACAATGTTTGTTCTATGACCTTCGGAAATTCGCAAAAAAAATCATACTGATGGGCCCGATCAATTTCTCATTTTGTATGAAAAAAACAAAAAGCGTCCATCGTTCGTGTCCTTCAATAGCTCTTTCCGTACCGGGGCCACGGTAATTCGTTAGTCCCGCGACCCCGGCAGACTACAGGAGAAATACCTAGTGAGGGGTAAACGTTTAAAAAAACATAAAATCGCTTCTCTTCTTTGCTTTTGTGAAGGTTGTAGGTTGACCTATGTTAACTGAATCAACATAAAAATCACGTCTAGTTAATTAGTTTTTAGTTGTTTACTGTTTGTTGTAAACACAGTGATAAAAAGATGTGTGGAAAATATAAAGTGTGGGCCAACGTTTTAAAAGAAAATGTATTACAGTAATATCGCGCTGGAACATGACCTAAATCCTTTTTACTCATGTTCTCGACTAGTTACGGGCCAACTTAAAAAAAGATGTATTTTGCTTATCATTTAATTGCACCGTGTAATACCAACTTTTTTATTTCTCAAAAGCCAAGTACCTATAAACCTTGAGCCTGAAAAAAGAAAACTAGGAGCCCTAAGTCGGCAACGTTTCTATATAATTTACATACTAGTAGAGTGGAGTTTTACTACACCATCCACTAGCATACACATAAACGAAGCATAAAATGTAGCAACATGAATACTCTTCTCTCAGACGGTTTACTTTGCAAATTAAAGGATGAAACCTAAATAAAATATGAGATGTTTTCCCTCTGCTATACATGATACGTAGAAATAATACCTATATTTAATAAACTATTAGCTAACGAGATTGCTCGCGTGAAGTTTGGTAATTATTCCACGAGTCATACTGGGATACCTACAGCTGTGCCCACGACTTCGTTCGCGTGGATATCGGAATTTAACAATGTATTTTGAGTGCGAAATAAACCCTGTTTTTAGAATTTTCTTAGATTTTTCAAGAATGTTTGGCGTATTCTTAACGACCTTGCCGCTGTAAATGGTGACTTAGTGCGGAGCGGCGAACTATGAAATGTATAAGAAATGTTTCAACACACATCACGAGGCGCCGCCAGTAGCGAATACTAATATCTCAAAATCATGATGACAATATTAATCTTGATCTCAGAATTAATTATACATACAAGTATCTACCATCGCTTAATCTATTACATTATGCCTTTGTCACGTAGAAGTAATTTATCTATCTAAGTATTTTATCGATATTATAGCAAGTCTACGAAGGATGAGAGCTGACGTAGGTTATATTATCGGACGTATCGTACGTAACGGATTTTAGTTTCATCATCATCATCATCATCATCTCAGCCGTAGGACGTCCACTGCTGGACATAGGCCTCCCCTTTCGATCTCCACATATACCTGTTGGATGCGACCTGCATCCAGCGTTTAGTTTTAGTTTGCCTTGTATTAAAACTCATTCAACTGCGTCCACTGATCCGCATCGCATGGACGGCACATCGGCAATGCCTATATGCGATGCGTACCGATGACGTCATTCGGAATGCCGATCACTGGACGCGATGAATGTGGCATCGGCAATCCGATTGCTGACACTCGCGTCGGCAATCCGATCGCTGCCGATACAGAAATTTGTTTGATGCGATGCGTCCGATACGTACGATGCCGAGCTGTGGACGCTTACCTTTGGGGAACGTAATTTTATGATTAAATAAGATACGTTTGTCATCCAGGACCTACTTACTATTTCATGATGTTTCGTGGGAAAAAATTATGAGTGAAACTCAACCTATGTTCCTGATTTCCCGAACGCATACCCGAATGTCTTTAAAAGTCGGTGAAAACTGAACATGCCTCTTCTTGTCTGTCCGTCCGACGTCCGTCCGTCTGTCATAGCTCATGAACAGTTATAGTTATACAGTGATAGATAGTTGAAGCTACCAGTTTCAGAGGAGTATGGTAACTAAGGCTGCTTGTGCACGGTGCATGGTACCCGGGCGAGTAACATGCGCAAGCTAATTGATCAAGTTAATCGCGTGTACTTGTAAATGTCGCAAATGACTGGAGCAAGTAAAGACGCGGGCTACTTGCACAAGCTGTATGTATAAGTTATTTCTTTGTGGCCAAATCCATGCTAATCGTGCGGTAGCTTTATGACTTATTTAAGTCAAGATGTCTCCATGAACGAAAATTATTTTAAAACATTATTAAAATAGTAGATTGTTATACAAGGGTGGAAAGGAATCAATTCCCATACGAGGTATTTAGACGCACGAGCGAAGCGAGGGCGGCTATAGTCCGAGTGGGAATTGATGACTTTCACCCGTGTTAAACACTCTACTTTTCATTTCAAATATAAGGAAAGCAAAAAATAGTAGTTTTTCTATATTTATTGATAGTAATAACACGAGCAGTACCTATTTAATAGTCTTTTTTAATTTAAATTTCAAATATGGAACACACACATGCATGCCCGCGTCACCGCCGCGGGCCATCCCACTATAATATGTTTTTTTTTTAATTCACATTGGCCGTATACACTCACAAGACCGCAGCATTTTTTTTAATCGATATTTTTCTTAATTATTAAAAAAAAATTTTTGCTCGATAGCCGACTAACAACCAATTTTAGTTCTATTTTTAAAATTCATTCCCGCCCTAGGGAGGGAAGCAATTACTATGAGTCTTTCCCGCCCAAGGGAGGGAAGCATCGTTTTCGACCCGCTGCTCTGATCAAACAAACACTACTTTCCGAGTATGAGAAATGAAAATGTAATTTTGCCGGAATTATGAAACTTAAGCACGTCTAAAACTGTTAAAGTAACATGAGCGAGTGTGCCGCGCGCGACGCAGAGCACGCGACTTAGTTGCGCGGGTGGCTCGCTTTGATATACCTCAAGTCACTGGACCCGCACGTTTTTTAGTGGGTGCTTGTACACGGTGCATGTAGCTTGAGCATGTTGCGACACTTACGCGGGTTACATGCACCCTAACACTGTGACACGAGAACTTTATCAGAGAATATTTATCGTCCACCTTTTCTACCATTCTACCAATTAATATAATGAACTGCCTTTTATCTCAGGTCCAGTCACTAATGCTGCGAAAAAGCCTACCGTGCCCGCTGCCAGCAGTACCTGCCTCCTTGCTACTGCAGCTGTTTCCATTCGGAGTACTGCTCGACAGGAGAATGAAGATATTGATGGCTGGAGAGAGAGTGAGCATTATCATTAGAAATACGGTCACTCAATGTGTCCGGTTTCGGTCTGTACCAACTTTAAGGGGAGGTAGCTTGGTCAGTTCTATCACTAGACTTGTACTACATGTGGGGTCGCAACCCAACTCATCCATTCATCATTAGCCTATAATGTTCCCACTGTTGGGACACAGGCGTCCTCTCTGTAAGAGGGAGTGGGCCATTACCCACCACGCGAGCCCAGTGCCGGGTTGATAGATGTCACATGTCTTCGAATTTTTGGTTCTAGGACATGCAATGGTGATGAAATAAATTACACAAAGTAATGCTCCTGGCGGGGTTCGAACCTACGACCTACAATTCGTAAGTCAGGACCAATACCACTGGGCCATCACTGCTATGCAACCCAACTACTGGCTATACCTTTCAGTAGGGGTGGGGTTCCGACCCCACACTACCGGACCGGACTCATTGTATAACATTACGCCCTCAACCATCGAAAGCTTAGGCTGAACCGTCGTTTATTTCAGCAAAAAATAAAGACATGAACTGTCTGACGTCCGCTAAAACAGTTCGATACTATAAGTAACATCAGGAATTCAGCTCTCTGAAAATTTAACACTTTTTTAACAAACTGTTTAATTTTAAGCACAAAAGCAGTTAATTTAATTTACCTACTTTTTGGTCCAATTCAAACCTTTTTTTTGCTCTCTTTCCTCTTTTACGTAATGCTTTTATCTCACTTCTTCTAATTCATGATGTTGTGTCAATTGCAGTTGGTAGCCGCATGGGGTGGCCCTCTCAACCGCATTGAAAAATCTGCTATCGCTGAAATATTACGTCTGAGGAAACCTAAAGTTGCTTTTACATGGGATAAGGTGAGTGATTTTTTTTATTTTGCGGACTCGGCTGGCAGTTGAGGGTATAAAGAGGTACTGCGATAATATTCGCTGATTCACACACTTTATCTGTTCCCACTGTGTACTATGACAATTTTAGGAATTTAACTCAACAAAGTCACCTAGATGAGAAAAGAGTTTTTCATATTATTTTGCCATCGAATGAGGATTAGTCCTCATCTGAGCAGTTCCACCCGTCAAACTATCAATCAGATTAATCCTCAATATAGTAAAATAATCATTTTAAAATTGAAACAGATACCTAGCGACATCTCTGGAGCCAATAAAAGAACTAACTAATAATCAAAATCTAGTTCGTTTATTTTACTGCACGCTAGTTTAGAATATAAAAATTCGCCATTTTTTTGACAGGCCTACATAAATAACACCCATCTGAGGCCTTACTACGAGCTCTGTGGGAAAGAGACAGAGCTAGACAACTTGTATAGCTCTGTCTCTTTCTCACAGCCAAAACTGGATCGCATTAAGAGCTCGCGGTAAGGCCTCTGGTCGGAGGTACCACCTCTTTACAATGAGCATTCAGAATTTTTACACCTTGTTTCTCGTAGGTACCCTAAACTCTTATAATAATGTTTACTATTTTTCTCCTGTCCAGGTTGTTTGCATGCAGACAATGATCTTTGACCTGGAACTACTGCGGTACCGCGGCAACAAATGTGGCACTGAGGTCAGACGAGGGTCGCAGGGCGCTCGCTCAATCTTGCTGCGAGGACCTATCTATCTGCTGGAGGAAATAGATGCTCTTATATTCCTTTGTAGCCCTATGTAAGTGATAAACAAAATATCAAATAGCTTATTATATAGGTTAAAAGCGATAGCAGTTTAGTCCACGTTCGAAATTAACATCTTTACCCCTGTCCATGTTGAACCACCTCCACGTTTCACCAACCCTCAGCAGTTGATCGTGGACATCGTTTAGGGCTTGAACATGTACCAAACCTAGGTAGCTAGTTAGAAATATTAAAGTGCACAAATGTGTCTCTCTCCTCTCCTCATTATTATAGCAGTCAGATGGTCCACACGAATGAAGAGAGAAAAAAAAACAGTTATAGTACAAAAACTTTATACATTTCTGTTGAGCACTTGCCTAAAAAGTGTAACGGCAAAATAATCCTTATATCAAGGTCAAATACCATTTTGCAGTTGACAGTTTATTTAGACAAGTGTTTAACAGTTGTTTAACTTATTGCGGTACGACGGACAGGATTTATATACACATTTTTTTATTATTAACCTATTTTGTCCCACTGCTGGGCAAAGGTTTCCCCCATAACCTTCCACTCTTCCCTTCTCCTTCCTTCCAATCTCTCATGAATGCGTCTAGATCGTCACTTATTTACACTTATTTTTCTTTATTCCAGCTTCAATGACTTAGATGAATTGCGTCAAGCAGGACTTTCCCTAGCCGACATGAATGGACATGGTCTCTCCAAGGAGATGCTGCTGCAAGGTTGGCAGCACCTCTCCCGGTTGGAGCTGCTCTTCGAAAAGGCTGAGAGCAGGAGTCTTTCGTTGGAAAAGTCTTGCAGACTCTTGGATCAATGGAAGAAGAGAGGAGATCAGCTACTATACTCTATGATACCGAAAGGAATTGCTGATCATTTGAGGGCGGGGAAGGATCCTATGGCTGCTTGTCAGGTAAAAAATACCAAAGTCACTACTGACTTTTATTATTGCTACGACACGCTACGAAAACGCTACGCTGTAGGCCTGTGCTACGGCACGCTGAGTATTCGCTACGAAAACGCTACGCTGTAGTCATGTGCTACGACACGCTACGCTGTAGTCATTTGCTACAACACGCTACGAAAACGCTACGCTGAGGAATGTGCTACGACGCGCTACGCTGTAGTCATTTGCTACGACATGCTACGTATTCGCTACGAAAACGCTACGCTGAGGAATGTGCTACGACACGCTACGCTGTAGTCATTTGTACACGCTACGTATTCGCTACGAAAACGCTACGTACAGGAATGTGCTACGACACGCTACACTGTAGTCATTACTACGACGCCGCTACGTATTCGCTACGAAAACGCTACGCGCCTGAGGAATGTGTACACGGTCGCTACCGCGCCGCCGCCGCGCCGCCGCCGCGCCGCCGCCACGCCGCCGCCGCGCCGCCGCCGCGCCGCCGCCGCGATGCCATTCGCTAGTGTTTTATTTATCTAACAAAGGAGATACTCATTGCGGCCATATAATGTTTTTTTTTTGATAATTCAAGGATAACTTCTTCGTTATGAATCGGTTTTGATGATTCTTTTTTTGTTGGAAACTGGTATTTCAAAGCGGTTCCATGATATGGAGAAAAGGGTTTGATGATGGAAGACTAGAGAAATCGAGTGGAGCTAAATAGTAAGAAATATCTGCTTTCCAACAAAAAAAATCATCAAAACCGGTTCATGAACAAAGAAGTAATCCGCGAATAAACATTAAAAAAAACATTATGGCCGAAATGAGAAACCTCCTTTTTCAGATAAATAAAACACTATCGAATTGGATTCGCGGTGGCAGCGCGGTGGCGGCGCGGCGGCGGCGCGGCGGCGGCTTCGTGTACATGAGCCCTTACGCTAATTTTAAATACTATAAGTACCTACGCATCTAACGTTCATAAATGAAGCCCAATTGGATTGAATGGAGGTTGCTTTGATATGATAACTTATGACTTTTTCATTCCTCTAACCGTATTCAAAGGCATTGTGGACAAAAACTAAATTATATCCTCATGATACGGATTCAAAGTGAAGACTAGTTGCCGCCTGATTAATTTGTCAATTATTAATGCGTCAAGAAAGTATTCCTTGTAAAATTAATTGTTTCAGGCGTTTGAAAACGTAACAATAATATTCTGCGCCGTCCAACTGGCGGAGGCAGGCACACGAGCTGATGTCATGCAGGTGGTCGCCTACATGAACGACGTGTACTCCAGGATCGATAGACTTCTTGATACTCATCGTGTTTATAAGGTAGACTTTTTGATTCCACTATTTTTCTACGTCAACAACCTTTTTATTTATCGTGGTCAAATTATTAAAAGATTTCTCACATTCACTGACCGAGGAACTGTCAGACTTGTACTGACTAAAACATATAAAATCTGTGGTGATCGTTCAATAACTCTTTACGTTCTAGGGTCACGGTTACTTTTTATGACAGTCCTGCGAACCCAAACAATTTAATGATAAAAGGAACACATCAAGTTCTGCTTACTGGTCATAATGTACATCGACCTTTGAAAATATAACTAGTTTTAGCTTCTTTTCGTTATCTAAGTCACACAGTAACTATGTGAAGTTTGTCGGTTATTCGTCGTTGTCATATAATATTTGGCCATCTTCAGGTAGAGACAGTGGGCACGGTGTACATGCTGGTGTCAGGAGCGCCTGAACGGCGACGTGCGCACGCGGCGTCCGCGGCTAGTGCCGCTCTCGCCATCTCGCGGGCCATCCCTGCACTCACTATAGGTAATTTTTTTACAAAGCAAATAGACAATGGGTAAAGAAAATACATACTGAAATTATGCGTTCATCGGCTGACTACATGTGACATGTGGACAGATACTTTTTAGCATAACTAGGACAAAAACTGTGTTGTGTTGCTATGCAAATATTTTTTAAACATCAGTCTCATTATAAAAATTTAAACATCGCATCGGTTGAACAGCTGTCTAAACAAAGTGGCGACTGCAAAACGGCATTTGACTCGTGATATAAGGGTCGTTCTACGTTCTGTAGTTACCTTTTTAGACAAGTGTTTAACAGATGTTTAGGTTTTTATGGTAGGATGGTTAATCTTTAAACTCAATCAACTCAAATCTTTAAAGTCAATTTTATTATTGTCTTCTTGAAGGTATTCATACGGGACCGGTTGTCGCTGGCGTGCTCGGGCTACGATTGCCGCGTTACTGCCTCGTCGGAGATACCGTCAACACTGCCAGCAGGATGCAGACATCTTCTGAAGTGAGTATTACTTTCAAGGTTTTTTTTTTCAATAAAATAGTTATAGTTTTATTAAACAGCACTTCCACATGAAAACAAATCAGAACAATTATTGTGCTCCTTTTTCATTCATACTAGATGACCTAAATAAAATAGATTTTGAAACGTAAGATCAACAACGAGAGTATATAAAATTGAACTACGAGTATGCTGAACTATAATGTACTATCGTAATAATAGCAAAACAGCTCTATAATTCAAGTACTTAAGGGGTTCAAGGCAATATTCCAATATTTTTCTATTGATTATGATGCCACCTACCTACCGTATACTTGTGTAAATATAAGTATTATATTACTCCAAATACAAGTAGGTAGCACTCTTTAAAAAAATCATATTTGGCCGTGGGTTATTCAAAATCCTTTTGTAAAAAATATATTTAGAAATTCTTCATACGTTAAGTCTTCATACTTACGTTAAGTCCTATTTGGAAAATTTCTCCTATTTGGAAACCCATCACTATTAATTATTTAACTGATCACCTGGTTTATCATCTTTCAGCCTGGCCGTGTCCAAATATCAGCAGTGGCGGCAGCTCAGCTACCAGCAGGAAGGTTCCGGCTCAGATCCAGAGGACTCATTAAAGTTAAGGTATTTCTAGCGACAAGTAAACAAACGGCACATAGAGCATAGACCGAATATTATCTGCTTAAAGTTCTATACTGTCTCTAAACAAAAATTTGACATCTTTTTGTTGTGCATTTGTCTAAAAGCTGACAATTGGAGGGCAATTGGGTCGTTTTGCAGTAACACTTTTTAGAAAAGTGTTCAACAATGTTTATTTTTTGTGGTACGACTTTGTGTTTAAAATCGAAAACTATTATGTAGGTACAATCGACAAAGTGGAATCATGACCCATTTTGACAATAAATCGTTTGAATCCGCCAAAATGACAAAGATCAAAGTCGTTCCCATGAAAATGTATGTTTAGGCGAATGTGGACCTTATTGTATTTGAATGCCTGTAGAAAAATAAGCTTATGGTGGGTCATAACTCCACTTTGTCGATTGTACATTCTATAACAATTTCATAAATGAGTGGGATTTAACAATAGTTAATTTAATTATTGATCAAACAACTAACCCCTATTCATTTATTTGCCGTGTTTTAGAGCATTTGATACAAATAGCTGTCAATCATTGTATTGCTATTCAATTGTTTCAGGGTAAAGGCACCATGGAAACATTTTGGCTGGAAGGCGAGGTTGAGGAAGAGGAGCAAAATGAAGCGTTGCAACTGTTCTCAGCATTGTGCGGTGATAATTAAATACTTTAGCTGTAGGTACCCGACTTCCAGGCTTTGAGAATTGTTTGACGATTCATATTTAATATCAGAATCTCATCTTGTACTTTGCACTTTAAGTCAGTAGTCAAAATACCATTGAGGCTACTCGTAATCAGTGCCGTATTATCCATAAGGCACTTTAGGCCAGTGCCTAGGGGCCCACTATGACCAGGGGCCCAGCACTCCCGATAAAAAAATGAAAAAATTGGATTGTATGGTTTTATGAAACCACCGTATTTTATCCTAAAATAATCGTTATCGTTATCGTCTATTATTGACAAATAGCGTTGTTTTCACCTAATAAGGTGAATAATGACACTTCAAGAGTGACGGGAATGTCTGAACTTTTTAACTGTATTGAAATTAATCTATTTTTTTTGTATAACACACATTAATTTATTAACATAATTTTATCCTAAAATAATCGCATTGTCTATTATTGACAAATTGCGTTGTTGTAGTATGAAAAAGGAAGGGCGAAACGAGCTGTGCCTAGGGGCCCTGAAATGGTTAATCCGGCCCTGCTCGTAATAGATTAGTTATCTACTAATCTTTGTCAACGTATCATGATCTGAATGAATTTGAATATACACTTCTCATCAAAAAAATCGAAACACCTCGCAGTTTATGATTTGATAAGGATTATCAGAAAAATGTGTATATTTAGGAATAAATGTAAAATGTCATTTAATAGTGAGTAGTATGAGGTTTTTAAATCCTAATGTTAATGTTCTAAATTCAAATTAAGTCTTCATAGGTTTCGTATTTTGTATAATGAGTAATTTTTACCCTGTATGGAATATGAAGGAAATGGGTAAAACAACACGCGTAAATGAAAAAAAAATGTAAGAAACGTTTATTTAATAACTTGTATTCCCTCCGCGAGCTCTTATTACTGCTTCCATACGGTTCTTCATCGATCGGATGAGAGTCACGATCACATGTTGTGGTATATTATCCCATTCCTCTTGGATTGCATTTTGCAGCTGGCTAAGTGTTTCTGGGGCTGGATCTCTTGCTCGAATTCGTCTCTTTAATTCATCCCATAGATGTTCAATGGGATTCATGTCCGGGCTTCTTGCTGGCCATACCATAATGGAGATACCGACTTCGGTAAGATAATCTCGTACGACGCCCGCGGTGTGAGCTCTAGCATTGTCGTGCATGAATATGAAGTCGTTGCCAATAAAATGTGCATAGGGCATCACATGAGGTTCAAGACACTGTTCGATGTACCGATGAGAGTTTAGTGCAGGCAGCCGTGGCCCAGACACAAAGGCAAGTTCTGTCTTACCGTCGGCGCTGATTCCTCCCCAAACCGTCCACGAACCGCCACCATAGCTGACCTTTTCTTCAATGCAGCATTGTGCAAAGCGTTCTCCATCTCTTCTGTAGACCTTGTTCCTTCCGTCGTTACCATACAGCATAATTTTACACTCATCAGAAAACAGTACTTTGCTCCACTGAAGGTATGACCAAGTTAGGTGCTCGCGTGCAAAGTTAAGGCGCGCTCTTCGATGGTCTGCAGTTAATTTCGGCCCATTCGCTGGCTTATGCGGTGCCAATCCGCGTTCCTTCAACCTTCTTATTGTAGAGTCACTTACAGCTACTCTTCGTACAACGCGAAGCTGCTGCTGCAGTTGAAAAGCATTAAGGCGTCGATTTCGTAAAGAAGTTGTTACAATAAATCGATCATCTCGCTCAGAAGTGACCCGATTCCTGCCAGATCCTGAACGGCGCGTGAACGAACCAGTCTCCCGATAGCGTTTGTAGACTCTATGAACAGATGATAAGCTTAGATGCAATCTTGCAGCCACAACACGCTGACTAAGTCCAGAATCCAGCAATGCCACCACTTGGGCGGCTTCTGCGGGCGAAGTATCCATATGTTTTAGAAAAAAAAGTTTTTTCAGACGTCCCAAAGTCACAGTAAATGAAATAAGAAACAGAAAGTTTAAAGACAAGCGCTAATTTTTAGTTTTTAAACGAGAAACGTACTCCAACCCTAAATACACATTTGTCTCAAAACAGTGATTAATTTCATTTATAGGATAAACAAATGAAATTATTCCGAATTTTGATTTTTTTCTTCTTACTGTAATGACCAAACTGCCAGCTACACAGTAATGTTTTTTTTTCATGGAATTAATTCTCTTTTGTAAAAAAAAAAAAATTAACGAAAAACAAAAAACCCGACTGCGTTAAAAAAACTAAAAAGAAAGAAACAAGTCCAGTAGTTAAGAATTCACTCATTCACACTCACAGTCGGGGCCCGTTGGGATGATTTGATTGGTATAATTTGAATGGGCCCCGACTGTGAGTGTGAATGAGTGAATTCTTAACTACTGGACTTGTTTCTTTCTTTTTAGTTTTTTTAACGCAGTCGGGTTTTTTGTTTTTCGTTAATTTTTTTTTTATTTCATACTTTTTAGTTACCATTCAGAGAATTATTGTTTTGATAAACAACTTTAAATCGTTATATATCCTAAACTATTATTTAAAATGAAAAATGATAAAGGAAACCTAATGATGATTTTAAAATACCTATTCAACGATACCCCACATGACATAGTTCATCGACATTTTTTTTTTTCATTTTGACAATATGGCGTCTGGTTGTCGCTGTGGTGAATTTTGATTACTGTCATGTCTTCAGTGACACTCGCGAGATTAAGACGAATCGATTGACGTAAAAATTATCAAAATCGGCCTACGCATTTGGTCTCTAGAACGCCACATAGAAACAAACATACATACATACATACATACTTACATACATACATAGACTGATAAACACATTACCCTCCTTTGCGTCGCGCAGTCGGGTAAAAAATTAGGACAAAAACAATAAAAACGAAAGTGTTTCGATTTTTTTGATGAGAAGTGTATTATGTACTATCGAATTAATCGTTTGCTCTTTATCTTCATGGTAGCTTCGAAAGCAATTGATTGTCAATACAGATTAGGTACATATTTTCATTGATTAAATAGTGGATTGCGTACCACTAGTGACGCAGAAACTTTAGGTTTTTGTTCGTAATATTCTTTATTCTTTCGAGGTTTTCTTTGTATATTTTATTATAAATTTTAAGAAAAATATAATATTTATGAGACATAGCTCTGTATCTATTTTTTATTTACTTGGCCATAACCATCTTTATTTTTCAATTAAAATTCCTCAGACACAAATGTCTAGCAAAAAATGGAAATGTCATTCAAATGAAAAGAACCATGCTGCATTATATTTATTTTTTTAACTAGCACTTTGCCCGCGACTTCGTCTGCGCGTGTTTCTAATTTCGAACTCAGTAAATTTAATTCCAGCTCATCCTTCTTATAGGATACTTTTGGAAAATTCAATACAAACAAACAAAAATATTATAGGGGTTAATTTATAAAAAATATTAAATACGTATCCTTTATTCGATTGAGAGATAATTTATGCCCAGTTTAGAATTTATCGAAACAAGCAGTAAATCCTTCCCTTAAAACTTAATCAACCCTTTTCAAAATTATGGGGGTGATTTTCGAAAAACCCGAAAATGGAAGGTAGTTTTGAAAAAAGAATAGTGTTCATCTTTTTTATTTACTTATACTCACATTCGTACCAAGTTTCAAGTTTATAAACCCAAAGAATAAGATTTTGCATACAAAGGTTTTCACCCCTTTTCACCCCCTTAGAGGTAGATTTTCGCAAAATCTTTTCTTAACGCTTACTTACATTATAAACTACAACTATCATCCAAAATTCAGGTTTCTACGTTTAGTGGTTTAATATCCTCCCCTTAAAACTTGAATACCCCTTTTCATCAACTTGGGGGGTGATTTTCGAAAAATCCAAAAACACGTGTTTGATTAATTCTTATCTAGTATATAAATACCTACTGATTTTCAAATTCATCAGCTCACGCGTTATAATTTTTCCATACAAACTTTAACAACCCCTAGATTACTAATGGAGGGTAGTTTAAAAAAATAATGGTTCTAATCTTATTTATTTACTTGTGTTCTCATTCGTGGTAAGTTTCAAGTTTATAAACCCAAGGAATAAGATTTTTCATACAAACGTTTTCACCCCTTTTCACCCCCCTTAGAGGAGGATTTTCGCAAAATCCCGTCTTATTGCCAATCTACATGGTAGACTGCAAATGCTGTCCAAAATTCAAGTTTCTGCGCTTAGCGGTTTCGGCTGTAGTCGAGTCAAAAGAAAAACCCCTGTTCTTTTATATAATATACATATAGATAAATTGTATTTTGGCATGAGTTCTTAGTTCTTTGGCTTGCCTTAACAAAGAAAATATTAAAAATCTCGTTTTATTTATAGTATTTGACTTTTGTAAATAGGTTCGTAAACAAAACACATTTTGCTATATAGTAATAATTTAATATCAACAGACGAATTAAATTCGTATTATTTTTTGTTGCTTTTTTATAATTTGTTTCAATTAGGTACAATATTGTGTCTTATTACTAAGCTACATAATATCAACTAGCGGTTGACACAACGATGTGATGTGACGTTTTGGAACTAAGCAGCGTGGGTACAGTTTGATTGGTCGATAAAAAACATCGCCATCTTTTTTTTTTGACGCTTGATCTTAATTACAAAATATCCCACCTACGCTGTATCTTAACCCGATAGCTATTTACTTACTTATAATAGTTTAATGATTTAAAATAAAATAATTATAATCACAATAAAAGAGTACTCGTAGAAAACAAAGTATTTACATGTTCGGAAAAATATTTTATCTACTCTCATATCGTAAACTTCGAAATACAAAACTCAAAACGAGTTTATAATGACATACTTTATACCATAGAGTATCGTAATGAAATTAAAAAATTAAATTATAACACTGTTTGTCTAACAAAACAATGTTATAATTTAATTTTTTTTTCATTATGATACAGATTACTGATCATAGATACATTTTTTTATTTTTTTATCTGTGGCTGCGCGCGCTTTCCAAGGGAATGTTGGGATTTTGACGTTTGTGTTTCGGTGGATGACATGGTGGATGATTATTAGTGTTTATTAATTTTTATCTTTTATTTGTTAAGTTCGTGTTCAATGAGAGTAGATAAAGTAGTGTATGAAACTGTACATAACTAGGTATTATACCACTCGTGTGATACTATTATAAAACTCGCTTCGCTCGTTTTATAAACTCACACTCGTGTATAATACCCCTCATTATGTACCAGTTACATAAACTACTATTAAAACATTATAATTTATTATAGTTATTGTGCATGATTTTAGGTACAGAAACAGTGTAAAAATTTAAAATAATGTTTTTAGCTGCAATTGAACACCAAATGTAAATACAATATCGGCTAGGTATAGTTTCGACTTTATCAAAATCGCTTGTAAACAATTTGAATGTGTATAAAAATCAAATATATTATAAACTAAAAGTTTGGAACAATGAAAAGATGTTTTCTTTAATTTTGATCAACTTCAAATTAGAACTACTAAATGTTGTAATGCTTTTCTGTGGTTATTTTTTGTGTAAATTTTAGATAGTGGCGGCAAAGTTGAGTTCCAGCGTTATTTATAAGTAAACAAAACCAACACGTAACTACAATAAAAACAACAGGTTCGCATAAAAAGGTAAATGAAAATGGCAACCCCATATCGATATCTAGTTTTGTCTCACTTACACATACATTGAAAGAGCGAGAGACAAACAGCAGAGTTACCATTTTAAAACACCTTCCGTCAAAAACATGTGTTTATTAAACACGAATATATACATAATAATATCAAGATAAATACTGTCAATATTGAGCTGGGTTCTTCCTAATTTATATAATAAAATTTTCTCATTATTGTGGTGACAAAGGGGATGCCTGTCAAATCAAATTATAGATGGCGCGACCATAGCTTAGTCCCAAACCGACCAAAAAGGTTATGCCCGGTTTACATTATTCCAGTCCAGCGATCCAGTCCAGTACTGGATTGCTTACTGGAAAAATGTAAACCGGCACTGGAAGGATTCAGTTCATTCCAGTGCCGGTTTACATTTTTCCAGTAAGCAATCCAGTACTGGACTGGAATAATGTAAACCGGGCATTAAATATTTTGAAATATAAGGGTGCCGTTCCACCACAGATGTGCTATGCTATGAACCACCCATAGCAACATAGCATAGCACATCTCTGGTGCAAAACCAGCCTCAAGATTATCAACCAATGATGGTGCTTGGAACTAGCTACACTAGCGCCATTACTTGCTATCCCCATTAATCTTTCTAAAAAAGAAAAAGTTTTTAGTACAACACTGTGTTGGCACTAAGGTACATTGGGACGGTTAGATCTTTAACATTACCTCCAAAATTAACAACTTTACGTAAATTTAACTAATTTAGGCTTGAATTCCTGATGCGCTGAAGTCGGTGGCGTGAGGTCGGTCGCGTATTTTAGTCAGAAAAATCCATGTAGTTCACTTCGCTGACGTCAGATTCGCAGTATACTGTTCTAGAGATTATAATGTATTTTCGTACGCGTGACCGACGCTGACGTACGCAACCGATATTAGCGTAACAAGAATCCAAGCCTTAGACAAACAATTGAGGTAAAAAAACAATTACTTAATAACAAAACGTTAGATTATAGTTAAATAAAATTGTTACGACAAAAAAATCCATTTTCTACTGACCTCCAAAAAGGTTTTGAGTTTATTTGTTTTAATGAAATGAAGGAAATAAAGATTCATTTACACGCTGCAAGAACTTGTTACATGCAAGTTTGACTACTTAGCTGTAATTTTCATTGAACGTTCGCAATCTTGTCAAAGAGGAGCTCGTGGCTAAATAGTTACAGCCTAAATCTTCCAACCATCTGTCATAGCGAGTTTCCTTCGTGCTTCGGAAAGCATGTAAAAAAGCCGTTGGTTCCGGCCGTCATTTGTAATATTCCACAACTATCACACAACGCCATCTAGTACCAAGGTAAGCAGAGCTTGTGTTATGGGTACTAGACTACTGGTAAGCATACTTATATGTATATTTCTAAATACATACACATTATAGATAAATTACACCCAGACTCAGAACAAAATGATCATGCTCATCACACAAAAATTTGTCCTGGGTGGGAATCGAACCGATGACCCCCGGTATAGCAGTCAGTCAGTATATGTCAGGGTCACTAACCATTAGACCAATAGGCCAGTCAATATATTTGTAGATCTTGACAGTCGCTACTATTAGTCAGAAGCTCTAAAGTCTGTTGTCGAAGTCCGATAGGCAGTCGCTCCATGTAAAACAGGTACTGATATTCAGCTTCATCTGGATTGACTGGAAACGGACCCCAATATAGTTTGGAAAAGGTTAGGCAGATGATGTCCGCAATGTTGTCAAACTTGCACCTAGCATGAAATTTCTTGCTTTGCCTAAATGAAGCTTTACGAATGAATTTATCAATAAAAGTTTATTTTAAGATATTTTCCTAACGCTTCGAAATATTAGAAAAAACGTGCATTTTTAAACATTATCTACTGTTGAGGTATCGCATGTTTAGCCTAATTATTTTTCTAAGGGCAGAATATTAATCTTTCTAATTGAAATCGTCCAATATATTGATGTTGGTCCATAGCTGATATTATAATGGATCTGAGAGGAATCGACTTTAGAAAAACTTCCAATAACTGGGATTTAAAATAAATAAATTTTTTTTTTTTTTTCTAGTTGCCTTTACATTGGTTTTTACCTAGCTATAGAAAATGTAAATATTTAGTTTGTATACAATTCACTAACACATATTACAGTATAGTTATTAATATCATAATGGAAAAATATGTTTTACTGAGAATAATGATTTGACAAACATTAAATGGTAAGTATCTAATACATAATGGCCTATGCTGGCGTAAATGACTCGAAGTATGCGCAAACGCGGGTTTACCGAGACTACGAGATTACCTCTGGTAAAATTTAATTTCGAGACTAAGAGACCATAGTTTCGAGAAAATTGCATCGAGCTCTCCCGTTTTGTTTTTCAATCTCCCGCGCTAACACAACCTAAGTCCCTTTACATAGCTACCTACTTTGATTGACCTCTTTTATACGAAAGGGGGAGGAAATATCGGCATTAGAAACTGCTCTAGATAACTCTCCCCATTACACTGTAAAACAGAAGTTAAGGCACTAGAATAGACAATAGAAAATAATAATAAGAAAGCACCAAAAATACTCATAAAAAAGAACTACAAATGCGTTGATCTAAATTGGCTGTAACCAGCACCTTACAAAGAATACGATATTGAAACGACAAAGATGAAAATAAATAGAAAATACTTAATTTACGCTTTTTATTTGGGCAAAGCTTTCCCTTACAATTATCGTTATAAACAGACACACCAAAATCACTGCTCCTCGCTTTTATATAGCTCGCCGGCTGGCGGCTATTTCACCCGCTCCGCTCAGAATTTGGCGGGGATGGCTCACGTGGTAGGGCAGTGACGTGGCGAGCTGGACAGCTGGCTGGCTGGCTGGCACAGGCAGGCTTGCCTGTCTTTGGCTGGCATCGCTGGCGACATCTGGCGTTACAATCGGCCATCCTGGAACAATTGCTCCCGCAATGGGAACAACAAAACAGTGATTACAAGTCAGCTCAGAGCAAATGGCATATCGATAACATGGACTATAATTTAGCTGTCTAGGAGATCTACGAGATCTTCGTTTTCCTACTGTTGATTCACACTACTGGCGCTATCGGGTATAAAAGCAATGCTACGATATGGTCGTAATAAATCAGCGCATATTGGGCCTGTGAAGTTCTTGTATCCTCCAAGACATTTACCTATATATTACAGCTATTATATATTACCTAAATCCTTAGGCAACATACACATGGCCAGAATATAGATCATCTAACTTAGAATTAACCACGGACTGGAATTAACCTTATTGCAGCAAGGAGTTTGAGCCTGGCAACAAAGTACGTACTTACTAACTGTACCTAATCGCTTTTTTTGTAAATTGTACTATTTTTACGCCTTTTATCGCAGTTACGTTTCATTTTCTTGCTAGCTGTTCAAATTCGATTATAATATAGCCCTATTGCGTCTAGATCGCACTGACTCATAAACCAACCAGGGATGGAAACATCACATTCAGATCTACCTACACGAGCAAACATTAACTCGTATAAATTATAGCCTGCTAAATCATTAACAGTATTAGGTATTAATACTCCATATGACTTTGGTAAACTATTGTCCCAAATAAGAGAGGCCTCGCTAGGTTCCGTGGCTCTCAACGCATCGAGAATTGTGCAATTAGAGCGTTCAACCTGCCCATTACACCTAGGCCACGCAATAGCTGTTAACATGTATTTAACTACACACGTACAACAATAGACAAACCTGTAATTTATCTAGTAAATTGTAAAAAAAGCAAAATTTGTGACCCTCACCAGGTAAAACATGTACGGACAAACTAAATTATAAGAACTTGCATGCTTAATTTGTGTGTAAACGCATGTTTTGAACAAATAAAATATCTTTATCTTTAACTGTTTTTCTGTTGCGAACTTCTTAAAGTATCTACTGGTAAAGGCCTTACCATGGACAGAAACTACGTGATCTGGGAAACTAAGTAAACTAGAAATGCGTTTAAACTCTAATAATCACAAAACTGAATAAACCTTAGTTTAAACCTGGACTACCAAGTTCAGGCTTATCTGCGGAACCGCGGTTTAAATTTCTCCGTATACAAAACATAGATTAAACCTTGACCTGACCTAGTGCCGTTTTTTTTTGAACCATTGTCTAAACAATTAAATCTACAATTTTTAAATACATTTTGGCTGAAATTAACATAAAAACAACAACACAATGAAAAAGTTACTATCAGAAACTTTCACACACATTTGACAGCTACTACTGTTAGACCATGGTTTATCATAAAACCACGACATGTAATAACGTTTGTGCAAACCGTTTTACGAGATTCAATCCTGGGTTTTTAGTTAAACCCTTTTTTTTACGCGCTTTTATTTTGTAATAAGACGGTAATTGTCTTTACAGAATTGACAATACGTGTAGGCTCAGAAACAACGAATTTAGATAAAGAATTTGTCAAAACTAACACTTATTGGCACCCCTTTTTATTTTTTTTAATAAATAGGTTTAGGGATTTGATGTAATTTGCCTTCTTTTCAACCGTATTCTCTTTTATCGTACACACAATGTAAACACGACGTCACATATTTCCTATATGTAATGGCCATCGTTTTGATGCATTTGAAATATTTTCTACGCGTGAAATTTGGCACAACTGATCGGTTATCGTAAAGCGTTTTACGAGACAGCCCATAATTATTTACAGTATCACTATCTGTGCACCCACTTTACAATAGATCAATATACGTTGCACTCTTCGAAACCAACAGTTTACTTTTAAACGGAACACATTAACGGCATCTATCGGATTCCTGCTCAAGGCGTTGATATGCTCTAAGCGCTTACCTGGTCTATAAAATAGTCAACGGCAATTTTAAAGTCTCGAATTGAAAGTCACCAGTAGGCAATGCGTGCAATAAGATCACGTTAGTCATTGTATCGCGAACTGCACTACAATCCGTAATTACACGGACATTTTTACACAACACAGATTCTAAAACTTCGTAATAACGCTGTGAAAAACACTTTTTTTTTTGACTTGTAACGCAACTAAAATACAAGACAGAGCTCAAACTACCGCCTATCCGTATTAGTAATACTTGCTATGGGTAACTTGCATGCATCCGTGTGAATTTCTATTGGCAAAACTAAGATTTTATACCATACCCACATCTCATTTTTTTTTTTTTTATAGTTCCGTTAGTGAACGAGCCATTATTGCAAAATTATGGATGAACTTCCTAAAGTAGCTACATAGTCCAATGAACTGACGCACTTTGTGTATGTTACTCAGAACGGGAAATTGAGACAGCTGCAAACTTAAATTCACCCGGTTCAATGCCATGAACATAATAATTCATCACTAAATAACACAGCTAAATAAGAAATCCTGTTTTGTAAAAATTTGCATTTACCCACATGTACATAATTAAATAAAAATTCTGCGTTTGACCCCGACCATTTGACGACATTATTGGAGTTATTTTTATTTGATAATTTACTTTGAAATTACTAAACTATCTACGAACTTGTTAATTCAGCGCATAAATACTGAGGGAGCGCTAAATGTATCTTTAGGATGGATGCTGAGTTTATGGGTACCCTTGGACTACATTCAGACTGGTGAAGTAGGTACTTCTTACCAGATAATTTAGTTTGCTTATCGATATTATATTAAAATGGTTATCTATCGCGGACAATTAATGCATTTAAGGCTCTGTTATCGACACATAGGCAACTATCTCCGTTTTTCTCATAACTAAACAATAAGAGAGGCATACATCAATTCGGGTTCTTTTTATAATACCTGCTGGCTCAATGGCTCATTAATTTTGACTCTAACAATCTCTTGTTTGTGATGTGCTTATCTATTCCTAAGGCCTACGTGTACTTAATGCGCATTTGGACTAAATCTGTATATTCCAACTTCCCAGCTCCCTAGTATAGCTAGCAAAGCAGTTTTATACCGAGATAATCTATACTTAATATTATATCTATACTATATACCATATTACTATTTACTATAGTACATTATAAAGCTGAAGAGTTTGTTTGTTTGAACGCACTAATCTCAGGACCTACTGGTCCGATTTGAAAAATTCTTTCAGTGTTAGATAGCTCATTTATCGAGGGAGGCTATAGGCTATACGGTAACGGGATATTCTCACGGGAACGGGAATAAAACGGGATATGCGCGTGCAATGTCGCGGGCAACAGCTAGTAAACTAATAAATTGATTACAATCAGATTTGCTTATCAGGCTTACCCTAGTTTTGTCAAGGTCACCAATGGCATTTTATGATTATTTATCGACACACGAGGCACTCAAATATAAAACACATTTGGCTAATGGCATTTTGCAAACATTGGCATGGCATGACTGACCTGGTTGTTTAAGCATGATTCCTGGCAGCTCTCGGCGCGAAGTATGACGAATCCCTCCTGCCTGCGATGTCCTTGGATCCGCTATTGACGACTTTGAGGTAGCTTTCATTTCCACAGAGAAGCGTTGCTGGTAGCGAGAAGAATGCTTCTTGAAACTCGATCATTAACGGAATAAACGATGCGGCATGGTGTTCTTCCCGACGTGAGGGTAGACACTTCGTGATCCAGATCATTGTTGATGATTTTTCAACTTCTTGTGCAAGGAGACTTCAATATTTTCCTTGCGGGTGGTGTGCATCGCCTTTCTTCGTTTTTATTTTCAGAAGTTTGGTTTACCAAAGCAGAATCTTCGTCCTCCAGATAAGACGACCGTCGAGATTAATGTGTAGCAGAGCGTCGTTTTAACGTAGGTTTTTTTTATCACACTTCTGAGTTGAAACGACAAAGATGAAAATAAATAGAAAATACTTAATTTACGCTTTTTATTTGGGCAAAGCTTTCCCTTACAATTATCGTTATAAACAGACACACCAAAATCACTGCTCCTCGCTTTTATATAGCTCGCCGGCTGGCGGCTATTTCACCCGCTCCGCTCAGAATTTGGCGGGGATGGCTCACGTGGTAGGGCAGTGACGTGGCGAGCTGGACAGCTGGCTGGCTGGCTGGCACAGGCAGGCTTGCCTGTCTTTGGCTGGCATCGCTGGCGACATCTGGCGTTACAATATCTAAATAACAATAAAAAAAAAAAAAAAAAATTAAAAATTAAATAAACTTTTGGTCCTCAAACCTTCGGAAATAGAACAATAATACCAAAACAGTATAATTAATAAATAAGAGGTTGTTCTTGACATTTTCGTATCAAAGAAAACTTTTGCTTAAATAATAGCTACCTAAGTGATTTTTCATTAACCTTTATATGAATTACTATAATTAACTACAACGTATATATAATATCATGATTTCTAAATAGTGATTCATAATATTTAATAAATATTTGAATTAATGCATAATCATCGTCTAAAATATTTATACAGTATTAATTTTATTGTTAAATAAGTACTTTAATTAAAGGTATATCAAGTATGAAGAATCATTAAACGACTCCATTTAATATAAGTGTGGTGTTCAGTCTTTACATTTTTATATAAATCTGGCTGAAAGGACATCGATAACACTCGCTCATCTATATTATTCTAGTTAATCGATTTTCATACAGTTCTATCACAATAATGCTGTGTAAACTTATTGCAGAGACGCAATTATTACTCTTAAGTTTAAGGAATGTCGCTTACGTCTACTGATTACTTTTTAAAGAGAGCTGTGACCTCCTCGATAGTCCTGTTCTTTGTCTCTGGCAGCTTGAGATACGTAAAGATAAAGAATAAGATGAGGAGAACAGTGTAAGGCAAGAATACGTAGTTGCCGAATGCTTGCGACATAGGGATGAAAGTTAGGCCGACGATGAAGTTAGCTAACCAGTTGACGAGCGCGCCCACACTGACGGCGGCGCTGCGGGCGCCCTGCCCGAACAACTCCGACAGTAACATCCACGGGATCGAGCTCGGACCCACGCCAAAGAACGCCACGTACATGAACGTGAATATGACCGCGAATATGCTCATAGTGGTGTTGTTCTCGTACGTAAAGAAAGCGATGGTCATCAGCACAGAGAACGCCGCCATACCGGCGAGACCAACCAGCTGTAGCGTGCGCCTGCCCAAGCGATCCATGAGAGGAATCGATACAAGAGCCATTATGAACAACATGCTACCTACGCCGATTGAAGACAATCGCGCGTTCTCTTCCGTTAGTCCAGCACTTATGAATATCGTCGTAGAGTAATACAGCACCGCGTTGATACCTCCCAACTGCTGAGACAGATGCATCACAACTCCGATAATGAGAGGCATCCGGAGTGCCTTGATCACGAACAAATCCCGAATTGTAAACTTTTCCTCCTGTCTGGCTGCGCGATCCTCCACGTGCATGTCATTGATTTCGTCGTCAATTTCGGTCGTGCCGCGAATTTTAGCTAGCGCCGCTCTTGATCTCTCCTCATCGCGAGCAACCAGCAACAAATAGCGAGGACTCTCAGGCACAAAAAGGACCATGATACACTGAAGGGCTGACGGTATAATCGCAAATCCAAGAAGCCATGGCCAGCCCTCATTACTTCCTAGTATCATATCGATACCCAAAATCTGTGCACCAACCAGTCCGAAGGCGACCGCCAGCTGGTTGACTGTTCCGAACGCGCCTCGCAACCTCACCGGCGCTACTTCTGACACATAAGTGGGTGAAGCTGTCGTTGCAAACCCGCAGTTGACGCCTATTATGAATCTACCAATAATAATCATTTCGACAGAGTCACCTAGTTTGCTGAAGCCCATAAAAACCCCGCCGAGGACCCCGATCATCGAGTTGACGAGAAGGGCATTCTTGCGGCCGAATTTTTCAAGCATCCAGCTGGCGAAGGGACATCCGATCATACCTCCGACGGCGAAGATGCTGACGATGAGGCTGAATATGATGGCGGAGTCGGCACTTTGGTACTGGTCCTTGATGAAGTTCTCGATGAAGGGGCGCGGCGCGTTGATGACGCCGGTGTTGTAGCCGAACTGCAGCATGCCGAGCACGGCCGCGCTCACCGCGTACAGCAGCGGGCCCGTCACGCCACCCTCCGCCATCTTCGGCTGCTTCGAAGATGATTCGGCTGGAAGGAGAACAACAAAATACCATGAACATCTGTACCTTGTACCTCGGATACAGTTTTATCAGATCGGATTTCTAAGTGTCAGAAGTGTTACATTTTGATAAGAGATAAAATTGCATCCCATCTAGCAAATCTGACACAATTCGTATTCTTATATAACAGTTTTATCTATACGGGTTATTCTGAAAAATCTGTTTCATCACAATTTATGCTCATCATTTTGCAAATTTAGACACGGTTCTGTTAAATGTCGAAAACAAGCAACGCTGCGCAGAATATACACATGACCTTCAGGTGTTTGGCATTTAAAGTATTCTGCGTCAGTCTTATATTTACCTACACACAGGTAATTATTGTAGCGAGAAAAATAAGAAAAGTATTCAGGATTAGCCAAGCTGATTTACATTTGAAGCGAAACGAAACACCTCTATGTTTTTAAGTTTATTGTAATTTGAAAACTTAAAAAAAAACAATAAAATCTGTAAACGATCAACATTGCCGCTATAACAACAAATAAGTATGTACTAAGAAACAGAATAAAACAAATATTTGAAGGGCTCACATATAACATTATCTTGACTTGGCCGATTTTTTGTGACACACACAGTTTATGACTTCAGAAAAATGAGCAATGACTCTAATAGCACTGACAGTTAACCATAGGGATTTTATAGGAACCGAATTGTATTCATCGAACACAAGAAAGAAAAAATATTGTCACGTTAACATTTGGATGTTAAGGCTTCCGTCTTCTTCTGCACAAAATTGAATCGCGTTCGGCCAGTCTATCGTACGTCAAATTTCGGGCTCCCTTCCCGCAATCCCCCGCATACATCCTGCCCACTGAATTATTATAAAACAATTTTGATACGGTAAGAACATTGCTCTACTAAGGATTATTTAAAAGGAGTTATAAAAATTTTTGCTTAATAAAGAGTTTTAATATGACTTGGTTTCAGGGTTGGAAATAAAAACAGTTTTTTTCAAATTTGTAAAACAAACAGTTCAAAATGTTTTAAATAAGTGTTTTTTTTTAGTTTCTGGTTATTTTTTAAAATTAATTCCACCTTGTTTGTTGATGTCTAAACGTATAAATCAATTATGTTTCATTTCTAGACTATATCTTTTCAAATTTACCTTTTGAAATAGTTTGAACATGTTTTTAACCGACTTCAAAAAAAGGAGGAGGTTATCAATTCGACTGTATTTTTTTTTTTTTTTTTATGTTTGTTACCTCATAGCTTGCGACTGGGTGGACCGATTTTCATAATTCTTTTTTCAATCGAAAGCTGGTAAAAAGTCGAAAGCTTCCCGTGTGGTCCCATTGTCACCATTTTAGGATCTGATGATTGGATCTTGGAGAAATCGAGGGCAACCCTCAAATTTTATTAGCTGACACATAGTTTTTCGCAAATCTTATGAAGTAATTCAAGTACTTGCGTATGGAAATCATCATCTCATGTAGCTGAGCTGATGATGGAAGGTAGAACTCCTCAAGTAAGAAAATTATGTTCGTGTTCGTATATCTCCGGAACTACAAGTCCGATTTAAGTAATTCTTTTTTTGTTGTACTAGGTATCGTTCAACTTAGGGAATACTGCAAATTTCATCAAAATCGGTTCAGTAGTTTTTGAGATAGAATGAATGCAAGAGATGTTAACGATGTTATTACCGGTGCTACGGATTACGAAATTCTAGTGCACATGTAAGAAAATTATGTATTTGACAAGAATGTTGGTTGAATATTTAAACTAAAAAGAGTAAAATAAAAACTTTTTCTAAAAAAAATGTGACCGCCTTCAAAAACAACCACAAAAAAGGGTAAAATAACCTACAAAACTTTTCTTTCGGAAGTCGGTGGCAAAAAAGACAATGAAATTAATAAAAAAAGTCACCGACTTCCGAAAGAAAAGTTTTGTAGGTTATTTTACCCTTTTTTGTGGTTGTTTTTGAAGGCGGTCACATTTTTTTTTAGAAAAAGTTTTTATTTAAATTGCTTAACGATAGCAAGTTAAAAAAACAGCTTCAAGCGATTTTCGACCTTATTGACATTTAAAATTTAGTTTGTTTTTTTCACTTTCACGTTCGCTAATATTGCTCCTTCATTAAAATCTGGTTTTTGCATAAATGTCAATAAGGTCGAAAATAGTTTGAACATGTTTTTTAAATTGCTTAACGATAGCAAGTTAAAAAAACAGCTTCAAGCGATTTTCGACCTTATTGACATTATGCAAAAACCAGATTTTAATAAAGGAGCAATGTTAGCGAAAGTGAAAGTGAGAAAAAACAAACTAAATTTTAAATGTCAATAAGGTCGAAAATAGTTTGAACATGTTTTTTAAATTGCTTAACGATAGCAATTTGAAAAACATGTTCAAACTATTTTCGACCTTACTGACATTTATGCAAACACCGGATTTTAATGAAGGAGCAATGTTAGCGATCGTGAAAGTGAGAAAAATAGGCCGAGTTTAATTTTTATATTTAAATTGGACCAACTTTCAGATAAACTCTGTCCAACAAAAAAAAAAGATTTTTTGATATTGGACCACCTTAGAGAAAGTAAAGAATGGTCATAAATAAAAAAAAATATATATGTACATGTCGAATTGAGAACCTCCTCCTTTTTTTCCGTCGGTTAAAAAATATATTTTAACATAATGAAGTAGAGCAACCTGTGATGCGTAACTGCGCGTCATCACCGTTAGAGCGAGAAAAGGTGCGAGCGAGAGGGACCAACAAAAATTCGTCGTGGACCTCACGTCCGATCGCTCCGGCCGTCCACCGGCCACTAAGGAATTTCTCTTGCAATTCTCGTTTATAAACACTTTTTGAGAGGTTATTTGAGATATTTTTTATTGTTGAAAAAAAGCGCTTTAAGTACAATTTTTTTTTTGAATTTGCTTTATTGACCTGTTGACATCAAGATAATGTAATATTACATACCTACGATGCATAGTTCCTATGAAAAAAACCATTTATTTAGAGATGAAATCCGAGAATTTTGATGATGTTCTGCCATCTTAATTTAGAAAATGAAGGACAAATATAAAAAACTAATCAGCGCAGTTTGAAGACGAGGATATTGCGGTCATTATGCGCTGAACAGATTTTTAAATTAATTCTTCATTGTCTCAGATTGAGTGCACCAACGTAACTCGAAATGACGTTGGGCAGGAAAGAGCTGTTTTGAACGCTTGATTTACCTAATATAATCTACTTAAATCAACTTTAAAAAAATAACTAGCTGTTACTTATAATTATGGTTATTTATGTGCAATAATAATATTTCAAGCTATTGCACTATTTTGTTCAAAAATCACAAACAAAGTTACGCAAATAATTCGGCGCGCGTGAATTTTAGAAGACTTGCCCCTTAAGCGTGACAATGTAATGTGTGTGAATGTGACAAGCTAAATAATCAACATTGCGTAAGGTCAATTACTGTAAAAATAAAGGAAAACAATAATTATAAAGACACTATGTAAACATGCAGAAGGTATAGAGTCGGTAAGTATTCAAATAGCACAGAAAACATTTATTTCCTTACTAATTTCTAGTTATTCCAAATTCGAGTTTTTTTATGGCCTCTTTCGCTTTCGTATTTCTTTTTCTAACAAGAAAAATTAGTTTAGCTTACCGGAAGACTTCATTGCGTTATTTAGAGACGTACCGAGTCGAGATACTGAATAGTTCTGATATTGTGTCCGAAATATTGCCTTTATCAATCAATATTGATAAGAAATCTGATCTTACGTTTGATAAAGTATTAGATAAAAAACAAATAAATGATGTCTACCATTCCAAATAATAATATTTAAGCTTTCGTATCTTGATGTCAAGATAGTCGTGTTACTAAGTACTGGGAATGCCAAATAACACGCATAGATTACTAAGCATACTTCTATTAGTCTAGAAACATGGTTATCTGTTGTGTGACATCAATAATTCTTATTGATAAGTTATTAGAATGAATGAACTACAAAATGAATGACCCAAACATTTATATGAGCACTAAGGTAGTCAGAAAGGTAAAGAAAATAAATTATTCCAATACTGCAACGGTCTAAAAAATATTTTGTAAATCGAGTATTTTTGTTTTTTTACGTAGGAAAAGCGGAATATGAGGCATTGACTTGACTGTCTAAAAACCAAGCATTCCCTCCTGGGGAGGGTATTAAAACGTCTTAAAACCAGGCTTGTTCCGGCGAGTGAAAGTGACAGCTATACAAGTCGTCTAGCGCCATCACGTTCACTCACTGGAACAAGCCTGATTTTAAGACGTTGTAAATTGTAATAATCCACTGTTCCCTCAGTTGCTCCTTGCGTTCCAGAGCCAACATACCCTTCGTGACTTAAATTTTTCGACCTTCAAAACACATTTTACCGAATTATCTGACCCAAAAACGCTCTTCTTCGAACTCTGATAAAGGGTTAGAAAACCTTGCAAGTAGCAGAATCGGCAAAGTATAGGCGATATTTTATACCTCTGGTATTCCAGGCGTCCAAAGACTAAAATGATCTCTTTCGGTCATCGTAACAAGCGAGCCGTAGGAAAGTTTTGCGATTTTATGGTAACACCTATGCCTACAAAACAAAATGACGATTTACTTTTTTGTTACACAAAGTGCCTTCACCATTTCTTGATTAAAATGAACTCATATACCTAGCCACAGGCTAAACAATTTAGAATATTATATTAACGAAAAGCCTGTTTGACCCAATTACTTTCCAGAATAATGTAATTGTTCCTATGTTTACAACAAATGGAATATTTTTTTGCGAAGGTTTGGTTCGACTAGTAGCTGTGTGTCCGCTGTTCACGACATTCTTTTTATTTACGGAAACAATGATGAAATAAATCATCTGAATACTGTTACGCTTAAGAAAATGTGTAGTTATTATGGATCTCAATAATTCAGAACGGGAAACAATGACACAATAAAATCAACTTACTGCAAACTAAAACGCAAACTGGAAAATTCACATGAAATCCATAAAAAAACATCAAGCTCTGCGACGAAGCAACTACAAAAATATCTGAGCATTATATTTTCCTTCTTTTTTTAAACAAATTGTCATAGGTATTCGAGAAGTTACCTTGATTAAAATATTCATATTAAAGTAGAAATATAAACAAGAACAATGTTGCAGGCGAGGAAAAAGGACCTCGTTTGCCTTGACAGAGGAAAAAAGGCATGAAGCATAATGAAGGCACAGTCAGAAGTTATAACTTCTTAAAACCGACTTTTGCCTTAATTTCTAGGAATTTTCAACCATTTATAAAGCCCCAAAGTACCTATTAATCCTATGATTATATGAAAGTAAGTTACGTTCCGGAGGACGCTGGATGCAGGTCGCTTCCAACCGGTGTATGTGGAGATCTAAAGGGGAGGCCTATGTTCAGCAGTGGACGTCCTATGACTGAGATGATGATGATGATGATGATGAAGTTACGTTTTCATGCGATGATCTGATTTTGATAAATTATGATACGATAGATGGAACACCGAAATAATAGGTAGGGTAAGAAAAGGTGGAAGGGAGCGAGGCCGAATTCAAAAGCTAGCTTATTAGAACACAGTTTAATGATCAGAAGCTTCTTCTTAATATTATTTACCTACTTAAAACTTAAATATTTGGGAAATCCCACCGTGCGGAATTTACTAAGCGCGTCAGTGTTGTCATTTAAAAAAAAGATAGTGATTTTCATCAATGTATAAAAACTTCTCGTAACCAAAGAACTTTGCGCAAGTGCAAGAAATAGAGGAACGTCGTAAAAAAATGGAATAAACCCTAAAAAAAAAATGATAAAAAAAAGGAAGGAGGTTTGAAGCCGCGGTCATCAGTGAGGTTGAGTTCTAAGAATACCAATTATTTTCCCAAACATGAGACCTAGCTAGATAAATTCTTCTCTTAAAACCCCCATATTCCAAACATTAAAGGTCTTCGCACATTATAACAACTCACCGGCGACTCGACTCTATGCTAGACATTGAAATTTAAGCCCTGTATCATATGTTCAAGGTTCAATTTCAAAAAATGATTATAAAGTAGTGTACAACGAGTGGCCTACGCATCGTACACTAGAGGTCAACCCCGACACGTTTGTCACGCAATGACCATACGTCGTCCACGCAACGACCACACGTTGTCCACGTAACGACTATGCGTTTGCGACTGACGCGTGACGGGCAACCATTTGCCAGCCCACCCGTCCGCCCCGTGCCTTCCCCCCGCCCGCCATCATCATCATCATCATCATCGCCAGTTCACTGAATGTAAAGTTCGACATTTCATAAGCAACACGACTTCTTTGGACAAAATTTAACCGAAAACTGAGGTTAGACGAGTTGTCTGTTGAATAACCCACTCGTTGGCACCGCGTTGGCCACTCCTTGACACCGCGTTGTCCACTAGTGACCATTGGGTGGATCAACTAGTTGACTACTCATCGAGAGTGTGAGTAGAGTTGCTGCCGCGTTGGCGTGGAGTTGTTATAATGTGCGAAGACCTTTAGATCGTCAGAGCCGTTTTTAATAGTATAGGATAAAGTACGAGTAGGATAATATTTAAATGATACTTTTGCTTTAAATAAACAGATTACAAAGCAGAACAATTTTATCGCTTTTTTCTAGTCACGAAAACAAATTGCAACACAAAAACGGTAATGAAACTGCTATTTTTTACTAAGAAGTTTCATTTTTACTATCGGCTAACAAAAGATCTGAAGCAATCGATAATTTTCAATAAAGAGTTGAAGTTTTTGAAATACAAGTAACTGACAATGCTAAACAAAACAAGACATTAGTTCCGCTTCGCGAAGTGGATAATAATGTGAAGTGGAAGAAAAGAACGAGTATTTTTTATAAAAGACGAGTACCTACCTAAGAGCTAGTGAAAACGAAATACTCCAATTGACTTTCTACAAGGGGCTTAGATCTCGCCGTATACTCCGAGATTAATGAACAACCATGTAAAGATAAATAGCCACGTCGGAACTAGGAAATAAGAAATACATACGATCATCTTTTCTACAAATGGAATCTGGCAGAACAAATATAATATAAACATTGTAGGATGAAAATGGTAAGTTTAAACTAGCAGTTACCTTTGAAATAAAGATAGAAAGAAATGAATTATTTGTTGATAATGTAGGTATACAAATGAGTTTGATGTAACTGTCCCGATACATGTTGGTTTACGGCATGTAAAGTATTTTATTTCAAAGTTAAAACCGTTAAAATTATTAACAACATTAGTCAAATGTTAGGAAGAATTGTGACTTCTTTACACAATAGTAAAATATTATCTTTTTTATCAGCGTATATCAACATGTCTAGGTAAAAACAAATATTTTGCACCTGGACGAAATCAAATGAAGCAGTGACTGATAAGTATACATAAATGTAAAACGACTGCCGAGAACGAGAAGCGTAAAGTTTCACTTTACTGCTAATAAAATAATGTACTAAATCGTGTTTTACAATCATATCATACTAGAACTAGTAACTTTCAAAAGAAACTTACTACGAGTTTTATTTTTAGTCTCACAACAACTTACTGGCAATATAACATTCCAACAAGGTTGATCAAAGATACAAGGACTTTTAAAGTAGGTGACAAGACACTTTCTGTTCAAAAACAACTTGATCAAGTACACTTTAGTAAATAAACGGCCAACTCACCGAAAGAAATAGAAGTAATAGAAATCCGTTTGGGTTATTAAGCCAGTATTATAGACACTACAAATAAACAGGCGGTTGTTAGCACTGGTGATGGTGAAAACAGTGTTGTAGAGGCGACGGAGCAAAACGCACTGCCTGCAGTTAAGGCCGTTCACTATTGTACGACAGCTGTCGTAAGCTTAGAACATATTGAACGACCGGCTTCGAATGAAATATTCAAATCACGCTTAACGCTCCACGTGGTAGGTAACTTAGATAAATATCTAGATGTAATGACCATTTAATGTGATAATATTTACGTGCCATTGTTAATTTTCATAATTGCTATTATTGAGAGGTGGTGAAATAATGTGCATGTTGTTTTCTATGAACCAGATACTGACACTGAGGTATTCAAATGATTATAGTGCTGTAGTCTGTAGACAATAACAAAATATTCCATGTAAAAACGGAGTCTATCGACGTTACTATGCGTGAATGCAGATAATGATCAAACACAATACGTTGATTCTATTGGTATAGTTCGGTGTAAAAACTGTGAAAATAATGTATTTAAACGCTACACTTAAAGGTAATTACCGTGTCCGTATTAGCACTAGAACTCAAACGGCACAATTACTTAAGAATAATTAGGAAACGACCCAAATGGCGTTAGCCAAATTTATTCTTTATCGATTCTTTTCGAGAAATTCTGTTGTGAACACAACAGAATTTCTCGAAAAGAATCGATAGATTATTGAGATTATTGAGAAGAGAAATTCTGTTGTGTTCTACCAAAATTTTTCTAAGCTTTTAGAAATGTTGTGTCAAGCACATTTTTTTTTCTACCCTGTTGGGAAGTCTATAGTCTTTCAACCTTATTGCCTAGTCTTTCGTCTCGAGTCAAGCACAAATTGGAAGTATTTGTGACAATGTCAGCCAAATTATCTCTTAACTACTGCAATTGAAATAATACATCTAGTATTTAAAGGCAATTGTTTATAACCACACGTTTTCAAAGTAGATACAATTACTAGGTGCAGTAGGTACTTCGGTGTATAATTTACATTAGATCTCACGAACCACCTGTGGCTATTGTTATGATAGGCAAGGTCACAGAAGCCAGTACATCAACAAGTTGACGCTAAAGTGATAAACATAACATTTTTATCACCAGTTATTATTAAAATGTAGCATTCATTAGTAGAATATAAACATTATTTAGTGTTATCAATAAATTATTCATAACTTTATGCTAAGTAACCTTGTTTTTGATATCGCTGTATTTAAGTTTGTAGTTTTTTTTTCACAAAAGTTATTTTATAACACTTCTAATCAAAATGTGAGAAGACAACCGCTCATTTGTCCCGCCATTTCAAATATAAAAAAAAAAACCGGCCAAGTGCGTGTCGGGCCACGCACAGTGTAGGGTTCCGTAGTTGCCCATCAAAATACTTATGCGAACTAACTAAACTGATTCGCTGAATTTAATTTTAAAAAGAAGAATTTTCAAAATCGGTCCAGGAGTCTTTGAGAAATCGGGGAGAATACATAAGAAAAAAGATTACGACGATATAAAAACCTCCTCCTTTTTTGAATTTAGTTAAAAATAGTTGACGATAAAAACCTACCTATCCCCAAAAAACATACATAAAAAGCTGTAAAAATAAAGTTGACAAACTTACATTTGCAATTGTCTCCGATACATTTTGTTTAAGAAAACATATTATTCAAGTACATTTTATAAGTTTTTCCACTATTACTCGTAAAGTTGTAAAGCCTACTTAGTCGTGATAATTTTCTTTTAAACTTTGTTATATATACTACTATTGTGAATTTTTTCACACCCCCAAACATAACCGTTTACCTGGTAGAGGGGGGGGACACTCGAATCGACCAAAATTTAGCACTTTAAACCTTAATAGTTCACAAACGAATTTTTTTATCAAAAAATTGTTAATGGAAACTCACATTATTTTTTAAAGGCCTATTTAATGATACCCCACACGAAGGGGTACGCGAGAAAAAAAAATCCTCACTTTACGTGTAAGTACTGGAGGTACCCTAAAAAAAAATATTTTACGAGATTTTATTTTACCACTTTTTCGGCACAACAAATCCATATATTTACACCAAATTACAGCTCTCTAGTCCTGTGCGTCTCTGAGCTAAACTGCGGACAGACGGACGGACGGACGGACGGACGGACGGACATGGCGAAACTATAAGGGTTCCTTGTTGACTACGGAACCCTAAAAAACAGGGGTATAAGACCAGAAGCTAAAACGAAACAACGTCTAATGAAAGTTTACAATCGAAATTCGAATATATTCAAAGTTAGAGTGACAAGAGAGACTCTTCAGCTTCCTTCGTCTTGTATTTTGGATTTTCTATTAAAGGCAGGCTCTATATCTACTTAGTTAAATTAGTTACAATAGTATTAATTATCACCAGACTAATAAAATAACTTTACGTCGCGGTCTGTACATATTTCTTCTTTAAGCGAATCTGACATAACGCAAGTCTGGCGTATAAAGCGAATATGACCTAAAGCGATTCTTGCGCAAAGAGAATATGTCCTTATCCTAACAAATCGATATAATGTATTAATTTACAAAACAATAGTTCCTCTAATCTTATCGCTTTCTTAATTACTGACTTCTATTGGCTAATCGTATGATATACATACGTAAGTATATACGTACTCAAATAATGTTAATTACACTATTTTGACCTTTATCTCGATCAAGCTTTATCTATTGCTAATTAACGAAACAATTATTACAAAACGCAAATACTCGTATATGTCCATACTTCAGGATCCCGTTTCTTAATTATGTGATGATCAATTTGATAGCATAAGGTGTATTACATAAGAATATGAAAACCGATGCAATATTTCTAGAGCACGATTAAAATATTTAATAATGTATTAAAACAGGTTTTAACTAACTAAACATATAAACGGTTTTAACGCTCAATACTCTCTTTCGTGAAACATTCTAGAACAGCGAAATATACTACGAAAGCAGATGGCGGTGTTAATTTCGATATTGACAATACCCCAAAAAACCGTTGTACAGCTACAGACGCAGTTATTATGCCATCCTCGTAATCACAAACTATTGTATCAAAATAATAATAGCCCTGCTCTAGTAGAACCTGGGTAACGAGAAAATCACCAAGACAACATAGTAATGATAGAGTAGGAGAATAATAACTAGGGTCAGTCTAGTCACTTGTTGTCACCTATCCACAATTACAGAGCGAAGACGCTGTTACATTATGACGTAATGTTTTTTTTCATCCCACCTATTCGAAAAAGGACGACTTGGTTCGCCTTTAAGTGCGCCCAAAACTAGTGTTTTCTATAGGGAACTTTTAGCGGGCAGGAATGAGTTTTTAATCCTCTTTATAAGTGCGCCGCAAAGAACATTGCCGCGCACTTTTTTGAATTTGGAACATCTAGTGCTCGGCACCAAAGAAATCGAACGCAAATAGTGTTTGAATAAAGACTGGCTGGAATGACGGCCCATAGCACGCCGCGTCGCTGGCTGAATAAAAATTGTAGATTGTTTTTTTTTCGGACAGTGGCATGGATGTATTATAGTAGGCATACACCATCCTGCCTATCGATATTTGCAATTGTTTTTTATTTGACGCTTGCAATTGTTTCAAATCGGCAGTTCGTCCATATACACCATACACCATCCTGCCTATCGATACGATAGATTTGTCACAACTTCAAATCTGCACCAGTGATGCCAACTCAGCAACTAGATCTGGCTATTATTCGGTGACGACAGCTACAATTTCTAGCACCTTTTCATTTCATCATGAGACTATCGAATTAGATTAAAAAAAGTGGTGCAAGCGATTTTCGACCTTATCGACATTAAAAATTTAGTTTGTTTTTCTCACATTCTCATTCGTTAACATTGCTTCTTCATTAAAATCCGGTGTTTGCATCGTTGTCAATAAGGTCGAAAATCGCTTGAAGGTCGGAAAACATTTGCTTAAGGATTGCAAGTTAAAAAAAGTGGTGCAAGCGATTTTCGACCTTATCGACATTTAAAATTTAGTTTGTTTTTTCTCACATTCTCATTCGTTAACATTGCTCCTTCATTAAAATCAGGTGTTTGCATAAATGTCAATAAGGTCGAAATAGCATGAACCTTTTTTTAACTTGCTTTCGTGGTCCCTTGACACCTCTCAAGTTTTCAATCGTATTTTGGTTTAAAATAAATGAATAACTCTTTTTTTTTTCGAGTGTACATGCGATCCATGTGTATGCGAAAAGCCTCAGTTTTCCTGGTATGGCCACGTTCACATGGCGATTATTTTCCCGTATACTGTATACAAGATTTATCGAATAGAGCAGTAATAACAGTTTCACAAATGAAAACTTAAAAATAGTTTAAACGGCGTTCATACGGGAAAATCCCGTGTTTGAGAAATATAATATTTTACCGTGTACCGTGCAAAGTTGTCCTAAAACTGGTCAACTCTATTCGATAAAATCTCGTGTACGGTATACGGGAAAATAATCGCCGCACATACGTCAATATTCCACATTTACGCGGCCAAAATTGAATTTTAAAAACTTACTGTAAACACATAAAAAAGCACATGCAGAGCTAAAAGACAGTTCCAAGAATCCTAACTGACCTCCACCACCTACCTGCGATACACCCCGACCGCATTCAGGAAGTCGAAACTTGACCGTCAACCCGTGCGCTCGTTTTTTCTGCTTAAAGTTACAAACACAACAAAAGTGACAACATTAATAATTTTTTTTCTGTGTCAGTTTTTGAAGTGAAAATGATGGATTCCAATAACACAAGTATGGATCTTTATTTTTATTATTATTTACTTACCCAAAATGCGCAATTCGAATAAATTGGGGGTTTCAAACACACGGGTTTTTTTAAGACAAATTTTGAAGTAATTTTGAACTTCAAACGTTAATTTGTTATATTTCTCGATGAGATAGGATCATCATTCTTTTTTTATTTGAAACTACAATCCTTTGACTACAAGAAAATACAAAAACCGGCTGCGGAATTTTGCGGATGACAAAACGGGAGACCTTTTAAACCATTAAGATTTTATGTGAAAAAATAACCATTTTTTCTATCTATTTAGGATTTCTAAGCGTTAGCGACTGGAACGAACGACAACGCCATGAAATCTTCAAAAGATTTTCAACTAAAGACTCGAAGGAATAAGGTTGAAAATTTATTGTGGAGAACCGAGCGTTAACGATTATCGTTTGCGACTTGTCTAGGGGAGCAGACTCGGATAGCGAGCAGCAAGATGGATCCATCACGATATTTTTTTTTTGTGTAAAATTCTTGTTGTATTAATTTGTTTGTATTATTGTACAGACGCCAGCACATCAAGCTACCACAATCTGTCAGATTTCTTTAATAGAATTTCAACCTTATCACAAGAGTAGAAGGTTAATGTTTGAGTGGTAAAATCTGACAGATTCAGGTAGGTTGACGTGCTGGCGTCTGTACAAATTTTGTTTTATTTTGTGTGTGTTTATTTTGATTAAATAAATTGTTTGCCTTAATTTATGATTTTTTTTTACCTTAAATTTATGATTTTTTACCGTAATTTACAAAATAACTGAACTAAATAAAAACAAATAGTCACAGGAGATATTTAATATTTTATAGACGTGATATACGTAAATAAATAATTTTGGCCGCGTAAATGTGGAATATTGACCTATGTGCGCCGTGTGAACGTGGCCTAACCGTCCCTGTAGAAAAGTAGCTAAAAAGTTTAGCCACAAGTTACACTTTTTAGCTTGTTTTCTAGCACCTTTATAAAATTGGCTAACTATCTATGAAGTTGCTAAGATGGCATCACTGCTGCCGATTTGACGTTGTGTCAAAAACGATTTGATGACCTATCAAAATTGGCATGTCATGCCATCAAATTGGCATTCCACCCCCATACACGTTCAATTCTATTTGAGCAAATTGGCAGTTTTATGCCGAATTGACAAATAGGCAGTATGGTGTATGGCTACCATTAGGTAACTGTAGGTTGTAATTTAATGTTTTCCACGATGCGTTCACATGTTTTCGCCTCGTTCTCAATGGAATCTTCTATATAAATTTCAAAATTGCGAAAATGTCTCAAATGTAAATACAATTTTTTAGTTGTTTTATTATTAGATAATTTCAATTTAGTTATTACTCTGTGTTTTACTAACACGTATAATAATATTACAATAAAATACGAGGCGCTTTTTATTTTCTCATAGTGGGTGATGAAAAGTAGAGTGTATCACTCGGGTGCAAAATATATTTTTGGCTCGGGCGGCGTACTTTGAATCCCTCGCTACGTTCAGGATTCTACCAAAGAATCCCTCGCTACGCTCAGGATTCTACAGTAGAATCCCTCACTTCGCTCTGGATTCAAAATAGCGCCCTCGCCGTAAAAATATTACTTTGCTCCCTTGTCATACAATCTACTATTTTTTGTGCTTGACACTACTTTTTTGCACATCATCAAAGCTGTCGATATTGATGTGAGTTGATTGAAGCATGATAATTATACGTAATGGAATAATTAAATGATGCTCAAGCATGAATCTTAATTTTAAAACTGACAGAGTTAAGAGGTGCGAATTTTTTACTCAAACGAATTTTTTGAACAAAGTGAACAAATTGACCAAGCAAGATGTGGTACCTACCTACTTAAAAATGGTATATGTAAATTGAAAATACGTGGAGAACCTATAGTTAAAATAAAATGTACTTATAAGCCTGTTATAGAAGCATGCCAGCCAGGGTGTGACGGTTGGTAGTCGCAGACTAACTAATTACCGTGACCCCCTAAAGTAAAGGATTTTAGTCACTGTGGATTTTAGTCAGTACAAGTCTGACAGTCCCTCCCGCCTTGCCCTGGGTGGGAGGACTCATTTGATGATTTCAACACATTTAAATTGGCAAAACGTTATGAAAATATTTATAGGTCACATACATTTTCACGATATAAATCCAGGATTGGATGCAGGAAACACCATCCTACCCACAAAAGTTACGAAAATAAGATACAGATTGGAAGATACTGGGGCATTTCACTGAGATGGACCATGGCATTACATCAAATATTCATAGCAAGAAAAATACGACGTAGATTCACAGACCGGATAAAATTACCTTTAATTTTAAGTATAATTTTCCAACATAAAATCATCTTGTATGAATAGGCTAATCATAATAATAGTACTCACAATTCACATCCATTCAACCGTTTTAACGATGTTTTGTTTGCAAAAATATACATACAGTCAACGTTCCGCCATTACGGCCCTTTTTATACATCAATGTCCATTCACGACTAGCGCGGGGTGGCAAAGCTAAGTATAGAAATGTTTGAAACACGCCACGAAGCGCCGCCAGTAGCAAATTCGCGTGCATACAAAGTAACCATACTATAGTACCTATTCCAACTGTTTCTCCTTTAAACCCAAAGGTTGGCTAGCAGATAATGCTTTGCAGCATTAAGTCCGCCTTATTTACCACATTTTTACATAGAAGTGTAATAGTTATTTGTTATACAAGAGTGCAAAGTTGCTTTTTAACCGCGTGCTCAATTTTGATGACCGAGCAAGCGAATGATTCTAAAATTGAATCACGAGTGCAACGAGTGATTCAAAAATTAGAATCATGAGCGGTAGCGAGGGAATCAAAAGAGCACAAGGTGAAAAATCTTTGCACTCGAGTGCAACACGTAACTTTTCATCCCACCTCAGCGAGGAAATGAGTAGATGCAAAAAAAGTTTAGGTAATAAATACTTACTACGTTATTATAGGTAAGTATTACAGAAAATAAAATATAGTTTAGTATGTTTTTAAGTTTCTTATTTTTATCTTGGTTTTTCTTAACAATAAGTAGGACGTGAAAAGAAAACCGCAAAAGAAAAGTTCTGAGTCAAGAAGGTTCCGAGTCTGAGATTTTATTTTTTATTATGTCTGTGTGTGTGTCCATTTAAAATAAATGTTTTCTATTCTATTCTATTCTTTTTAGATTGTAATAAATTAATAGTAGATTACGCACCAAAGGATTCTGGTTCGGGATTCAAGTTAGCCCAATGGGCACCACAACAAGCGATCAGCTGTAGGGGTCAGCAGCCGCCTTTACTGGCACAACTCTTTAGTGCACGTGCATGTTCCAAATTCAATTTACTTTATCCACTAGAGGATAAAAAAGGCTTTTACCCTCAGATATCGAAGAGGAAAAATAGCCTTTCCGAGATGGGGGGATGAAAAAAAAAACCACTGTCCTATTCACGCCGTTCCGCTCACCACTTAGACCAAACCCATGAATGGGCTGTTACTATGGGTCGGAAGAGAAATTATACTATTTCCAACAATGATGCATTGGGTAAAATGGCTTTCTATAAGGAAAATTGTCTTTCAATTTTACGTTGAATCTGGTTGCCTTCCCTGAGGCATACATAACAGTGTAATCGGTTTTCAGGTTTTCGTGTGTGTCAAGTGTTGTTGTTCCAGAATCCAGTAGAAAATTGTTTTGTATCCCTGATTATGTGGGTAACATTGCCACAAGGGCCTCCAATATGTCACAAAAGGCCATGGGAAGGCTTTAAGGGTATCAGCTGAGATTGGCATCATCGTAAAACGAACTTTTTTTTATTAGTTATAAATTCAGATTTTTTGATTCCAATTATTGTGTTACATTCTAAGGCCAGTTTATGAACTATAAAAGACTTTTTAACGATAAAACTTTCAAAATATTGGATGAATCAATAAATTGTTTTCAACAACATATTTGTACAAAAAACAATTGTTTTACAAAAGTATTTGTGTCACACAACTTTGTGAAATCTACCGCTGAATATTTGAAAGTGGCTTATAATGTATTTTCAGAAAAATATTACGAATACAATAAGCCATATGTGAGTCAAACATCGCCGTCGTAACATTTTGGATTCAGCTAATTCAATGTACTGGCCGATCCCAGTTCCTTTTTTTAAATTAACTATGGTCAACTTTCAAAACTGGTTCTTTCCTACTAATCATAAATAAAGAAAGATTTCTATGTCCATGAAACATGGCAGATCCTATTTTAGCTTATCATGTTAAAAGTTACATTAACTTGTCCAAAAAAGGTGTCATGACCCAACTAAGTTTTATGTATCCTACTCTGAAACTGACAAAATAATTATGTAAACAAAAAACAGCAAGAAGGAATTTCATTGCGTAATCTTATTATGTAAACATGGATCTTGTTTATGTAAGTAAAGACGTCCAACGTTATAAAAAGTATAATTACATCTTTATCTTCTTTATCTTTATCTTTATCTTTATCTTTACATATAATAAAATCGTAGAGATGTCATTCCTGTACATTGAATATTTTTTTCTTTTTGTATTTTTTTCGAGATAAGGGATCGATTCTGATGCCAGATCAACTTTTATTTTTTTTCGAAATTTTTTATGTTTTTTTGATTTGATCTATCTCCGAAACAACTGTAAAGTTGTCGATCAAATTTTCCTCAAATATTTCTAATAATATGCTTCTGTTTATATGCTATGTATTATTACGCTATTTTTCCTGGGAGATAAGCAATTTTGAATTTTGTTGTTTTTAGATGTTTGTTGATAATTGGAAGCTAAACCACTGGATATTATTTAGTCAAATTTTCCTCAAATATTCCTTAAACTGCTGTTCTATTAATAGGATATGTATAATTACGCTATTCCCCTTGGGGGATTAGCAATTTTATAATATGTTGATTTTCAGTCATTGTTGACATTTGTACAAGAACCGCTATTTGAAAATCACTGTCAACGTACTAGCCAGTCCGGTCGGTAACCTGCTTGACTTTCGTGCAAGGGGTCTCTGGATCAAATCTCGCAGTTTCTTTTTTTCTCTTTTTGAGTTTTTTTTTATTTTTCCTGAGAGTTTTAAATAATTAAAAAAAATGTGCATACTTTTGTTTCAATATTATTCGCGATTTAAAATAATTACTATTTTTTTTTCAATACTTTCCTAGGATATAAATCTATACCGATTTAAATTGTCGGTAGTAAGTTGGATATTTTTTTTAATTGTAATTGTTTCGAGGTGTGGAATTTTAAAGATTAGAAAAAAATCAGGGTTTCTATAATTTGTGTTTATTTATGTTTTGAATTGGTGCTCAAACCAGTGCATAGATTCTGTTTTAAACGACGACAAGTTGTACTCATCGAGTCAGATAATTAGTTATTTTTTAGGTATCACGCGGTATGCTAAAGGGAGAAGAGCAATGCTATCGTACAGACGCCAGCAGGTCAACCTACCCGAATCTGTCAGATTTTACCATTCAAACCTTAACCTTCTACTCTTGTGATAAGGTTGAAATTTTATTAAAGAAATCTGACAGATTGTGGTAGCTTGATGTGCTGGCGTCTGTACGTTCAATTTGCAGCGATACTGTAAATCGACCCAAAAATGATAGTCTATAATAAGTAGTAAGTAGTTTTAAATAAACACGGTTCTTTGAAATTAATGTCGCTCAAATAAGGACGTTTCCTATGCAAACTATGTACCTAGATATAACATTATTGATCTAAACTAATAATAAAAATGCAATTAAGTTTGTTTTTTACCTTTTCACGCATTACTACCTACTGAATCGATCGTCCCAAAATTTAGCATATACGTTGTCAGGAGTATAGACACGGATATAAGGTATCTTACATCCCGAATAACAGAAGCTGTTTCCGAGAAAACAATTACGTTCATATTCCAGATGGCGCCACACGATCCGTATTGTTTCTCAAATTCTAAAATAACGCAAGCGAAGCCGCGGGCAAACACTAGTTGTATCATAAAAACAGTCGTAAACAATTCACGCTTACTTAGTATTTCCAATGATTCATGTATAATGCTAAAGTTGCCTTAACTCCCAGATATTTACGCCGACAGAAAAGCCTGAGTTAACACTATGTTTTAAGTCTGCTGTTCTAGAGCATACAGTCGAAAATCTATTTAAGAATAGCACTCCAGGTACCGTCAATAAAGATTAAATATCGAGAAGTCAATGATACTTTTGACTCCTGATAGAAAACGTGATGCGTCACAAACCTTAAGTAAAGTGGAATAAGGCATCGCAGACGCTTGGAAAAATACTTGAGGAGTATCGATATGATTAGATGTGCACTTTTACTGCCGGTACATCTAACTATAAATCCAAGTATATCAGTAAACCCAGGCTTGTACGATTTAGGGTGCTCCCACATCTACCGACGCGGAATCGGATTTTTCCGTCGCCCTTTCTGTCGCTTGGAACTGCCATTTGCTAGACCGAGACAATGCGATACCACGCGACCGCGTCGAGGATCCCGCCGCGTGCGATCGCATTATGCTTTCTGTCGCATTATGCTTTATGCTTTCTGTCTGGTCTAGCAAATGGCAGTTCTAAGCGACAGAAAGAGAAAGGGCGACGAAAAAGCCGATTCCGCGTCGATAGATGTGGGAGCACCCTTAACCGTCGCCGGCGTCCTAATCAGTAAAACAAACAAATCAAGCTGGCATTTTCCTAATGACTAGCTCATTTCGTCAAACTTACATTATGGACAAACAATAGTAGGAAAGTTGGAAAAGTAATCAGCGAAAAATGATAAGACTTACGAGAAATGTTTTTAAGGTAGGTCAATTCTGTTCAGGTTTTGTTTTTTACCTTGAATAAATACACACATACACCTTTGCTAGATAAGCTGACAACCGCCATTTTTATTATTCCTGAGAAGATAAACATCTGACTATTGAAAAATCAGCCCTTAGGTAGGTAAAGTATTCTCTCTCTCTCTTACTCTCTTTCACACTATTCCCAAATCACTGCGTGAAACTTCTGATAGACAAAATCAACAGTGGCGAGGACTAAAAAAGCGTCGAGACCATAGATATAAATAATAAAGAAGTCGAGACAGTGAAGCTCCACGAAGTTCCGGGAAATGAATTTAATTGTCTTGGATCCTACAGCGATCTCAGAAAAGAATAGTGGAGGAGTAGAAAAATAAATTATTTCTACTATGGGTAGGTAGCAAAAGATCAATACATGTGTATTTTATTTATGTACCCTCGTAGTTCAGGCGTTATTTCCCATGGTTTTCCCCACGACATTCGTAACCCCACGCGCGTGCTAAACCGCAATTCTCACCACAATATATTATTTGACTAAGGCCGTCCATCAGGTAAGTTTTATTTAATTTACTGTTTTGGCTTTATTCATTTACAAGTCGTTTAAATGTAAATATTTACGATTGGCTCGATAAGAATATAATAAATATTTTTTAATGAAATTCAGGAAGTTAATTACGGCTAAAATCAACAAACGATTTAAAATTGTGCACGCATAACAATATGAATATATATTTAAGGCAGCAATAAACTGTGGGTATTATATACTAACTAATTATATTACTATATCCGACAATTATTTATTAGCAACCACTTTTTTGTTACCTAATAATATGTACGAGACTAAAGTACAGTTAGTTTGAGATCCTTTACATAAATATAATTATATTATGATTTAATTATATTCCATGAACATAATAATCGTATTGTTTTGTTCTATTTGTATTTATTTATTTTTCTCAAATAAATATGGGTCAGCTAATTGCTGTAACTCACTGTACCTATAATAACAGATACAATTTAGTTGAATTTAGTATGCAGACTATTATAAAACGTTCTCAATTACTACCATCCCCAGAGCAAATGACTATGAATATTTTACCAACGTAAATACATCGTTGATCGAAATCTTTTGTATAATAATAACTTCGTTAATACCAGTTATTTTTCATATTTTTATTGCCTATATCCAACCTACATAATATATAGGTTGGATATAGGCAATAAAAATGATTTGAATGTTAATATTATTAACATGCAAAAAACGAAAAGAAGTGTTAATTATTTTTATAGTTTCTCACCCCTTATTCATCCGTTATTTTTTAGGGGTCCTACTCGACTCTTACTCACATTAAAATTTCTCATACTATTCGTTCATGGGGAACAAAACTTCTTCGTCTTATTGTAATTTTCTGCTGCCTTTATTCCACCATGAGATTTTGAAAGTAATTTGCAAAATTGTGGTAAGTAGTAAGTACTATTTATAACACGAAAGCAATTCGATACAGAAATACCAACAGTGTAAAGTAAAAGTGTAAACACGATCTAACACTTTCAGAGAAAGTCAGATAGGCGCCGGCGACGTCGGCAATATGGCTGCCAATACGTCACTGATGTAATCGTCACATACCGGGCCACGACGTGCTTAGAATAATACCATATCATAGTGAGACTAACTAGATTAACTTATGGCCCGCTTGCATGCAAATTATTTTTTCATTTAAATAAAGCCAGCTTTTTCTGCCAAGCCAGAATTTTATCTCTTCCATTTATAGAGAAGTCTTGAAAAAATAGCCATGCCTAATGATGTTTTTTTACGAATTAAATCAAATCAATTGATTTGTTAAATATAAGTTAGTTGATAGATGGATCTTAACAACTAAGAGAGCTCTTTGATTTCCTTTTCTGTTTAAAATCGCCAAAACTCTCTAGAAAGACATAGATAGTGAAATAAATTTAAAGGAAAGAGAGATGGAATATTGCTTTTCCCTCTTTTTTAGAGAGTATGGCAATTTTATTTAAGGTGATTGCTTCGATGTAGCCCGCGAAATTCAAATTTTTTTACGTTTTTTGCAATTTGCAGGCCAGTGACATGTTGTAACTTTATAAATATTTGTGTTGCGCAAATAACAAGTATAATTTTAAATATAAAAATTGTCAAAAAATTCGCTCCATCAGCTCTCACATAGAAAAGGTGCATCTTAGTTAGATTTCGGAGATTTTAACATGATGCACCTTTTCTATGTGAGAGCTGATGGAGCGAGTTTTTTGATATTTTTTATATTTAAAATTATACTTGTTATTTGCGCAACACAAATATTTATAAAGTTACAACATGTCACTGGCCTGCAAATTGCAAAAAACGTAAAAAAAATTGAATTTCGCGGGCTGGTTGGAGCATCCCCCTTAATATGTCCTAGTCACATCCTAGTTCTAGGGCGATGCTTTGGAGGAAGTAACGTGGTAATAATTTAATATTTTTTCCGGAAATGAATGATATCTAGGAATTGTTTACAACTCCTACTAGGAAATGTAATATGATTCCGAAGCAATTTCTTTAGGAAATGTCTAAGAAAGTATATGACGTCCGGCGAACCTCGAGCCACCCCGAGGTTTGGTAAGGTTAGGTTTCACACACTTCCGTGTGATTTTTATTTTAGGCAGTACATCCATTTCTTAGGAATTGTATACAATGACGGATTATAAAAGTTATTTTAACATATACAAACAAAACCGCTAAAGGTTCCTGACGATCATCTTAATCTACTTATCCCTGTTAAAATTTTCAACTCAAAGACAAACGGAAAAACAGAAGTTTGGTGTAAAATATTCAACAACACAAACAAGTTGGGGCTTGGAGGAGAACAGCCTGTTTATTTATTATTTACGCATTGACGTAAGCAAATGGCTGATGAACGAAAGTACCCGAAATATATCCAACGTTGTAGATTTACTTCTGCTTGAGGTGGTTTATAAAAATAAAAAAACCGGCCAAGTGCGTGTCGGGCCACGCACAGTGTAGGGTTCCGTAGTTGCCCATCAAAATACTTATGCGAACTAACTAAACTGATTCGCTGAATTTATTTTCTAAATCGGTCCAGGAGTCTTTGAGAAATCGGGGAAAATACATAAGAAAAAAGATTACAACGAATTTAGAACCTCCTCCTTTTTTTTGAATTTAGTTAAAAATAGTTGACGATAAAAACCTACCTATCCCCAAAAAACATACCTATAAAAGCTGTAAAAATAAAGTTGACAAACTTACATTTGCAGTTGTCTCCGATACATTTTGTTTAAGAAAATATGATATCAAGTACATTTTATAAGTTGGTCGACTATCACTCGTAAAGTTGTAAAGCCTACTTAGTCATGATAATTTTCTTTTAAACTTCGTTATATCTACTACTATTGTGAATTTTTTCACACCCCCAAACATAACCGTTTAGCTGGTAGAGGGGGGGGACACTCGAATCGAGCAAAATTTAGCACTTTAAAGCTTAATATTTCACAAACGAATTTTTTTATCAAAAAATTGTTAATGGAAACTATCATTATTTTTTAAAGCCCTATTTAATGATACCCCACACTAAGGGGTACGCGAGAAAAAAAAATCCTCACTTTACGTGTAAGTACTGGAGGTACCCTAAAAAAAAATATTTTACGAGATTTTATTTTACCACTTTTTCGGCACAACGAATCCGTATATTTACACCAAATTACAGCTCTCTAGTACTGTGCGTCTCTGAGCTAAACTGCGGACAGACGGACGGACGGACGGACGGACATGGCGAAACTATAAGGGTTCCTTGTTGACTACGGAACCCTAAAAATGGAGATATTATTATGATACTCGTAAAAGGGACATAATTTATATTCTTAGATCAAAATCATCGTCCTTTGGATCTAACGCAACGGATAGTTCTACGCAATTCTCACTAGCGATTTCATCGGTCTACACTGCGTCTTAGGATTCGTAGTCGGTCGCCACTCAAGAACTTTCCTTCCCCATTGAATTATCGGTTCTACGAGCGACGTGGCCTGCACATTACCAAAACAATGTGCACAAAAAATATCTGAATCCAACCAAAACCAAAGACTCATTTCAAAAACCTTTGATATCTAAACAGACTGGTTATATTGCTAGCTTCTAAATCCAACATATGTTCATATATCAATACAGATGGTAAGAAAGAGAACTAAAGAATTTCCACAGGTATTTCAAAACAAAATGTTAGTACGTGAACAAATAAAAGGACAAAAACACAATATTTTATATTCTTTATCACTTACTTGAAGTGCATGAATCTTTATAAAATAAGTCACGAACAGTTTGATAAAACGAACGGCAAGACGTGGAATTTCAATAAATTCCTGCAATACCTATGGTGACCTAATTCTCTGTGGGGGAGGACAATAAAATGTCTACCTGAATAATGGTGAACGATTGACCTACAACATTAGCCTACTGCCATTTATTTATGGATTTGTACCCGAAATAAGGCATTAGGCTCGCCTATGAAAAAGATTTCTAACCGTATAGGGCGTATGCAGCAGTATATCTGTATTTTATAAACACATAGTACAGACTCCCCAATTGATTCGACACCTCAGTTTCTGGGTTTCACAGTGGGATCACCCTATGGAAAGGTTAGTAGTCAGATTTCCGGACTTCTACTTTTCCTTCCTTCTTTTTGGACTGCCCCCGTACCGATTGACAAACTACATCTTCGAAAGACAGCTGGGTCCAAAAGCGGCGAGGATAAACCCCATAAAAAGCAAAATGCAATGATTTCAATTTCCACTTTACATCGTGTCCAGCGAGTCCTGAGACTTGCACGTTACTGGACCTAATTGAATCTGGTGATAACGCCAATTTCGTACCAGTCTGACTCAGCTATTTAGATTGCTATCGCCAATTCAACACGCTAAGAAGGAAACCATTAGCTTCACCTTCTAGTTAAAGAAAAAAGGACGCTACACAAGTGAATCATAGACAATGCAGATGAAGAATCTATAAAAAGATTTTAATCAGATTTGAGTTATAGCAAGGAGAGGGGAGTCCTGTCTAAAGTCCAGCATTGGACTTCTACGGGTTGTTAACTTTAATGACGACTAAGACGAATGACAATGAATAGCCGCAGCAACAATGGGGTCATTTGTAGAAACGAGCGACGTTCTGTGAAGGATAATGTTGAAATAAAGACAATTGTTTACGAATTTATGTAACAACAACGTTTATGTGTATTTAGTTATAGAGGCAAGAAGTATTTCTATGGTGGTAGAACTGGTAGACAGTGAACTAGAATATGCTCTTCAGAACAATATAACCACAGGCAAATCAATATTTTAAATTCCTTGATTAACTCCACAAAGAAAATCGTTATTATAATTCAGGACTTCAGCACTTTGAAGTATTCTGCTATATAATAAATTATTTTGGTTTAACAAATCATAATGCCAATAAAAACATCAAAGACTTCTTAATAATAGGTTTTCAATTTTAACTTCGTTCTAACAATATACCGAATAAATACCTCTTGGCAGTGACATTTAATAGAAAAGAGGTCCTCGAATTTTGATAACATTGAATGGCTTCTTTACGTTTTCAGGGCCAACTAAGCCAGGAGCCAGATGACATAAGCCCATGTGCCATCGTACAGTTTCTTTTATTATTTTTTCTACCTTCCACCTTGCTAGCCAGACTTTTTAGGGCCTTTTACAGGCTGGCAAAGACAACCTCGATTGTATAGCCAAACCGATGACTTTTGTAGCCAGGCAAGTATCCTCTCGACATGATACTGGTGTAGTATGTCATTTGTATGTTCATTAAACACGTGAGTGACGATATATAAACACGACATTTGCATCCCAACCTACCCATGAATTTATATTGTAATGACGTCTTGGGCAATGTAACTGAACGAACGCAATCAGCACGTCTAAACTTCATTCAAGAGATTTTCGCAAAAAAGAATCTTAGACCAGTTAGCCATAGGTCTCAGACAAATTTTATTATGTTTATTTATCACGTTTTTGTTACCTATTACATGAATCACGTCGTATCCTGCGGTTTGTACCTTTACAATTCTAGGACAAAGAATCATGCTTTTCTTTCCTTGTATGAGTTACACGGGTACCGAAGTACCGTAATATAAGAAGTGTCACTGTGCGTCCTTGTGCGTCACGTCATAGTCCTGTATTTCTCATCTAGAGGGTAAAAATATTAATAAAACTAATACCTATTAATAAATTCGGGTCTAACTACGTCATGCCACCCACGTAGTTGTCTAAGTAATGAATGACGCCCAATTTCTAATTTTGTGGTAGGTAGACACTGATATGGTATCTTAAGAGGAAACAGCAAGGGCTGGAGAATTGAAAAATAGGTATTTGTAAAATCTATTGCTGTCGCACAGTGCCCACAACAGAGTTACAGAGCGCGAAGGAGACAACTGCAGCTTGGACCGAAAATACCTTAAAAATGGCACAAAATCAACGATTCGTAGTCCCCTGATTACTCCTCCAAAACTTAACCGATTTCACTACTTTACTCCTTTAAAAAATAAAGAAAGGCATTGGCCGTGTTCCTATGTTTTTCTTTTTTTATATAATCTCGTCAAATTTGTTTACTGATTATTTGAACACAGCGGAAAATCTGGCTATTTTTTTAGATTTTGAATGTTCATATCTCTTTTCATAATTAATTTATGGGAAAAAGGAAAACATAGAGACATGCCAATAGTTGTCATAGATATTTTGTAAAAAAATTATTGCTCTACTGGCATTATCCAGGGAGAAAACAGGGGAGTACGTTTGTATGGAAAAACGGCCGTGCTGTTTCCATGCGATCCCAATGTCTCTCAATATTGATCAACAGTTAAGGATTACAGAATAGTTATAATTACTAATTAATGTCTATTTGATATTTAAATTGGTTTGTTTCCGTAAGCAAGAGGCAGCAGTCGGTAAAGGATCCACAGAAAATTACTAAAAATAAACCAAGCAAGTATGATTGCTAACTGACTTCTAAAGGCGGTTTGAGCAATTATGGTTCGCTCAATCTTCTCTCAACCTGACTCTGATCGAATATTCGTTTTATTTATCGACTTCAAATATTTGAGGTAGGTAGGTAGTTCTTCATTAGGTCGGTATTTTTAACCGACTTTAAAAATGACACTGATTAGCTACTCCGAGGTTTCTGGTCCGATTTCTGAGATTTTTAACAGACTTCGAATAAAGGAGGTACCTATAGGTATAAAAATTACACTTTCCAGGTAGTCCCATGAATGAATCAGGTCAGGATCTGCTGAAGAGATCCTGGAGAAATTGAGGGAACACTTCAAAAAAGTATATCAACCGCGATTGCTACTTCCGTTTTTAGGCATTGTTTACGCAATCACGCATATAAATAACACGCCTTTAGCCGTTTGATGTTGTACCCACATAAAAGAGCAAAAAAAAAAAATTCGTCATTTTTTAAGGGGGATGCTCCAACCAGCCCGCGAAATTCAAATATTTTTACGTTTTTTGCAATTTGCAGGCCAGTGACATGTTGTAACTTTATAAATATATGAGTTGCGGTAATAACAAGTATAATTTTAAATATAAAAATTATCAAAAAAATCGCTCCATCAGCTCTCACATAGAAAAGCTGCATCATATTAAAATCTCCGAAATCTAACTTCGATGCACCTTTTCTATGTGAGAGCTGATGGAGCGAAGTTTTTGATAATTTTTATATTTAAAATTATACTTGTTATTACCGCAACACATATATTTATAAAGTTACAACATGTCACTGGCCTGCAAATTGCAAAAAACGTAAAAAAAATTGAATTTCGCAGGCAAGCAATCACAATCACCTTAAATGCGTCACTCATAATCGATCATAGATACTGAGAAAATTACGAGATGATGTGAATCCGAGCACGTAAATCTGGCACAACCATACCATGATTGATTTAGTAAAGTCAGAAAAACAATGACAGGTTTAAATACGGCAACAATTTTTATGGTGTCATTTAATAAAAGTGAAGAGCCATCCAACAAAATTTTATGGAGGTAGTTAAACGATTATCAAATATATTTTCATGTAGATACAAGATAAAGGTGCTTAAGTTCATGATTTTTTTTATGGTTTAAACGAGTAACAACCACTAATGACTCCTAATAAAAAGGACAATGACAGGCACAGTGGGACTAAATGTAGCGTTGTTATCATGCAATAAGATAATAAAAACATTTGTATTTATTTATGAGTAAGTTTGTTTAATTTTCTAGTACTTGCATTGGTGAAAGAACAGTTTTTCAAAAAAAATTAAATAAGCGTAACTATGTAATTCTGTCAATAAGATCAAGAATTAATATGCAACAAGGAAAAAGTTGTGCATTCATTAAATTTTTTAACTCAATGTTAACTAATTACTTCATGACATAAAGGTTTCATAATATGATTAAACCTAGAGTAATCTGACCGGAATCATAATATTTTCCAAACCATATATTTATTATGGTATTTATTTGACTAACAAGTAAGTTAAAACTCACGTTAAATCTAATGTTGTAGCAACAGTGGTCAGCAGAAAAAAGAGCACAAAAGAAAATGTGGTGAAGCACGCTTGTCTTGTACATGGATTCCCTTAAACTTAAGACTGGATTATTATGATCAACTAACAGGGAAAAATTTATTCTCTACAGTTTATTTTTTTTTATTAAAAAATCAATCACATGCCTTTATAATATAAATGACAGTCTTATTAATTTACCTTGCATTTTATTCATTCATTTTGGTTCAGATTTGATACATTTAAAATTATTGGACTATCTTTGTTTGAAAAATATAAGAAAAAATAAATAATAAAAGTTATTACTTGAATACCGAAAAAGACAGATGACAGGCTAATGTATTATATAAATAATAGAATATATACGGTTTCAAATTTTTTCAGAATATTTATTAATAGCTTAATTAATGAATATGGTAGGTAAGTCTGTTGGTATACAAATCTTAATATTAAACAAGAAAAGTGAGTGTATAAAAAGAAATAATGTTCTAACCATTGCCTCGTAGTAGTGCTCCATAATTATCAGGCATTGTCACCCATCAACGATTCTAACACAACTAGAATAATAACGCGCGATTAAGAACCAGTTTTAAAACATTCCACCATTGTTAACTTCACACACCTAAAAATACCGCAAATCTAAATATTTATTCCAGTTGACAGAGCAAACAAACCTTGAAATCAATTTGAAAAATAAATGATATTTTCAAATAAATTAAATAGCGTGTAGCAGTGCGAATTGATGCATTTATAATATATATTGTGCATGGGTGTACTCGCACGGTAACGTTATAACTTTATTATTTTAATTAATAAATGGTCTCCCTTTTTAAACCTAAGATAAATGAATTAAATAAAGATTTGCAACCTTAACTACACGATTATAATAATTTAAAAAATAAAAAAATATTATTTGAGAACATACCTTAAAAATTTATGCTAACTTCTCTAACGGAGTTTGGATGTCATGTTCCAATTGTTTTTGAAAAATACTGCTTGCGCTGCATTGGACTTGCAGGGTATAAACCACAGAGTACTTTTATTAATAGGGCATAGAGATCTAACTTCACGGGTTTTTCGGGCAATGGACAACAGCGACATCTAGTGTTCTCCGACGACAACTTTTCTGTATATAGTTATATATATATATATAGGTATATACACAGCTTGCTCATTCCTTTTAGTGTTTTAATAGACTAATAATACATTAGTAAAAAAATAAAACATATTTGTTAAGTAATTTTATTTATTTCACCAACTATGAGGCCTTTTACAGTGTTTTTTACAGTAATTTCTAGACACTTGATATTTAGGTATCGATGTCACTGATAGTATCTTGCTTTCCAGTGAGAATTTTATTAGCTTGGAAATAACACACGGATACACTACTTTAGAATAGGACCAAAAGCAGAAAATGCAGGAAAATAACGAGCCGCACCAAACGAGAATCCAAATTTTTCTGCTAAGTGCAATGTGACACTGACATTTTATTGACGTATTGAAAAGACATCGCACCTTGCAACAAAGTCACAAATAGCCAAAACTGCAAAATCGACCTAAGTATCCAAATTGCGGCGGTAAGACCCCTCTTTGAGGAGTGGCTGGAGAGAAGTCATGGCGTCCTACCGCTTGACGCAGGTCCTCACTGGACACGGAAGTTTCGGGAGGTACCTGTGTCTGATGCGAAAGGAGGAGACGCCTGGGTGTCACCACTGCGAAGATCGCCCGGAGGACACGGTGGAGCATACGGTGCAAGACTGCCCAGCTTGGGCGGAGCACCGACGTGTCCTCACGGCTGCGATAGGCGGAGACCTCTCGCGCCCGGCATTGGTTGCGGCCATGCTGCGTGGCGAGACGGAGTGGGAAGCGGTCAGCTCCTTCTGTGAGGCAGTAATGCTCGTAAAGGAGGAGGCAGGCCGCGAGCGAGAGAGGACAGCGTCCTCCCTCCGCCCCAGCCGCAGTGGTAGGCGCCCACGGCGACGGACGTCGCTCGATGATCTCCGGCCACCGTAGGCGCGGGCATGCGGGCAGCGAGTAAAGGGCAACTCGCTGCCCGACCAAGGACCATGCCCGGGTCGACGGCGCGTTGTGTCCCACGCGCGCCTCAAAGAGCGTCAGCATAATGACGGGGCCCCCCTCTCAGAGGGCCAAAGCCTGCCGGGGTCGCGGGATTATTCCCTTACCATAACCCCGGAACTTAACAGGCTATGAAGGACACCGTGGATTTTAGTCAGTAGAAGTCTGATAGTCCCTCCCGCCCTGCCCGGGGTTGGAGGACTCATTTGATGATTTTACCACGCTAAAAAAAAAAAAAAAGTATGCCAAATTGTTTCTAATGGTGAACGCACATTTAGCCGCACCGCAGTCTCCGCAGTCTGTTCTCTTACCCAATTCTTTGTATGAAGTTCTATGATCCCTCGCACACCGCATCGCAAATTCAAAGAATTCGGTAAGAAAACAGACTGCGGAGACTGCGGTGCGGCTAAATGTGCGTTCACCATAAACCATGCCTTTACTTGGGGCAACAAAGACATCCGCGAAAGTATCTCGAAACTACACTAGATGGCAGAAGTGCCATTGTGTTTATTGGCGGTTTTTCCGTGCGTTTTGGGCCGACACCGTTTCATTGTAAGTAGTGCCCCCTCGCCCGCGACTTTATTGAGGTCTTTTTTCGCTCAAAATCTTGGAGCAACAAAGGCATAAAACATAACAGTCATAAAACTAAATAACTTCTGGTGCAACAAAGTCACAGTTCAGGACATTTTTTTTTTTGTTATATTTTCTTTTAATAAGATTTCTTTGGCAATTAAATACAAGATTTTTACGTAAAAGTATAGCCAACTAAAAAACAATAAATTAAATGTGAAGATTTCAAACCTTCTTTAGATAGTTATCCAGAACCGAGGAAAAACATGCAAAAAAAAAAATTAAAAGTCTTCTCCTGTAAAATTTAAAATGAGCTGCTACGTCTTTGTTCCACCGAAGGTGCGAATGAGTGAAAATTAATGTTACCAGTAGGTAGCCCAAATAATTATAGAATTCTATTAATAATTTGGGAAAATATCGAAATAGAAAAACATACTTATATAAATATTGAAAAACGACAGGGACATCATTAAACTAGAAACGTAATAAAATACATGATAAATAGTAGTATAAAGCTACAGTAGCGACATCTATAGTCAGCAGAGCGCAACTCTCGTATTATAATACTACTAAATTAAAAAATACATCTCTAAGAAGATTTATAAGTTACATTTGGTACTCCACAATTTTTTAGTATAATGATCTAAGTCATGCCAGGCTTTTAGTTAGAAGATTGATGACCCTGGTATAAACGTCGTCTTGCTGAATTATTAAATTGGAGAAATAAATAACGCGAAACAATTATCCACCGCACCGCCAACTGCTACTTGCCAAGCCAACTATACCGCCAGCACTCTGTTCCACCATTGTTTACTAATCAGATAAATCGATGCCACCATTGACAGCAGGATAGGGAGACATAACTGAGGACTAGAGCGAATGAGATAAAAGATCTCAAAACATTAAGTGGTGGAACAGGGATATTTCAGGTTTGTAGTATTTTCAGTATATTTTTAGGATTCGAGAAAATTGTTTATTTGTCATAGCCAATTAGCTTAATCAGCCGTTCAATTAACAACTTATGCTAGCCAGCTTTTCACTTAGGTGGTAGTAAATAACATAGAAAAGGTGCATCATGTTAAAATCTCCGAAATCTAACTACGATGCACCTTTTCTATGTGAGAGCTGATGAAGCGAATTTTTTGATAATTTTATATTTAAAATTATACTTGTTATTACCGCAACTCATATATTTATAAAGTTACAACATGTCACTGGCCTGCAAATTGCAAAAAACGTAAAAAAAATTGAATTTCGCGGGCTGGTTGGAAATGTTCCACGATCATGCTCTAAGTCATAGATATAAAAGATGGACTGCGCCTTCTCTAACCAAAGTGCGCAGTCCATCTTCGAAGCTTCGAAGACCATTTCGTTCGGAAACTTAAACCTCAGCATCAAGCATCGATTTTATCATTTACCCGATTAGAGTTTTATGCAATGAAAAAAAAAAGCATTTATGTTATTTTTGCTAACATTTTGATAACAGTATTTACAGGAACCATAATGAAAATATTCCGACTTCGAGTTTCATATCGATTTCTAGTACCTTCTACAGACGGAGGAGTGGAAAAACTTTGACGTAAGCCGGCACTGCGAGCGAAACGTTCCGATTCAGAAGAAGGTTGATCTGTCACATTAGTTTTCTCAAAACATAGTGTTATCACGACAATTTACGAACGATTAGAAGATAACCGATGTACTGCTGTGCTCAAAATATCGACTATTAAGTTATTTTGGTCTGGATTGCAACAAGAAAACAGCTGTCGAAGATTTTTTGTTTGTTGCGCAATAAATAAAATAATCAACAGCAACAAGCAAAAACAACCGGATCAGCACCTAGCCATCTCCAGAAAAATCAGCAAGTTCAACAAACAATGGAAAAACACAATTTCATGGATAAATTACGGATATTTTTTGGTATAAGACAGAATCCGCCTCAAAACGATTTTCGAAATCCGATTTGGAGTTCCGACGATGAAGACGACGGTGATGAACTTTACACTAGACAAGAAATGGATGGTTTCCATGAAACTATCGACATGCATGAAGAGTTCTCAAGACAGATGTTCGATATGCTCCGATCGTTCGGTTCCATGTTCGGTGATGTTAAGTCATTCATTAACGAAAACCCCTTCGATTCTCTCACAACCATCCATCCTCAGCTGCCAGAACACGGTGATCAGGAACACTTCCACGGAGACAATATAAGAGACTATTACCTGAAACCGGGCTTCCACAATCGTTCTCAGGAGACCCCAGAAGACAAGGATTTGGATGGAAAAATAACGTCTAATGATTTATCAGGACTGTTTAAAAAGAATAGAGACACAAGAGAGACTCCCATGACACCCTTTAATGGAGCATTAGTCCCAGGACGATCATTCTGTCAAACAATTATCACAACCAGTGTTACAAAGCCAGATGGATCAGTGGAAACCAGGCGAATAGTGAAAAATGGCCACGATGTGATTGAAGAAACTGTCACGACAACATCTACGGGTACCGACACACGGATTCCTCCTCACTCACCAGGTTTGGATCAATTATCAAGTCCTGGCATTATTTACAACAACATTCTGTCTGAACTTTCCTCCTTATTTAGACATTTTTACTAATGTTGTTCCCATTTCTGTAGTTGTGTGTGTCTTTGGTCAACAATACCTAAGAGTCCAAATCTCTGCTCAACTGTGACTATGAACAGTATCAAAAAAGCAAACCACATACTTTACAGGAGAGTGATAAATTAAAGTTTTATTTTGACCTAGAATACAGTTTCAGTTTTGATTTTGTTTGATGCAAAACATGTCAAATTAACTTTTTTTTTTAATCTTTGCTTATCTGAAAGTATATTAAACAGACTTTTAATTTCTGCAATAAACAGAAAATGCATGTATTGCAATTTGATACTGTGCAGTTTTGATAGTGTTTGCAGTCACAGTTGAAAAAGCACTTTACATTTGATCTGAGAAATAAGAGTGAATATACACTTTCAAAACACATTAACTTATTATTGTGAATAATTAAAAAGTGGAATAAACTATTAATATTTCTTAAACATTAATGATTGTAGACGTGAATACATTTGTGATGTATTTTTTGTCCTGTGTTCGTATAAAAGATATTGGTGTATTGTTGATTGAAGATTGTAGAACATTTCATAAAAAGAATATTAGTATAAGATTATAACTATTGTATTTTCTCTTTCTTGCAGAGGAAGTTAATTGAAATTGGTAGCTACAACTATTATAGGATTTGAATATAATATTACTGAACGTAGATGTTTAATTATAGCTGAAAGTTTAGTCTAGATTCTCAATAATCTTTTATTTGTAACGATTACAATGGACATGATTCCAATTCAAATATATTTCTTCCATAATCTGTAGATTCTGGGTAGTATAGGATTCTCTCATCTTAATGTTATACCTAATAATATTGATCCAATATATGTCATCTTTTGAAATATATTATAACACAGAATACCGAATGTAACCAGTGTTTTATTTCCTACCAAATAAAGTTAACCATTGCAATACAATAATCTTGGTAAAATAAAAAGTGACACAATGAAACACCAAAATCAATCCCACAAATTTTATTAAATAAATACTTTAGCATTTTCATTAAAATAAACTTATTTAAAATTCAAAAGTCAAGTGACAAAGTTACAAAAATTTCTACTACCTTGTAGATTGTAGGTAAAAACCCTCAGCCACTATGCATATGCAAGACTGAATCTCTCAATTTCAAAAACATTAAAAATTGTTTCACTAAATGTGCGAATTGGTCTGTTCAAATAATAATTTAGTGTAACTTGGAAATCGTTTGTTCTGTTGCCCTAACCTTTTAAAATGAAAAAAAAAAAAAACAAGCATTGCATCATAATTCCGAGGCCAATTTCGTAATATCATAACCCAACAATTTCAGTCATAACTTTGTCGCATCACTTTTGCTCTTGTACATTCGTTGCTTCAGTCGTTCAGTCGCAGTAGCAGGCATCGGCCGTGTTACTCTTGATCCACGTGAGATAGCGGTTGGTCCTTGAGTACACGCCGTACTTGTCAGGCCTGGCGCAACCCTCACCCCAGGAAACCACTCCTGAAAACACGCAATTGAATATTACCTAACAATCCTCAAACTGTTTTCGATCATGGCAACCAATCTCAGCAGAGAACACTCTGTCTTCCCTTACTCTCATAGGCCGATGAGATAGCAATTCGACGCGAACAACGAGAAAAAATCTTCGAGGATGTCCTTCACTCTCATCTCAGGGGTCTACCTGCCACCTGCAACCCACACCAAGCTGGTGAGCTGCGCCAGTTGCGACTGTACGGTTAGAGAGAGAAGCCCGGCTCTCCCCCTCACTTTCCCCCGCCTTATTGGCGATAATCATCTCGCAAAGGGAAGTCAGCGTCTCTTGCGCTATCCCTCTCGACCACGGTCTTAACCACGACTGGAACGAGAGGTTATCCGCATCACCATATCGCAGTGACAAGATCACGGCGCCTGTGTCGCCAAAGCTGAGCTCTCTTCAGAAATGTGCTGCGCCGAGTCATCAAGGCAGTCTCCAGTGATGATAACCGAGCGTCGGTTGAACCCAGGTCGTTTCCAAATTAAGAATATTCTTTGTTCTAAGAACTTGGTACTTACCAACTTGCTGGTACTTCTCAGTCGTCTCGTTGAAGACATGCAGTGGTCCACCGGAGTCGCCCTGGCAGGCATCACGGCCTCCATCAGGCTCACCAGCACACAGCATATTGTCTGTGATTCGTCTGCCGTAGGACCGGTCTCTGCATTCTGCGTTTGATACTATTGGCACTTTCACCTAGGAAAAAAATCGGAGCTCATAGTAGATCCTGTTCTCTGTATAATCTAAACAGCAGTATCCAGATTCGACCTGGTTAACCGATTGTCCTGACAAATTATAGTAAAGCAGCATTACAGACTTGAGGACTTTTCAATATTATTTACACTACACATACAGCTTGCAGCATGGTATTCAAATCCGACAACATTCATAACTTTCAAGTTACGTACATTATTTACCTATGTTTATTTGAAATACTTTTATCTATTTTTATATCTACGTGCGTTTATCAATGAAATATCTGGAAAACACACTCCACCATTAGGTATAGATAGGTAAGTACGAAATGTGCTAAACTATTTCATCAGTTACTGAAAGCTAGCCGTTGAATTTTTTCTAGAAGTTAATTGAACATTTCATACCTCCTGCAACGTATTGGAGACAGAACCGCCTTCATCAGTGACACCCCATCCAATCACAACGCCACAATTGCGTGTGTACGACAGGCCAGCGGTGGGCAAGCAGACAGGTCGCACTCTTAGGTCATCGTCGGGGTCTACGGTGGAACTGCCGGGTGCTTCACTGGTGGGACTGCCCTCGGTAGACGATACGTCGTCATCCCGGAGTAGGCTGCGCTTTACTGCAGCGCTAAGGTCCAGCTAAGGAACAATAAATTACATTCATCATGACTGTTATATGCTTAGCACGACCAATTCTGCTTTTAATCTACCAAGAATTGATGAGGTAATTAATTTCTATAAGTACTATTCGCTTACGAAACTTACGAGTAGACGCCTGAAGAAGAGAAATATTTCTTTTTACAATACATATAAACATTGCATTATTTAGGTCGATGGAAATCTTTCTACATTCTATAATTTTGCCGATTCTTTCGTCGAAAGAACCCGTTTCTACAGTGTCATGCTATGCGTGCTGATATTGGGTACTGTCTCCAACATCAATAATTGGAGAGGATTAGACAGAGTTAACACTTGGCTTACATACCGCATCAGCGGTCCCAAAAGTGCCCCTTGGAGAATGCACAAAAATATCATTCCTACATGACATTACCAATATCTTCAAATCGTTTTGAGGAGATATCTACAGCATTATTAAACAATCTACTTTAATAACTTCAATTAGTTAGGCCACAACACAACAAAGCAAGAAATAATTTAATCGTGAATTAAAATTAGTTGATCCAAAACAAACGAAACAGTGCAAGTAAAAGGAATTCGTTAGCGATGAGGAATGTCATCGCATCGCTGGAAAGTGCAGATTTATCTTAATTGTCACGCAATTCAACTCCAAAACAAATAGTAGTGTGTTTGCCAATTATTTCGTTCACAAACAAGTTTTAATGAGCGGAACGATTTGATAGAGACATAAACACTGTCTTGACACGCTTTGATTTACCTCTTATTAAGTCCACAAGTCTTTAGAATCACGAGTCTATAAAGCTAGGTATAATCAAAACCTCTCTCAACTTCACATTCTCTATCATTTAGTACCTAGTATTAGACGTATTTTTTTGTTTTCCTATTTTTATTCAATCTATTTTGGGCTACCTATGTTAGGGTGTCCCAAAAAAATCAAATTGATATTTTTGTAACGCATACCCTCTTATTTCGTGTGAATGGTTTAAAAACACTATGAAATAAAGTTTCATGTACCTAGGACCACGCTAACCCGTGCCGACTTGCATCGAAACATTTTGTACTTGCACAGTATGGCGCGAGAGAACTTGCGCACATATTATGTGTTATTGCTTGTTTGTGTTATTAAAAACGCATTGTATTCATGTTATCAATACGTTAGTGGAGTTGCAAAGTTCCAAAAAAGAGTCTTTTTTTAATAGGAGACGTAAAACATTAAATCACCTTCCCTCCTAATTTCCCTCCAACGTACAAGTTCGGGCAGTTCAGTTCCAGAATATAAGTAAAATTTATAAAGTGTCAATGAGAGTATAAACCTTTAATATTCGTGAGTGCATTGACGAAATCATAATGTAACTGTGTTAAAAAACATGTATGTACCAAGCTCGGTGGAGGGCTAGATCTTTGTTCATTAAAAATTTCATTATACAAGTAAAATGAGAGTTATGGCTCTCGATTCAGAATTTCAAACAGGAGAATGTAGCTCTGTTGGACGTCTGCCTCTTGACATTTAATTATGTTACCTAAACCCCGGTTCCAATGCATTTTATCAGCAAAAGCAACTTATCAGGATTTGTACTTTTTGAAGTTCATGAAAGCTTTTGAATCAATAGAAAATACCATTTTAAAAGCAGCTTTTCTTTTATAAATTTGTTATACTAATAACAACTGTCTCCTCTAATTTAAATTTGGTAAAAATGTCGAAGTGTCTTTGTCAAAAGCAAGTTTCTTTTTAATTGATAAAAATTGATGACACTTTTCAAAAAAGCCCTTCTATAAGGTCAGATCATGATGCTTTTCTACAAGCTAAACAGAAGCTGCTGAAACTGAGATCAGTTAATGATACGGTAAAAAGAGCGGTTAAGCTAATGCAAGACTTTAAAAAAAATAGGAATCTGTTTAACAGTGGTCTAAAAGAACTGACAACTTCAAAACAGCATAATTATGGCTTTGATTTATTTAAGGATCGTTTTGCAGTAATATTTTTTTTAGGCAACTGTTAAACAGACAATTCTTTGTTATAGTAAAACGGTAACGGTCACTGGTGAACAGGAACAAAAGCAATTTTAATTACAAGAACACAAGCACCTGTATCTTGACTAAAAAACAAACGTTTAAAAGAAAATTCAATGAATCAATCATTGACTAATGACTTTCCTTATAAAAGTTTGTTTTTCTGTCCCTTTTATAACTAATAAATAAAAAATATTTGATATAGTTTTATTTATCTATATATACATACATGTATAATAAATAAAGCTACATTCACCCTGAGGTGTCTTGAGTAACTTATGCCACCCGTACGAAGCTTATGAGGAAAGATTTTTTTTATGAGCATGTTTGTAATGAATTAACTTAAAAACTACTGAGCCGATTTCAAAAAAAAATTCACCGTTATGAAGCTACATTCACCCTGAGTAACACAGGCCACCGTGTGAAGCCGGGACGGGCCGCTAGTTTGTTATAAACGTAGAATTGTAGAATTTCTGTATAGCATCTATTCAAACTTTTTTACTTAAACTTTGACGTCAAGTCGGCACGGGTTAATGTTGTCCGATAACAATAATATTTTATATTCCAGTTTCTATAGTCAAATGTCAAAAAAAGAGAGGGTATGTGTTTCGAAATTCCAAAAAAAAAATTTCGCCCTTATAAGCTGGGACACCCTAACCTATGTATAGTTTTACTAGCCTAATAGCTAGAGCTACTACCCGACTGAAGTTCGAAATTTGTCCCACGGGAACGCCACACCGAGTTAAAAAATGTAATGTTATTCCAGGTTTTAAACTATTTGTGTACCGAATTTTATCCTGATCTGTTCAGTGGTTTTGTGTGAAGAGTAACAAACATCCATCCACCGCCTCAGACTTTCGCATTATATTAATACTTAGTGAGATTTTAGAATGTCAATGCTGTGCCAGATTTACCCTTTCATCGAGCCTCATCAATGCGATGTCGTTGTCATAGGTACCAGGGTTGTATCGCTGATGACGGATCACTTCAGACACTTTCCTGTCAATAGTCTTCGTCTCATTGGGATTCTTGGTGTCGTGCTCCAGTAACCGAATTGTGAGCCGTTCCTTGCGGTATCTGTAGACAAAACAACAAAAGATTAGATTGATAAATTGGAACAAGATTTAAAAACGTTATTGAGATTGCGTAGATTACGAATTGATTATAACCAATTGTTTGTATTAATTACATGATTGTAGCCAGGGGCGATGTGTAGTTTCTGCCTACCTCAATGGCAAGAAGGCGTGAGTTTATGTATGTCTTCATCATCATCATCAGCCTATATTGTTCCCACTGCTGGGACACAGGCCTCCTCTAGGTAGTGGGCCATAATCTACGACGCGGGCCCAGTGCGGTTTGGTGGATGTCACATGTCTTCGAATTTTTGGTTGTAGGACATGCCGGTTTCCTCACGATGTTTTCCTTCGCCGTTTTGAGAGCAATAGTGATGAAATATAGTACACAAAGTAATGCGCCTGGCGGGGTTCGAACCCACGACCTACAACTCGTACTTCGGGACCACTGCTCTCAGTTCTTCAGTCAGTTTATGTATGTATGATGGTGTTACCTATGGATACGATTAAATAAATGGGGGAATTTAGTGCCCTAAGACGGCCATTTTATAAATCTTTTGTTCTTTAAAGTTTTAAAACGGTCACCATGAGCCCGTAGTTATATCTAGTGCTGGCTTCCCAAGATCGAAGCCAAATGGTACCATAAACTGTCCTACTTTACGGCGCGAAAACGGCATTTTATTAGATCATCGTGAAAATATGCACCTGTTTAATATTAACAAAAGCATTGAGATGCGTACGGCAGAGTGCAAGTGGCTTGGCGCCAACTGCACGATCATCATCTTTTCACCTAGGCTTAGATATAGGTAGACAGGTAGGTAAGCACAAATTGGCACCATTCGCTCAACAGTCAACACTGCTTTTGATTTCGATGTGTCTCTGGCACCAGTTACTATAAACAAGATACTTTGTTTCTCTGTACAGAGAGTTAAAAAAAGTAAATGAATTACTATGCCAATGCCAGCGCGATCATTAAGCTAGTTAGAAAGTAGGTACGAAAGTGTAGCAGATGAAATAAAAAAACAATTTGGAACAGTTGATATTGAATAGTGCATCGGTCGTTCATCATAGTTGTGTTAGGCATTTATGAACATGTTATATCCTGCCCTCTTAGCCCAAAAATAAGCAGCAAACGGTGACCTCTGCACTGCCACCGATAGCTCCGTGGAGGTAACATCTAGTCAAGTTTTGGCCTAGTAAAACTTTAATACTGTTGTGCCAGCGATACGAACGAGAGGAAGAACACGGACTACCACTAAGGTTGACTAGGCCCAAAGAATATACCAATAAATGTCTTATTATATCTTTTCTTTGCTCCTGGGGTGTAAAATAAATACATACCCAGTACAATGCGCAGCGGTAAGGACATACAAGTCATTGATGAGGGATGCGCCGCAGAAGAACCTTCCGTTGTACATCAGCATAGCCATCCAGGGGTACTCGCGCTCCTTTGTCTCGTACCCACCCACGATACGCCTCTTCGTTCTGGCTACGCCACATTCTGGAATTTTACAGGTTTGTGTGAGATAAAATATTATAATTATACACTATAGCGTAGTAAGATAAGGGAGGCAATTGATACTCGTTTACTTCGACAGAACTTTTCACTGTCGCCGAGTAATGAGGAGCTCAAACGACTTTTTTATTTCACTTGTCCAAGAAGTCGACGAAGACATCTTTTGTCTTCGACCAGCAATGAAACGAGTCTAGTTACATCAAATATCAAAGATTTTAAAACATTGTCAATATCAAAGATTATTCAGAAACAAAAAGATTAGTTCGTTTCATCAATACTTTGAAATAGAAGTCATTAACAAAAACGATGCTCGCACCAATCTAGTAACAGTTTTAACTTACGACAGGCGGGACAATTGGTTGGTGGATCGTGAACTACGATGGGGCTGGTTGTGGTAGTGCTACCACCTATCTGATTAAGGACCCATTCTAAAAAGTTTTTCTGTTTCTCTTGAGACTCGAAGCTCGCAGCTTGACAGCTCATCACACTGACAAGGCATACCAGCAGGATCGTCCAATTCATTGCAGTAAAGATCTGGAAAAAAATAGAAAATAGTATTGAAGCCGGTAACATTTAGGTATAGGTATTGTAATGGCGAAGGGGGTCTTCTTTTCTCTCATATTTTAGCTCGACAGGTTAGTGTATGCTGTGACTTGGATCTACTGCTGAATCTGAAACACCTACTTAAAAAAGTCGCACTCTTTCGAGAGTCGCGTACCCTGGAAATGTTATCCGACTGCATGGAGTACCTACTGCAGACTTTTAAGCGCTAGAATGGGATGATGCTTTGTTACATTCATTTCAGAATTTTTTATACTGAATCGCAGACACCGGAAAGCAACTCATGAAGACAAAGGCAACTCTTTCAACTAGAACACTTATCCTTAGCAAGCGCTTTCTATATCAGGTCATATCAACAAATTCAAGTGTAATAAAGTTTCCAATGAGTTTGTATTGCTGATAACTTTGACGGAGAATCAAGGACACGACGTGACCGGGTCAAAAAACCCGCTGCGGGTTGCCGATGTACCGCTAACTTAAGATCACTCATCAAATCAGCATCCATTAGCATTTATTTTGCTTTTTAATTCGATCGAGGACTCACGTCGTTGTGGGACCCCCAAGGGACTATACCGAGCTCTTTTATAAATAACAACAATCTTCAAAACAAAGGATGTAGGTAGGTACCGTTGTTCGTGAATCTTCGTAACTCGGTTGAGGTAATAAGATAAATTCTGATCGATTCAAAGAATGTTTTCTCTTCCAATTTGAATAAATGTTTTTTTAAGGTTGAAAGTTGTGTGAGAGTTTTGTTACTACAACAAACCTCTAAGCATGCAGTCCTGACCTCTGACTTTGGTGATTTTTCACCTCACGTTGTAAAAATATTAACGACTTCAATCGTTTGGTTATTGCGCCATTAATTGTCATCTTGAAGAAAATTTTAAATTTGTTCGCACGTTACCACCGCTTTTGAATTCAAATAAGACAACCCTTTACGGAGTAACTACTTGGTAATTCGCTAGAAATCGTCTTACAACATAATCGAAACGGCTATAAATAATCTGTTGAATGGCAAGTGATAGAATTAAATTGAAATTTCCCGATTGGTATGCGTGCGCCGTGCGACTCCGCGGTTCCCGGCCGCTCTAGCTGGTAGAGAGCCGTCGGTTTTCCTGCTCCCCGGTATTTCACGGAAATGAAAGTGTTTCGTCATATATTTATTGACATTTTTAGATTCAGTATGAGATAGTGGATGAAGTACTAGGCTTACAGTATTCTGAAAGACTCGTGAGAGCTGTACTACCTCGCCATGACGTTGTGCATCATGGAGATGGACGGTAAACCTACATACTTTTTGCTAAAACTACTAAATTACTTACTGTGTCTGTTCTATTCTTTAACACGAATACAATAAATTCTTTGCTGTGATTTATAACTAGAAGAAAGACATGCAATCCAAATGAACTAGGTACCTTTCCGCGGTCGTTAATTTAAAATGCTCACCATGCAGGTGTCTCAGACGATACCGTTGCTACTATGTAGGTAATTTTGATTAAAGTATAAAACTAGCCACATTTTAGTTCACATCTATTGATACTTAAAAATCCGCTGTAATTGTAGGTATGTATGTTATTAATAATAATACATATATCTAGGTTAATTCGTTAAAACCCGGCACAATGCGGGCCTTCTATAAAAAGGCAACTAATGGATTTTCCAATTCTACTCGTAAAAACATTTCGGAGAAATTAGATTACTAACCGTAATGATTGTAAACACAACACTGCACAACACGACCACGAATAAAAAATCAAGATTAAAAATGAAATCGGAACTCACGAGTAGGCAACAGTTAGCAGTGCGTAAGGAGGAGGACGAATGGCGACGTTGCGCCCGCGCCGGACACACTACAGATCGCAGGCAGACGGAGCCCAGGCCACTAACACTTTCTCCACCACGTTTCACTTAGTCCTGCCCACCGTGGCCACGGTATGATGGTCCTAAACCCGCACACCCACTTATAAGCAACCCAGTAACGTTGTAACAAATTCCATAAAACAATTTTTATGGAATTATTATCTGTAATGGTGTAATTAGTAGCATTAGCGAATCATGAGGGATCCTAATCGATGCCTACATGCGATAGTAAGTGATCTGTTTGTTGTGTTCGATATAAGTGCAACCAAGTGGGTTTAAATGCAACTCTCATTTGTCAGTGATCATAGTTATCACGCGGTAAATAGGACTTTTATTAGAGCATTACATAATGTTACATTCTGGAAAATCAGTAAGATGTGGCCACCTGGGATAAAGTTGATTTCAGGTTTAATTGTCTACCAGATAACATGAATTTGCTGCAGTACAATCTGCTATTTAGTTTTATATACCCATAAATATCCAGCTAGATCTGAAAGAAAAAGAAAAATTAAAGTTTAGGATTATTTAACTTACTGCTATTAGTTTATTGATAAACGAAATATTTTCTATTGCTTAAGTATTTCTCTGGCCCTCTAAGGGCCATTTAAATAGGTACATTATATGACAAAATAAAATTTATAGCAATAAGCATCTAAATAAGTATTTATGTTATCTTTCCGTAGCAATTAGAGATTGAAAAACGAAGTCTATTCCAAAATTGCTAATTGTATACGGGTAATCCATATGAATAGTTAGATTATAAAAGTGACCTGACCAAGAATTATTATGTTTTTCAAATAAGATAAAATACAAATACACAGTTCAGATAAAATTGTTATTTTACCTACCACAGTACTGTGAAATTTTGGAACGCAATCAATCGTAGTATATTCTCTTGCTTTTAAGAATATGTCAGGCATTCGTAACTGAGAACAATAGTACAGGTGAACCACTTATCAAGTTATAAAAGGAAAGAACGAAGAAAAATTATTTTATTTGTTATAGACTTATTTTCACGGCTAAACCACTCATGGAGCAGATTGATAGCAAGAACTCTGGAATGATATGTAGAATGAGCACAGTGCAATGTTCTTCAAGAAAAACGAAATATTTGCTATGATTTTACCGCCATCTATCGGTGATCCTACTTAATCGCATTTTCCGAAACGGTTACTACTATCTCAGCCATTCTCAGCTCAAAACTCATAGTTTTAGCATTCTGTTTATGAAAAGATTACATAATCATCCTAACTCCCAACATGAGTCAGAACTTATGAATTCAGAACTAATAGTGAGTAAGTAGGGTTCACTCGAATATTTCGGGTACGGGTATTTTCGTTGATGGACTTAAGTATAATCAAACTCCTAACTATACTCTGCCTGCGATTAAATTGTCTATTTTAAATACCGTCGTCTATAGTTTTGGTCAATTCATGTGACATGGCACCATTTAGAGATGATCTTTTATAGAAAGAACCACACAGATTTGAGAGGACCTAGCTGTGCAGTTACTTACTGCAAGCATGACGTGTCAGAGACCGCTGAAGCTCAACTCAATACATATGGAAAATCTAAGATACATGTACCTAGATAAACTGAATTACTTGTCTTTAGTTTTACTAGTAGCAGAATTCTGCACCTTCCACAAACACTTAGCATTTTTGTACATTTAGCTGTTCGCCAGGTCAAGTCAGGTTTTTTATACGTCACATTGTTTTGAAGTCTCATTTACAAACTAAATTGAGTGCAATAAAAAAGTACCGACTTCAAAAACAAATACAAAAAAGTTTAAAATAACCTTTCTTTCGGAAGTCGGTGGCTTTGATTTTTTTTTATTATTTCATTGACTATTGCCACCGACTTCCGAAAGAAAGGTTATTTTAAACTTTTTTGTATTTGTTTTTGAAGTCGGTACTTTTTTTAAAAAAAGTTTTTATTTTACCCTTTTTAGTTTATTTATTAAAACCAAATTCTTGTAAAATACAAAGTTTTCTTACATGATGTGCACTAATCTTGTAATCCGTCACAACGAAAAAATCCATATCTCTAAAACTACTGAACCGATTTTGATGAAACTTGCAGTATACCCTAAGTTGAACAATACTTAATACAACAAAAAAAGAATTACTTAAATCGGACTTGGAGTTCCGGAGATATGCGTGCACAAACATAAAAACATACATACATACATACATACACTTATGAAATTTGGTACATTTGTTCAGACGCTGATATAGACTAACATATACGAAAACTGGGCAATTCTGATAATATTACATACATACGGGTCGAATTGATAACCTCCTTTTTTTTGAAGTCGGTAAAAAGGGAATTAATTTGCAACTGTAGCGCTGCCGGTGAAAAATAAAGATCTCTGCAAAGTTAACCATGATTTATGTTTCATCTGTCATATCATCCAAAACTACCAGTCTCACAATAAACCATTGTTTATCATTCTTTATGATAATATCAAAGAAATATAAAATTTCTGACAGAAGCACTTTTTTCTCACGAAATTGAGCTCACTTATTCGTGTTTTTACCGTATTAATTCGTTATCTGCATTTTGAACTAAGTTACAAGAAGCTTTTACATTTTTGCCCGCTGTGAAGGCGCCATACCACATTGTAACTAGGCCAAGCAAGCAGTATCGAGCAGAGACAACAATAAATTCAATACTTGTTCCAACGAGATTCCATTGATTTTAAAGTAACTTTTCCTGTGAAACAGGAATTACGGGAATCACGTAATACTCGTACGATTCAAATAAACACTGCGTGATCTCAAAAGTAAATCTTTGCTTATTCGGTTTTGTCTATCGATTTAATGTTTACTAGTCAGAATTAATAAAGTAACATTTCAGGATTAATTTGGGGATATAAATAAATGGTCCCAAAATAGATCCCTGAGGGACACCTCATTAAATCTGTGACAACTGACGCCATTACTTAATTTAAACCACTACATGTACCTTTGATCTTAGAGAGAAGAATATTGATAAGGATTTATAAAGGATATTGCTGAATCTGTTCCAGATTTCAACTGTGAGACAACTTGCAGGTATATCAAAAGTCTAATATAAGGATTGACCAATCCAGTTCACTTTTAAGTAAGAAATTTCATTTCTACCTTTATATTGACGCAAAGGCAGAAGCCTAAGGACCAGGAAGTGCTACATTTTCTATGGTCAAGATAATTATACCAGTTTCTTTTTTTTTTGTCGTGGTAAAATCATCAATGAGTCCTCCTACGCAGGGCGGGGCGGGACGGACTGTCAGACTTGTACTGATTAAAATCCTTCCATAGCCCTTTATGTTCCTGGATCACAGTTACCTGATGAGACAGTCATGTGACTCCGGCAAAGATAATGATACCATACATCATTTTTTTTGTTTTTTTTTTTAAAAAAGAACCTCCTGTATGTTATGATACCAAACAGCCCAACAGGTATTTCTCCACACACAAAGAGATAAATTCCGTGATGGTCCGTAAAACTGTTGCAATTGAGAGAGGTTGCAATGTAATCAAAAAGTGGAACATTACATGGTCAGACAGTATGCAGGCCGATACCGGCCTTACCGGGCCAATGCTGAGCCAAGTGTGTCAGTGCATAGGGTATGTTTTCACAGATTATGGAGGCATCAATAAATATGATATAGTAGTCTTTACCACTGGTTTTAATTAAAGGATTTCCGTTCGAGTTTTTTTCGTATTCAGTAAAATTGTTCCCGGTTTTTCAAAAAGCATCACTAGCTACTTTTATTAGGATAGACTTTAAGATGATATTCATTTGAAGCTACAGGGTCTGCCTAACCATAACTTGACAACTGCTTACGGCGGAAACGGAAAATCTGATTTTGTATCATATCTACATTCGGACATCGTCGTGTTTTCACCCATCTCGTCAGCCACATTGATCACAACAAATGGATGTATGAATCGTTACGTACCACTAGGAAGGTACTCAACGAATCCACCAATCAACCCAAAACTATTGATTGATGGACCTTTTCAAACCTTTTAAGATACTAATAAGCAAAATACAGCAATCGTTCTGAAACTTTATTTGTCACCATTGACGATGACGAAAAAAGCAATAAAAATTAAAATTGATTTCTCGGGCACAAAAGCTACGTAAGAGAAAGTGTTTAATAGGTAAACTAATACGACAAAAGATAAAAATAACTGCCTGGCGGAAATTAAGAAAGTGATAACTTTCTTGAGACTATAAAAAAATGCGTCACGGAGGTAGGTAATTCATTTATTTCTTACATCAAAAGTACTATGAAAAAGGAGGCTCGTAGCCTCGTAGATAAAATAATAATCAACGCACAGTTCGCGCTTGCCGATGTTGGTCTGTGGATGGATGACCATCCATCATATCGAGTTTTCTGTGTGGCTCGAAAAACAAGTAAAGCTGTTGGTCTTAGACTAGTTCCCGGCTCGAATCACGGCTGCTTTATTTGTAGATATTATAATACGGCTGTAACTGTTGGTCAAAAGCTCGAAAGTCTATAACAATCAGTCTTATCAGAGGGGTATCATATAACATTGTTACTGGTTTGCGGAGATCAGACAGATATCCCCTCCATCTAAAATACTGATATTCAGCTGCATCTGGTTCTACTGGAAGCCAACTTCAACATTTTGGGAAAAGACAACATAGATCAATGGAATGGATACTGTGCATTTGATTCAGGACTTACATTTACATATTGATAAAATTAAGAAACCATTGAACCCCAGCTGAGAGAACTATCGATTTGCATTCGATTTTAAGATCAATGAGAAAGTGAACTTTTACCTTCCGAAATAGGAATAGCAGCGTTAGAAAAACTAAATTAAAATACCACTCCTCAAAAGTCTAATCTGAATTTTAGAAGCTCTTGCTTTTATTAAAATTGTAGACCTTGTTGGTACTAAGGTGCAATGGAATAGGTACCGTAATATCGTAATATAGTCCGGTCAATTTAGACAAAAAAATGTGAGTGAAATTACATAAAGTCCCAGCAAGCTGAATTTTTGTGAAGTTGTTCAAAACATAATTATAAACAATGTCTAGAAGTTCCCCATCATTCCCCTGTAAGGAAAAAAAAATATTCAAGGTCAAAGGTAAAAAAAAATAGTTTTTCGCGATTTTCAGCAAAACGGTAAGTTTTATCATACAAGTACCTCAGACAAAAATTGTAGATCATAAAATTATCTATAAAAATGTGTTAATACTTTTTTTCTTACGAGCCACCGTTTCAGAGATATAACGATTCAAAAAGTTATAAAAGTTTTTATCGTCATACGCATCTAATAAGGTAGTGTACTTAGCGCGTTTTTTTTAACGTGGTTTCCCCAGTAGGCCTACTCCACGGGTCAGTTGTGATCCTGTTTATTGTAAAACTATTGCAAAATGATGGAAATGTTCAAAGATTGGGAAAGATAAAAGCGATGTAAATGAAAAAAAAGTGTTGAAGTTTATTCGTCTCATTCGTAAGTTTCAAATTCTTGTTCTTCTTCTCGATCTTCTTCTCCTGCTTCTTCATCATCTTCATTTTGGATGCAAGTAAATTTAACACAGGGACAGGCACGCTTTTATCTTTCCCAATCTTTGAAAATTTCCGTTATTTTGCAATAGTTTTACAATAAACAGGATCACAACTGACCCGTGGAGTAGGCCTACTGGGGAAACCACGTTAAAAAAAACGCGCTAAGTACACTACCTCATTAGATGCATATGACGATAATAATTTTTCATAACTTTTTGAATCGTTATATCTCTGAAACGGTGGCTCGTAAGAAAAAAAGTATTAACACATTTTTATAGATAATTTTATGATCTACAATTTTTGTCTGAGGTACTTGTATGATAAAACTTACCGTTTTGCTGAAAATCGCGAAAAACTATTTTTTTTTACCTTTGACCTTGAATATTTTTTTTTCCTTACAGGGGAATGATGGGGAACTTTTAGACATTGTTTATAATTATGTTTTGAACAACTTCACAGAAATTCAGCTTGCTGGGACTTTATGTAACCTCGAATGTCTAAATTGACCGGACTAATATAGGTGTGGCTTTTATACTAAGCCTATAGCCGTCTCTATCAAAACTCATCAAATCAGTCAAGCTTACCAAACAAACAAACTCACTTTTGCCGTAATAAAATGAATTGTATAACAATAGTAATTCGATATAATAAAGTGAGTAGGCGTGCCTCGTTATCTGCCACATACGGGTGGCCCGTCGCCTTGGCACCGTTGCACATATCTTCTGCACCACGCGGCTCTTTCCATGAAATTAACCTTCAACAACAATCACAAGGTCACCCAATGTTTGTCTAGACGCGCTGGTGGGTAACCCTATGATAAACATTTCGTAAAACAGGGAAGTAACCCAGATAGACGACATTTGAGGTTCAAGTATCAATGTTATGTCAACTTTGGTTTTTTTTGAAGGTTTGTATGTTTTCCTTTGTTTATCTTCCTGTGTTTATTTGTAATCAACATTCAGGTTAAAATATTTTTTAAGAGCGTTCGCGACTATTTTTCCGAGACAATAAATTATTACAGCGGTATTTACGCATGCTGGCATTACGCACAATGGTAAATCATAATATCAATTACAGTATTATTCCACACGACGTAAACATGAAAGTAGAATGGCACCGCGATGTTTTTGTGGCGGCTGCTACTACGTTCATGTTTGTTCCGAAATATCAACAATTGCAAAACGTTTAAAATACACCGCTTTAATCCTGGCATTACGTAAAAAGTTGGGTAAGATTGTCCAAATATAAAATTAAATTGAACCACTCGAGCCATCCGGCACTGGGTGAAATTATATGCAGGTTGCGTAACGTTCAAAGGCGACTTTCTGCAAGGATATCTGCGCACTACGCGACCCACTCACGGACGACTTCGCGACATCCTTTCTATACACACAATACTCAAATACCAGGTTATTTTAAGACGCACTTCTTAAAAATATGCTAAACTAGCCACGCAATCATAACAAAGTTCACACGCATGCATATTTATGATATATCATTGATAAAACCTTAAAGAAAACACAAAAATCTATGGTTTCCTTTTTGCAAAACAATAAAAACATCAACATTGGAAAAGGAATTTTATGTAGTGAAGCGCTACTAACTCAATTTCACCAAAACTCGTCGCTGCATCTTGCTAGCCAAGACATAAAAAATTCGAGACGATTAATTAAACTAATTGAACGTGAAAGCGATCCCATTCATTATTAAATACTGCACACTTATAAGGAATGCAACGGTACCCATGTTCGTTAAAGGGAGCCCCTATTAATTAGTGACAAAATACTGCTCTACCGAGTAATAATATGACATAACTAATTACGGAACTTGATTTTCCGCTACCGGTCGCTCGTGAATGGCAAGCCTTGTGTTGTATATAAGCATCTTTAAGAAGGGGGCTTGCCTCGTGGCTGGCGGATGATGAATACCAAATCACCCCACCGTTAAAGATAATATTTGTCAAACCAACCCGACATAAAAAACTATTCAAATATACATTCAATATAAATATTTAAGTTATTCAAAATAATAATCTGCCACAATAAATTGAAAATCATAACATTACCTATAAATCTACAAAAATAACACATTTCCATTCATCGAGTGCAACTATCACGGCCAAAGCTCATTGCATACAACATAGACCTTGTAGCAAGCGCAACCTATGCAAGTATGCATGAATATATCTCCAAAAGTAGGACAGATTAGAAGAATCAATGATGGCCACTGCATCGGGTTGCTCAATCTGCTCTTCGTCTCAAGGTCATTATCTAATTCGCTGGTCCTTCCACAATCCCCGCGGGCTCGCGAGTGGGGTGACGCGGCCGCCGTCACTCGCTCAGTCGTCGCGTTGCCGTGAACTTGGCCTGATCTGGTCTGTCACACTGGCCCCGAGGCCTTATCGGAGGCGCCGCCCACGGCCTATAATAGCTGGGCCGGCGTCTCCCCCTGACTATAGAGTGGGCTGTGACTCCGACAGACATGTTTCGCGTCCTCTGCTTCCTCGCTGCTGTCGCCGCAGCCGCCGCCTGCAGGCCCTGCAGTGAGTGTCCCTTTATTATCAACTGCAGGATTTGTTTCAGCCGCTTTCATTATTTTTGTGTTTTAGTGAAGTGCCAAAAAAATTCGGTTCAAATTTTTTTGGAGATTGACAATATTTTGTCCTGAAATATTTTCTCGATTCTTTATGAGAGCTTTTTTACCTAGTGGTGTTTCCATAGTTGATATTAATTAAACAATCTTTATAGTTTCGGTAAGTAAAATTAATTTTATTCCTGGGGCTGACCCCTTGACTCAGTGAAGTGGTTTCGTAACTAGTTTTTTCCATTATGAGGTATTTGTTGTGACAAGTGAATATTCTTACACAAATTTTAATTTATAATGTCTTATTCAATAGGCATTACTTCAGTTTTGGTTATGTCACAAAATAAGTGCTAATAGTTTGAAGTGCTTTTAGAGAGCGGTCAGTTACTGGCGACGCTTATTGGCTTACGCCTGTAGAGATAAAACCGCCAAGACATTTTCACAAGTATGTTAAGTGCCCCGGATGTGTAAAGAACGTCTTCGAAATGTTGAATTTATTGTCTTGAACCGATTAACAATTACTTACATCCACAACTTTGATGTTAAAAGCCTTTGGATTCACGAGCATACCGTTGAAATTGGTGCGAAGAAAAAAAGGCTTATCTTTATCGCACTTTTGATCGCATTTCGCGACCCAGTTTTACGATAATAAATAAAGTATGTTTGTAGTAACAAAAAATGCACGTATATAGTATGAAAAAATATATTATGCATGATAATGAATTCTATTGCAACTGTAGATCCAGATCATCTTGGCGCGAATGTTTGTTTACTAACATTGCGTTCTCTAATATGCTAATGAACGTTTGTACGTTCTACGTTGGCGTCTAATGGATTAAATTATGTTTTGTATTAATATTCAAAGTGAAAATGCTCTTATGTTGGATTCCTGACAGATTGCATCAGCTTTGGAAGGATCACAAAAAAAACGTTTAGAGCAAAAAATTGGGCATTATAGAGATAAAATAGAAATAAAAATCCTACAAATCCTAAGAAGACTCGGGCATTAAGCTTAACGAAATGGAAAGGAATAATGGTAATCGATAGAAAATTAAACGATGAACAAAACGCTGAAATCCTGACGAAAATGTGAAAAAAGAAGAACATTAGCAAAAACAAAAGAGTCACTAAGATCAATACCAGTTAGTTAAAAAATCTCAGGTGTCACTTGTGATTTGCGTGGTCTTACGTTCATAACAATTGCTTAATAAATAACTCAATCTCCTCTTGACATTGTCCGCATGACCTGCTTCCTTCTCAAAGGAAAAATACTAGACAGGAAAAATTTAAAGCCAACTCTATCTAAACTGATTTATGTAATGCGTCAAAAACCCCGTTAGAAATTTTCGGTACAAATAATTACTTCGCGTAACGAGCGTAAATTCCAAAATGCTTAAATTAGTCTGCGATTTTCGATGCGAAATGAGGCATAGGCCCAATCACTAACATATGTAGGTACAAGGTTCTGGTGCACGAAATTGTACTACCTAAGTATAGTTAGTTGAATCATTCACTATTACTCCAGTTAAGATTTACGAATGATTCACACCGTTTTCATTAGATACATGAAGATGCCAAGAAACATCTTAGTCTTAACAAATCCGTATCTTTCCCTGATATCAAAACTTTAGTTCTCTCCTTGAAGCCCTAACTTCATATCCCATCTTCCAGCTTGTGGAGTTGCTCGGGGAGCTCGAGTGGTTGGTGGAGAAGCTGTCATTCCTGGAGAGTTCCCCTGGTTGGCAGCTCTGAAGAGAGATGGCAAAGTCATCTGTGGAGCCACTGTGGTTGCCAGAGACCACCTCATCACAGCTACACATTGTGTTCACGGGTAAGTTTCCTGAACATTTCGTAATGGCATCGTTACACATTTTGACGGCGTTAGACAGACAGGTTAGAGAGGATAAACCTTTCAGTTAACAAAGCTAACATTAAGGACTGCTCTTAAGTATAAAATATACAAAATTAGTATTCTGAAAGTACAAAGACTAAAATTATTGTAACTTGCTAATAGAAACAAAAGAGTAATTTTATAATCCCTGTCCTTTTACCGAAACAAGAAGTAGCAAGATCCGATAAAATTGTTAGAATACAAAATTTTGTTGATGGTATTATTTATTAACAAAACAACTGTGTCACAAAACCACAACCTCTTAATATTAATTATAAATATTAATTTCCGTACCAAAGACATCAAAACACTCGTCTAAGCTCTCAAATAAATCCGATACTTCAAAATTACGTTTTCGCGAGTCATACTGCTATCAGGTAAAGGTCCCATAACCTTGATCGTCACTATGACTTTGACCTCGTAACAAAATGGGCGTAGCACGTGGCTTATCATTCAAAACAAAGCTAGTTCTAGGTCGTGTTGTAAGGTTGAAATGGACTCTATGAAACTGTTAAATGATAAATTATTTAAATCAGGAGAAAAGACAGGGAATCATGCTGATGACCTGTTTTGGTTCCCAAAGTGCGAATATTGGAGTCTTTGACAACAATCGTTTATGCTAAGGAGATGCTATAATTAAAGCTTTCAAAATATCTCATCATTCGATAATATAAAATCTACAATGTCAACAGTAAAAGTTACAACAATAACAGCATTGACCTTATCTATCTCAACACACCCTAAAACTGCAGCTTTGTATTCATTAACATCTCAATTGCGACAGGAATGATGACATTTCTCAACACCTTTTAAAGATCAATATGCAGATATTGAATATCGTATAAATAAAAACAGAAGCTTAATCTGATATCAATCTTGACCTCTTGCAACGCGAAATCCTTACAAGGTGATATAATAATACCGTATTTGTAAATTTTACACTCTCTAAATTTTAATTCAAAGATAAAATGTGATACTGTTATGTTCACACCATGTTAGGAAGTGAGAAAGCAATCGAAAATTGGAAATCGAAAGTAGAAAACTTTAAAAAAAGAATTGTCATTGAAGTCGTCTGTGTTTGAGTCTTTAAATAACGCTGCAATGTTTGTCGACTTGCGATTCTCACAGCTCTGAATTGAGTTCATCTCAGAGATAATTAACTATGTATTGAGAATACTTTTTATTTTTTCTAAATATGTATGTAGCTCTGATACTTTGTTTGAGTGCCTCTGAGCACGTTTATTTAATGAAGTAGTTTTTTTCTGTTCCATTTCTCCGACACCAAAAAGGAGGTCAAATGTCATATTCATTCGGTAACCCATTGAACGATCTAACGTTTTAAACCTACACCAATCATTACAGCCTCGGGAGACGCGGCGATGGCCCACTATTTATGATTTATTGGCACATAACTTTCTATAATATCAATTTACATGTGCAAATCAAATTATTAGTCATACAATTGACATGAATATCTCATCATAAGATAATAATGGTTTTATGGTTCCGTTGCTTTGGACAATCTGCAAACAATAGTCTATGTAGGTGAGATCTAATTGGTGAAAGTGTATTATTGACTTGAGGCTTCAGCAAGTCATGTGTCATCAAAGAATTTGTGATCAAAGACGTGTGAGCACCTGTCGCCTGTCGGAAGTCGTTGTGAGTGCTTAACAGCTTCATTTAATGGGGATGGCAACTCAAAGCTAATCGTAGATGGCGCTGCGATAGTTGGTCCCCACGTCTACCTTGTACAAAAAAACAAACAAGATTATTTGTTATAAAAATTGAGTATAAATACAAAACAAATATGGAAAATTATTCGTCCATGCAAGTACTATATAATAAAAGAAGAATTAAGACGCCGCGGCGCATCTACAAGAGGAAAAAAGTGATTTAATTGAGTGGTTATACATTTGATTTTACCGTAATAAATCCACAATTACTTGTAGTTGAGGTTTCAATTTTTGAGTTTAGGTATGTTTTACCTGTCCTCTCCTTTATCAAGAATATAATGCTGGTTTTGACTTTCTATTTTGATAAAATATCATAATGTTTTAAGTCAGTAATTTTAACCTTTTTTTCTATTTAGATTCGAGAAATATCACAATATATTTAATTTCTTAACACCACAACTATTACAACACTCGTTCCAGGTGATAATTCTTCGATTTTCGAGCGATGCAATACTGGTACTTAACCTCCAAAAGAAAAGTAGATATTATTTTGAAAAGTGTATTCCATCATTTTTACAGCTTATTACACAACATCTAGTCATTTTACATCAATAAATGGTTTTTTTTCTGAAAATTCCTTTGATTTTACAGTTCTTTGGGGACCAAACTGTCATTTTCACTTTGACACTTGCCTTCCCCATTCTTTATGAGGTCAAGCTCAATCATTGTATGCTGATATTTGATGTGCCTTGTCATCTAACGCACAATATGATAATTTTCGTCCAATGAACTTACGTCGGGACCTCAAAAGCTTTCCTCTAATCTAACTGTTAACTAACCCGAAACAAACAGTCACTTTCATTGACCGTAAAAAGTAATTTAATTGGTGCCATCTTGATATGAATCATGAATGAAAGTACCATAATTTTAAATTTGAACTCTCACCTCTCCTAATTCTCAGTGATAGATGCCAAGAGTGTAACGTTAATGCAAAAATAAGATTTGGAAAATAATTATGTGTATATATGTGTCGAATGTTGATGCTTTCAAGTTTACTTGCCGATATTTTTGAACAGGAGCCAGTGATTACATAAATTGTCTGCATTGCCAGCTACTAATAAGCAAAGGGGTAAAGCAAGTTCTACTGTTAACCACGAATTATTTTGTTGGAAACCGGTACACTGGCGACGGAATGTCCCGCGAGGGTTCCACAAGGAACATAATTAGGACCGAACTTGTTTTATTTCTTCCTGGATGCACAAAATTATCTAAAGTACCGTTTGCGTCATTTCGGCTTATTCAACGTTATTGCAAATAAAAACTAATTGCTTGTACAAACATGGACTAATAAGGAAGATATTTCCGTTACTCAAATAAATATTTGGTTATTTATAAATTCAAAATTTAAAATGTCACTTACGGGATATCTTCCGTGATTATTTATTTGTTTGAGTTCCCGATATTTCGACGCTGTTGCAAGCGCCATGATCGCGGGTTGAAATTTTGAGACAAACCGTGAAAGCTTAAAACAGTATTTATAAATTCGTTTCAGGCCCGTTCATCGTGTTTTATGACGAACTCTGAGTAAGGATTAGGATTCCTTGAAAGTCTCCGGACATACAATGATTTTAATGGTCACAGTTCGAGAGCAAATTCCAATAATGTTGCTGGCAAAATAATACATTTCCACTTTCATTTGAACAATTTCTCGTAATAGAAACATTTACCAAAAAAAATTAAAAACATCATTAATTAAACCTGTCCAACCTTACATCACCAAGAAAAATGACCTCTGTTTCCAAGATCATACGGAACCCAACTCCTTTTTTGAAAACGAAGAAACAGTTACAAAGAATGCAATGCATTTAGTTTAACTTTTCTCGGCCCTTGGTTTTAGTGATGTTTTAATTAATTTCATGCAATCCGGATAACTGTTAAAATCTGATAACGTTGCGTGTGTTATGTGTACCATGCATGTTTATATGGTAATGAGCATTGCCTCCTTGTGGGATATGTTTTATGACTTCGCTTTTGACCCTCAATCCTGCTTTCCTTCCATTAAGAGGGGCCAATAAAATACTGTTGCAACCGCCCAAACATTTTTATTTATGTCAATTTGTTACTTACGCATTTTTATTGCGAGGGCCACTTGCAACTTTCTTATTCGATTTTCGACAATCGTAAAATTACGGAAATCGCAATATTGTCTGGGTTTAACTGTAAATGTAGCTCATCAAAAGAAAAAGTAAAGATATTCTTTGTCTTATGAATTAGAAGTTGAAATAAATTCCCGCCAGGCAGTGAATGCAGTTTAACTGCACACCACCCACCAAGACCATAATTGCACATCCCCAATAATATGCTTATTTTTTTTTTTTAAATATTAGTCCGAAAAATAGATTCTCAAAAAATATTTGACCCGTAGTTTTTAGATACAACGCTTCTAAAAATCACAAAACGTGACTCGGTCCATAGAATTTAACAAGCATTATTATGATATCACAAGACCCCATTCCCGACTTTTGAAGCGTTTTATCTTTGTCAATAATAAATACAAATACTGTAACTGGTGGACTGAACAAATTTAGTACCTAAACCTATTCTCTTATTTAATATCCATCAACACCATTCAGAAACCAGTTATTTTCATGGAATTTTACCTTTTCGAAACAAAGGATCTTTGCCGCAATATTGATTTACATAACAAGTACAAAACATAGCCCTTAAGGTCTCAGAGAACAATACACAAGTGACCTTTATGACACACTTTCTTTGTAGTTACATAAAGACCCTTTATTAACAATCTTACAAAATATTTACGTTGTAAACATATCCTGCGCTGACCCTGGTTAGTACTTTAAAATAAAAAGTATTGTTAATTGTTTGGAATGCTGTTTTCTTAACTTATGAAATGAACTTTGTTGTACCAATCACAAAACCGCAAGATGTTTTTTCCTCGTATTCTGATGAAGACGAAGAGTTTGCTATTACCGATGCTTTAAATAAAAAAATAAATATTGCAAATAGGTTTTGAAACTAAAGGAATAAATACAACGTGTAACGTTAATAGCGCAAAACCTCTCGTGGGGTAACTCAGCCCATGTTACTGAACAATGTTTGATTGATCAAAAACTTTTGAAAAAAAAAAAAAAAAACGTACAAAATGAGAAATTGATCGAGCCCATCAGTATGAAAAATCTTTTTTTTTAATACGGAATAAAAGTACGGAAGGCTGATGAATTAGGCTGGGGAATCACAGATTGCGTTTTCTCTTGGTATACATGATGAGCCGATTTCTGCCACAGCAGTATCGATGGCTTTCAGAGTGGTTGACACTGATATGCCCTTTCGTGTCCAGTGACGCAGTGACTCGCATATCCAAATTCAGACGTAGAACTCCGAGCACAAAGCGGACTACTATTAACTAACATTAACCCCAATAAATGCATATCAAAAAGTTTCTGCTCGATGAAAGGTTAGAGGTGTCCCTCAGGGAAGGATTTTAGGTCCTTTCTGTAACGAGGCGAAACAGTTTCGATGGATAGGTTTACCATATTGTATGAATTCTTTAATTTTAAAAAAACCGGCCAAGTGCGTGTCGGGCCACGCACAGTGTAGGGTTCCGTAGTTGCCAATCAAAATACTTATGCGAACTAACTAAACTGATTCGCTGAATTTAATTTAAAAAAGAAGAATTTTCAAAATCGGTCCAGGAGTCTTTGAGAAATCGGGGAAAATACATAAGAAAAAAGATTACAAGGAATTTAGAACCTCCTCCTTTTTTTGAATTTAGTTAAAAATAGTTGACGATAAAAACCTACCTATCCCCAAAAAACATACCTATAAAAGCTGTAAAAATAAAGTTGACAAACTTACATTTGCAGTTGTCTCCGATACATTTTGTTTAATAAAAGGGTGAATTGCCCAAGCAAAAAAATACACGGCAAACCTGAGAACGGTAGTGCAATGTGCTGATTATTAATTATATATATTTTTTCTCAACAACGTAAGTATTTCTCTACCTTGGCAAAAAAAATCATTGGTATCTACCCTCTAATATACCCAAAAAAAAAATTACAAAGTGTTATTTTATCATCACGGTGACCTGTCCTGAACCCAATTCCGCTCATAACATACCTTCTCCTGCAAATACATTCGTAATATGGATTTAAATTGATTTTGTTATCATTAAATTATAATATATTCGATCAAATAAAACAATTTTTGTTTGTTTATCTTCTTTCTCATGGATTTGACAGGCAGTCAACTTTTGTCTGGAAAAAAGTTATCATTTCAGAGGACAGTAAGTTTTAGTAGAATAGCCACATCAACATTGCGTTGTTACGCCCCTTTCACCTTTTCTCACTCCGGATCAGTCCGGCTTAAGCTCTCGGCGCGAACGCACCGGTCCCAACGTCTTGCGGTTTCCCGCCAAAAAAGTAAGTTTATCATTTCAGTAATATGGGGACAAAAATAGTTTCATTTCGGTGGCTGTTATAACTCGTGCTAGATTTGTTTAATTTGTTTCAAAATTGTGTATTAAATTCGCAGGAAGTACTGTTTTGTTTGAGTAGTGTTCATATTTTTTAAATAATTTTTTTTCGGAGTTAAATGTAGAACTAACCTCTATTTTATCATCTCAGTGTTATCATTTCAGTGGATTCGGTGGACTGTTATACCAATTACAGTCCACCGGAATTAAAAGTATCTCCGAAATGATAAAAACATAAAGTTTTAGAGATCCTGGTGTCAAATACAAAGTCATAGTTTTGTAATGTACCTACTTTTACCTAGAGTGTCGAGTGTGTTATAATGTTTCTTATTCATTTATTGTATTTTAAAAATATAAGAGTTGATTTAATTTTAGAAGTTTTACTGATATACCTGTAGAAACACTATTCTCCTCTCGTTACCAATTTAACTAAATTATACCTAGCATTTTTCTCTTAGTGCAATAGGTAGACATTAGGTATTACTATTAATGGCATAACTTACAAATGCAACCATCATATTAATCAGAAACTTTAAGCTTTCTAATCGCGATACGTTGATTCTTTTGAAAATATATCAAGTAAATTAGTATTAGTACATAAACAAGCAAAAATATTTATTTAAGGTTACCAGCATTTACGATAAAGTTTTCCAACATTTTCACACAACAACAACCACAAAAATTACCAAAGGTTATAAAAGTAAAGAAACTATTCATTCATATCATAATAAACATTACATTATATTAATATCATTCTTTGAGATTATTGTAACCTCAAAGAATGATATATGTAATAATACTAACTGTAATATCTGTATATTAATGATGATATTAAAAAAACTGTGTACTGTCCTGTCTCAGTGTTTATCTAAAATTTGTGGAAATCAAACCTAACAAAGTACGGAACCCTGGCTGGAGGCACGGTTGTTCTTAGCTGTATCATTTCGGTGGATTTATCATTTCGGTGGTCATTTTTATCATTTCGGTGGACACTTTTAATTTCAGTGGACTCTTAAAACTTTATCCTTAAATATTTATGTAAGTTTTGATAATATTTGATGTCCACTCACGCACAATGTTATAAAATAGACTAAAGTATTATTTGTCACTAAAAATATATAGATTGCATTGAAATAAAAAAATCCCACCGAAATGATACATAAAAATCTCTTGTTGAAATTCACCCAAAATATGATATCAAGTACATTTTATAAGTTGGTCGACTATTACTCGTAAAGTTGTAAAGCCTACTTAGTCATGATAATTTTCTTTTAAACTTCGTTATATGTACTACTATTGTGAATTTTTTCACACTCCCAAACATAACCGTTTAGCTGGTAGAGGGGGGGGACACTCGAATCGAGCAAAATTTAGCACTTTAAAGCTTAATATTTCACAAATGAATTTTTTTATCAAAAAAATGTTAATCGAAACTATCATTATTTTTTAAAGACCTATTTAATGATACCCCACACTAAGGGGTACGCGAGAAAAAAAAAATCCTGACTTTACGTGTAAGTACTGGAGGTACCCTAAAAAAAAATATTTTACGAGATTTTATTTTACCACTTTTTCGGCACAACAAATCCGTATATTTACACCAAATTACAGCTCTCTAGTACTGTGCGTCTCTGAGCTAAACTGCGGACAGACGGACGGACGGACGGACATGGCGAAACTATAAGGGTTCCTTGTTGACTACGGAACCCTAAAAATACATACTATTGATGGACACCGTGGATTTTAGTAAGTACGAGTCTGACAGTCCTTCCCGTCCCGCCCTGGGTGCGAGGACTCATTTGATGAGAATGTGAAAAAAGGGTTTACTGCTTATACAGTTTTAGAGTTTCTTTCGTACGTAGTAGACCCCTAGATTTTTTATTATCCATCACTACATGACTGTATCGTATATACACCATGACAGTGTCCTAAATTAATAATTAAAGGGACATCCCAAATCATGTGTCACCAACACATGATCGAAAGCAATTTATTATACGTCCGTTCGAAAACAAACTAAAGTAAATAGACAAGTAGGTATGAACCAACATACATAATTTACACCTATACGGTGATCTATAATTTATTACCGACCACGACCTGAAACATTTGTTCGAGATAGAGGCCAATGTTAGACGTCTAGGTGACCTTGTCGTTGCATGGCCTACGTATAGGTGGTATAGGCCTGCAGAATTATTTATTTATGAACAGTCTATCCGTCGACTTTGTCCGCGCATACTTCAGTTTGAAAAACAGCAAGAAAACATAATATTCTTCTAAATATTAAAATAAAAGGAGTACTTTGACACCTAAGTGTTTTTCTTTTTAGGGTTCCGTAGTCAACAAGGAACCCTTATAGTTTCGCCATGTCCGTCCGTCCGTCTGTCCGCAGTTTAGCTCAGAGACGCACAATACTAGAGAGCTGTAATTTGGTGTAAATATACGGATTTGTTGTGCCAAGAAAGTGGTAAAATAAAATCTCGTAAAATATTTTTTTTAAGGGTACCTCCAGTACTTACACGTAAAGTGAGCATTTTTTTTTTCTCGCGTACCCCTTAGTGTGGGGTATCATTAAATAGGTCTTTAAAAAATAATGATAGTTTCCATTAACAGTTTTTTGATTAAAAAATTCTTTTGTGAAATATTAAGCTTTAAAGTGATAAATTTTGCTCGATTCGAGTGTACCCCTCTACCAGCTAAACGGTTATGTTTGGGGGTGTGAAAAAATTCACAATAGTAGCATATATAACGAAGTTTAAAAGAAAATTATCATGACTATGTAGACTTTACAACTTTACGAGTAATAGTCGACCAACTTATTAAATGTACTTGAATAATATGTTATCTTAACAAAATGTATCGGAGAACATGCTCTTCAACTGCAAATGTAAGTTTGTCAACTTTATTTTACAGCTTTAATAGGTATGTTTATAGGGTATGTTTTTTTGGGGGTAGGTAGGTTTTTATCGTCAACTATTTTTAACTAACTTCAAAAAAAGGAGGAGGTTCTAAATTCGTCGTAATCTTTTTTCTTATGTATTTTTCCTGATTTTTCAAAGACTTCTGGACCGATTTTGAAAATTCTTCTTTTTAAAATTAAATTCAGCGAATCAGTTTACTTAGTTTTTTGATGGGCAACTACGGAACTCTACAATGTGCGTGGCCCGACACGCACTTGTTTTAAATTATATCTAAAGTTTTAGTTTTAATTTAGTATCTTTTGTAAATATTTAATTAGTAATATACAACAATTAGTAAATTTATATATAATTAGTAAAGTTTTAGTTATGTATTTGTAATGTAATTTCTATAAAATTAAAAAAATGTGATACTATCTATCATCAATCATGTTAAAAAAAAACCTTATCAAACTGGATTGCACTTTGTTTTCAAACGAATCATTACGGATACGAACATAATTTTTAAAAAATAATTATAGGACGAGAATGTATTCCAACGGTGAACTTTGATAAACTATTTTCAGAATTAGTTTAGCATAGTTAACAATTAATTAGATTGTTTTTAAATTGTTTTTGATGGACATAAATGGCCATAGCTACCCAAAATTACATATTGAGAGAAACAAGAGATCATTTTAAAATTAAAATAAATTATATCAATTAATCTTTTTTACCTCACTCTTATTGACTCAGCTATAATTTAGATCTCTGCTCTACCTCTGTCATTTTTTCCAGAATAGGCTAGTTGCCTAATAAAATGTAATTAGTCCGCCTTTTAGATTATTCAAAAATAAGGGACACGTATTTTTTATTTGTAAATTAGACCAAAAATGACAAAGATATAGCCTATTAAAGTTACGTGTGACGTCACGATGCGTGGCATTTTATGCGCAGAGTGACGTCATAGGTAACATAAATAGGCTATTATCTTTGTTCTTTTTTGTTTAATCGAAAAAAGAAAAAATACGTGTCCAATATTTTTTATAATCTAAAATACGGACTAAATAGAATGTAATTATTTTGACCCTGGAAACTACTCTTCTATAAATCAGGTTGGGTATAAGTTGAACATGACCACAAAAACTGCCAATAAACCCAAATATTTTCTTCTTTTTTAATCTGAATAATATATAATGTACCATAAAACCATTAAGGCGGGCTTTCAGTAATTTTTAAGATTTTCAAACGTCTGAAAGTCTCATTAACAATGATATTTTTAATAAATAAAAATCATAATATTAAAGTTGAACATATCCTCGAGTGAATGGTAAAGATAGAAACACGAATTGGAATAATTGGCTCGATAGAAAAAAATCTCAAACATGACACTAAATCACAATTTTCAAACATCCACTGCTTAGAGATTTCACAATGAATTTATATGAAACTTATATAAATAAAAACAGCTCATTATTTAGAAGTGCATGGTAAAAGCAGATTTTAAAATTTCGTTATAATTTTTCTCCAAGAAATAAAATACCCAAAATATTGGCATTATTTCGCTCGCCGGGCGCTCGCCAGTGCCCGCCGAGGCGTGATAGAGGATGGACGTACGTCGTTGCTGCGCAAAAATTCCCCCCGCGCGGTTACGTAAGCCGGTATAGAACTGAACTACTACATGGAAACAAAGTCACACACACCAGCGATTACGTGTTAGTTGCGGGAATAGAATAAAATAGTCAAGTGATCTAATTTTGAAACGATGTAAATTTTTTTTATGAACCACTTATTTTTTAGCTAGGATGCGAACTTGATGGAGTGACCTGAAGGTCTACATCAGTCACTGCCACTGGAACTCGGCGACGGATTGAACTAGATGTGCCGAGTTTGGGCTCTTTTTGTTAGTTATGATGAGACCTTACCTCCGGACTTGATAGAGTGACCTGGAGGTCTACATCGGTGACTGCAACTGGAACTCGACGACGGATTGAACTAGATGTGCCGAGTTTGGGCTCGTTTTGTTAGTTACGATGAGATCTTACCTCCGGACTTGATGGAGAGACCTGAAGGTCTACATCGGTGACTGCAACTGGAACTCGACGACGGATTGAAATAGATGTGCCGAGTTTGGGCTCGTTTTGTTAGTTACGATGAGATCTTACCTCCGGACTTGATGGAGAGACCTGAAGGTCAACATCGGTGACTGCCACTAGAACTCGGCGACGGATCGAACTAGATGTGCCGAGTTTGGGCTCGTTTTGTTAGTTACGATGAGATCTTACCTCCGGACTTGAGGGAGTGACCTGAAGGTCTACATCGGTGACTGTCACTGGAACTCGGCGACGGATTGAAATAGATGTGCCGAGTTTGGGCTTGCTTTGTTAGTAATGATGAGATCTTGTTCGATCCGTCGCCGAGTACAATATAATAATCAACAAGTTACATAAAATTGTAAAGGCACAAGGCGAATCCACAAACCTACAATTTCTGTAAACTTGTAATTACAATATCAATAAAAAACAAGCTAAAAATAGATTTAACCTTTTATTAAATTTCTACAATCAATTTTAAAATACTTATAACAAACAAAAACATAGCATATATTTAGAAGATATTGAAAATTTTTAAAAATTAGAAACGGGTGTAACCGCCGTTGGCCTCTATAACCTCTAAAAGACGAGACCTCATTGAACCATCAAGCCGTGAGCAAATATCGGTTCCCCGCATTTCCTCCCAAATATAATTACAGTGACTAATAAGAGCTTGTTTGGTTCTTTCATTTTGATGCGACCATCGTTGGACCATAAGGCCCCAAAGATTTTCTATCGGGTTGAGGTCCGGCGATCTTGAGGGCCACTGAATTACCCTTACGTCAGTGTGTGAACGAAACCAGGCTCTTACGATCCTCGCATTATGAATTGAACAATTATCTTGAACAAAATCAAATTGTGGCACTTCGTTCTCCGGGTAAACATTACGGACTGTCGGTAGCATTGCATTCTGAAGCACGTCGATATAATTTACAGCCGTCGCTCGAGGAGGTAGAGAACACAATTCTCCTACACCATCCGCACTCATCCAGCCCCAAATATTTACGGAAATTCGACCTGATTCTCTATTTGGAATTACATTTTCATCTTTATACCGTGTTGAATTATATCGCCAAAGGTGAAGACGTCCATGCTGACTGGATTTAAACGTTTTTTCATCACAAAACACTGTATTAGACCAATCAAACTCTAAGTGCTTTCTGGCGAAGTTCAGACGAGCAAGTCTGTGAGCATCCGTCAAATATATTTTCTTGGCGTAATGCCTGTGGTGCAACCCCTTGTAATGTAGATGATTCCTTATTGTTTGGGCACTCACATCGAACATCTCCGCAAAATGTTTTGTGGGCTTAAAACCATTGATTTCATATTCCCGTCTCATGAATTCTCTATCGTTATTGGAGAGTACAGGCCGGCGACCACTTCTTCTGTGATCCAACAAACTTCCCTCCTCTCCTTCACGACGAATCCAAAAGCGGACAGAACGCCTCGATATATTCAAATTCCGGTATATCGCACTGATACTGCTTCCCTCATTAAATTGGGCAATTATTTGTGCTCTTTCGGCAATGGTCAAGTTGGCAGGCATTGAGATGATTTTATATGCAGTTGATTGAAAAATAACACGGAAAATATATCGATTTTTTGCATATATTTGACAAAATATCAATTGTCAGTTTTCTTTTTCAAATGGAATTCGGTTGTCTATTTAAATAGTTTTTATTACTTTTGTTTGGAAACATTTCAATTGCTTTGTAGAAACTAATGTCCTTTTCATTTATACTAAAGGTTAAAATGTCATGTACTTATATGTGACATATGACGTATGAATACTAAATACATAGGTTTACGTCATGATAATGTTGTCTCTTTCAGTAATATCTTTTTATAACGAACCTTGTTGTAATTTTCGATGACCGGGAAACTAAATCAAAACTGGTACACCACTTTCTTGACTGACCGTACCATGGGTTTCACTTGGTTTTACGTTTACTGTCACGTAAAAACCACACTGACTACAGTAAACGCCAACTTCAGTGTAGTCAGATGAATGCAATACGACAAAATGAAAAAGGTTATTTTTCTATTGCTTAGTGCAAGAAAACACGAATTCTAAATTTGGCCGCCAAACTTTACTGCCGGACCAGGCCAGGCTCACTCCGCAGTGTAGGTATAAAACTGCAAGCATTGGCGGGGGCCACTTCGTAGTGGCCATTTAGTCGGTTGCCGCGCGCCACCCACTAAGCACGCGCTTACTTAAATAATATTTAAGTATGGTGTTAGGTTGTATTTACGCATAAGTTTAAAAATATATATATATGATGAAGAAAAAATAATACTGCTTAACGTTTGGTTGTTTAAATAATGACAGTGATAGGAGCCTCACGTTTCACACACTACCGCGTGATTTCGAAAGGTAAGGAAAAAGTGAATATTTATCTATGTAGTAGGTACATATTTAATGATGATCAAAAAATTATCTACCTGCTTGTGGTGTGCTTATTAATGTCATTCAAGTACCGGCTAGTAATCATGATCAGATAAGCATGATTAGGTAGGTTACAAAGAACAAGATTCAAAAATGTATGGACACCGTCCCCACCCTTGTAGCACCTTAAAACCTATGTTAATCGAAGGATCATAACCGTCTGATCATTTTATTGTTCTACGGCGAAGCTGAAAAGTGCGTCCGAAAAAAGTTATATCGACATGAAGGAACCGGATTCAGTCACAAATTCACAATACTATGTTCCCGATCACGATGGTTTTCTCTTTAATTACGTGGAATGATTTTGTTCGTACGTGGCTAATTGAGAAGGTCGCGGCTAAATAATTTGACCATTTGGGTTAAGCCACGCTTACCGAGGTCGGTCTGAAGATCTTCAATGATGACCGGTACCAACGGCTTCACGTGCTTTCCGAGACACGGAAGAAACTACAATGACAGATTGTTACCCATCCTCAGACCGACCTCGGCAAGCGCGGCTTAACCCAAATGATCGGCTTGTGCGGCTGTAATTATTTAGCCGCGAGCTCCTCAATTAGCCCCGAACGAACAAAATCATTCCACGGTAATAATTAAAGAGAAAACCATCGTGATCGGGAACATAGTATTGTGAATTTGTTACTGAATCCGGTTCCTTCATGTCGATATAACTTTTTTCGGACGCACATTTCAGCTTCGCCGTAGAACAATAAAATGATCAGACGGTTATGATCCTTCGATTAATATAGGTTTTAAGGTGCTACAAGGGTGGGGACGTTTTGGGAATTGTTCTTTGGCCTACAAGACGACCAAAATAAATAAAATAGACGAATATCAAACCTGACATCACTCTCACTCACCTAAGCTGAATTGTGTGCACCTAAGAGTAGGATGAATTATGATCGGTAGAAAGTAGGAAGATGTTTACGTTATTGTTTAGACACGTTGAAACTCAGAAAATGGCTACACTACGCATTCAAGGTCAGCAATCGTAATTCTTTTCCCGACTTTTTTACCTACTTACCTACAAAGACACGCAACACGGGGCCTGTGGCAATGAAATGAATGAAATGATAAGGACTAGTTACCTATTTTGCCGTAAACGATAACAATCGATCTTTAAAGTTATGGCTACAGCTTGACCAGAACGGATTGAAACGGAACTACCCGTTTTGTTTCTGACAACGTTTTAAAATGTTTGATATCTGATGTAAACAAAGACCGCAGGTTTTATTTTTAAATTTTGAAATCTCTTAAATACATATTTTATATTATAAACGTGTTTTAGTCATTGGATACATGAACTGGGCTGCCGTTGTAAGGCGACTAAAAAGTCACGGTGTATATATTATTCCTCACGTAAAGTGCCGTAGGTACCTACTGTTAACATTCTGTGCTACCAATCGATATGAATATGAAGTAATCGATGACGAAACAGAAAAAGATATAGGCTGATGATAAAAACAAAATTCCTTGAGGAACATAAGGAGGTAATGAGGAGTGATATATATTTATGTTAATTAATAATGTAATTAAACAATGCATAAAATACGTATTCCTACCTAACTGTGCCCAAACTCGCGAGTCGCAACCCTATTGAGCTTGACCGACAGTAACCTTCTAATGTCGTTGGCGTCAGATAAACTAAAATGAACTCTCGCGCGTCACTATTCTGTTCATTTTTGCAAGTAAAAATGGACTCTATTCTCTCGTGCATAGATTTTACATATTTTGTCTGTTTTCTTTTTGGGAGTAATGCTTCTGTACCTTTAGGTACTATTATATATTCTGTGGCCGGACAAACGTCACCGGTTGTTTGAAAAGGGAAATTGTAAATAATTTAGAATATCTTCAATAATTACGTAAGTTGAAAAGTGACTTTTTTGTTTATGGTTATTTTTCAATTAAATTATTTAAAAGGGGCGTGTTTCATTATAAAAGTGATTGCACAAGTTGTTTCATGTAAATCGGATCAGTAGTTTTTAAGTTATTGTACTTTTTGTATAATCAAACTTTTGTTCCTGTGTAATTTTTGTAGTTTATGTTCTAGGATTTTTTGTATTTAGACATAGGTACATTTTGTTTGTTTTATATACAAATAGACTTAATAAGGAATCTAGAAAGGTACAATACATAGTTTTAAGGTTTAAATTAATAAGAAAATAAAGGCTACGAAGGCCTCGGTCTTAGTAAAAATCACAAGGAAAAACGGGCTCAAAATACGTGTGTCTCTTTAAGGTAAGGACGGGCGGTATAAAAGGCGGTACGACCGCCGGCACTGCGTTCAGTCGCAGCCGAGCCACCGAAGAAGAAACATCACTAAAAGAAGACCGAAGCCTTCAAAGTGAACTCTTCAAATTGGTGTTTTTTATTATTTCCGTTGTCTGTGGTCCCCCTATAGTATTTCCGTAATTTTCCAAAAACGTACGCATTCAGGGGTGCGTGGATGCATGCGTCACCAGCGAAGGCAAGGCACGTGTGCACAACAATACGTCCCTGTAGTGGACGCGCTGTCGGAATCCCGGTCCGTCTATTACAACTTGCTTTTGCATATTCGGATCGTGTCCTCTATAAAATCTGTTTTCATCTGCCGCTTGGCCTTCGGCAAACATCCTCCAAGTGAAATATTGTCGCTCAGACATTTTTAATAAACGAAAAACAATAAAAAAATACTTCTCACAATAAAAATATCGGTGAGAGAAGTAACCACAGTAGTTACAGTAATTTACTGTGACATTTATCAAATCAGTGACTCATGGTACCGATTTGTATGCAAAACGCTACGTAAACTAAACTCTCTACGGTAAACTGAAACAAATGTGGTAAAGTAAATTTTAGTTTTCAACTCATGGTACAGATTTTAGTTCCGCTACTACTCAATAGAGGCGCTGTACAGATTCTCATACAAATTGTTTTACGTTTACTGTACCGTAAACGTAAAAAAAAACTCATGGTAGAGGTACAGTAGGTACCTCTACTCCATCAAGTCCGGAGGTAAGATGTCATCATAACAAAACGAGCCCAAACTCGGCACATATCAAATATACTGCTGCCTAAGAAAGTACTCCATTGTATGCACTTTGTAAAATCAAAACTATCTCGACTATCATTTTACGAAAATCTAATCCAGACACACTCGAACGTAATTGACTAACTGCATTACGCTACGCTGTGGCATATACACACACGGTCCCTCCCGCCCGCACCGCTGTCGACTTGCCCCGCCCCTTTGCGGGGGCTGAGGTAGTGCGCTCATAGCTGCGGACTGTACTGGAACCTGGCCTTAAGTTACATCACACCAATGAGGTTAAGGTCACATGTGATGTGCTCGCGATCCTTTTGTCCTCTCCAGTAACCACGTAGTGTCGCGAATCGATTGTTTCGCATCACTTATCGAATGTGTGCTGAATTTTAATCGATACTTAACGAGAGAATGCGGCTTTGCTCTAGTGATCGGAAGTGCGATTGCTGGTCATGAGGGCTTGGATTCAGATCACAGCTCTTACACGGTGTTATTGGATTTTTTTATGAGGAATTGCTCAGTAACAGACACAGAGCCTGGTTAAGCTAGATTTGTACCTTGGCAATAGACGCGCTCCCTAGTATATTACTTGGGATTTATACACAACTGACCAAGTTTTAGTATCATTTTTAGTGTGTTTACTTCACCTCCTAACCCATCCTTAAATAATTACACGCGAACTTTTATGTTAGATCGTTTATTGAAAATATCTATCTATCTAATCTAATATCTTTAAACTATTTTATTTAATATATATAATCAGGATCTCGGAAACGGCTCCAAGGATTTTCATGAAAGTTACAGATGAGGGGTTTTTCGGCTCAAGGAATTCCCAGATTCGAGAAAAGCTCGGTTCCCAAGATATAGACATTTTAAAAACCGAGCGAAACTCGGTCAACCAAAAGCGTAAAACTGTAACACAAATATAGAGATAATATCGTACATTTAATGGCAATAAATGTCATCGATTAACTACTAGTACTTACTTTCGTAAAATAAATATGTAAGTTTTTTTTCTAATAACTGTAGCGGTAAACAGTTAGCAACAAAACGTTTATGATGTGTGAAATTAAATACAGTTGGTTTAATATGTTACTCAGAAGTTATTAAGCTTTATGCATTTGATTTTGGGGCCTGTTTTGCTTGAATAAAGTCTGAATAGGTGTTTACTCAGACGTTACTCAGTATGGTATTCAGATTATAATCTTGATGACTGCACATACTCAGCTCTTATTCAAACTTTTGTGTTACTTGGGATGCTGTCGAGTCGGAATTTTAATGTTGATGTTTGTTATAATATTTTTTTCTGCTATCGTTTTAATCTAAATCATTGCTTGTTAATTAAAATGTGCAGCGGTACAGGTAGTACCTGCAGAATTACAAGAAAGCGAATATTCATAAATTACTTGAAGTTAAGCTTTTTTTTCGTGCCTCGGAAAGCACGTAAAGCCATTGGTCGTGGCTGTCATTTGTAGATCTTTGACAGTCGTTACTGTTATTCAGAAGCTCATAAACCTGACAACCAGTCTTACCATAGGGTATCGTATTGCCCAGCTACAGGGATGTGGAAGTGCGATACGCAGTTGCTCCATGTAAAATACTGGTATCCAGCTGCATCTGGCTCGACTGGAAGCCGACCCCAATATAGTTGGGAAAAGGCTATTAGGCAGATGCTGATGACTTTTGTTTTATGTGACTGACCTGTTTAGTGACCTTGTCTAGTGGTTAGTGACCCTGACTGCTAAGCCGGGGGTCGTGGGTTCGATTCCTACCCAGGAGAAATGTTTGTGTGATGAGCATGATCATTTGTTCTGTGTCTAGGTGTAATTTATCTATAATATGTATGTATTTAGAAATATTTATGTATGTTTATCAGTTGTCTAGTACCCATAACACAAGCTCTGATTAGCTTGGGACTAGATGGCGTTGTGTGATAGTCGTGAAAAAAAAAAATTGCGTACTAGATTTGAATGCGTATAAAACAGCCCTCACATCGAGTATTTTATTTATATTTTACAGGATCGAAGCGTCACGTCTCTCAGTCCTGGTGGGTGAATACGACGTGAATAATACGAGGTCAGATGGATATGAGGTCATCCACGTGGTGCAGCATCCGGACTTTAACAGATACACTTATGATTATGACATCGCTGTGCTCAGGCTCGCTGACCCATTGCCAGATAATCTGTTTAGGCCTGCCTGCATACCTGGTAAGTCGAAACCCTGAAATCGTAAACACACTAACCTTATTTTTTAATTAAGTATTATCAATATTGAACAGAACCTTTTTAGTTAAGACAACAATAAATACTGGTTGAAATGTCATGAAAATATAATGCAATACCATAAAAAAAAATCGTATTCTTTTTAATGGCATCCTAAATTTTTTTTCACTGAAATAGCCAGTACAGTACGTTTATGTAATTATGTTATTAATAACTTTGTATAACAAACTATAAATCCAATTTAATTTTATATCTTCGTTTTGTTGTTTCGTAATTTTTCAAAATTATATTTGAAAAAATCTGCAAAAATATTTAATTCACAATTGAACCTCTTTATATTTCCAAAATATAAACGCTGGCTGAGACGTCAGAAAAAAATTTTTGGATGTCATTTACTAAAGAAAAAACATTTTCTTTTTTTTAATCTCCAAATTTTTATTGTCATAATAGCAGCCAGTAGTATTTTTTATTGCTTGGATATTAAAACTTTTTTGTACTTTCCATAAAATTAACACAGTTTTGGTTGAAATAAATTCTCTAGAAAATGTTTTCTAAAACGTCACTTACTTCTTCCATACAAAAGACATCAACGACACAGATTAGGTATTTATTAAATCTTTTCAATATTCTAGATGCTGAAGACCTAGATGGTCTTGTAGGAGAGGAAGCCATAGTTACCGGTTGGGGCAGCACTGTCGAAAAGGGACCAGCTTCGAATATACCGATGAAAGTAAGGAAGTGAACGCGATCAGCATGTGATACGATCACACGGTCATCATAACTAGAATTACAATGCAAGTGCGCTTATGACAAGAATTTAATTGTTATTAATTATTTCCTGGGTTATAAGATCTTGTCTCATTCTGGTCGCGTAAGTTGGTATTGTAAGTTGGTGTTGGTTGAGAATTTAAAATATTCATTATCAAAACAGTAAAGTTTTGAAAATGAGAGTAGGTACATACCGTTGCTTAAATCGTACCAATTCAGGCTAATTGATACGATTTTTGGAAAAATTTGATTTGATTTTCGACTTGTGGCCATTTGTATTTAAGCAGCGATACGTTCAAAAATAATAATGGAATATTCGTAAAAGTATTTATCGCTTCTTTGCTTCAATAATGTGATATCTTGAAAAGTGGAACTTTTCAAGATATCACATTATTGAAGCAAAGAGGCGTTATAATCTCACTTGAATTCTGAAAATTAAATCTTAAAAAAATTAATAAATTCATATTATTTTGATGTCCATCGAAGACTACAGTAAGAATTTGGAGACATTAATGTTCGAACATAATTACGACGCAGGGACAGGCAACAAAAAGTAAAATATACATACCTGGTCTACCTAATAAAAGACCATTTTATTACAAAGTCTGCACGCACCCACGACACAGGAGAATTTCCTAGTGTGGGGCAACTTTTTTTTTAATGAAATTTTTAATGAAATCAAATCATTTTTCAGTCTACAGTACGAATTTGGGAGCAAGAAGAGTGCTCAGGCGCAGGCTACGGTCGCAGGAAAGTGACGCCGCGGATGCTGTGCGCAAACGCACCTGACCGAGACGCCTGCACTGGTGACTCGGGCGGTCCTCTGCTTGTTTCGCAGCCCTACTTCACTCTCGTTGGTGAGTTTCCATCCATTCTGATTTTTTTCAAAGCATAATGTAAACTCATTTTCGACCAGCAAATTCTAAAATAAATATCTACTTTTGAATTTCGCGGGCTACCATGGAGCAATGACCTTTAAATAATCAAAAATTAAAAAATAGTGCTAGCTCCCAGGACTTGATCAAATAGCACTTGCTATCATCCGAAACAAGCCAAAACAAACCCCTGTGTATTTAAACTGAGGAGTTTATCCGTCTTAGCAATCAACTTCTGCGCAGCATGTCGCGGATTCGATCCCCGCACGGAATTTGTAAGTATAACCTACAAATAGTTGTTCCGGTCCGTGTATTTGTGTATACGAGTTTCAACAAATGCACCCACGGCACACAAAAATCCCAAATGCTTAAGTATATCTAAAAATGCAAAAAAAAAATCGTTACAAAACATCATAGACATAGAGCATGGACTGAGCATTTTCGGAAACAGTCAAAGTACCATCTTCTAGGTATCTATTTCCTATACCACCTATATGAAATAGGTAATAATAATATCTATGGTAATAAAAGTCTTTTGTTATGCGTTTGATTGATAGCCTCTCAATCTGGAGAATATGGATACCTATTTTATTTGTCTTGACTAGGCAAGGCCTAGTCTATTCTACAAATCTATGCCATTCACTCAGTGCCTTTTATTTTTACAGGTATCGTGTCATGGGGACGAGGATGTGCAAGGCCTGGATACCCCGGCGTGTACGCTCGTGTAGGCAAATTCTTGCCGTGGCTCCGCGTAGCTCTCCGACATGCCTGCACCTGCCAGCCTCCTGCCTATGGTTGACTCTCCAAAACAAACTGACTGATGTTATTTGCGGAACCTGTACATAGTAGATTTCTAAACATGGCCAGTTTATTATGACTACGGACTTAAGCCCTCATTCGCATGGGCTCTTTTTTCCAGTTTTTTAAATGCGCTGAGTTAGAACAAGAAGGTAGGTAACTCAAATGTCACTGCCCAGCACGTAATTTCAAATACAATTCGAAAAAAAGCGCCACGTTTTAAAAGCGCTGACGTGAGCATAATAGTATGAAAATGCATTTGTTCTATTTCGGCGCTTTTTAAGGCGCGGAAAAAAAGCGCTCGTGCCAAAGGCGTCTAATTCCGCGGGAATTATGCCAGCTTGCAGTGCAGATTATGGAATAAATGGAGATTTGCTGCATAATAATTATTCTAAAGCACTCACGGAGTGCAGATAAGGCGTAAGGCCTTATGAAGTCCGTTTCAATCATTTAACGCTACTTACCATGTTATGGTAATTCGGTACCTAAGTGTATATTGTAAATTATTTTCAGGAACTCAGGCCGCCTATACGTTATTGTTAAAATAAGGTTACAATTTTTATAATGTAATGTTTAAATTATATGTAATACCAGCATGAGTTATATAGTACATTAATAAGATGATTTATTATCCATTCAGACTTATGCAAGAATCAGTATTAAAATATGTTAAGTAGATCCTATTATTAAAATTATGTAGTTTTTAAATGTAATAACCATTGTGGCTGTGATTAGTTTAAGATATTGAAATGTATCTGTATTTTAAAATGGTTAAAATTATAATTTAATAAATCTATTTTGTTGTGTACAAACATGTAAACAAATACCTAGTGACTTTATAGCAAAAATTAAAATTGCTTGTATATTAATTAATGTATGTTTTATTTTTTGATAAATAGATAATTTAAAAAAATCCAACAAGTTACACTATTAATAGGGAATCATAATATGAATCAGCCAAACGATTTCCTATGCTAAGTTTTAATTCCCATTTACCTCCGGTGGCAATTCCCGTGGGCGACTGTGAATGAATGTTTTGAAATTATAATTAAGATTTTGACCACTGAATTCTTTGGACTGGATTTTCCAGCTGTTACGAACATGTAGGAAGAAGAAAAAAGAAGTTTAAGAACTCGCTGTTGTCCGCGTTCACCCTCGTGCTTTTCAATTCAATCACTTAAGTAGTGAAAGAAATCCCGGAACAAAAGACATAAAATCAATCTACTTTCTCCGGGTGATATGATGTGATCATGGACCTAAAAAAAAAGCCGGACGGAACTTCACTAAGAAAGAATTGAAGCACCCATAGTAAGTCAGTGCGCTTGTCCACACAAGCCGGCACACACACATTCACACCATAGTAAGTCAGCCGTCGGCCATTACGCTTCGAACGACACTCGCGGTTTCATACGGTGTTATTTTGTCTAATAAAAATCAAAGTATGCCGTCATGTGTTGCAAAAAGTTGTCTAAACCATAGTAGTTCAATTAAAAAAGCCAGGGGATCACTTTTCATAGTTAAACATGTCATTTTGAAGCTTATTTCTCGATTTTACGTCAATAAATTTTATAAACATCTCGAAATCAATCAGTGTTGCAACTATTTCAAGGTTCAAATTATTTTAAAATTGGGAGATTTATATTTTGTTACTATTTATCGTTATTGTATTCTTCTGTATTTTTACCCGACTGCGCGACGCAAAGGAGGGTAATGTGTTTATCAGTCTATGTATGTATGTATGTATGTATGTTTGTTTCTATGTGGCGTTCTAGAGACCAAATGCGTTGGCTGATTTTGATAATTTTTACGTTAATCGATTCGTCTTGACCTTGCGAGTGTCACTAAAGACATGACAGTAATCAAAATTCACCACAGCGACAACCAGACGCCATATTGTCAAAATGAAAAAAAAAAATGTCGATGAACTATGTCATGTGGGGTATCGTTGAATAGGTATTTTAAAATCATCTTTAGGTTCCCTCTATCATTTTTCATTTTAAATAATAGTTTAGGAAATATAACGATTTAAAGTTGTTTAGCAAAACAATAATTTCTGAATAGTAACTAAAAAGTATGAAATAAAAAAAATATTTAACGAAAAACAAAAAACCCGACTGCTTAAAAAAAACTAAAAAGAAAGAAACAAGCCCAGTAGTTAAGAATTCACTCATTCACACTCACAGTCGGGGCCCGTTGGGAAGATTTGATTGGTATAATTTGAATGGGCCCCGACTGTGAGTGTGAATGAGTGAATACTTAACTACTGGGCTTGTTTCTTTCTTTTTAGTTTTTTTTAAAGCAGTCGGGTTTTTTGTTTTTCGTTAAATATTTTTTTTTTACAAGTTTCCCCACGGCAAATGATGCATGGAAAAATGATTATATAAAAATAATAAGGGAGTGTAGACATGGAATAGGAATGTAGACGTGTAGGAATGAAACATAAAATAGCTTTAATTAAATATTTATAGGCGAAAAATACTTAAACATTCGTTTTCACCATTTAAGTAAATTAGAAGGGATTTCTAGATGTGTCAATAGCAAAAGACAAGTCTACAAAAATTTGAATAACCAAAAGGGATTGTAAAACTTTATTAATATTAAACGAGTTGTAAATATTTTATATCCAATGTGCTTAAATTATTTTACCTTTATTTTAAAAATAGGTATCTGTCACAAAAAAAATGTAATTAAACTTAAGTTCAAGGGAGATCTTAATTAAATATTGTTTAAAAATGGGTAATTTTTTCCTTCATCTGGCATCCCTATACAAACTCACACATATAAACACGGTCGCCATTTTGGTGCTTCAATCGTTTCTTAGTGAAGTTCCGTCCGGCTTTTTTTTTAGGTCCATGGATGTGATGATAACAATGAACACAACTATATTAGTAATATCGGTGCGAAATGAACGCACCCTACTCTACAATCCATGGTTCTGCTCCCGCGAAAATTTGACATTTGACGTTTCAGACGCTTTGTCAGCTGATAAACGATCTCAAAAGGAATTAATTTAGGATTTAATCTCAATAAATGTATGAAATCCTTTTATATAAACTGTAAGACATTACACCAAATATAGATAGTTACTAAAATGAACTTTTCGGATAATGAGGCCGTAAGTATAAACCGTTTTTCGTCATGTTAGATGACTCTGCAATGTGACTTTTAATTAAACAAAGTTTGCCTTGTTTCTTTGCACTATACGTGCGTTATTAAAGCAATGATAATCCAAATGACTTTATGCTGGAGGTTACTGACTTACAGTAGTTTGATATCTCATGTGTTTTAGGACGATACTTCAAGCGTTGAAAGTACTTCTAATACCGATAATACTTCACGTAGTGAAACTCCAACAAACTCGCGAGTGAAGAAACGTAGACGAGGCAAGAAAAAGACTACGAAACAGGTGAAGCCACCGTATAAATTTAAGTAAGTACACACGGTTAAAACCATTGAAACAAAATAAATAAAAGAAATCCAATAAAAACTTACTTAAACAAACTGTATCTTCAGTTGTAGTGCCAAAGAAGACCATGGCCTGCCATTGTTCGGTTGTCAGTTCAACCACCACTTGGGAGAGGGACAGCCACAGGTGTTTGCCGTTGTTGGGAGCAACAGGGTCTCCATATATGAATGTCCTGACTCTGGAGGCTTCAAGTTTCTTCAGTGCTATGCTGATCCTGATGTAAGTTTTAAACCCATTTTCTATTTTGCTCACAGCAAAGTATAGGTTATGTAGGAGTTCTCAGTCAAGATTGTAAACCAGTTGAAAGAAATATCCCTAAAAAGACTAGTTCATTAAAGCAACATTCTATTGATTAGGCTACCTGTTTGTTTATTGGGATACCTGGGTTTTCAAAATCTGAAATACACAAATTAGCATACCTTATTTATTTTCCTAAACATAATTGCTTATGATTCAATATTAATTTTATAAATGTAAAGCTAATGCCGGATTGTTTACCTTATCATGCCTTACCAACTTATTTAACATGACTCATGTGAATGACACATATAAAGACCTGTGTAAGGTCATAAAGATATTCTCATATCTCAGTAGTATGTCACAACACATAGCTAAGCTACTGGCTGCTGTACTATATGTCACAGGTGCCTTCTGCACAAAACAAATAAGTATTTCTGCACATAGAGGCCATTTCTGGATCTGTCATCCTTATGAAATATGGTAAACAATTTATATTATCACAATAAATATTACTCGCATTAATTTGTTTTGAACAGGTTGAAGAAACATTCTACACATGTGCCTGGTCATATGAAGAGGAGACCAACCTCCCACTCCTAGCAGTGGCAGGCTCCCGGGGCGTCGTGCGCGTCTTTCAACCCTCAACACAGACTTGTATCAAGCACTACATCGGCCACGGTCATGCTATCAATGAGGTCAAGTTCCATCCAAGAGACCCAAATCTTCTGCTGTCTGCAAGCAAAGACCATGCTTTAAGACTATGGAATATAATGACGGATGTTTGCATCGCCATTTTTGGAGGAGTAGAAGGGCACAGGGATGAAGTACTTAGTGCCGATTTTGATCTCAAAGGAGAGAGGATCATGTCCTGTGGCATGGACCATTCCCTCAAGCTATGGCGTCTAGATAAGCCGTCCATGCATGAGGCTATCAAGCAAAGCTACAGCTTCAACCCACACAGAGCTCTGAGGCCTTTCAACTCATTGAAGGAACACTTTCCAGACTTTTCTACTAGAGATATTCATAGAAATTACGTGGATTGTGTTCGATGGATGGGGGATCTTATATTGTCTAAGGTGAGTATCTGTGATATTTATAAGATATTTACAACAACCACATCTTTGATGGAACTGTAACTCATGTTCTTTATCTTTAGTCGTGCGAAAACGCCATCATTTGCTGGAAGCCAGGACGTCTCGAAGACCCAGAGCTACGTCCCGGCGACAATTCTGTCACGATTGTGCACAGATTCGACTACAAAGAGTGCGAGATATGGTTCATACGGTTTGCTGTGGACTACAGTCAGAGGGTAAGATCATTTAATTTTTACTACAAACATGGAAATCTCAAAAACGTAATAAGGCATTTGGACCATTATTGACTTAGAGATAATTGATTAGTGATTGGAGAGATGTCAGGGCATCCTCACCTTTCGCCTCACGCAGGTCATAAAGGAACAAGGGATGTTCTTGTTTCAATTTAAAAAAATCGGCAATCAGCCGCGGGAAGACCGGTCACCATAGTCGCGGGCTTGTTGACAGAAAGCAATGGGCTGAAGAGTAAATGAGCTCACTGTCCGATAAGGACCAGACCTGATTCAAAGACTTACTATACGCGCCCCATTGAGCTGTTAGCATAACGAGGCCTGAAAGTATCGTCTTTCCCTATTTATTCCTTCATTCTTCATTAATATAAACTTTTCAACAATCTTTATTTTACAGGTAATAGCGCTAGGCAATCAATGTGGCAAAACGATGGTATGGGAGCTAGGCAACGTGGCGGGTGGATCGCGGGTGTCACAGCTGGTACACCCAAGATGCGTTGCAGCTGTTAGACAGGTAGGTAATCATGTTTATTTTAGTATCAATATACGAAATGGTTGGGCGATTGGAGTTCGATTCCCGCACGGAACAAATATCTGGATAGCCCACAAATAGTTTTGTAATGAAATAAACCAAAGCGTCACCCCATGCTAAAAATCGCATTGAGCGCATTACTCGTCCTGTGATTACTCGAACCTTGCAGGTATCCATACTGTTTCACTTTGTTGGAATTTGAACTGATTTCAATTGATTGAAAAAGAAAATCAGCTTTTCTCCTTTGATGGCATGGCACGACGCAGGCGGCGTGGCAAACGTTTTTTTTTTCGTGGAATTATTTTAGACGAATAGGCAACGGCTCTCAGCGGCTATCGGGAGCGATTGCTTTTGCCTCGATGTGGATACGACAGAATACTGTGTCTTAGCGTCAGTGGGGGCAGGCTCTAAGTCCTAAATGAGGCGTTTTGCGCCTACAAGTCACTCGTTTTAGTTTCTGCTACGCCATTAAATTGTTAAATATTTGTTTAGATGCCAATAAAAAGGTATCCAAGCTAATCGTAATAATTTTGCCCAGGTGACGCTCTCCCGCAATGGTAAGATCCTGTTGACGTGCTGCGACGACGGAACCATCTGGCGGTGGGACCGAGTCACTAGTAACATTTGATCAAAGGCACGGACGTAATCAAGACACGTCTGTGATTTAAATAATGTGCATGTATGTGAAACTGGATGATATGGACTCCTAGCTAATATAATACAATCTAGGATAAGACAAATTGTAACTGAATATTTTGTGTTCGTATTATAAATTTATGAAATCTCTTCATACAATGTGATGACCACAATAAAACAAGACTGGCATTAGTCAATATAAACATAGTATAATTTCAGAACTAGGTAATGGAATAAAACAACAAAATTTTATGACAAATTTTATTTCATGACCAACAAATTACTTCTACTTTATTTAACAAAATGAATCACAGGGACCAAGGTGTTATCTCGTGTTCACTACTCGCAGTTAATGTAAGACACACATACAAGGTCGCACTACGTAACCACGTGAGTCCTAAGTACAAGTAATCAGTTATCACCTAGATCTAGACACCGATACACGACCCTACGTACTCTACGTACCGAATTAAACATTATCATCAGTAATACCTATAAACTAAGACTAGACTAACATCCATGACTGCATAATTGAATTTTAGTCAACTTCCATTTAATTCAGTCTTTAAAATTTTACAATTAAAACGAGCATTAAGACTGTAGAAACAATAACCAATGTACAAAATTTTTAACATCATTATTCATTTGAGATCATCGAATTACAAAAGTTTTTAATTAGATTTTTTATTTATTTAATTTTTTTATGTTAATATTTTTAAATTATTGGTATACAAATCACGGAACTACAATTATCTAAAAGAAATGAGTCGATACAAAAATAATACAGGTAACTACAGTAAGCGTGGTACAAAACATCAGTCACAACAGAGACATTGAGCTAAGACGATACGAAGTACAGTCACACACACCAATCATAAGGCCAACGAATAGTACCGAACTACGGACCGTATACGTTAACGACGAAGGTATACAACAACACATAAAAATAGTTAGCAAAGGGATAGTCATGGGATAGTACGAAGTAGGAAATACACTACGTGAGTATCATAAAACTTATATCGAAGTAGGATGAATTAGAACACAATGCTAAGAGTCAATATACGTAGAACGACTGAGTACTTTGTTACGAACAATAATATAAAACAATGACGAGAATACTAACAAATATCAACAACTAACAAAGGTACGTACATACTCTTCAACTTCGTAAAGGCACGTAACTACATATAAACAAACCATTCAAAACAATGGTTAACATGTGAGTTACATTATTGATTTTACTTTAAAGTATTAATTCATTTAATTTTATAATGCTGCATGCTGTTGACTTTCTGTGATTGTACAATCAAATATAGAAATGTTTATCGTTCACATGTTACTTATGTACGACAATTACAGTTCAAGATTTTGCAAGGTGCAAGCTAAGGATATGTCAAAAATCTAAGGCTAAGCATAATCGCTTAATTTAGTCGGTAACAATTAATGGAGTAATTTTTTTTTTAAACTCGCCTACATTTTGGCTTGATTACCAAGATAGTCTTGGTAATGCTCGAGTCCTGGAATGCCTCAATGTGATAGATAAGAAAACATGTGCATTGCCTGTCTGCTTCAAGAATCTATTCTAGTCTAGACAAGGCTTTTGAAGTGGCGCCACTATAGTGATTGACAGCTACCCACTTAACAAGGGCTTCACACACAGCAGCTATAATGTAAAGAAATGATGCACGATACCATGGGCGTAGCCAGGGTGGGGCAAGGTGGGGTGCTTGCCCCACCCTGACTCCGACTTGTTAGGTGTCTTTTAACCAAAATTAAATAATGTAGGTGTTTAACTAATACAATGCCTACTTAATATCCGTAAGAAACCTCATACTCGACAATCGTCAGATGACACAAAAAAAAACTAGATTTTTGCCCCACCCTGAGCATATACTAGAATTTTGCCCCACCCTGAGCATATACTAGAATTTTGCCCCACCCTGTGCACACGGCTGGCTACGCCCATGCACGATACATGAAGATGCAAAAATATACATTATAGCTGTCGTGTGTGGTCTGACGATTTCTAGGGAAAGATGTAATGAGATGTATCCTACTATAATGTACATCTTTACATTATAGCTGCTGTGTGTGAAGCCCTTCATTCAAATTGTAAGTATTTCCCCTACTTGAACTTATAAGACGTACTTCATTTACCTAAATCACCGTTACTTGACACCTAATACTATTACTGTCAACGTGAAATAATTTCAAGGTATTCAATAACCGCGTAATGCGAGAGTCATATTGCTTTCGTCATTAGGTCAGGAATGCTTACTTATGGAACGCGTAACGAATCGGCATATCGCTTTATCGTCACTAAATAACATGTGAACGACACCAAACAATCGATATCATAGACGTAACACAACAATATGCGTCAATCGTGAATACATGGAAGAAATAAAACTACCAACTTTCTGTTTGACACGATTCCATTGTAACATTTTTTTTTATACTGTAATCGATTTTTCGCGTAGCCTTGCTATTTTCTCAAGTGTCATCGTACTTTGCGTTTAAACCGAGAATATGACGACCTCGCCATCATGTCTATTCTAATACTTACACACACGTAAATGTACAATAATTTCATGAAAATAAAATTAACAAGATAATAAATGTTGACTTATAATTTGCACAACGTATCGTTACACTATGGCGCCAAGATCGTCCTATTCTAAGTTTAAAGGCATTGTACGGTTAGACGATACAAAATCTGGACAGAAAACAAACGCTGAACAGTTAGCTATGCTGACTAAATTATCGGCTGAAAACATGCTGAGTTCAGACGAGAGCGAAGCGTTTTCAGCTCACTCAGCGTTCGCCATTCTTCTTTTAGTGCTGCTCAGATTTTGTATCGGCTAACCGTACCCATTGTATTCATATCTAACCTAGGTGAGACACCCTTCATTTCTTCCATGTACCCACTTTGACAACAACAACAGATAATCAGCTGTTCCATCTCTATCGAGAACTAAGCTCACCAACTTGAATCCATATAAAACGTCGTAACATATCTATAAAACATCCGAAAACGGATAATGTGATACTAACCACTACTGTACTACTTTTACATCCATTACATATTATCATGATAGTTAATAAAGTGCTAGGATATAATCTGAATTAACACTACATTGGGGCGGTTGTAATACTTACGTTATATAGGGAAACGTGAGAATTAACTTAAGTGTTTGATAAAGACGAATTATATAAGATTGAAGACTTACAAAGTTGATTGAGATTTTTTTTTTTGCTCTATTTACTGAACAGCCTAAGGCTTAGGTGTACTAAGGGTATTATTTATAATAGAGTATTTTTAAAGGATAATTAAATTGGCTACATTGACAAAGTGCCTGTGAATGAGCAATATTCATTCATTAGACTGCCCAGTAAATATTTACCAAACATTACATATATTTCAAATCTGTGCTTGATAAATTCCTCTTGACGATTCCCCATACATTACTACTGTTACTTACAGCATGCAAAATACCCTTTATACAAGCGATTTAGCATCGAACAGCTACACTTCGCCGTGATCGCCTTCACAGTAATATAAAATTATTGTTATTTCTAAGTATATAATTTACCCTGACTATAATATTTGACTAGATTCTTTGAGATCAAGTAATAAGTTATAAATTCGGAAGCCATTCCCGAGGGCCTATAAAGGTATGAAAGAAAGTCTATTTCGCCAATAGATGGGTACTACTATTAGTATTATTGTCATCAAAAAATGAAGCTTGTCGATACAATTTTAAAATTGAGTTGCATTATGAAACTATTGATACACTTTCTCTATTATTATTTTCTATCCTTTTTTCACACCTTTAAATGGTCCTTTTCCTACACTAAATCTACGGGTGGATCACAACACCGAGATAATTATGCAAGTACCATTAGATAGGATTAGTTACGAGTGCAAAGTTATTTAGTTACAAATAAAACTTGCTAGGATACTAGTATGTTAAGTCACAAAGGAGTTAGGAATGCTTTATAAATATCTTAATGTAGATATTAAATTGAAATATTTTAATGGACATTTTGGACAGCTGGTCCGAGTATCTGTTATGAAATAATAAGCTGGAATGTGATTCATCAAGTATTATTTAACAGAAGTTTGCGCTCTAGTATTCAATTTCATAAATTCATGTTTGTTGAAGTTACGAAAACTTGCTTACATTTATTTTATTTTACTGCTAGATTTTATTCGTCATAAAATATAAGGTCCTAGCCGGGGCGGAGCATCGTCGCGACAGCCGCATTACGAATGCCAAATCGATAACGCGGTTTTATGACATGCATAACACTAGAGGGAGATATTTAACTACCCAGCTAGGAGAAAAATATAATACACGTGAAGCTTATCATAAAAACAACTAAACTCAACATGAATTCGCGCAAACTTCGAATGTCAATCGATTATCTACCGTATCGAGACGCGCACGAAACTACGTAACCAACCACTAGTCTAAGCAAAAACGTTTAATAAATATCGATCGATGCATCTTATAGCCTAATCTGAGCTCTACTTGCCAGTTCAACAACGTCAGTAATCCGAAAGACGACGATGACGCGGCGATACCGAGAGCCGAGTGCGAAAAAAGACGTCTATTTCCGAAATATACAAGTGAAGCCGTACACAATACATTCACATAACAACAATACAATTACACACATAAATACTAGCCTGTAATTGTCCCACTGCAATCTTCTCGCAAACAGAGAAGGTATGAGCATTGATCACAACGCTTGTTCGCTACGTGTTGGCGAATTAAAACCACATAAAGTTCACTTTTCCACACGATGTTATCCTTCACTTTTCTTCCGATAAAGTTACTGACCTAGGCCGTGTAAATAAATCACTTTCAGTTGTTTCCTGCCGCTTCATTTACAATTTTGATGTCAAATATTTGTCGAAATGGTTAATTACAACCATGTTGTCAGACTGCAGCCACGATACAGTTTGTTCTAGATTGGGGCACGCTCTTAAACGAGGCTTGGATGTTTTCTTCGCTTCGACAGTTCTTCAATGAGAGTGATTTACTGTGACGGCCCAAACGGGCAACAAGAGTTCACACTAAGCCATTCTACACAGATTTCCTGGCAGCATGCTCGTAGTAGCCCGGGGCACAGGATACCACGAGTAGTGGCTGCTAGGTGGTAGGGCTGGGCTCGGGCGGTCACCTGACGCGGCCGGACGGCGACCGGAGGTGCGAGCGTATGTAGCCGGTGCGGTAGTCCATGGCGTCGCGGTTCCGGCCCGTGCCGTTGGTGCCGCGCTTGCGACTGCGGCTCCATCTGGTGGGAGGATTGTGTTGCTTAGTTTTGTATGTGTGGAGGAAGAACGTGATCCTGAAACGGGTTAACTTTACTTGATTAATTTAGTACTGATTAGTTAATATTTGGATGATTTATGCTCAGAAAAGAAAAGAAAGAAAGACGATGATATAGGCTTTAGGCAAATCTAGACATGTAATCTAAGCTAACACTGACGACTCACACTATACACATCACATACACATATTACTTACATACAAGTTAATAGTTGATCTTAATGACATCATTAACTGGAGATAGCCAAAATTCAGTAATAGTACCTAGTAAGAAGAAGAAAAAGAAGAATAGATTAAAGAGATTCATAATTTACAAGTTAAGCGTCACTTACCTCAGGAGTCTCATGATATAATCGGGCCAGTTATCAGGGAACATGACTAAGAAGAAGCCGACTCCGATTAGTATTAGCCCAGCCAAGTTCATGCCTTCAAACTGGACTCCATACAGGATCACATCCAAAGCTAAAAAATAATAATAAAAAAGTGAGTTGTGTTTTCCACTATGTATATCAAGCAATTGAAGCCTCATTTACATAAGGAGAGTAAAGAGTAACTAAACAAGATTACTGACTACGAGTTTTGCATGGATATTCTGGCTTATCGGTCGGATAACTCTCCTCATATAAACGAGGCTTAACTAGCACAGTTTGTCAATTTACCTGCTGAAACGGGAACTGCGGTTATAAGAGACAGTGATACAAATATGTTGTACGTTATGATGTTGCCGAACTGAAATACCAGATGAAAAACTGAAAAGGAAACTCACTGTTAGTTTGACCATACTAGTACAGTTTTTCGAAGCTATCTCTGTTCTGAAATATAAATGATCTATCGTTCTCTTGGGATCAGAAGGATCTTGAAATATTTATTTTGGCGCTGCGCGAGTCTATTTGAAAACGGCACCGATGCGTAACAACAGAGGGATTACGTGTCACGGGTTCGATCCCTCACTGAATAAATATTTATATGTCCTACAGGTTCCGGGTCTAGTTGTTTGCGTTTGGTTTAAATAAATGTTTGTAAACGTACCCACGACACAGGGCAAATTCCTAGTGAGAAGCAGCATTGGAATCACCGATAATCTTGTGCGTCTTCCAAAACGCCCGCAATTTTTGGCTGCCAAGAATACTTACTGAGCAACGCAATGCTAGCAACGAGCAGGTATATCCAGGGCATACGCTGAGACGGCAGCATCTCGGTACCAGTGAGGTATAGGGCCAAGCATAGCGGCCACAGTAGTGACGCATTCACGATGCCCAAGATCGAGAAGAACAGGGCGCGCTGACCGGAGTTCACATCACCCATCACTTTTCTGAACAACACCTAGACCAAAATTAAGATGGCTGTAAAGTAAAATCGTAAGATCCAAGTCACCAGACTTTACCTAGAATTATAGACCAGCAGGGCTATTGGCTAACTTAGATAGTCACTGACTCGCGGATGTCTACTGAACTTGGATGGCTTGATACCTGATGATGATGAGGCTAAGTTGAAGAGAACATTTACTTTTATCAGTTTCATTGCAAATGCAAAAGCCAATAAGAAATTTACCCTTTGACAACTATTTGATGATCACCACATAGACACCGAGATACGCAATAGCCCCGCTGGTTACATTGGTATAAATCTGATTTCAGTGTTTTTTTTCCTCTTTGTCAACTGAGGATATTGTATTTGTTGGTGACAGATATTTATGTAAGTACTGAACTTTTGTCAAAGTCCTGTTCTCGTTGCGTGATCCTTTCCATTTGAGCGGATGAAATGGACGTTCTTGCAAACCTGTTGTAACAGCGCTTTTCACACCCCCATATCGTATTTGACTCGTTCAATAAATATGAAATGGCACCTATTGCTTCGATTTAAAATGATTGCCGTTCGGGGTCTACACAATAACACTTACAATTATTGTCAGAGCGGACACAGCGTAGGCGAACTGTTTTGTTTGCCCACCAATTTATAGTGAGTGAATAATACAAACAGCAATACAAAGGTAATGTTTTTGCCTTCCCTAGTCTAAACGGTTACAATATTCGCTGTTCGCTAGTCGGGCATACTTGTAGGCTTTTTCGGAGATCGATATCCGCAAGATTGCGTTGAATATTTTATGTAAGAAATTCTATTTTGATCGACCGATAGGAATAGGAGGTCGTCTGTGTCCAACTAAGAAAAATGTCGCATGCCGCTGTGTGACGTCAAATGCGATTATGGGATTATTTCATGTGGCTGCAAGATACACTTATGAAATTATATTATTGACTATGTTACCTTTGACCAAGCGCTGCATCTCAAGATTTCTCATAGGCTAAAATGAAGAACTTGGGTACAACTTTTTAAACTTAGACACACCTAGCTTAGGCTCTGTTGTCTGGCAGTAATTTTCAGTTACACATGTAATGTTTATAAGTACAGTTTAAAGAAAAAAAAAACGAAAGAAGTGGTATCTAAAACTTACCCTAAATATGGCGAAACCAGCGGCGGCGCAGGCAGCTAGCACCACGCCACCAAGAGTTGAGCTGCCTGTGATGCCATCCATATACGCGAGCAGAGCTATTCCAGTATCGCATAGTATTGCTGCTACGATCTAAAATAATTAAAGATACGTGATAATTGTTAATAATGCCTGTGACCTACTGTCTTTTCACTTCTGTCTATTCGAAATATGCCAAAAATGTTCAATGCCAATTCGTATGTTTTAACTCCGTTTACTGTAGTATTTTATATTATTTTAGTTCCAGTCTAATCTAAAAAAATACATGAACTACGTATTCTTTTATGTACACAATTTCTACTCATCTTGATTGGCTGTTAAGATTCATTCTACTGAAAGGAAACACGTATTTTCACGACTCAATAAGGATGTTAAATTAGCACTTTTTGTTTCAGTAAATAAAGTTTAGTCAATCGTGTTTATTTCTTCACGTTGTGTGAAGCAATAAAAGGCTACAAAATTCCGTCGTAATTGACATTAATTAAAGCATAACTCTCAAATCAAGCGATAGGATCCCGAGAGCTTATTCGTGACCACGATTCAAGATTGTAAACACGAATTTAGAACAAAAGGCACTTTTTCCGGCCGTGGCGGGCGATAGCGTAATCCGGCTCACGCAAACCACTCCTGACAATAGGCCTTGGGACTAGAACTGAGTCTGGGACTGTTACTATTCGCCTATTGCTATCCCAATGTTCGTCAAAACCCATGTTATAAGTTTTGCCTCTGTTATCCCATAACTTCAAGTTTTATAGATCCGAACTAATGTACACCACTAGAGGTGGCATAAACCCAGTGGCGTAGCTAGGCCAGAAGGAGCCCCGAATCAAAACTTGTCTGGGGCCCTTCTAATCTAAGTGTATAGTTTTTAAGAATAAAAACAATAGCATCCTGACTCGTGTACTAATGCTATTACTCAAGTTATTAAGCGAATTTTGAAGAGAGCTAGAAAATTAAAAATGCTAATCGTCTGATATTTATGACAACTTTTTGGAAATTGAGCTATTTTAAGAGTTCGATAATAATTAGAGCTTTATGGCCGCGATAAGGTCATTTATGAGCTACATTTTATGTTTTTATTTTAATTCCAATCGTCGGGGACCCTTGACATTTGGGGGTCGCTACACACTCATTCTGTATAAACCCAAAATTACTTTTCATGAAAAGAAAAGATAATCAGGCTTTAACTGTCGTACTAAATCAACCGCACTTGATCAACAATTTTACCCCGAGGGTGCGAGTTTTCCTAGAACGGTCGTCGGATCCCCGCAGGGCTATAATTTATCAAACCACTGTTCTAAATTTATTCCCGGGCGGTCGATTAGACTTTACAGGCCGAACCTTGTCAGAAATGTAAGTAGAAAATATACGTAAATCGGCATTGTTCAATGCCGTCTGCCGAATTTTGTAAAACATGACGGGACTGTGTGTGACGCAGCATTAAATTGGCTATTTTTTTTACACGCCGGGAGAGACTGTCAGACTTGTACTGACTAAAATCCACGGTGTCCTTCAATAGGCTCTTTACTTTCCAAGGTCACGGTAATTTGAAAAATCCCGCGACATGTATCATATTGGCTATGAAAATTGTGGAAACGATTTCACATTCTGCTTTATAACGCAACAACGTAAAATATGCACTCGTTAAATAAGTATATGTATTACTTCGTGTAGAAACGAAACTCCTCCAAAAGGTGTTCAAAATCACGCTACTAACAATTATGGGGCGTATAATAAACCCAGTCTCGTTTCTACACGAATTATTGCTTCTTTTTCAGTAGTCTTCATCACTCACCCTGACTCCAACAAACTGCTCGTGTAGTATGACCCATGACAGAAGATAGATGCATGATACATTGGTGGCAAACAGTGCCATCACGTCAGTGGAGAGCAAGATCTTCAGAGCATATGTGTACATGTAGATTGTTACAGTCCACAGCAGACAGAACAACCCGCATCGGCTTATGAAGCGTGCTGTATGAAAGAATAAGGTTTTCTATTTGTATATTTTTTATGCAAGAAACACTAGCAATTTTATATGGGAGAGGCGAAAGTTGCTGGCAAGAAGAATCAATTGGAATGCCTGTGTATTACTGTATATTTTCTTATTATTATCAGCCTATTGCCATCCACTGCTGAACGTAAGGCTTCCCCAAAAAGACCCTCCAGGTCCTTGTCAGTCCACATCCATTCCCTGCCATTACATTTTTAAAATCATCGACCCATCTTACCGCAGGGCGTCCTACGTCTACGCACACGTCTGCCTCGTGTACCTACCATCTGAGAGTTGATTTGTTTGGTTGGTTGAATGCTCTAATCTCAGGAAATGATGGTTTGAATTGAAAAATTCTTATTGTGATGGATCATCCATTTATCGAGGGAGGCTGTAGGCTATATAACATTACTCTACGACGAAATGGAGCCGATTAGCAGGTGAAGTCGCGGGAAATAGCCAGCGTATGATAAATTAGAACAAAATACAAGCAAAGGTTCTTTTGGGCAGGCAAACCATTATTTCACAAGTCATTTGGAGAAAACCATCAGTTGAATTTTGGAAAGGCTGTTCATCTGGACAAACTTATTTCAAAACCATTCTTTAACAATTATTATTCCAAGTTGTACTCACCAAAAGTGAATCCTTTCTCCTTAAAATCACTGAAGGCATCAAAGACAATGTCATTGGCAGATTTACACTTATTATGTATGAGCATTACTATTAGGTAGAGGGGGTAAAAGAATATCAACCAGTTGGTGCAGAACCAAGCTGTGAAGAATGGGGCATTGTAGAGTTGCTGAAACAAAATTAAATGATTTAGTGCTGAGTAGAAAAAAGTCTTTTCTCATTGACTGTGAGGCCTCTTTTTATTAGGTCACGGGACTCAAGATTTAACGTGACCCCGGAGCGTAAAGGGCTATGGAAGGACACCGTGGATTTTAGCCAGTACGAGTCTGACAATCCCTCCCGCCCTGCCCGGGGTGGGAGGACTCATTTGATGATTTTACCACAAAAAAAAAAGAAGGCCTCCTTTTATTGGGTCAAGGGACTTACGAATTACCGTGACCCCAGACCGTAAAGGGCTATTGAAGGACACTGTGGATTTTAGCTATAACGAGTCTGACTGTCCCTCCCACCTGGCCTGGGTGGGAGGACTCATTTGATGATTTTATCACAATAAAAAAAAAGGCGCCTTTTATTGAACATGAAACCAAACATGAATATTGTAAACAGGTTGTCCTGAGAAGTGTGGATAAAATTGAAAAGGGGCATGCCCGGGACACCCTACACCTGTTTTGCTAGTATTTAACTTAGAACTGAAGCCTGAAACTGCTGCTGAAGATTTCATGGCAAAACCAGTATAGGGACAGCTCTGCCATTTGTCTCATAGATTTGAGTCCTGAAGGATGTAAAAGCTTTCTTAAAAATATAAAAAGATTATTCTTACATTAGTATGTTGTCTTGTAAAGTTATTGACCAAAGGAGATGACTCAGTACTGAAGACCATGCCGTGGCTGATGGTCGGTGGGTACTCTTCAAGATACATGTGCTTTATACAGTGGGTAGATGTCACCCAGCTGGCAGTTAAAGTCAACATAACACAAATACCATAGTATATCTGAAACAAGGAGATTTATTTTATTTCTTTTACAGAACCATAGTCAAAATGGGTCCTTTTTTTGTCTTGATCTACTGCATTGCACCTCAACAGTAAAGTTCATTACCTACTTTTATGGGAGAAAAATTAAACTCAGGTAATATCTCAGCGGCTGTTCTCTGTTCTCCAAGGTACAAAAAATAATAAATAAATGGACTTGAGAGATTTTTTGAAATTAAAGGGCTCAAGGTGACATAGTACCTTTTTGGCGAATTTTGAGCAACAAGATCGAGGGCATTTCTTGTCACGCAGCTGCCGCTCTTCATCCTGACTGCTGGTGGCCGACTCACTGTAGGCCTGCTGCAGCGACGGCTGAGTGGACAGTGGAGGCGCCGAACACACCGATGCCTGCGGAGTGAGTGGAGCCCGGGGACTCAAGGGTGTCGGTGGACCATTCGGACGATCTCTGTCAGCGTCACCACCACCCCTTTCAGTCTCTACCACCTCTTCACTCGTTATTATCACAGAAGGAGCACGCACTCTCTTGGGATTGAAAATAGTGGGCAAGTCACCGTCCCGCGCCATCCTGCTTAGTTTATTGCCAAGTACACACAGTGCAAACCCACCACAACCATTTTTAATTCAAAAAATTAAGTTTTCACTCATTTCTCTAAATTAATTCGGATTTCATTTTACAATTAAGACATGAATCTACAAAATATACACCATTTCCACATTAACAACAGCTTCTCAATTATAACATAGCGACCGGCAAGTAAATAAAGTCGTAATTTATTTGAGACATAATTTTCACACCACTATTTTCATTCATTTTCTTGTTTTTTAAAGATTTTCCTATTTTTGTTTTCTTGGCAACATTTTATGTTGCAAATTAAATAAAAGTTCACAGACAATAAATAATGTAGTTACGGACGGACCACGCGGAAGATTCTGTTTTGTTCACGTTTTGTAAGACATGGTAACATTAAATTAACGTCAAATATAAAACGTTCTTATTGGCTGATATCCAAATCAACTCAACCCAGCTCAACGTTGATTGGTGGTTACGTAAGAAGTTGCCATAATCCAGACAGAAAATGCTCCTAGAATGCTTGATTAAAAATTACAAACATTTTGTACTCAATAGAACTAAAAGCAATAGAAGCCCTACTAAATTAGCTATATGGTGGATTATGTTTAAAAAACACATTTTATTGTGAAAAAGATTTTCAGTAATCTTTCCAAACTAGTTTATGTTCCGTGCCTAAAATTGTCTATGGAACTGAAAACATTGAAACTAAAATGCATTTTTTTTTAAATCTTATTCAAAAAGCACAGAAACACGTGCAAAACATATGAGTCTACAAAAATGAACTGCGAATCTTTTTTATAACTTGATTATTACGAAAAATATCAAACAATCAATTTTTTACTGGCTGTTTAGGTTCCTGCGCAGTGCAAAAAAAGAACAAAATTTTGTCTATGAGTAGAATTTCGCATTTTTGGTGGTAGATGGCATCATGAAAAGTTCAAAATTACGGCACCAGAGGGGGATAATTGGTTAGCCTACTTGAAGCATCCGGGAACCTCGCCATAGTAGTAGACATGGCGGGTATCAACCTGGCTAAATGACGAAATAAATTTTGTTTGGTAATATAAGATCGTGTTAATTTCGTAGAAAAAGTGTTGATACTAAAAGACTAATTAAGTTATATTGGATTAGGACAAAGATGCAGAATGTTGGACAGTCTGAAAACCGAAATATCGATAAGGTGAATGTGCAACTTGATGTGGTAAAATCGTCCACTCCTCAAAGTTCGGCTTCGAGTCCGGCCAAATCTGAAACCGAAACGTATTCAGGAGCGCCTGCCAAATACATGACGGACTCTTCGGAAAGCGAGGATGACTCTGTGTCCGAGGTAAAACGTGTTTTGTTTTCGACAGAGGCGGTGGCAGTAAGGGAATGTGATTATCTGTACCGCTCTAAATACTGCAAGGGACATCTTGTACATGTCTGCTCTAACCGTACAGTTTCTTCTATTACCGAAACTACTCTTCTAGCAGCAATATTTGCTTGAAATCGTGCGTAGCACGCTGAAACGGACTAATCTATTTTACATTCTGAATAGAGTACGTCGCTTGCCAAATATTCCGTAAAACGTCAGAAAGTCATAAGTACATACGTACTACTGAGTAATGCATGAAATTATTTATGCCAGCCGCTCCTAGACAGTATTCAATTGATTCTTTGTAATTGTACGATGTTTAGGGGCTAATCCGCCGTAAGAGAGTTTTCATTGTCTATTTGTGTTTTGGATAGGGATTGATGTGCGGTGGCCATGTTTCTCGGATCACATGCATTCAGTCGATGTAAATCTCTGAATAATGGATTTTCATGACGTTATTTTACTATGAATGTGCGAATTATATAATTTTCTATTAGATTCGTCATAAATATCGTCAATCATGGAATGTTTTGTGTTGTCACAAATGACCAAGTCGTTCAAAACGTCTAGTGATATTCGCGCAAAAACTACGGTTACTGGTGAATTGCAAGGACCATTGACAGTAATGATTAGCTGTAAACTCGTCCTTACGCACCACATTGTCAGTACATCTCACATGTTTCTCGTTGGTGTTATAGATCTTGCTGGCTTGTTTGTGCCTTAGCAGGCCAGACCTGTTGGTAAGTCGAAGACAACTTTACTGAGTGCCAGTGCCCAGTGCTACAGCTTCACCAACAACAATAGCTGTTGCAGTTTGAGTGACTCTTACCGTTAACCTGCATAATGTGTGTGCTATGGACAATTACCATCTATATTGTTTTCTTTATGTTGAATGGTCCTTGTGATTCTAACATACTATTTATCTGAGACTCAATATTTCCAATCTATTTAACATTACTAATCTGTAACATGCCTTGAGATGATTCAGAATTGTGTTAAACCTAAAGTTAATGTTCTAAAAACTAAAGCTAACCTATAACGCTTCTGGTGTTGTGAAACTTTGTATGTATCATAACAACTGCTTTACTGAATGTTAACCTCTGAGTCTTATCATTGTTATCGAAGTTTTGAATATGAATCTGTTAAATTTCCAAGAAAAAAATATATTTCTACATAGTTTTGTGTCATTTATTTAAAATGAAGTTTCTTTATTTCATAGAATAACTATTTATTGCACACAAGATAAAGAGTAAGAGTTCCCTTCTTGAAAAAACAGTATCACATTTGTTTTGATGAAGTTATTAATTGTGTTGGTATATCAGGCGGAGATGGAAGAAGAAGGTGGTGGTGCGGAGCCATCCAAGTTCCTGTTGTCCCACGATGACCCGGAGCGGGCCGTTGACCCAGAGATGCAAGCACGCCTTGAAGCTCTGCTCGAAGCAGCTGGTATGTTACCCATGTCCTACTACATTATTGATAGAACAAAACTTATGCAATGGGAAAACAACTGGTGCATTCATATGTGTACATTAAACTATCTCTTGTTAAGCATGATAAATATACTTTCTCTACAGTTCAAATTTTACGAAATTAAAAGTAAAGTGCATTGTTCAGTTGACATTTACAATAGAATTATTGCAATTTTATGTCATTCATAGATTTCACCAGTTTCTTAAAAGGAATGGATGATGTCTATGATCTAACTTCATTTTCAGCATAAAATATTACTAGCTATGTTAATAGTTTAAAATCAATGCTTTTAATTATCACGAATTATTGTAAGTGTCCCTAACCTTTGTTAATTTTAATTTGCATATATTTATTTGTAATCCTGTTAAAACAATGTGTCTAATTTTGAAAGGTTACATTATGCTGTAGCATTATACTTATTGTTTATTTCCTTAGTTAACCTATAATAATTTTAAATCTAGCAGCATACCATGTGCTTTTCAATGTGTCTCAAGTTAGTCAAGTCTATATAATAAACATCGAAGATTTTGTAAAATATAACATTTATTTTTGTTTACAAAACAATCTTTCTTCTAATGATGTATGAAACATTTACCATATTAAACAGATACTTACATTAAATTAATTATTTTGTATAAACAAGAAAAAGATAATGACTCTAATTGGGTTTTTTTTAGGTAAACAAAAAATTTACTTAAAAGTCATAATGTTCACATGTTGCTTACATGATACTTATGAGGTTAAGACCAATACATATTTTCAGTATATATTATTGTCTACTTTGGACATCATAATTTCCTAATTTTATCAAAATTAACAGTTCCAATCTGAGTTGAATGAACTTTGCATATTAGTTTAGCACTATGTAAACAAACAATAATGTCACAGAATATAACACTACTTATTATTAGTTTATATCGAGATATTATGTTCATTGTGCTCATTTTACTTAAACACAAAATTATCTGCATTTGCCCACCTTTTAAAGTTTGTTGTCAAGTGCCTTACATTTTAGTAATAGCAAATGAAAATAAAGCACAGAGAATCTGTCAGCACAAAATTTGGTATGACATCTTTTATACATTTTAGCATTTTATTATTGATCAACAATGCTTATGTAAATATTGCAATTTAAAATATCATATGCATAGTTATTTATATCATTTGCATACTTGATAGTGAAGTTTTACACCACTGAGATCATGTCACTTTTAATTTACACATTGTCATACGACTATTAAGAGATGATCAAGTTTCACTTCAATAAAAAAAGTTTGCTGATGAGAGAACTTTAAGAAGGAATACAATTATGATTAGTAGAGAATATTGTTTTGTTAAGGAAAAGGAATTTTCCTCTTACGCAGCTCCTCGCGATCATGGTATGCATATTCGAGTAGTCAGGAAGCTAGTTCGGTTGTTCGGCCATTTAACACTACCGGTTTAAGTAAACGCGCGGTACTTATCTATAAGCAGCTGTTTGTGTTGACACACGCATGACGTCGCCGGCCAACATCGTGCGTCCTAGGACAAAGCCAATTATGTACTGCAGAAAAGCAATTAAAGTTCTCAAAATCATGTTCACACCCTTTTATAATTAAAACTAGATTGAAATCATGTTCATGTTGCGTTCGCGCCTACGTCTTTACTTTTACATAATATTGAATGCGTTAAAAATCGTTAAAACGTTCTTATAGGAAACTTCTGTGCGCAATTTTGATGGATGACTTGTATCATTGATCAATCTCTCATCTTCTTGTCGTGGTTCCTCTACTTTGTCCTTATTTTGTGCCGAACAGCTTCTTATTAGATCACTGTGAAGTTAAGTAATTTTACTGTAGAAATTCACATCATAAAATGACAACTGTTCTAAGGAAGTCTCATTTAATAGGGGGCAAGCTTATTGCCATCAAAACAATCGCTCATATTGTTTGCGAGTAGTCTCATGGTAAGGAAATCAAGGTCTGATGATGGAAGACCAGAAAAATCGAGGGAAACTTTCAAAAATCGTAGGGGTGACTAGTGCGTTTATAAGTTTTTTCATAAAGAATTTTTAAGCATTTCGATTTGATAAAGGTCTGGAGTTGATCTGATGGAGCCGAGATACAGTCGGGGGAACTCCTCAACGATGGACACATTGGATGCCATTAAATATGTTAATGTTTTAAGTTTTAATTCATAAATGCACTCTCATGCCTGCTTATACTAAATCACAAAGAGATATTTGCATGAATTGGAGTCGAACACGATTTCCACCGCACCGCCGCGCGTCGTGCTGGTAGACTTGACATCCGAAATGTGCAACGTCACTTGTAAGAAGACGCGCCACTCTACGCACTGCAGGCTTGGTCCAATTTGAAAGCGACAGCGATTTTGACCAGTACAAAGAAAAACTAAGTTAAACATAAAACGACTCACAAGACTGCACATTTTGAACCCATTGTCTAATAGCACAACAGCTTTTGTAATACAGACTTCGTAGATTCCTATTTGTTTCACAATAACAAACGCAACTCCGAATCTAGTTAGATTTAAAAGATCACAGCCGAGTAATATTAAACAGGATTGATTTTAATATCGCGCGATAAGCCGCGCTTAACTCGTCAACTAATAAAATAAATGTAGTAAATCGGCGGTGTATACGTCATCTCTATCGCCGGCACCGCTTACTCACGCCACGGACAGTGCCCCATAGCAATTGATAAGCTTGGAGCGCGCATTAGATTCTGTTCAGCGTACGCTACACTCATGCTAGGGACCCCGCGGCCAGATGGTAGCGTGATCCACGCTTTATCTGTTTCGTAAACAATCAGCTTTTGATACAATGAATTTAGAATGTTAATACTAGTAACAGTATAGTTGAAAGTGACGTGCGAATGCTGTGTTTTTTTTTTTTTTAATTTGAATGCTCGACATTTTATACTTTACTGTGAGGACGTAGTATTTGCATATTGTACATTGAACAATGCACAGTACCTATCATTTGATGATTTTTGGTTTTATTTATTTAAATTTATGTTCTTTGTTTAGTCAGAAGGTTACAACTATATACCACAGCTATATGCGTATGTCTATGTAGTAGATATTTAACAACTTCTTAGTACCGCTGGCACGAAGAAAAGAAACTGACTACTAGTAACATAGTTTAAGTCAATATTATGAAAGTATTCATAGAGTAAGTCCAGTGTCATTCAAAACGCCACTTGTAATGTAACTAAAATATTAGCAAATAATGGGCGTCAGTGTGACTAGTGAAATAAAGCACAACCCGCCTTGACCTCTTCGCACACATAGCTGCATTCACTATTTGTCTGAGTAAGTATTTAATAAATCGATAACTTTCGTCAGTCTGCAACGAACACGAAGACGGACTAAACTTTGACACTCGCATGAATTTGGTAGATTGCTACAATAGATTACACAGGATTATGTACCAAACCCATTGGGGCTTGATCATCATGCGCCTAATGTAATATTATATTGGCGCTTAAAAAAATCTACTTGGAAACGACCTTGTCGTGTACATAGTTGCCAAGAATGAATTTAAAAGTAAAACTTTTGAGCACACCTATAAGATTAATCTGCCCACACGTTAGTTTCTACGCCTTGTCGTTTCCGTAAAAGTGCATAAAATATTTGAATTTGATAAACAGAAACCGTTCATGCTGATAAATTGTATTTATAATTTGCAAAATTAAATGAACAGTGGTTTGTTGTATCGCCCTTGAGAAAATAGAATTTCTGAAATAGTTGGAGTGTCCTTGTTGTCGATATAATTTATAGTTGTATTGCTCATAGGTGGCTTGTTAACCCGTGGTATCGAGGTCAGGATCTCTTATTAACTAAGCTAAAATTAATTTTGAATCGAAGTAGGAATACCTTTGTATTGTTCTGTTGCGAATGCGGAGACTTCTCATTTCGCATCTCATTACAGTATCGGTATGGCGGGCAATCGCCAGTCACCAACTAGGTAAGTACCGCGGCTCATGACGTAACATATGCACGAACAGCCGCGGAAAAAGATCTCCCTAACGGCCGCAAATGGAAGCGCAACACGCGGACGTGGGCTATTCAAATGTGTCGTATTATAAGGGAGCCGCTTCACAGGAATTTAAGGCTCGTTTGATGGATCGATTTATTCGTAAGGCTTCCCTGCTCTTTATAAATAGCTGCGATAGGAGCTTATTAATGTCTCGCTACCGCACAAAGATCTTCCCTGGTGAAATTATCTGTAAAAAGACGGGAATGGATATAATACGTAATAGGTAATAATAACACACCCACGCCGTTCATTTTTTCTTGGAAAGAGAAGATATTCAATCTAAAAGTAGTAAACTATTCCCTCTCATAATTTCCAACCAAATCATTAAAAATCGGTTTGTACAGCACACAGTTAGCAATTTCCGAGAAAAATGTGTCCATCTAGGTTTAAAAGGTTTATGAAATATCCATTTTTTGCGGTACATTGCAAATAACCTTGTGCTTTACAATAAAGCCGCTTTGAAAGTAGAGTTTGAAAGAAACCCTATCAGGCTTTCTTCGATTGTGTAGGCAACTGATCACGGCGATAACGATAATAAATCAATTCATAGTTATTTACGCATATTCCTACATTAGAGAATATAACCGTTTAATTAATTAACAATTATTGTTCTTACATAATAAAAACTGTTCCTAAAACTATTAAAACCTATAGAATATGTATGATGAATCGGTTGCTCTAGAAGCGCTCATCGTCATTTAAAATTATTCAGTCACAGTAAGAAATCAGTTGGAAATCGCCGAGAAACTTGTGTGATAGATGTTGAATGAAATGTGTAACATTCCTTTTGCCCCCATTGTGCCATCTTGTACTCCATTGAATACCTTGAACGTGAACAATTAAGGAAAAACATTATCTTGTTTGAACTTATTAATAATTTTATACTGTTACATAATAAGGTTTATTAATATGGAATCTACCTAAACCGGTAACAGTTATGATTGCTTCCGTTTGTGTGTTCATTCAGTATTCATTTGCAGACAACTGTTTGATTGTTTGGCTCCTAAATTAGGGATCCCACATAACGTCCCGCGTGATAACGGTATGCACCGAAATATTTCGATGCTTTGATATCTGCTGAACAACGCGTATATTATGAAAGAAAGGACTTATTTTGATCACTAACTTATTTTAATTTCACAGTACATCACTTTCAAATTCTACGTTTAAAGGACTCTGGAAAAAAATGCTTGTTTTCTACAGCAAAAACAGAACGACAGCTCTACTGTACTGTAGAGTATTGTATACAATATAGTACTCCAAGTAATTTTCAAGTTGTTTCATTAGAAATTACTTAACAAATACACGAAACTTATTCAGACAGCATCCTGAGGGCTTTGACTTCTTTATGTTAAAAGTACGACCGAGCGAGTTTACGTATCTATGTTGTTAAGAGTTGGATTAACACTTCGCGTCTGAGGAATCTTGGAACGTGCACAATATACCCACATGTCATTTAATTTAGCCGAATTGAACAGAGCATAGACTCTTACAATCCTATAGGAAAAAACACGTGTGTCAACTTAATTAATGGTAAAAAACTATTCAAATAACACACATGTGGTCTGCACCATTCGAAGTTCACCCATTTAGTAAATCAGTCTCATAAACGAATTTTATAGAGAAAGTTAGCTCATAGGATAGCGTCTAACTTTGGACATTAATGCTTTGCTTACTATGCGATTAGACTAAGGACTAGTAATGTAATAATGTTAATCAAAGCTCCCACGATCTATAAAATTTAATTGATATATTTTATACAATCTGACGCCTTATTAGCTTGAGATACTTGAGGAGCGTGAGATAACAGATTCAGCGGCGATAGATGTTTTGTTTATGCGTTGATTGATCGGAGAAAAGTGTCGAGATTCGAGTGACGTCATACGTGTATACCAATTAGGAGAAATGGAATGTTGCTGTTAGTTTAGGTACTGATATTTATGTTCGTGTGAAATGCGATATAAATCAATTTTTGCAGGCAATAAATTAAACAATGTTTTTTCCTATAACAGAAAAATATAATTGCGATTGCTGTCTTTATTCCAAGTTACGGTTCATTTAATCTAACTTACATCTTCTAAGAAAATCAACATATCGTAGCCTTGGTTTTTGTGCGAACATTCGGCTTCTGTGAGCTAATCTTATAGTCGGACAATGATCCATCTAATTAATTGATGCATCTTAAGACCATGTCTACACATTGGCGTCAAGATTACTTAGAACATCTTAGCTTTACAATTGGCAAGCCTTTGTGAACAGACCTGACTCATTAACACTCTCACCGCCATACGGTCCGCCAGCGGGTCGTATATTTTCGAGTAAGGCACGCCACCTATAAGTTGCACTAACCGAGATCAGCAGGCCGTATGGGCCGCCGGCGTACCGTATCTTTCGCGCCAAATTTCCGTTACTACCTACAAATAATATTGAGTCTGTCACATCACTCATAACAATCAATTATTAGGACGCCGGCGTCCACACGGCCTGCTAGTAAAAATACACAATGAGCCCGCCGGCGGACCGTATGGCCTGCTATACTCGTTATAGATTTTTCGCCGCGGCCTGCACTGGTAGGCAAAGCTGCGACCCGCCGGCGGACCGCACGGCCTGCTGCACTGACAAATTCTACATATGGGTGGCGGTGAGAGTGTTAAACTCTGAATAAATCGTTGTGAATTTACCTAATAAACCTTTTATCATTAATGAAAGGCGCCGCATTTTCTAGCATGCGATTTTTATCATTCTGACAGAGATCGCCCTTGTCCAATCATTCAACTGATTTAAAGGTATGACAATGATCGGTAAACTAGACGCTTGTAAGGTCGTATTCAATTAAACTTTTAATTATTTGTGCTATGATTTTTCTGTAGCTTATTAATTTATACTTTTAAGGTTAGGTACGCAAAGGGTCCAACGGGACCGTAATACTAAGGCTCTGCTGTCTGTCCGTCTGCCATACAGCTGTATCTTTTATTCTTTCTTTCTTTCAAGAAAAGCGCTTTTTCGAATTCCATGAAAAAAAATATTTTACTGTGGTACAGGACTCTTTGTATGTAGGACTAACTCATGAACGGTTTTTGCTAGTATTTAATGGATCTAAATCCAGCTGTACCTGAGAAACATCTGCAGTGGTCGCAACCATTGATTGCAATGCAATCTGCGGCCTAATCATGTAATTTTAATGGTAATCATAGGCACTTAGGGTTTCTCTCTGGTTGGTTTATAGTTTCTATTATCATTGGAGTGTCATGACTTTAGTGCTGTAGTGGTTTGAGGTTTTACTCAATTGAAGAAGTAATCCTAAATCAAAAGAGTCTAAATGATTTAAATTAGTCAAAAAAATAAATTTAAATTCACGGCAACTAAGCTAATTCCAGATGTCCCTTTGTGCGGGATGTAGAATTTTTTTATCTTTCTGACTAATTTCATTGTTAGACCAAGACTTTTAAATTATTTCTCTAAGACTTGGCGAGTTACATTGTCTCGCGCTTTTTTAATGTTCACCATTGTTGATTATTGGTTTCGGAAATTGTAGTGGTTGGACAGAATGTGGTGGACTTTAAAGTCTCTGTTGCCGAAACCAGCTACATGACATCATCTCTGTACGCAAATGACCCAATAATTCACTTTACTCCATTTACCCACAGGCATCGGCAAGCTCTCCGGCGAGGGTAAGCATCTCGCCGACCCGGAGGTGCTGCGGCGCCTGACGTCGTCGGTGTCGTGCGCGCTGGACGAAGCAGCGGCCGCACTCACGCGCATGCGCAGCGACCAACCCCCGCCGCACCATCGACACCTTCACCAGGACAAAAAGTATGCATGACTTTACTACCTTTGTTTTTGGTCGCTTAAAGTACTTATTACAGACTGTCTTAGATCGTTTTCTAGAGCAAATATATTTTGAACATAAGCGGCTTTGCCCTACTACAGAATATCGTAGGTCATAACGTAAAATTATGTAATTATTATAGTGGCCTCTATAGAATTTTTAACCCAAACTCTTATATCAGCATCAAGTAAAGTCCTCATTGCTTAGGTGTTTATAATGCCTATTCTAATTTACGACCACTTGCACCATTAGTCCCAAAAATAGAGTCAATAGTTTGAAACAACTGCATTTAGATATTTGTGGTGTAAGTGGGCCTTAATAATGCCTGTTATAAGCTCGAAAATAACCAGTAGGAAAATAACTTGATTGTGAATAAAGTGGAGTAATATAAAGAAGCGAACCTAATGCGGGTTTAAATTGAATTCATACCCGGTGCCCAAGGTCCCAAATAACTCTGAAGTAATCTTGCCAGTACTAAGCTCCACTAAAGTAACTAAAGTAAGTTATAATTACACACCTTTTCTTGATCAGAAAGACAGAACATTTCTTGAACAACATAAGACCCTTCGTTGCCATTCCGCGTGGCGTGTTATCATATAAAGTGTTGTCTGACGAAGTTCACTGCATATGATTCATCCGGAGACGACTAATCACATGTGTGTTACATAAATCCTTGTCTAGACCGTCCTTGCATCTAGATAATACGAATCAAACACTGGATCCCGTCAAACAATACTATGACCCTTGATCAAACATATTGATCTAACCTCGTATAAGGTTGGTCAGTAAATTAAAACTGTAACAGCTATTCTTAGACGTCTAGGGACTAGTCTGTGATATCAGTCTGGAAACTACATGCAACAATTCTTTTAGTCGACCTGCCCTAATTTTCAGAACTGTATACGTATAACCTAGTTGCCTTTAGAAGGTGAAGTGTGGAACTAAGGAAAGTAGGACACCCATGTTAAAATAGCATTGTCAGTTTTAAGTTGATTCTAATTCATTGCTGTCTTTTCGCTACTTATGTTAGACAATGCGTAACTGAAGATACACTTAAAACTTAGAATTTATGAGAGAACTTATTTTACAAGTCATTTGAACGATGTTGTTGCTTATGTATTTCTTATTCACTGATTCTCTTTTATATTAATCCATAAAATCTTGTAATGTTAAACTAACAAGTGACACATATACGAAACTATGTTAAACAGTAGCGCCACGGGACATCAGTCGAAGGCCGCTAAAAGCGCATTAAGACATGTGCATATATGAGAGCTTTTCACGTTTCACACATGGCTCGCACGCATTGCTGTGTAAACAGTTGAAGAATGCTCGGCGGAGTCTCGACGATGCGGGCTTGCGAACGCACACTTTACATTTGTTGATGGACAGCCTATTATGTGACAGTCTTATCTATTAATGTAGTTTTTGTTGTTTTACTAAATTGGTTTTGATTCTAGTTTTTGTTGACAGTTCCACAAACTTTCGAGATCTTAGTTATGTTTACGGTCTTATTAACATTTCTCGGGATTACCCAATCGCGAACTGATCACGCGAGTCATTCGCTACGATACGGGCAATCCCAAAACGTTCATGTGAGTAAGTTCTTTTAAAAATAAACATGAATGTGTCTCACGCTGTAATAAAAAAAGTTTATTTCAATGTAACAACACGAATATCAGATATATGTCTGTGAATAAAAATATCTGATTAAGTTCTACCTGTTCATTAGTCATCATTTTGTAAAGGTCATAATTATTATGATTACTGCTCAGTATCCAGTAGACTCCTAAATTGGTCAGCATTTGATCTTAAATACGAAACTTGTCACCATTTCTGCTTTCACCATTTCACTTCATTCATCGAAACTCAGTTTCCCTGTTTAACATAATATTCATTTTTCCTATTACGTCACAGTTCTCAGTATTTATTTACTGTTACATATAAATTATCATAACGTTATCACTGTTTTGATTTACACATTGTCTGTTGTCGAACACAGGCCGTATATTCCTTCCGGTTTTTTATGAATAAAATTATGATGGCTTGCTAACTCGCTTCGTTTCCACTAAAGCCAATTATTTATCGATTGGATTGGTAATAATGCATAGTCATCAATTATTTACCGTATACGTAAACAGAGAACACGAGTCTGTCAAAACACGTTACTTCCATTCTTCAAAAACTGTTAATACTTCGCTGTATTTTCTAAATATAAATGCTTTAGCTTTATCCCAGAAGCGTTGAAAGTTTTAGGTTTCAATGATGAAAATCCGAGAATTGAGTGACCTTTGTGTGCGAGCGGGAAGCCTCTCGAGGAACGTGGAGTCACAATCTCACACAGACACACAGACTGTGTGTGAGCTTGTGATTCCAAGTCGACTCGATGAGACCGTTTCGTAACAATGATTTTTGAAGCTTTGATCTTATCTGATTGATTACTGTAACTGAATCCTTGTGGTAGTGTCTTTTAAGACCTGTAATTGAGTGAGGGGTGATTGTTTTAGTCAACAATGCGGGTCGAGCGGCACGGGCACGACGCCGACCGTGGCGTCGTCGGTGGGCGCGGACGGCGCGCCGTCGCTGGCGGAGGCGTGCTCGGACGGCGACGTGGGCACGGTGCGCAAGCTTCTGACCGAGGGCCGCTCCGTGCACGAGACCACTGAGGAGGGCGAGTCGCTGCTCTCGCTCGCGTGCTCCGCGGGCTACTACGAGCTCGCTCAGGTGCTGCTTGCCATGCACGCGAGCGTAGAGGACCGCGGCATCAAGGTACTTTAACAAATATACTTTTCTAACCACTTTTTGTCTAGGTAAATGTAATGTGGCTTAGCTCTGCTGTGTCTCCAGCTAGATATTATGATCTTTTCTACTCCTCAACATTTTTTTTCTAATTAAACTCGCGATACAATAGCGAGATCCAAGATTCTAGATTCTTGCCTAACCTCATTGCTTCAGAAGTTCGGTTCCCATTGAAGATAGCAGCGCTGTCGTTGTAGGTACAATCGACAAAGTGGAATCATGACCCACCTTAAGCTTATTTTCATATTGACTTTGAAATACAATTAGGTCCACATTCGCGTAAACATACATATCCATGGTAACGACTTTGATCTTTGTCAGTTTTGACGGATTCAAACAATTTATTGTCAAAATTGGTCATGATTCAACTTTGTCGATTGTACATAGTGATTGAATGTGAAGTCAGATTAGGTTTTGATAACGTCAACCCTTCACTACTATAAAGGAGTTCAGCCTTTACGAAGTGGTACACCGCACTCCTATGCAATGTTCTATAGTTTCCTCATTCCCCAGGGCGACTGCACCCCCTTGATGGAGGCGGCGAGCGCGGGCCACGTGGACATCGTACGCCTGCTGATCGCGCACCACGCCGACGTGAACGCCGTGTCGGGCTCGGGCAACACGCCGCTCATGTACGCCTGCGCCGGCGGACACGAGGAGTGCGTGCGCGCACTGCTCGAGTCCGGCGCCAACGTCGAGGACCACAACGAGAACGGACACACGCCGCTTATGGAGGTAACATATTATACAACTAAATAAAATCTAAAATTTTAAACAATTCCACGGTAATAAGACGGTTACCGTCTTATTACAAAAGTTTGAGTTAGTACTGAAACGGAGTACATAGTAAAAACTATATGGACTTCCTATGTTGCTAGGCAACACTCTTGTTTATAACTTTGAAGTTTGTGGCGTAAAATAAAACTATCTTTTTTCTTCATGTATTTCTATTACATTTAACAATCAAGTCGATCATTTTAATATCCATTTTTTAACGCTATAAAAACAATAAACACAGAAATTTACAGCCACGATACCCTCAACTTTTTGTAGAAATTGACATTTGACAGTAGTACCAAAGTTAGAACATGGATAAACTAGGGGTCTCGCGGGTTTATCTTTAGTACCATAGATAGTACAAGGATTAGTGATAAACTTCATTTTATAATAAGGTTTTTCTTAGTCCATGGTTTAAACCTAGAACTAATCCCAGTTCTATATTTAGTCGGCGTTTTGGAATAAGACGGTAAATCAATCGAATCTTAAGTAATAAGACCCTTTTGTCAAGTAGAAAATTTGAAGATGATCATCAAACACCTGAACAGATGTTTTAAACACAAACAAAATTATTACTTATTCGAATCGGTTCCTTTCTTTAGGAGCTATGATACACTTCAAACTTATAAATCTCAAGTTTTTGCGTCATAGCTTAAAAATGTCAGTGTTACAGTCTAGTCCATGATTATCGCAGAGACGCATATCATATAGGTCCATGTAGGCCTACCGGATTCAACGTTTATCAGAATTCAACAGGCACGTCTAAAATCTATGTATATCTGAAGAACAGTGAAGTGACTTTAAATCGTTATCAGGCACACATTTCCATCATTATAAAGGAAAGTAACCCAAAATTACAGGCCACATGTCAAGAAAGGACAGGGAGTAAAGTGTGAATGAGACAAGCGTTTATCTCAGTCCCATTGTCTTTTTCTATTTCATCATATTAGATAGAGATAGGTGAGAGCCGTTGAATCTCTCTCTCTCTCTCTCTTTCTAGATAGTGGTCAAATTTCACACAGGCGCCAGTCTCTATGTCTATGACCATAAACTAGATGTGGAACACTTTCCCCCATACAGCACTGCTCGACAATAATCTAAACAATACAAAGTATCGGCATAGATAACCGTTGCATAGTTACATTCCGTATTTATCGCGAATCCAGCTCCAATGAATCATAAGTTACATGTTGTGTTTTCACAAAGTTATTTTGTAGATAGCATTATAATTTGTATGAGATTAGAAAGATAATGTGCATTTGTATATTTTCAACTTCATTCCGTTTAAAACCATAAAGGATAGTTCTTAGGTCAGTGTTATTGGCAATTTTATTTCTGGTGTTGGGTATTTTATTTTTAAAAATTATCTTATCAGATGCAACGTAAAATTGCATTCGATTATTTGTAAACAAATCGCGATTTTGTTGTCAACGACCCGAAAGTTTATCAAAAGTGAAATGTTATATGTGCCATTCTTATGCTGTCGAATTTGGTACCTTAGCTATATTGATCTCTTGAGGAATATCAGACTAGTCAAGACTTACGGCAATGCGCCATAGGTATAGGGTGAAAATACGTACGGTAGGTACGGCCAGAGTCTGTGTTTCCTGATAACTACATCCTTGGGACCTTGTAAGTCTTAGAGTGAATCGTCAAATCAGAGTAATAGGTCACTTTTAGGGAAGCGTGCTTTACCGTCGACCACATCATTGCTTACAATCAGGCGAGATAGTGGTCAAGTGCAAGCCTTTAAAGCTATAGGCTATATGTCAAGTAAAGCAAGAAATCCCTATTCCTTCAATTCCTTTTTTGAACGTTCTAATTTCCAAAACCAGGCGGCATCAGCCGGTCACGTGGGCGTAGCAAAGATCCTGTTGGAACACGGCGCCGGCATCAACACGCACTCGAACGAGTTCAAGGAGTCCGCCCTGACCCTCGCGTGCTACAAGGGCCACCTGGACATGGTGCGCTTCCTGCTGGCGGCCGGCGCCGACCGCGAGCACAAGACGGACGAGATGCACACAGCGCTCATGGAGGCCAGCATGGACGGCCACGTCGAGGTGGCCAGGCTGCTGCTGGACTCGGGCGCGCAGGTTAGTGTGAGGACGATTTTTATCTTTATAGACTTAGCTCTGTCCTTCTACCTAATAGTCTCGCCATTTCTTTCTTTGATTCTACTCTACTTATTTGGAATATTCAGAAAAGACATTCAATGTGGTCGTCTCATCCGTGGTTTGTCAGTTGCAGTCATTGCGTCATCGAAAAGCGGTGTTCAGATTTTAATTGAACAAGTAACTACCACCATCATAGTATCATTTTCGGAAAGAACAAAGTAAAGATGTTTTTTAGCATGGTTAAATCATCAAATAAGTCCTCACACCCAGGGCAGGGCAGGAGGTACTGTTAGATTTGTACTAATATCCACGGAGTCCTTCTATAGTCCTTTACGTTCCAGGGTCACGATATTGGTTAGTTCCGTGACTCCGGCAAAAGTAAAGATAATAAAATAGGTACAAATTGTGGAACTAAATACGTTTTGTCACACGGAGTACAATGAAATTCATTTGTTGATGTTATAACTTTATCATTTCAAAGAACTTGCTATATAAACCAACTGAACTTTCCACATGTAACCAGCCCCAGTTACATAACCCCAGTTCTTCAATCACCGTGTTCACACTTCAATTTAATGATTCACTTGACTGATGGACAGTTTCAATTTGAGGACACTTCAACTCGATTCAAAATCTGTTGCATCCGAAACTATGTTTTCCTACCTATAATACTGCTTACAAATGTCATGTTGTAAGCCTCATTTTATTATATTTAATTGACCCTTTACCTTGATTGTTGAATAGTTGTGGCTTAGAAGTTAGTGGCCCCGACAGAAAACTGTTCTTTGTGTAATTATTTCATCAACTTTGCACTTAAAATTTCTAGAGGAAACTGGAGACGATAATTCTTAAACACGTGATAGTTACCAATTTGCACTGGGCCTTTCTTTATTACACAGCCAATCCTTCTCCAAGAAAGGAATCCTGTGTCCCAGCAGTGAAAACATAAATTTGTTTACAATATCAATAAATTGTGAATCAAATTAGTCCGTCAGAGTTAAGAATAGTAGACACGTATCTTTTCTTTGGTCAAATCAGTGAATATTCACAAAGATAACATGTATTACGAACTCGAGAGTGGGGACTGTGTCGTCCAACGCACTCAAAATGACACCAAGCCATGACGTATTGGGAATTTTAACATCCGTATCTTCGTCTCTTTTGGATTATGTAACAAAAGAAAAATATGACTTACTTTTTTTTTGAAAATATAATTGACGGACTAATTACAATTCTTTTAATACACAAGCCTTATTATAAGCTGATTATATGTTACTTAAGCTAGACTTTTTCTCTGTATAGGTGAACATGCCTACAGACAGTTTCGAATCACCGCTAACGTTGGCAGCGTGTGGCGGCCATGTTGAACTAGCGATGTTGCTGCTAGAACGAGGGGCGAACATCGAAGAGGTCAACGACGAAGGTTATACGCCGCTTATGGAGGCCGCTAGAGAAGGTATGTAGCGTGCTGTAATTGATTCATTTTATGTAGGTTCGTTGGCCTAGGAATAGGCCAGCCCTCTGGTCACCTGAAGAGTCGACTAAACGCCTGGCGATATCCTTAAAAACGTTGTGGGCACTCGGGCCCCATGGCCCTAGAGTTTTAACCCCAAACGGCTCAAATACATAGCTACTAGCTAAGCCAATGTATTTGCGCCGCTTGGAGTTAAACGAATCAGCATTGCCATACAACGTGGCAATGCTGCCAGCGTTCTGGGCACCGTTCCCGTTGACAGTGATGTGGATGAATTCTTTGACGCCCTGTCTAATTGAATAAAATCCAACTTCAAATTCCATTATTTCTTTTATGTAGGCAATGGCCCCGGTATTGCTTTAAAAGTTTCATGAAAATGTTTTAGTTTGCAATGAGGTTGAAGTCGTTTGTAAAGCTTGTTTTATGGTTCTTCTCAGTAGCCGTAATGAAAATTTAACAAAGCCATCTCTCCGATTATAAATGATAAGGTGTTGTGGACGATAGACTTAAAGAATAATGAAACAATGCTTCTGAAACTGAAGTGAGTTTTTGAAGGCATTCAAATACACACACACTGCTAATTCAGAGTCATGATCTGTTCTTTATTTATGAAGCAACGAAATCACCCAAGCAAACAACGAAAACTATGACTTCACAAACAACAAATTTCTCTTGCGCAGGTCACGAAGAGATGGTCGCACTCCTGCTTGGTCAGGGCGCCTCCATCAACGCGCAGACGGAGGAGACGCAGGAGACGGCGCTCACCCTTGCGTGCTGCGGCGGCTTCCTGGAAGTCGCAGACTTCCTCATCAAAGCGGGGGCTGATGCCGAGCTGGGGGCCTCCACTCCTCTCATGGAGGCCTCGCAGGAGGGACACCTTGAACTTGTTCGGTGAGTAACATACTTAACTAAAATATTGTTACTTTTATCTTCCTTTGTTACTTAGTATGGAGATTTCTTGTTGCTTGTTTATGTATTATGTTGTAATAGATATGAGGCTGTTTCTATCACCATTTCAGCTTCGTTAAAGAGATGGTAATCCATTTGTGTTATGTCTGGTAATGGCTGTATTTATGTGTAGCAATTACTTAATTTCCGTTCTACTGCTTACTGCTGCTATCTCTAGGGAGACAGAGCTTTCTCTGTGAGAGGCAACCTTGAAAACGGCGATGAAAAACACCTTTCGTCTGTTTCAGTCTATGTTTGACGGTGTTGATAATTTTTACACGTGACATGTCTTCCACAGCTACCTCCTCAATGCGGGCGCGGACGTAAACGCGCAGACGCAGACGGGCGACACGGCGCTGACGTACGCGTGCGAGAACGGACACACGGACGTCGCTGATCTGTTGTTGCGTGCGGGCGCCGAGCTGGAACACGAGAGTGAGGGAGGACGCACACCACTCATGAAGGCGTGTCGCGCAGGACATGTCTGCACTGTGCAGTTCTTAGTGGGCAAGGTAAGGGCACACGAACGTGAAGGACAAAACGCGTTATTAACAATTTGCATTGAATAATATCATTTTCTGTACAAAAATAACTTACCCATCATTTTACACGTACAGGGTGCCGATGTGAACCGAATGACGGCCCTAGGCGACCACACACCGCTGTCCCTCGCATGTGCGGGCGGCCACGTGGACGTCGTGAAGTTCCTGCTGGCGTGCGACGCAGACCCCTTCCGTAAACTGAAGGATAACTCCACCATGCTCATCGAAGCGGCCAAGGGCGGCCATACGGCCGTCGTACAGCTGTTACTCGATTACCCCCACTCGGTTATGCTGCCTAGAGGTATGTTGTGTTCAAAATAGAATTTCGAATAAACTATTAACAGGTACTTTCTAAACATGTGATCAAAAACACATCTTTTTCGACAGGCAACGCTACAGCCGAGGAGACGTCGGGCCTGAGCGCAGCGCAGGCGGCGGCGCTGGGCCTGTCGCACGCGGCCGCGCCGGCGGGGGCGGCGGGCGCGCGCGCGCTGCTGCCCGCGCACGCGCACCCGCACCCCGCGCTGCACCACCCGCCGCACCACCACCCGCAGCAGGACCTGCCCACCAAGTTCTCCAAGGTCTACCTCGACGGTATGTCTACATCTGTTCGCCTCTTATATCATCATGATCAATTCATTCCTGTCATGGAATTTAATTTATCGGAACTTGCTTATGTATTGGGTCGTAAAGTTGAGAAAAACGTGAATTCAGTTATGAATGATCAAAATAACGACAGGCTACAGCACCATATTAAAACTGCATCGTCTCTTCAATAAATAAGTGTTTCTTCCTCAGAGCGCGGCGTGGCGGGTCGCAAGAAGGCGGGCGGCGCGAGCGCGGGCGCGGCGTGCGCGGACGCCAACAAGCACAAGTGCACCCGCAAGCAGCGCGTGGCGCCGCCGCACTCCGACCACCACCTGCCGCCGCCGCCCGACATACTGGACGACAACGTACGTACTTCCACATTTCCTTTCACACACGTCTTGTTTATCGCTTGTAACACATGAAAAGCTTCCTAAAGGCCCGGTTTTCAACCAAACAAAACGTTGTACATTAACAAGTTAACGTTTTTCCACATAACTCCTAAACCGGCTGTTTCAAGCTATTTGTATGCGCGCATTTACCACGACGCTTAAGGCTTTGCCAAACAGTGAGCTCGGCGTGGCGCGACGCTAGCGTGGCGGCTCCTTGGCGTGCTTACTTACTATGAAAACATGTAAGTCGACTCGCTAAACGTCGACGTGTGATCTACAATTATATTTTCATGGTAAGCACGCTAAGGACACGCTCTAGTATCGCGCCCCGCCGAACTCGCTATTTGGCAACGCCTTTATACGCTTTTGACGAACACGACCGCACGTTTAGCCGCATCTACGTTGAAGCTCAAAGAAAAATTCGTATGTGACGCGTTCACAACTCCAAATTGTTTGCCACACGGTCTTGTTCTGTTCAGAAGAAGCAAGCACTGCCAAACGGCATAGTTTACGATCGCTATGGCGCCTAACTCGGTACCGAACATACATATAGCCTCTCATTTATTCCTCCACTTTGGTAAACCGGGCCTTTTAAACAGCAGATTGCAATGCGACACCAACACATTTAATGAACTAACATTATCATCCACCCCTTCAATGGTTGTCACACTGCAAACTGTTTGGAAAAGCTCTATAATTCACGTTGAACACAATTAAACAGCAGGATAACTTGTTAGCGGGAAAACGCATTATACTGCGACTTTATTAACCTCGTACATACAGAACGCACAAAGGCACAAATGCCGTTTTCCCACAAGCACTAAATTACCGAGAATAACGCCCGCGAATGATTTGTATGGAGTTCTATGACTTTATACTGCAATACAAATTGATATTGATGTTCTTACTTCAAACTTCAACGTGAATTGACGCTTGTATTGCAAACTATTGTCAAATATACTTGATGATATAATATTGCTCGTAAACTTGGCAACAATATTATTGCTAATTAACATTATTAACATTTTCCGACGTTTTGATTGCTTTACAATAATGATTGTAACAAAGAATTCATGTATTTTATGAGTTATATATATACCAAATACATTTGTTCATTCGAAATAGGTCAAATTACAAAAACCTTGCACATTGTAAAGAATTCAAAACGTTCAAACAAAACTTACATTGAAACAAATTAGGGACAATAAATTGGCAAATAGCTTCAATCCCCCACAGTTCATTTCAAGTACTAACAATATTAGGAAAATGTTCAGAAGTTTATTTTAATTTTTAATGTTACCAATCAGAACTTTCTAACGCTAAAGCATTGATCTATTCTCAAGTCAGATGGCTCCAATAAATTTCTGAATGTTTGGTAAAAAGGGCTTCACAAACTATTACGCTAGTTGCATAACTAACGTTTCTGTTGTACTTGTTTATATCGTTTTTATTTTTCCAATTTATATTCAATCAATATCCAGTTCTAAATGCTTTCTTAATTTTGAAGATTTTAGAAAAAACTGAATGAAAAAATATAGTTTTTTGTCCGACTTATTTAAAATGCTTGCTTTACAAATATATCTTGGGGTATAGGCTCTACTTCTATTCATTATTTTAAGTTTATTATTTCGGGATCGACACCGTGGAAACCTTGCTGGAGCTATGCAGCTAGTGTATGTGATGTGTTGATTTACCCCTTTGTTCACAAATAATGGTAGTTAGAACATTTTAAAAGATGTGAAATGTTTGTGAATGAAGGGCTAAATCATTTGTACCTTTGTATGGGTTATCAACCTAACATCGTAAAGCTTAGCTCCTTTGTGCCTCTCATTTGTGTTTAAATTTTCCAAATTAACCATTGCGCCCCCACCTAATGTATAATATTGATACATATGTATATTGTTGGCTTAATATCACGATTCTATCATTTCATTTCTATTTGCTTGCTTTTCCCACGGTGTAGATTTGCCACCACGCCATGGCTAAGGTATCACTCCCGCCGGGGTTTACGTGGAAGGATGTTAACAAGAAAGTTAAAATTAAATGCCAGATTAAAAATAAATGCAACGTGAGTCACACTATAATTACATTCACTAACCTAACTCAAGTAAATTGTATTCAGCGGCGTCGCACACGTAGACCTGACTAACGCTAAGACCGTAAGAGTACGAACACATTGCGCGGTTCTAAGCCATATCCATACGAACATGACGGTAGTTGTTAACCGGATTCTCAGTTTCATAGTAGTCTTAGGGCATGATCCGCTGGTGAGTTGACTCTTTCGCTATCGTTAGTAGACGGCCAGACGTAGCACGTAGTGCGACGCCGCGCGACCACGACTGACGTCACTTTGTTACAGCGGGACCCGCGCGACTGCTTGCCCGACGCTGACCGCAGCTTGCTCGATTTGCCCGACCCCGCAGGTACGTACCTAACATACTATGTTGTATATATTAAGATACAGTTTAATGCAATATGCAGAGGTAACGGATTGCTGATTCAGAGACGTCAAAAGGACACCCCGCTGTGACATATCAAAAATAATTTTACAAAACATGTTTGTATATCAGTTTATTTGACTGACTGACTTTGACTCATTATTGCCAATTAAAACTGAACAGCAACTCTCGTTTTGAGAGATAGTTTCAATAATGGAGATGAAGAACAAATGTTTAAATGATCGGATTTAAAGATGTAAAGAGTATTAAGTGTAAGTTATAAAGTAAAACGGTGACGTTGTATGTGAAGGTCCGCCGACGCTCGCCACGTCGGCGCTGCACGCCTTGGACCTACAGTTCTGCGCTCAAGGCAAGTCCGAACGTCACACGTCACCCTTACAGCATTGTATTTATGTTTGGCTTCACGCATTCTGTTCCGCATCGTGAGGACGCAAGCAGACATGGCGAACGATGAAATTAAACTTACACTCATTTGTATTTTGCCAAATAGCCCTTTCTATCACTCAATTATTATAACTAGGGCGATATCATTGCGAATAGACGCAAATTTAGTAGTATCATTGCGCTGACCCCAAAAAGTAAAATGGGCGCGAAGGAGATGATTCTCCTGTAATTAACAAATAAGTGACAGAACGAGATTGTAATACTGAAAACTTTGTTAGTGTAAGTATGATTTTATCCAGAACCTGTGTTACTCGGAAACGCTTGGGTATAGTGTCTGCTGCGACCTTATTATATAACAATCCATCATAATTTAAAACCATTCAATAATCCATTCCTTCTGTGTACGTAAATACGTGTTATATACATAATAAATCCATGCATTCCTTTTGTTATGTTATTTGGTTCAATATGTTTGCTTTACCATAAATTTCATAGGGCAAGAATCCTAAATGTTACAATCACATAAAAAAAACTGTTAATTTTCCTCAAATATTGCTAGAAAACAGTTAACCAATACTAAACAATAATAGCTCAACGGCCGATCCTAAACCGTTACTTATTTTTAGAAGTCAAACAGAAAAATGATTATTATTCTGCATGTTCTTGGAGAGCATCAGAGCCATACTAGACATATCCGCCTGAACACTCATTTTTCGTAACTCGACCGTTTCTACTCATCTGGTAACTTATTTTACTAAACAAGAAAATAGGCTAATTTTTGAAGAAAATTAATAAGTCTTAAAGTTAGATTATCAAAAAATAATTGACCCGTATTTGTCTTACGTAAACCAAAATTGACGAAGATACAACGTTTCTAAAAATCACAATACGTCACGCAGTTGGTATAATTTTATAAGGCCGCTATCACACGGACTGCACCACAACAACCGCACGCAGTTGCTTTATTCAACTACATGCAGTTGTCTGCAGTCGGATCTGACTCCACGCAGTTGAGGCCAAGTATCTAGACCCGGAGCTAGTGTTATGTTTGACGTCGAAATGAAAGCACAGACATTATTTTTTTTAACTGCATCCGGTTGGTTGCCGACAGCACAGCAGAACGCGTGAAGTTAAAGGCACGACTGCGTACAGATATTGACTTCTCTCGACTGCAGCCGATCGCGTGCAGTTGGTATCATGACTGCACGAAGTCAATCGTACAACTGCATGCAGTTGAATATAACAACTGCGTGCGGTTGTTGTGGTGCAGTCCGTGTGATAGAGGCCTAAGCGTTATCACGTCACATTACAAGCCCCACTCCCGAATTTCAAAGCGTAACAAAGGTAAATCCTTTGTATATTCATTGGTATGAAAAAACAAATACGTGTCCTTTATTTTTCAATAATCTAACTGAATGACTAAAGAGATTTAATTATTATATAACAAAATCAATGGGGTCTGATTCAGTCTTAACAAAATGTTGAGCAGGTAAGTGGGTTTGACTTTTAGTGCAATACGTCCAGCATTATTATAATGCAGTGTAGTAAAATTAGTTTTTTATGCTGTAGGTGTGACGACCATCCACCCTCCGACCACGCCACCATACCCGCCTCCGCAGCAAGTGTTCCCAGTGCAGCAACTAGCAAGCAACCTCAACCAGGTGTGTAGAAATATTTTCTTTAGTTATATTGGAATATACATGTATCACGTTGTTACAAAATTGCCATTTCAAAATGATACTGTTCGAGCTCCATAATGGTATATACGTCAAGTTAGCGCGACTACTTCTCTTATTATTAAGTAGGTAATATCGAGAAAGGTTATAGATTCGTAGGTTTTAATAACGTTACACGTTATAGAACACTTCAATACAAGAACGTCCGCGCGCGAAGGTTTCACGTAAATGCTCCAAGTTCGGTTGCAAGTTCCTCCTGCTCGACGCGTTGCAACGGCTCGGCCAGCACATTAGTGAAGTGGGTGCCGTCGCGGTAATCTTCGCGAGTTGTTTATAGACACATCCTTATTATTGTTATCCATAGTGACTGTCGGTATACTAGTACTTCTAGCTCCATTTTCAACGTAAATCAGTGTATAATAGAGTCGAGTTTATAGCCAAGTAAGTTATTACCATGTGTAAGTCTAGAATATGTTGCGCATCATCAATATAATGTATGGTTATAGAATCACTCATTTGTTGTGCACACAATGCACACAAACTCATTTTCTCCGTAATTTACAGCACCAACTGCAAGAATTGCAGCAACAGCAATTCCAGCAGCTAGCGGCTCAGCAGCAGCAACAACAACAGCAGCAACAACAACAGCAGCAGCAACAACAAAAGAAACAGCAGCAGCAACAACAACAGCAGCAACAGCTGTATGTGCAGGAGTTGCAGCAGAGGCCAGATGCGTTTACAGCGCAGGTGAGATCATTTTACCATACAGTTTTATGTAAAATCTTTCATCACTAACATTCATTGATCCAAGGATGAAGTTAATGAAAGGAAGCAGGTTTTCCCTATGGAGAAAAAATGGTCGAAAATGCATTTTTTTTTAAATTTCTTTTTATATTAGCTGGTGGAGGCGCAGACGGGTGAGGAGCTGGGCGCGGGCGGCGGCGTGGAGGCGCGCGAGCTGGGCGCGGTGCTGGCCTACCTGCAGCGGGAGGTGCCCTCGCTCGTGGCGCTGCCGCCCAACGAGCTGCGCTCGCTTGTGCTGCAGGTACGTGCCGACATATACACACCTAGTTAATACGAGGAGCTGGGCGCGGGCGGCGGCGTGGAGGCGCGCGAGCTGGGCGCGGTGCTGGCCTACCTGCAGCGGGAGGTGCCCTCGCTCGTACGTGACAACCTAGTATCTAGTTAATACCTACTATGCGACCACGACAATGATGAAAATGGCGTCACATCACACTCTTAAATTAACAATATTCAATTACGAAAAGTATTTAAGCAAAACAATACTGATTTATTTTCTAGTGACAGTTAACTCATGGATTTCATTGTTCACCCTTATCGTAATCGCATAGTACTAACCTCATAATAACAACTGCATTTAATTCTATTTGTGGCATACATGGGGTTTATAAAAAGGGCATACTTAGAAAGAACATACTCGTAACTCGAACAGTCAAAAAACGTCATGAATTAGGCTTACATTATAGAATGCCCAGATTCCGTGTTCGAAACGCAACGTTTTTAGTCGTAATACTTTTATAAAAAATATGTGAGTGAGCTCCACACACATTTCATGTTTTCCTTGGAGATGTTCACTTGTTTTACGTAGAAATCGAATGTCGGAGCTAATTTTTCTTCAATGTTATTGACTACAATTCTCAGTGGTCTTCTAGGAATCTGGACATTACAATATAATCTAAGAAACTACCGTTAGGTGAAAGACGGAGCCCGAGAGCCTTCGGATATTAGGACACATACCTATAATTTGATCTTTATGCTTCATTCTGACGTCCCGTTCACGACGACACACTTATCGCTGTGAGCGGTGGCTTAGCGCGGAGCGGCGAGCAGTAACATCAAATGGATATAAATGTTTCAAACACGCCACAAGGCGCCTCCAGTGGCGTATTCGCGTACTGACAAAGTAATGCCTTATTCGCACCGCCCGGCGCTCCTGTCGCCGCTTAGAGCAAAGTCGTAAACAGGCTGTTACGAATTTTTATTTATATCAACAATGTACAGACACAAGTAGTTTAACTTACACGTCATCCGACATTTCACCAATAGAAAATTAACCTTCGACAATTGTGATAAAGTTAAAAATATTTTAATGCAAATTGACAGATTGACGTAGGTAATGATGTGCTGGCGTCTGTACATCAGTCAACTTTGCCAAGCAATGAAGAAAAGCATCGAGTATAAACAGACATTTTCCAAGTATATTTTGTATTTGCTATTATGAGGGCAGAATGATATTTTAATAAGATATGTATACTACTCCAAATAAATAAAGACTTAACTGTTGTTGTGTTCTGTACAAATTCAAATGGAAACGTTGTGCGCGACATTTCACTGTTATAAAAAAGCCTACTGTCCTCCTTTCATTAACGATGATGAGCATTTACACGGGTCGACTTACCCGTGCGGCAAGTCACCAGACGCATCGCCTGGTCTAGTCGAATTACCATTTAGGCGGTCGATTTCCGCCGCTCGACTAAATTCCTAAACGTCGACCTGTGTAAATCCCTCATGACGACTACCTACGACTACTCTTGAACAACAAATGCTTAGAATAAATACGCATCTAAGATGCGATTTATTCTCTGATTGATGCGGGCACGGCGCAGGTGATGCAGCAGAAGTCGCACGAGATCCTGTCGTCCAAGTGCGCGGAGGAGGGGGCGGAGGGCGCGGAGACAGAGGGACACGAGCGACACGCGCGGCGGCTGCTGGAGGAGGCGCTCACCGCAGACTGGCCGCGCCAGGACCATCACCATCACCACCACCACCATCACCATCATGTTGATGTTACGGTAACACTTACGACACTTCACAATTAACACAATTTTGGTTTTATAAAACATAGCCTCAGTTCAGGTTTCATAACATACTCCACATTATTAGCAAGATATAAAAATCTTTGCTTTTTAATTAACCTAAGTAATTATGTCTTGTGTGTACCAAGGTATAAATATATCATAACATGAGAAGAATCAATAATTACTGTTGAAATCAAGAGAAAATGAAGCAGTTCCTTATATTACTTTGCTATCCATATAAGATCTTATGGTTGGATTGACATTTGAATTTGTGTGTTTCTTTGCGACATTACTGAAAATCTACATTTTACTCACAGTCCAGCAACGGTTGTCAGTTCCGGGTTCGTCCATCGTCGCCCTCCGGTAACCTGGAGAGTGGCATCATCCTGACGCGCGCCGACAACGACATCGTGACGTTGCCGCAGTCGTCGACCCAGGCGCCGCCGCAACAACCCCAGACTGATCTCCAGCCTCACTTCGCACTGCCAACACCTACGCTGCCCTATGAAGATTATAGGTAGGCTAGCATTGCTGCTCTCTTCTTTTTCTAAAACTAAATGAGCTTCGACCAAAACTCTGCCACATTTACGGCGTTGGTTGTAGCCTCGGACAGGTCCCTTTGTGTACAGGTGGAATTACTCTAAGTAAAAGTGAGGTGGGCCATAGTTTATGATGAGGGTCCAAAATGGTGAAGTAAACAGGCAGTTAAAAGATTAAATAAAACTCGGTCGCAGCTGCTAGATCAATATCTATTTCTTTAGGTCGCAGTGCTGTGTTACCAAGCTACCATAAAAGAAGAAAGAATGACAAGAGTCGGGTTGCGGGCGTAATGCTAGTACATCTGCGCCTGTCTGCTTCTTACATCTCTTCAGTGTGGCCCGTGCTTTAGATTGATCCTCAAGTAGTAGCTGTTCTGTATTGATGTATGTGTGTGCAGGCCGGCGTCGTTCGCGTCGCTCCCGCAGCACGGCGGCGCGCCGCCGCTGACGCAGCTGCAGCACGTGCCGCAGCACGGCCCGGCGCCGCAGCCGCAGCCCGCGCCGCAGCCGCACAACAAGCGCGACCAGGGACACCATCACAACAATGCCTCCGTCGCCGCTAAGAAGAAGGTAAAAAGAAACATGTTATACGTTACAGTTTTCTATAAATTCAGGGTTCACATAAAACAACTACAAGTCCATATCTCGGATTGCCTTGCTTGACCTTTGAAATTGAAATTTTTGACCATAATTATTGCTGTAAACTAAAAGTTTCACCTAACAAACATCTATTGCTTTCGATTTTGTCCAGTTACTTTCTGCTTTGAGATAAGTCTACTTAGAATAAGATATGATTTGATTGATTTGATGTGTGCAGGGTCGCTTCGCGGGCACCGGTCGCGGCTGTCGCTCGGGCGAGGCGTACGGCACGGCCACCCCGCCCGCGCCCGCGCCCGCCGCCTACTGCGCCATGGACGTGGACGGAGAGACGGACTCCAACCACGACACCGCGCTCACGCTGGCCTGTGCCGGCGGACACGAGGAGCTGGTGGAGTTGTTACTCAGTCGCGGTGCTGACATCGAGCATCGGGACAAGAAGGTACACCAAACATAGTTACTAATTTATAGGTAATTCTTAAACGTGCGCAGGCATGAGAGCGGCGAGTAATGGGCGACTCTTTGTCCGACCATGACCCATGCCTGGGTTGGCACCGCATTGTGCCCCCCCTAGAGGGCCAGAGCCTGCCGGTGTCGCGGGACTATCGAATACCGTGACCCCGGAATGGAAAGGGCTATTGAAGTACACCGTGGATTTTAGTCAGTACATAGTCCCTACGGCCCTGCCTTGGGTGGGAGGACTCAATTGATAATTTTAACCCCATGGCCATATCTTATGTCTAAAAGAGAAAGTCAGTTAGTAACTTTTGTTAGTTGTCAACCGCAAAATGATGTTCTACGAAACTAACCCCCATAATGTCCCCCACAGGGTTTCACTCCTCTAATCCTAGCGGCGACGGCGGGCCACGAGAAGATCGTGGAGATCCTCCTGAACCACGGCGCGGACATCGAGGCGCAGTCGGAGCGCACGAAGGACACGCCGCTGTCGCTGGCGTGCAGCGGCGGCCGCTACGAGGTGGTGGAGCTCATCCTCAGCCGCGGCGCCAACAAGGAGCACCGCAACGTGTCCGACTACACGCCGCTGTCGCTGGCCGCCAGCGGCGGATACGTCAACATCATACGGCTGCTGCTCACGCATCAGGTAATAATCAATGACCTTACATCAACTAAAGCGACAAATTCCTCTGGCTTTTGAGGCTGTATCTCAAGGCTTCTCTCTCTGTGTGTATTATTTGTTGCGCAGACAGAACTGTGGTGAAGCTTGTGCATGTGGAGGCCCATAACACAGAGTAGAAGGCGAGTGGTACCATCGCCAATAGATTGCACATAAATAGTATGCGAGTTAATTGATTAATTTTACTTTTACCTGAGAACATAGATCAATGACGTAACAGGTTCTAAGACAATCTTGAAATTACCTTTCAATGATTGTATAATAAAGTATATAATTTTGTAGTATTCTGCTAATGTGAAAGATTCTGCTAGCAATATGTAGAACAAACGAATTTGAGTTTTTTAAATTAATACTGCTTATCATTCCAGGCTGAAATCAACTCCCGTACCGGTTCAAAGCTGGGCATCTCTCCCCTCATGCTCGCGGCTATGAACGGGCACACGGCAGCCGTGCGGCTGTTGCTGGACTGTGGCTCGGACATCAACGCGCAGATCGAGACCAACCGCAACACCGCACTCACCCTCGCTTGCTTCCAAGGTAACTTATAGAAGAGGGTATCAGTGTGTTTAGTAAAAAAAGTTCAATTTCACACTACCTGCTCGTAAATGTCAAATTATATGTCATGAAAACCAACTGTAAAGCTAGTCGTCGCTCGATCGATTGTACTGAATTTCATTATCGCCCGCTGGTCAATAATGTGGTTTGAATTTGGAACCTCAAATAAAACATAGAATGAAAAACCTCCTCGCAAACTTCGGAGGTTCGCCGCCGGAATCTTTAGTGTCGCTTCGGGCTTCTTTATTCAATACGTCCGTGACGGAAGGCAATGCTTTACTCCCTCGGTGATTTATCTAATATTTGAATGGTCCCCCAGGTCGTCACGAAGTAGTAAGCTTGCTCCTGGACCGCAAGGCCAACGTGGAGCACCGCGCCAAGACCGGGCTGACGCCGCTCATGGAGGCGGCCAGCGGCGGGTACGTGGAGGTGGGCCGCGTGCTGCTGGACAAGGGCGCCGACGTCAACGCGCCGCCCGTGCCCTCCTCCCGGGACACCGCGCTCACCATCGCCGCCGACAAGGGACACACCAAGTTCGTGGAGCTGCTGCTGCAGAGGTAACATGTTTTATTACATCAGAAGACTTTGGTTGTTTGTTGTACACACTAGAGGGTTCTCGAGATCCAACGGTGGCAATCTGGCAAGATCATCCGGATGACTTGTTATTATCTCACATAAAATTGCTCCTGTATGCCCCAAAAGCTAACTGTTCTCAAACTTCTGAATGAAGATGTTTGAGAACTCAAGGTTTATGAGAAAAAAACTTGTAATTATGTCATGTGTTCATCCTATGTAGTCTTCTAAAGTCTTTCTGCTCTTTTCTCTAAATAGTTTCTTATTTTACAGACGGGCGGCGGTGGAAGTTAAAAATAAGAAAGGCAACTCTCCCCTCTGGCTGGCCGCTAACGGCGGACATCTCGCAGTCGTCGAGATGTTGTACGCGGCCGGCGCAGACATCGACTCACAAGACAATAGAAAAGTACGTAAACCGTGATTTTGGTGATGTAAAGTTTGAAGTAAAACGACTAAAGCAGCTAAAACTGGTAAGTAAAGACCATATGAAAGCTTATTAACGATAATGTTTTTATTTTAGGTATCATGCCTAATGGCTGCCTTCCGTAAAGGCCACACCAAAGTGGTCAAATGGATGGTTGGCGTAGTTACGCAATTCCCTTCAGACCAGGAGATGACAAGGTGCGCATTTCAATATTTCATATCACTAATTATAAGAGATCATACTACTGTCGAAGATGTTGATTTATATTTCTGCATCAAAGATATCTAACAATGAACATTTATCTTCAGGTACATTTGTACAATCTCGGATAAGGACCTACTAGAAAAATGCCAGGAGTGTGTGCGCGTGATCCGCGCGGCGAAGGAGACGCAGGCGGCGCGCGCCAACCAGAACGCGACCATCCTGCTGGAGGAGCTGGACGCGGAGCGCTGCCGGGAGGAGTCGCGGCGACAGGCCGCGGCCCGGCGGCGCGAGCGGAAGAAGAAGAAGAAACTAGAGAAAAAGGTAATACAATAAACCTTCTTGGCGATGTTCACTCAATTCAGGCCTATCCAATCTAGACTTGATTACTTTTATAAGAAAAGCATTACTTGGTGTATTGGACGTAGAATATGTAACTATGAAACATCAAGTTAGACCTTTTTTTCCTAGACTTTCTCAAGCTTTATCTGTAAATTCAATTTGAAGTTCAGTCAGTCTTTACTTCTTGGTTTTAAATTAAAATGCTCTAAAATACATACATACATAAACTCACGCTTTCTTCCCATGGAGTTAGAAACAAAACTCTGCTGAAAAATATGAGTACTAGACTTATACATGAAAACGAAATTGAAGAGTTACCTTTCGTCTTCAAAATCAAATACCATCACGATATTTTTTACCAATACAAATATTCAAGGGCTGAAAGAGCAACATTACACAATTCCTTAGTCTTGCATGCAGGAGGAGCGGCGAAAGCTGCAAGCGGAGAACGACAAGAACTCTATGTACAGCGACAAGGGGCTGGGAGAGTGCTCCGAGGGAGGAGAGCCCGACGACGAGCCCGTGCCTAAGGAGGAGGGCGACTCCGGGATTGACGCTAACTCGCAGGTATGGAATATTTATTTTTACCCCCAAAAAGATCACTGTATAGACTTCTGAGATGCGACGCTAAATAAGTACTTATTTTTTTTCTGTCTGAATCTACTTACCATCGGAGTTGTTGTCGGTAGTGAAAGATAACCAGCGAGCAGAAGGGTAGTTACAATGGATTTGATACTTTAGAACGCGCATAGCATGGCGTTCGACTCCCGCTTGCATATGTACACCTCATTATCTCTTGACTCGAAAATGCGCGAAGGAAAACGCATTTGAAAGCCCCCAATTCGTGCCACTTTGAGGATAACTTCCTCTGATTAATCGCTGATTAGTCAAGTATCTCAATATTAATTTCTCAATGCCTACACTGCTGTTTCATTACTCTACGTATTTACCACTCAGGGTTCGTGTTCATCTTCGGACGTGAAGGCTCCCCCGGTGCAAACCACCAAGTCTAAAAAGAAGAAGAAAGAAGAGAAGGCAGCAGCCCCCCCTCCGCCCGCACCACCTGCCAAGAAACAACCTGATAAAGTAAGAACAAGTCATCCTTTATACCTCTTCACATTCTAGAATTAACATAGGAGTTATTCTCTAATGTTGTAAATTGATAATCTATCTCAGTTGCTATCTTTGGATTGATTTTGCCTGAGTCTGATGTCCCATCGTAAAAAGCCGTCAAAAATAAGGGCACCAGATTTGCATTGAAATTGAATTCATTGATTTCGAGCTTAAGCAAATGTTAAAAGGCCAATCAGCATTGCCGTATTTTTTCGGTTCTAGGATCGGAAATGAAAATGAATGTAAAATAATTAATGTTTCCTAAAGAATGTTACATTATTAACACTTTCACTGTCCCAGCAGACACAATACCTAAACAATAGTCATGGGTCACATGGGGTTCGTCAGACAGGGAATGGGTTAAAATGTGGCACTGGATACTGGACTAGGATACCCTGTCACAGGATCTAGTCAAATGAGACAAACAAATTTTTCGTTTGAAATGACGTCGTTAGGTATTACTTTTTCTTGTTCACTGTTAATCGAAACAGTCCACTAACGAATCAAATCAACAGCCTCTTCCACAGAGCAAACCTAAAATAGATACTAAACCTGAGAAGGAAAACACTCCGAAGCCTGACAAGAAACAGGAGAAAGAGAACGTCGCACCCAGTTCCCCACCCGCCACACCGGCCAAGCCCGCGCCGCAGCCCGAAAGACGACCTGCGGACAAGAAAGACAAGTTAGTACTGTAATACAAGCTAGCTAGCTAGCCTAGTCCTACTATGTACCCAGTTGTATTTGTACCCAGTTATGTCAAAATGAATTAAGGACGCGTTTACAATTGACGCAAAATTATGCCTCGTTTCGGTACCGATTCTTACTAAACTGAATCAAATCGAATAAAACTAATAACGAATACAAATAGATTGGTTCTTTATCTTCCCAGGATAGACAAGCTTTTCTTGAAAATGATAGGTTTAAATACTTTAAAATCGATCTGCCGTTGCCATGTTTACCATATCGTGTTGTGTTTGCGAACATATTTTGTTCTACAAATAACATATTTTAATATTCCTAATACTACTGAAAGTAGGCAAGTATAGTCTATTTTAAGACATAGACAATATTTCTTTATATTTCATTCAGAAATACACCAAAAGTAATTCCGCAAAACAGGAAGATATTGACAAATTTTCGTCAGAAATTATATTTTTTTATCTATCAATATTTAATGGGTATTTAATTAGAAAGTGCTGAATAACTAAGGTTACTATCTTACCTTGCATCAAAAAAATAATGAGTTCATTTAAAAGTAAAATAATAGTGTAAACAATTATTTTATGAAATGACAAAATTCAATATAAAACCAAGACCATTTTGTTCTTTGATTTAGACGGCGCGGGGCGCCTATTGAGGGAGGACGTATCGCTCGCAACCATTTTGACATTAGTCACGTAATCATTAAAATTAAAAATATACGCCACCATTCATGACCTTTAGACGCGGCGCTAGTTTCTTCGTCATAACATCAAATTGCATTTGAAAAATGTAGTAACTCGAATTTTCGTAGGTCATGAATGGTGGCCAGGAATTTTTCCAATCGCAAAGAGTACAGCGTCACCAACCTTTTTTGATACAAATTAATATTTTGATTTATTTTAATTCTGATCTGATTGTAATGTAAATGTATCAATGTGTTGAACACGGATATAACTGTATCTTATCCTATACTATTAAACGCGCATAAAAATAAATATATTTTACGGTTGTCGAAAATGACTCCGACGATTACGATGAAATTTGGAATAAGTATAAGTATTTATTGGTACGAAAAATCAATTTAGGTAAATGTTCCATGTCTGGGAAAAATTGTTATATCCGTATTTACACCCATAAAGATTTACACCAACAATATCTAAACTCAGGGGGTAATCTCCGGAAGTAATGAACCGATTTTAAAAATTGTCTCACTTGTCAAAAGCTATAATTCACGAGTGCAGAGAGTGTAGGATATAAATTATCAAGATATCATGTATATTTTACCGCCCAACGAAGTGGGCACGGGTCAGCTAGTGTTTTATAATTTCGTCGAGCGAACCTGGCGTTGACTTCCATAGGGCACGCATGCCGCAATGGCGGCGGTTAGACCCCTCTTTTAGGAATGACTGGATAGGCGTCACGGCGTCCTGCCCTACCACCTGATGCAGGTCGTCACCGGACACCGAAGTTTCGGGAGGTACCTGTGTGTGTTGATAAGGAAGGAAGAAATGCCTGGAGCATACGGTCCAGGTCTGCCCCGCTTGGGTAGAGCACCACCGTGTCCTCACGGCGGCGATAGCGGCCCTCTCGCGTCCGCGGTCGAGGCCATGCTGCGGGGCGAGCGGTATGGAAAGCGGTCGCCCGCTTTTGCGAAGCAATGATGCTAGCGAAGGAGGAGGCATGACGCGTAAGGGAGGAGGAGAACAGTTTCCACCATACAATGCAAAAAGCAACCAAAAAATAAAGAAAACGCAATATCACGGGTATTGCATCGATACCAGTACCCAAATGCATGCAGGTGTAAACGATCATAAAAAAAGTCTTTTATGGTCCCAATCATTGAGCGCGCAGCATACTGGAAAAGCATTGAAAAATTCTTTCTTCATGGAAAAAAAATGTTTTTTCTTTATAAAGACTCATAAAAGGCCCCGGCGTTAAACCACCACGCCAAACGACATTTCGCAATTTGCTTCCATCGGTTGCAAGTGACTCTCACAATGTCGTCGGTCCGCCTAGGAAGAAGCCTGTCTATGCTGCCGACTTTAGGGGTAGCTGGGTCGTAAGGTGGAGACTGTCCTCTGTCGCAATCCTCCTTCGCTAGCATGACTGTTTCGTAGAAGGAGGTGACTGCTTCCCAATCCGTCGCGCCTCACATGACCTCGGCCAATGTATGAGCATTCTCGCGGACACAAACACTTAGAGATTTGTGTATTGCTCCTAAGAGGTTTCAAAATCGTAAATTCTAATTAGTTCCAAAGTTTCAATCTAGAGGCATTGGTTGTTTACATAAACCCGAAAAGTGGTCGTAATTTATAGTATAAGTTCGCACCGACATTATCAGAAGTAAAAAGATTGAAAATGATCATCCATGCCCCATGCTTGATTGACTTGATTTATGTTTCTAGAGACATCTTATATAAATACTAGCTTCACTCGCGTCAAATTAGGCGTTGGGCCCTTGGCCCCGTCCGAATTAGTTCCCTTAAGGCGCCTGCAACACGACGCGCCATGACTCATGATCAGACGGCGAGCTACCCATTGCTCCCCGTCCGCAAGCGACTGGAATATGCCCTACGATTGCCAACGCAAGGGTGTCTGCAGCGGTGGCTGGGAGAGAGGTAGAGGATGTCCATTCCCTCACACGTTCAGACTCTTCCCCTTTCCCTTGCCTGCCGCTGAATCCGCCGAATCTCCGTTGCGCTAGGTTAGATGAGGACGCCCGGCGCCTCTCCAACCACTCTTCGAAGAGGGATCTTACCGCCGCAATCAACGTGCCCTGCCCAGCCCGTATGTGAAGTATTTTGATACTGTGATACTCCTAAGATATTCATTCAAATGAAATGAAGTCAAGGGCAATGTTCAAACTCAAATGCTTCTAATGAATAACGTTTTACTTGGATAAGGATCAATATCATGTTAAAAAAGTCCTAAAATAAAAGTAAATTTTAGGTGTGGATAACCTTTATCACCTAAAGGGAAAAATAAATAGTAGCCGATTCTCAGACCTATGCCTATAAAATTTCCGGCCCGTGGTCCACCCGCTTGGTTCACCTAGGTGTACACGGGAAATTATTTTTGCCCGTGGTTCACCTGAATGTCCACATGTTTTCATCGTAGTATAACGAAAGAAAAATAGTGATATTACAGGGTGGGTTTAAATAAGTGGTAGTCGGTTAATGGTAACAAAGGCTTAAAAGGGTAAGGTTTAAGTCCTCGATTGTAATGAACCACTATTTTTACGCGTAAATTTATTTTTCCAGACATTAAAGAAGGTATTTACAACCTCAAAGATAAAAACCGAAAACGGAACGTAAAAATGGGCGATTGACCGGCCACTTAATGGCGCAAATCAAGCGATTGCTTACGTAAAACTGAATGTCACTGTCAATTTTATCTGGATCCAAGAGCGAGCGCTAGCTCGGGAATTGGGGAACCCCGTGGACAGGTTTGAAGGCATGGCAGGGTGTCTGTGCCAATGCCAGACCTCGCCATCGGAAGTTAGATTATTATTTTAGACCTTGAACGCAGAATTAGGAGCCATACGAAGCAGGGTTCCGTCGAGCCACCTTGGTAGGTAGTAGGGAATTATTTGACAGGATGCAAGGCGAGCAAGTCCCGAGACTTAGCACCCTTGGATACCTTTCCGTGTCGGGGTTTAGGGTCTAGGAGTTGCCTTAACATGACAGTGGTGCCAGGATACATGAGGCACCTAATCCTTATGCTAAACGAAACCAATTTTTTGGAATACGCCTATTATGTGACTTTAACGAGTTTTGAGGTTAGGTTACAAAACCACATTTCCGCATATGGGTGTGGTGCCCCCAGGGGTTCCTCTTTTCCCCCCTCCGCCTGCAACTTCATACTAAACTTTACCCCTTACCCACTCACCTACTTATATTTATGTTTACCTACGAAAGAGATACGTTAAAATGTTAACTAAATTAATTAAATAATACTTATGCCGTCAAAATAATAATGAAATAAAATAAAAAAGTTTAAAAGAAGTACTTTAACACGGAGTTTGGAGCCCCATGCAACTCATCCACTTTGGGCCCAGGGACAAACCAGTGAAAATGAAAGAAATGGTGCTACTACCGTCGCTCGTCCACTTCGTTGCATGGGGACCATAGTGCCACCGCTTTTTAAGTCCGTGAATTCCAGTTAGAAAATGAAAGAATGTTGCTACCAGCAAAATTACTAGGCTGGCATGAGTTCAAGGTGGTCTTTTTTTAATAATATGGTAATTATTTTTTCACTTCAGTAGCCAAACATGTAGGTTTTGCTGCCTGAAATCAGTGAGCAAACTCGATTTTGCTCACTAGTGAGACAAAGTAACTTTTTAATTTTTGGTTTCAAAAAGCCACGAATATATATTCAGCCTTGAGTTAATCATACAATTCGAAACATTACACTCTATCTCTTTCCCGCCAATAGAAAGAGGAGAGACTAAGACCAGGAAGTTCCGTTTTTGAATTCGGTCTCAAAGACAATAACGTTCGGAAATTTGTACTACAAAGAAATTTTGCAAAAAGTAATAATGTCTTTGAATGTAATTTATTGATTTTTAACTTATTTCTGTATTTAAATGAAAATAAGCATTTACTGTAATATTTATTTCTAGTTTCAATATTGTTAGTAAATATTTAAAAAATAAAATATCATGGGTGCTATTTCCGAACACGCCTTAATTTAAAAATAAAAGAGCGGGAATACACTGTTCATGGCTGGCGCAGTTTGAATAAGTTTTAAAAAATATATGAGTAAAACTAGCGACGAGAACAGTACTTATTTAACACCGGAAGAGTTAAAAACAACCTCAGAAGTCTCGAAGCGGTATCTGAAACCATACCATGTCTTCAATGAATGGAGACTTACAAAGGGCGCAGCAGTTTTTCGGAGACGGTGTTGCATCTTATTTTTTAGATTTATCACAGACGAGGCGATTATCTACAATGTGGAGTATTTACTTATTGTGAAAGCTACTTTAATAAAAAGTTATTTCAATCTATTCCGTTTATTATGTTATCTCCTAAGTCTTCTCGCTGCTGAAGTGAAAAATGTGTGTTACACGAGAGCAAAGTTTTTTTGCATCTCGTGCCTTTGATCTCTCGCCACACTCACCAACTTTAGAATCACTCGCTACGCTCGTGATTCAATCCTTGAATCCTTCGCTTGCTCAAGATTCACAATCAGCACTCGCAGCAAAAAACGACTTTGCTCTCTTGTTGCACAAATAACTATAATCATTTATACAGTCTAGCAAAAGTTTAAATAGTCAGGTGCAAGTATTAAAAACATACCACCTTGAACCTATGTAAACCTGGTACTTATTCTGTTAATAAATTCTCAGTTTCTAAGCTTGTCGCTGGAATTCTGTGCAGACGGTGAGCTACCCATGTTTCTTGAATGTGGCATAAATATTAGTCGAGAATCGTACCTAGAGTTCGTGCACACCAAGGTCGGACGGGAAAAAATAATTACCCGTGGTACCCCAGGTGAACCACGGGCAAAAATAATTTCCCATGGTACACCCAAGTGAACCACGGGCAAAAATAATTTCCCGAGGTACACCTAGGTGAACCAAGCTGACCACGGGCAATAAACGAAAATTCATGAATCTGTAAGACGTTTCGGGAGAGTATGGTTACTAAAGCCGGATCCAGATGGTGTAGCCTGAATCTTACGATTACGTGTAATCTGCATGAAAAGTGTGGACGGCACACGAACTCAAACAATTTGAGAAGGAACACGAATATCTGCGTGCGCCTTTGTGTTCGCGCAAAAACGGACAGCCGATGGATCAGCCGCGAGCGTTACATGTAATGCTGGCGGTGCCGTCCACACCTAGAATTCGCGTTACATTACACGGTGGATTTCCGTTACATTACAACAGTCTGGACCCGGCTTTACACTGTGATGGCGGCTTCACATAAGAAACCCCCTGACCAGGCGCGAACGAAATGTGGATGGTTTTCTGGCTCAGGGATACTGAGTTTCACAGAATCCAATCAAATGAGACATTACCCCACAATATTTCGTTTGAAATGACGTCGTTAAATATTACTTTTTCTAATTCACTGTTAATCGAAACGGGCTACTAACCAATCAAATCAACAGCCTCTTCCACAGAGCAAACCTAAAATAGAGACTAAACCTGAGAAGGAAACCACTCCGAAAACCACGACTTGGTCTGAGCAGCATTGAACGTAGCACCCAGTTCCCCACCCGCCACACCGGCCAAGCCCGCGCCGCAGCCCGAAAGACGACCTGCGGACAAGAAAGACAAGTTAGTACTGTAATACTAGCTAGCTAGCCTAGTGCTACAATGTACCCAGTTGTATCTGTACCCAGCTATGCCAAAATGAATTAACCCACATCAGATTTACTCCCTTTTTCGTCTAACAAATCTAATGATGTTGTCTTAAATCAATTGTAAGCACATTTTTCTGCAGTATGTTTATTAACTGAATTAATTAGGTACTGATTGAATGTCGGCTCGTTTTGGCATAACTGTGTGTTGTTTGTGCAAACGGTGGCGCTGAATGAGTTGCGCTCAGTAATTGGCACGTGAAACTAAGTAGACGTAATCAGATGTGTTGAACGATTGTTGACTGGTCGTTAGTAAATCAGCATGTGACTATCCTACGGTCGTTACCCCCTAGAGAACTACCTTCTCATATACTCCTTCATTCAGCTCAGCTGTCTGTACATTTAGGTGCATGCTTTTTTTTACTGTTTTATGAAGTGTATAATAATGCTTGATAACTTTGATTTGTTTACCAGCAAGAACAGTATAAATAATGTAACCCGAATAGCAATTTATAAAACAAATTGTTACGAAAAATAATAACCAAAAGGGGGGTTAAAGTAGTAAATATTGTTCTTACAGAAAACCCGAAGAGGATAACCCTAAGAGCATTACAGTACAGAATGTTAACAAATATGGGAATAACTCTAGAAAGAGTCAAGTATTCGAATCCACTAGGCTCAATGTGGATAAAGACGATGTTGACACAAGCGACAAAAATAAAAAGACGCACAACACGCATCAGTAAGTCCGATCATCACGTAACGTATCGCGGCACCATTATAAAGATACACACAAAATCAGTGTCAAAGTTGTTTTATCCGCTGTGTTAGTTCCGGTACTTGCATGCCCCAGTGGTATTCGCTTTGTTTCTTATACTTGGCTTCACAATGACATTGATTTTTGGATACTTTATCATTTTATTGCTTATTTATGTTTGGGGGTTGTTGCATTCGGAATGGTAACACAGTAACATTTAAAATATTAATTTGTGGCTTTGGTTGAAATCTATATAGGGTTTGTATTTGTAATTTTTGGTTAGCGCTATGCGTGCGAATTGTTGGTCATATTTCCTTGATATAGTAGGACTATTTGAACAAGGCGCGATGCGACGCGATTCGACCGATTCCAATTACAAGTGAAAATCAACCTTGATATTACGAAATAATGATACAATTCGTTTGACTGAAGTCGTGGCTATCGTGTTTTGTTTTTCATTTACCCGTAGATAAACACGTGTTTTATGTCGTTGTGGTAAGGATGATTTTCACTTGTAGTTGGAATCGATCGAATTGCAATCGCGTCGCGCGATGGGTAAAGTCCTTAACAATCATAAAGTATCATAGTTAACTTACTTTCAGAAAAAGGTGATCTTTATTGCTTATAGATTTCAGCCTTTGGATGCGTTGAAATATAATAAAAATCAAACATTCCAAACAAAAACAAACAATACCGACCCTCGGTACTAACCTTAGTTCGCCCTTCATTGACTAACAAATTAGTCACTGTCGTGTTTTCAATCCAAAATCAGCTTAAAACACACTTGACTCCACGTGGAGAATAAGGGTGCTCCGACATCTATCGACGCTGAATCGGATTTTTCCGTCGCCCTTTCTCTTTCTTTCGCTTAGAACTGCCATTTGCTAGACCGAGACAATGCGATAGCATGCGGCCGCCTTAAAGATTCCGTCGCATGCGATCGCATTATGCTTTCTGTCTCGGTCTAGCAAATGGCAGTTCCAAGCGACAGAAAGAGAAAGGGCGACGGAAAAATCCGAATCCGCGTCGTTAGATGTGGGAGCACCCTAACTACACTTAGTCTTGAATTCAGAATCATAGATAACATTGAAACATATTTTTTATGTTATTGGTCTACATAATTTTCTATAATTTGTTGCTAATGTATTGTAGAAGTATTCTGATAATTTGTGTTTCTAAATTCAAGTCAACTCATCGTCATTGCGTACCCCTTTGCAAAACTGATAACTAACATGTCTTCAAACATAACAGATGGGAGACAGAGGGCAAGAGCACGTCTCCCAAGGGCGGCTGTGTCGGTGGCAGACGAGAGGAGGGATGGAAGGAGGTCGTACGCAAGTCTAGCGTGCAGACGCTCTCTACTGTGGAACCTGGGTAAGTTGTACATCACAAAATTACGTTTAAAAAAAAAAAGATGCAGACGAATTGAGAACCTCTTCCTTTTTTTGATGTCGGTTAACCACTTCCCTGTCCGATGAATCACATGTGACTCACGACTATTGTTTAGGTATTGTGTCTGCTGCGCGGACAGTGAAAGTGTTAAAAATACTTAGAGAGAAAGCCAAACGAGCTTTGAAATACAACCCTAATCTCTTCAAAGTTAGAGTGTACTTCTGGGTATGCTCGCTCCACCGTCGACCTTGTCTTAGTCACTCCTAACTCCTAGACTAAGGTGTTTATGTGCAATGGATTTGCCCATTATGTTATTATGTTTTTTTTTTCAAAAAAATGTTTTATTTTGCTATCCTGCTTTGTCTCACTCCTGGAGATCTTCCCCTATTCCTTCCACTTCTCTTGATGGCGTGCCTCTTCACGCCAACTCACAAGGAAACCGTTCATAACATCCCGCCATTTTCTCAACCAGCTCCGATCCCGCCTAGCTGTCTCAGAGCTCCATTCTTGTGATATACGAGCCCACAGTTGTGACGGCATCTGAAAGACATGACCTGCCAAGTCCCATATAATAGTCTTGCAGCTTAATGAGCTATGTCGACTTTTTGAGTTGACGTATCTCTCATTGGCCCGCTCCAAGGTTGTATGATCTCTCAACCAATAGAGTGCCAAACGCGGTTGATGCGTATGAGTATCGTAATGACAACTCATGGTAGAGTCTCTGGAGCGCATAAGGCTGCCTTTCCACCAGAGATGCGCTATGCTACGTTGTTACGGATGCGTTTGATATCCACCAATCATACTCATTATGTGTGTGTGCGTTTTGAAAACAAATGAATATGATTGGTGGATATCAAACGCATCCTTAGCAACGTAGCATAGCGCATCTCTGGTGGAAAAGCAGCCTTAAGGTGTTTCTCATGCGATCACTTAAGTTTAACATTTAGTATACTGCACTCACTTGTTGTATACATAAGTATACACTGCGTATCACACGGCGATCTGACTTTGAAAATGGGACTTTTATATCAGTACTTGTGGCTAAAGTCCGGTCAGCTTTGATTTGACTGTACCTAAACACATACCAAATCTTTTATCGCACACCATCGTATCTCTTGATCTATTTGTATCTCAATTTTGCTGCTTTAATTAATACTTTAGGTTAGTTTCTGATGTTCTCATCTTATTTTAGCTGCAAGAAAGTGTCGGTGGCTTCGCATGCAATCTCTCGCGTGATTGGTCGCGCTGGCAGCAACATCAACGCGATCCGGTCGGCCACCGGCGCGCACATCGAAGTGGACAAGCAGAGCAAGGGACAGGGTGAACGTATCATCACTATCAAGTGAGTGTTTCTAGAAAGATGTGGAAGGTGTAGAAAGATAATTTTCCTGTAATTTTTAAACGCGGATTTTTATAGACACGGAATTTAGGTTTAAACGCAAGACATTGCATGTGAGTTGCACGCAAGCTACTACACAGTCATGTAGTTAAACTTGTATGCAATTAATGCAATTTCTTTCATTGTGTAAATGAGGCTTTAAAATAATAAAAAATACATGAATTATGTTAATTGAAACAAATTCATTTGATTGTTCATCTAATAAAAGGCAATGATTGTACCAATAACAACATTATTAATCAAAAATAAAATCACATTTCTAATCAGATTTAATCGAAATTAACGAACTCTTATGACTAAGAGAGTGATGAGTAGGAATGTTGATGGATGGAGAGGAAAAGGAAGGCCAAAAAGAAAAGATTGATGGCTTGTCTAAGGAATGATATGAAAGAAAATGGAGTAAATCATATCTGGGATACTGTGACGTCAGACAGGGAAAATGAAAGAAAAAAAACGTGTGGCGCCGACCTCAAGTAAAATGGGATAAGGGCAGGAAGATGATGAGTCGAATATAATCGAAATATATGGCAAATGTATTTTTTCGACACAAGTAAATTGTAATGTTCGTGTGTCAGGGGCTCGGCGGAGGCCACGAAGCAGGCGGGCATGTTGATCGCGGCCATGATCCGCGACCCCGAGGCCGACATCGTGCAGCTGCTGCCGCGCGCGCCCGCCAAGCCGCCGCCCGCGCCGCTGCCGCTGCAGCCCAAGACGCCCAAGCAGCCGCCGCCCAAGGTAACATCCGTACCCTGCTCACGGAACAAAAATAAAAGAACGAAAATCTCGCAAAATAAATCCTTCCATCTTATTACTAAGTTTTTGAGAATGGATGGATGTTTGTTTTTTACTCTTTAATGCAAAAACTACTGAACAGGTTTGGATGAAATTTAGTGCAGAGAAAATTAAAAATCTGGACTAACACATATGATAGTATTTATCCCGATTTTATGTTCTGGGGGAAAAATTTCGGCTTGTATCGAGCCAAGCCCTTGACCAATACATAAAATAATTCAATTTTTTAATATTATAATGATTGTTTTAGTATTTGATTATCTGCTCTTCTCGGTTTTCATGCTGAATATGACTTAATACTTTTTTTTAGCATAGTAAAATCATCAAATGAGTCCTCCTACCCCGGGCAGGGCGAGAGAGACTGTCAGACTTGGACTGACTAAAATCCACGGTGTCCTTCAATAGCCCTTTATGTTCCGGGGTCACGGTAAGGAAATAATCCCGTGACCCCGGCAGGATGACTTAATACTTAGACAAAATGTTTAGTATTACACTTTTTATCGACAACGATCATTCTCACGCTCATTGCACCTACCTTTTTTAAGAAGATCATCAAGACCAATGTGTGTAGCACCCTGCATTTTGACTAATACATTGTGTTTGCTGTACAGCAACAAGCGAGCAGCAGCAGTAGCAGCTCGGCCAGCAGTCGCACGACGGCCGCCGTGCGCGCGCCCGCCAAGCTGCGACCTGCACCGCCGCGACTGCAGACACACGGTAACTACCCTGTTATGGACTTTATCTTTAGTTCAATATCACATAACTACAATTATTTACAAGTTTACTGATTTTTTCGTGATTATTGTCGCAAATGGAGCTTTCTACCCCAGTAGCAGGATTCGTCTCACCACACATACAGTCACAGTTCTAGTTGTTATCACGGGTGGATGAAATGTCCCCATAACACAGGTTCCCCGTAGCGTCGGTGTCTATTTAAATTTTCTGTAACCCTATTATTGGCAAATAAAAAAAATTATATACTGTATCGATTGTGCTTTCGGATTAATTGTAACTACCTCGACCGCGAAATAGATTGAAATATACGCATAAAAATTATAGATACCAAACGAAGATGGAAGATTGGTTTGGATCGAATGTGAAGTACCTTAGTAATTGTTTTGATTCCACTTTTTCTTCAATAAACGCTGGTTTATGGACCTCTAATAAAACCTATGTGTTCCAGCCACCACGACAGCGGAGAAGCGAGCGCCCACGTCCAGCTCGGCCAGCATCAGCGTGGTGAGCACCAGCAGCGCCAGCGCGGCCGCCAGCAAGAGCGCGGGCGCGCTGTCCTACACCGGGGCCATCGTGGGCGCGCGCCCCGCCACCGCGCACACGTTCGCCGCCAAGCTCACGGCCTCGGCAGCACCGCCCACGCCCGTACCCACGCCTGCGCCGCAAGCTGAAGTCAAACCCAGGCCTCCGCAACCGGTATGTACAATAGAAGCATGATTTTTTTTCTACATCGTTAATAAGACAACCAAGCGAGTTCCGACCTATGCTCGGAATTTTTACAGCTGTACCCCTGTGTGTGCTAGCCATGTTTTAAATCCAACTCACAACCGTCTGCCGGTTGGCGAAGTGGCTGAGCGTTCGATTGTTGCGCAACATGTTGAGGGTTCGATTCCCTCACGGACCAGTTGTTACTATAACCTACAAGTAATATTTCCAGGTTTGGGTGTTTGTGAGTTTCTATGTCTGTAAACGCTGGATGCGTTACAAGAAAAATTACTACTGCAAAGAGTAAAAATAACCATTTGAGCCCGCTGAATAACATTATTGTGAGTCTCATGTCATAAAGCCTATCTTGATTCTCCAGCAGTCAGCCCCGAGCACCAGCCCGGGCTCCGCCCCGCTGGCGGGCGCGTCCTCCCCGCTGAAGGCCCCGCGCGAGCCCTCGCCCGCGCCACCCGCGCCTCAGCACAAGCAGGACGACGACAAGCACCGCCTGCCCGACCGTACTGTGCAGGTGAGACCAACTACTGTATTATTTCCTTGGAAACACTTATAGCTAAACAAAATATAATGCAAATAGTGTCAAAGCAGAATACTATATAAAAAAAAAACATTTATTGACACATAGTCTGGGCCACGCGAAATACAATGGTATTTTTCGTTATTGTGGCCCTAGTATTAACAAATACGCACAATAACAAACAATAAAAGAATTATACTGTATTCTATACAAGAACCTTGATATTTTGTACCTTATGGTTGCCTCAAATACATAAATACGATGAAAAAGGGCAATAATTTCATCCACGTTTTTGCGATCTCTTTCAATAACTATTATAAAAACTAATTATTAGCCATAATAACATTACCAAATGTTTGTTCACAGCTAAGCCCTGATAATTCAAGCTCCTGGAATGCAAACGAAGAAAATACGCCTAACACCTCCTCAGCATTACATATTAATACCACGCCACAGGTACGTTTACTAAACTAAATATTACCAGCGTAATGATTGTCCCACCGCAAGGCCTCAGATACGCCTAGACAAGGCGGCTTGTTACTTTCTCTACTTTGGGGAAATTTTACAATGTTATTCGGTATTTTTCTAAGCTTTATGCTGCGGTTCCACTGAGGCAGAACGGATCAGAGTCAAAAGCGATCAAAAATGAAAAAAAAAGGCTGAAATTAACGTCTGTTCTAAGCCATGTGATTTGTGAATCGCTCTCCGCTCCGCCCAGTAAGCCTATCTTTAAAGTTGCTGTGCTGTCGCGGTCTCGCGCGCGAGAGTACTTAGCATTAGACAATGTATGAGCGGCAGTTCGCGAGCGAGACAGATAAGGCAGTAATCTTCGGTTGTGGTCGCCTGTCTCGGTCTCGCGCGCGAACCGGCACCTTTAGACTCGAAAAGGCACATTCGGTCGTTAATTTGGTTACAGACAAAGAACAGCCGAGTTAGGCTATTATTTTCCAGTGTTAGTTGTTGAACGTTCTGTTATCCCGCTGCAGGCTCACACGAGCTCGGGCGGCGGCCAGGAGTACTCGCTGTTCAAGGACCTGTCGGCCGGCGCGGGCGCCGCCGTGTGGGGCGCGGCGGGTGACGCGCATCACAACAACGACCATCCGCCGCCGCAGGTCACGCACTTCAATGTGGTAAGCGTTTATGTTCATTTTATTGGTAACTAACTTGTCATGCAGAGTAGGCAAAAAAGTTTCGTAAAAACGTCTTTTTTAGAATCGGGTTTTTATATTTTTGTTTTTTGTCCATGGATGGTTGCACTAACAGTAAAAGTATCGGCGTCATTATCCTCAACGGAAGTCCCAAAATTTAAGATTGAGCATACACATCAACGGCGTTGGATAGATTCAGTGACCACCCCACAGACCCTCGTATTGAATACTATGTTCACATCGGTATTCTTCAATACGACTAGCATTATAATGACAGACCGATTAATATATGTTTGCAAGAAACATTTTTTTTTTAATATAAGTCGTAATTTTTATCAGAATCTAATAAGATGTTGTTCTCCAGGTGGACGCGAGCAAGGCGCCGGGCTACCGCGGTGGCGGCGGCGGCGGCGGCGGCTGCAGCCCCTGCTCGCGCACGTCGTCGCACGGCAGCACGCCGCCGCCCGCGTACGCGCCCACCATGCACCAGCAGCCTTCCTACCACCAGCCCATGCCCATCGGTAACATACCTCAACATCATATCAGTCTCAGGAAGTTCATTGCTGAACATAGGCCTCCACAATAGATTTCCAATAAGATTGGTTGGAAGCAGCTTACATATCTCTTTGCATATACTGAAAGCATTTATATCAATATATTTGTTGTTAGTAAAAATGCACAGAGCATGCCCTCCTAGACGTTTCTCTTTTGAATGTGGCATGTAAAATACAGGGCTGTGCACTTGAACAAGGAGATGAACCTATGGTCCAGCAAATAAGATCTAATAACTTTGAGAGAACTGAAGTTGCCCATTTGAAACGGATTATTCCAATTTGCCACTGTGATGTGTCACCCTGCAAACCTAAAATGTTAATAATTAATTTAGATATCATTACATTTCAGGTAACAACGTAAACACGATGGACATGAGTGGGCTCTCACGGAATGGACCCATCTATCAAGACAACTCTCGAAATGGACACAACATGATGGTAAGATATTTTTTTAGACTAGACATAGACTGCTAAGAAGCATAATGTTTCCATTGTGGGAAAACTTAAGCCGCGAAGCCTCTTTAGAGGCTTTATTCAAGTTGGTGTGGTTGAATAAAACCTCTAAAGAGATGAGGCCCCTTGAGATTTGGTGGAATCATAATCATATCACCACAATCGTTTCAGCCATAGGATGTCAACTGCTGACTGAACATAGGTCTCTCCTTTAGAATTCCAATCCTTAAATACGCCTTGCATCCAGCGCGATCGTGTAGCCTTCCTCATCTTGTTGGAATCAGTCTGTCACATTCTAGTTTTTGAATCTGTGATTATGTATGTTACGTCAAGAACTAGTCGCTCATTGTTGATTTTTTGTCGAATGTTTGTAAATTAGCTGGCTGCTAGAAATCATTTGTCATCATAATCAACTCATAAAAGTCTCCCAATGTGCGACAGTTCTTTCAAGATTTTTGTATTCGAGTGTCTAATAGAGTAATTTTTGCGTTTAGCAACAGGTATCAATCTCGAGCGGCGTGAACATGAGCGGCGCAGCGCTGGGTCTCGGTTACGTCGGCGTGGAGACCGTGTCGCGTCTCAACCCGCGCGCGCCCGACTTCGCTCAGAGACACCCACTAATGCAGCAGAAGCACAACGCACAGGTATAAACACATTTAGACATAGTGCCCTATACGCGTAAACACTTGTGATCGTATTTAACACACCTAAATTATGCATACGTTAGAATCCTTAGTTCGTAGATAGCTTTAGGGCTCCGCCACCGCGCTGCTTTCCTGTGTGAGGTAGCGGCATGGCGGCGGCATCGTGTAAGGAGCCCTTACGGTCTCGCATAAGCTGATCTAAATCTCGAAGATCTGAGACTGAATATTATATTCTATAATTATATATACTCGTATTTGTTGGTTCTTCAGTTCTCTAAACGAATATTGTTTTGTGCTGTTCGCTTTGGTTTTACTCTTAGACAGATGTATATTGCATATTCTGTCAATTTATTTTGTGTGCCTTATTTACTTGGTTTGTCTAATGTGAATACTGTGTTGTTACAGTTGTTCGCGGGCGCCAGCAACGCGGGCAACCTGAGCGCGCTGTTGATGTCGTATCAGCAGCAGCCTATGAACCAGTCACCTAAACCTATGCAGCACACGCCGCAACAACACCATGCTTACCAGGTTACAACCAAACATTTATGTATTAATGGTCAGAGAGATTTAGATCTTCAGAAAATGTTGTATTTGGTTTCTATTTAAAAAAATATGATTTCTTTAAATTTTATGTGATACATTTTGATTGTGTCTAGTCTCTGCTGGAGCGCGGCGTGGGCGTGAACGTGAGCTCGGGCGGCGGGAACAGTGGCGGCGGCGGCTGGGGGGAGGAGGAGGAACGGAAGCCGCGCCCCATCGGCACCGAGCGCGCCTGGAAGCTCACCGCGGCCGACGACTGGCCGCACGCGCACCTGCATCACCAGCACATGCCCGACCATGACAGATACCAGGTCGAGACACCGCCCCTCTCGCATACAGAACCCGACCGTAAATAACACGACTAGAAGTGAAACTGACAAACTAGAACTCTTTCATATACTTACAATCGGGTTCTGTGAGTCTAGTAATATACTGAAGACTTGTACTTCATTATATAATAAAGCTTAATTTTTGAATTTGATAGTAATATCGTAATATTGTTCCGCACAGGGAGTGAGCGGCATGGGGTCCGTGGGCCACGTGGGCGTGGGGCACGGCATGGAGGGCGGCGCGTACGGCGGCGTGGGCGCGGGCGGCGCCACGGCGGCGGCGCTGAGCCTGATGCACGCGCTGCCGCTGCACTACCTGCCGGCCGGCGCGCCGCCCGAGCCGCACTGGGAGGCGCCGCCGCCGCACGACAAGCAGGTGCGCTACTCGCGCGGCGCGCGCTGACGCTCGTGATGCCCTCGCTGACTCTCGCCCTCTGTTGTGCAGGCTTGGAGCAAGTGGACTCACTAGAGCCGGACGGACCCGAGGCCGCGCCCCGCCCCGCCCGCCCCGGCCCCACAGGATTATATATAATTGTAACCCTTGGAAACGGTGTAGATATTAGTGAGAAAGAATTATATTATACAGATTATCTATATACATAATAGAGAAGATGTCCTATCGAGAAGAGAACTACTTATACTGTACGATCGACTGAAGTGAGCATTAAACGATTCATTATAATGAAACTCGTGAGGGGAGTCGGATGTAGTTTTATTTGTTACTGCCGCTCGCCGGTCGCGACGTTACGTTTAGACGAATTATAGTTATGTTATAGTCGGCGTCGCCGTTTTCATCTGATGTAGATATACGCGTAAACGAATGTAATAGTAGGTAGCTTGGAATGTGATTCCGAAGTGCCGCTGAGTGTTTTGAGTTGCCTTGCGTGCGGTCGCCGCCCGCCGTCTATTATACATATTTTACACTATATTATGGCATAATGCGATATTAGTTTCGATGATTGGTACGCTCGTTAACCGAGGCGGAATATTAAACATGTATTAATAAATTTGCTTGTACATGAAGATTAAATATCGATATATTGATGCACTGTATCCACTGGTGTTTTTAATAATACCACCTGTTTTTCAATAATATCTTTTTTTAATAGGTTTATTTGGGGAATGTGTATATTTATAAGTAAATTATTATTGAGGACTTTTACTTTGTCTCGAATATGATTAAAAGCAGGATATGCGGTAAGTTCTAGGTAAATAAACCGTTGTCAAAGTAACTTGCGTGTGTTCTTGAATAGGGCCTAATTATTACTATTAAAATAAGTATTACTATACAAACAAATAAAACAACATATTTGGAGGAGAAAATAAACTCATTTTTATTAGAAACAACTGAGATTCACCATTCTTATTTACATAATAATTAACTATTACTTAACACTAAAGAAATAACCGACACACAACATCCAAATATGTAAACTTGAATTGATATCATTACTATGTAACGAACAGTACACCAATTATGCTAACTAGCTACTCACATAAATCACAATTTGTTCTAAATGCATTTTATTCAATGGAATCAAATTTTTTTGACACTATGAGCTTTGCCAAAGAATCGAGAAATTATAGCTCAACATGGCGTTCGAGAATCTTGCTCTCGAGGTCAGCGTGGAGCTTCGCGACCTTCCTGGAGTGTTTCTTGATCATTTGCTCCTGTTCTTCAAAGTGGTTCATCTTATCGCCAGCACCAGCCACCTGGAAACCAGGAAAAAATACATATCATAAACATTGATTACGTTCAGAAGAGTAAAAATTATTTATGTTTATGCTGATCTCTATAGCTGGGTAGCCACTAAGCAGTGTTGCATGTAACGTATCAGATACTGTATCAACCTGCAAGTGGGTACGGCTCGTCCGAGCACACTGCGAGCCGCCTTTGTGTTCGCAGTGATACCGCCACTCTGCAGGTCACTGCAAGCTTACAGCGAGCGGTTCGCAGCAGATGTTCGTGCCTACGCAGAGCCTCTACCATTAGTTGTCATTACGATACTCGATCATATCGTTATGACAACTCATGGTATGGGTACGACAAACTCATGCGTTATGCTATGCACTGCTAAGTGAGTACCCAGCTTATCAAGTTATCACTAAACATGAAAAAAATAATTGAAAGAAGTCTCACAAGTGAAACACTGGATTCGAAATAAAGGTAAGTAACTTATTTCTATAAATAAACAATAAATAAAACAACAAAAATAAAATAAAAATAACCTTGCTCTTATGTTTCTCGCGATTGCTTACGTTATTCGCTTGCAAGTGACGCAGCTTCAACAGACGTGACTCGTAATGCTGAAGTTCTACCTGAAAAAGGGCAAAAACTACACGTTTACATTACTTCCGAACTATTACCAGCGGCTTGGCCCTCTTCATCTCAAAAACTATCCCACGTGATTATAAAATCGGGATAAAAACTAACTATCCTGTGTTAATCCAGATTATAACCTATCTGTGTAGGAAATTTCATCCAAAATGGTTCAGTGATTTTTGCATGAGAGTGACAAACATCCATCCATACAAACTTTCACATTTATAATATTAGTAGGATTAGTATAGATAGATAAGTACCTTCAACGAAGCCAGTTCTTCTGTAGTGAAATTAGCTGAAACTGCGATCTTCCATAGGCCTTGTACTTTAGGTTCAATGAACTCTTTGTTGTTTGGAGCTACAAAAAAAAAACTAGTAATTACAATACACATAAAATTAGGTATGTACTACACATACTTGGTAACATAAATCTCAAATTCTCAATAAAGTAGGTCTGTTGCCCCAGTTTCTAAAGAATTCCGACATACAACATTTTCTCAGAAAATATCTATAAATATTTTATGACCCTGCTTCTGTATATCAACGTGTAATGGACGCGTTACAAATGGAGCAACCGTTTAAAACTAAGTAAACACAAATTGAGAGGAAAAATTGTTTTTCACTGCTTCTTGGTTGATAGTTATAAGTTAACCCAATTTAAATATACTTATTTAGTTTCAATTTTGTTGTCAGACAACACATTGGTTAAACTCTCTGTTATCAAATGTGCCTTTTAAACTTAAATATAAGATTAAAAATCTCAGCAATTGATTTTCAGCTCATAATCATAGCATTTATTTTAATTGGGCTAGTTACAGGCACTTTTAAAATCAATCAATAATGGAGCTACTTTCCCAGTCACAAGACTTGGAAAGTCTTAAAAAGAAGTCTCAAAGAAAAATAACTGTAAGAAGATTAATGAGGTTGTTCATTCCAGTGTTTAGTTGTCTATGGAGAACAAAGGAGGAATTAAAGCAAATAAAAGTTGTTTACCTTTGGAAATGACTCTTTGCAGGCGGTCATAGCCATCTCTCAAATCACGATGCTTCTCTCGTATTAAGTTGGCCTTATCAATGTAGTCCTTTGTCATATCATTTGTGTGTTCACTGATTTCATTAAACTTGTCCAAGTCATCTTCATTTATAACATCTGAAATATTTAGATTGATATTATTACTGACAGAAGCCTTATAAGAGGGCAATTGCCCTTTGCATTCCAGGGCCACACTTTTTAGACAGTCCTGACAAGAGCCACATGTATCAATACAGTTTATCATGTAAATTGTCATACAATTTGATCCAGAAGGCCAAATTAATGATTGAAGTACACTGAATATTGAGCTACAAATTAAAATGGTCAATAGGGTCAGCAAAATATACTAATGAATTTATATGAACATTAGTCACCATTATTTATGACTGTCCTAAATAGTTTAGAATTTATAGCTTCAACATTTATGTCAAAATATGCCAGGAATAAATAAATAGTTCTTGCATTCACTATCTAAGAATTAATCATACATCAAAATATTGTGATGTAGTCTTACTTTTAAAAGCATCATCTTTGGGTGACTCATCATCAAACAAATCATAGTACTGGTCTATCTTCTCCTGATGATGTGTGAACTCCTCACGTAAGGCCAGCAGCTCTTCCATGGTGAATCCTGAGGTCTCTGCCTTTGACCACAGATAGTTGAGTTTTTTATCTTTGAATATACTCTTGTTTATGTAGTCATCCATTGCTGAGTTGTAGGCCTATGAAAGTGGTTTTTTTTAGTCATAAATTGATATAGGTTTATTGTCTGTTTAGTAAAGACTACAATCTAGAATTCGTTTTTAAATATAAACTGTTCTAGGGTTTTTTATACATTTATATTGATGCACCCTACATCATACAAAATAAAAACCTAAAATAAAAACCATGTCAATGTCCTGCATCATGCAGGACACTATAGGTAATACCTATTGTAACTGGGAGAATTATAGTGACAAAATAATTATGTAAGTATTCAGTAAATGAAATAGCTAGTACAGTTGGTATGGTAGGCAATCATATTAATGTAATGCTGTCTTTTCAGTTTTGTCTGAAATTACCTCTGTTTTAAAAGAAAATGAAAAGTGTGAAATTAGTTTATGAGCATACATTGATAAATATTTGTACCAAATACATAATAAACCTAAAGTTGTCCATTTGTCTTTATATAAAGCTATAGAACTAAACTTATCTAATTAAATAACAGCTGACTCAATGAACAGTCTGTGAAAGCAATTAGGTAGCTACATATTTTATCTCAATGTGTTTCTCAGACATTGTTTTTGTACAAGTACACTATAGTTTTTATCTCTTGTATGTTCTTTGCCAACACAAGGAAGATTATTATTTTTATCTTAGGTTGATGACTGATGTATAAATACTAGATGCAAGTCTTTTGTTTAAAGTTAAGACAAGATCATATTTCTACAGATACATTGACTGGGGCTAGTTACTTTTATTTAGTATGTTAAACACGGCGGTGTTCTGCCCAAGCAGGGCAGTCCTGCAACATATGCTCTACCATGCCCTCCGAGCCATCTTCGCAGTGGTGACACCCGGGCGTCTCTTCCCTCCCTATCCGACACAGGTATCTCCCGAAACTGGGGCTAGATACATAGTTTACATAGAGCTGCCACCATAAAAATATCAGATGGTAAAGGGGCCTTTTATAATTATTATGTTACTACTTATTTTCGCAATTTTACTTACAGGATGATCTTTTTCTTTAGCTGCATCTGGATCAAAGTGATGCAGTAAGCCATAGGCGGACATGATGCTGGTGAGTTTGCGCCTCAGTTCTGCCTCCTTTAATCCCTCCTTATCCCCTCCTTCACTCTTTACCCTTTTGTATATTAATTCTTCTTTGTCTTGGATCATCAAATCACTGTACAGGGACTTCAGTTTTGGTTCTGTTAGGCGCTGCAACATGCAACAGAATGTGTTAGGATATCTATGAAGTAATCTTTATAGAGTTAAAATAAATTGGGAACGAATTATGGGGGTTGGCAATGCTTTACCTACTGAAAAAATCATTGTAGATTTGATCGGCGGGTTAAACAACAAAACCAGGAGATTATGATACTGTATTGTTATATTATTTAACGGCTATATTTACCTGTCTAGCTTTAGTCCACAATAAATTAAGTTTATTCATCCTGAATGGTTTCTCCAAACTTCTGAAATCTACATCGCTCTTTTTCTTTTCATTGGCAGTACGTGAATATTTATTTTCACACAAAGCCCCGGTCACCACGATCAATATACAGAACAAAGTCTGTGAATAAAAAATCATTTTGATAAATAGCTGCGCTTCGTAATGCCGACGAAGCAAAATCACAGCGAAATTCTAAAATAAAGATATGACAGTGACACAAGTGTAATGACGTACATTTGACATTTGTTTGACATCTTGATTACGTTTTGTTTGTGCTAATGTTGGTGAAATGGGGATGGCAATTCAAAGCTAATCGTAGATGGCGCTGCGATAGTTCACCCCTAAGTCAGATTACAGCTTGACAAAAAATAGAAAACCAGAAGTCGCCACTGTCTTCACGCTACCAGCACTTTAAATTTTATTTTTCGCTTATTACCTTAGTTTTATAGCACAATAATAAATCTAACAAACCTGCGGTCTTTGTTGACATCAAGTATCAAAGATTTTAAAACGTTGTCAGAAACAAAGATTAGTTCCGTTTCAATCCGTTCTTGCAACCTCGCACACTTAAGGTGAACGCAGATTGAGCCGCACGCAGTCCCCGCACTCATCGCATTTTGTTAATGGCCTCGCACACTTAGCCGCACCGCAGTCGCGCAGTCGCCGCAAGCATTTTGTAGTGTTGCCAACTTAGTGGATTTTTCACTAATGGGGAAGGCAAGTGTCAAAGTGAAAAATGACAGTTTGGTCCCCAAAGAACTGTAAAATCAAAGGAATTTTCAGAAAAAAAACCATTTATTGATGTAAAATGACTAGATGTTGTGTAATAAGCTGTAAAAATGATTGAATACACTTTTCAAAATAATATCTACTTTTCTTTTGGAGGTTAAGTACCAGTATTGCATCGCTCCATAAATCATGAAATGGTTCGTCTGGCGGAAGAATTATCACCTGGAACGAGTTTTGTAATAGTTGTGGTGTTAAGAAATTAAATATATATTGATATTTCTCGAATCTAAATAGAAAAAAAGGTTAAAATTACTGACTTTAAACATTATGATATTTTATCAAAATAGAAAGTCAGAAGCAGCATTATATTCTTGTTATAGGAGAGGACAGGTAAAACATACCTAAATTCAAAAATTGAAACCTCAATTACAAGTAATTGTGGATTAATTACGGTAAAATCAAATTTATTACCACTGAATTGAATCACTTTTTTCCTCTTGTAGATGCACCGCGGCGTCTTAATTCTTCTTTTAGTATATGTACTTGCATGGACGAATAATTTTCTATATTTGTTTTGTATTTATACTCAATTTTTATAACAAACAATCTTGTTTGTTTTTTGTACAAGGTAGACGTGGGGACCAACTATCGCAGCGCCATCTACGATTAGCTTTGAGTTGCCATCGCCATTAAAATTGTTGGTTTTGACTCCTCTTTTAGTAGCGTAATATTGCTTTTAGTGGCTGGGGCTTTTTTCTAGTGGTTTAGTAGAATTTACTTACAGTTATTAAAATGCTATCACTTAGACAAAGCTATTGAAACGTTACGAAATATATTATTTTACTTCATTTAACTGTCAGGAGAACTTTTATTGATACATACGCTGTAGTTTTTAAGAATTGAAGAAAAATACTGCAAAGATGATGAAATTCCAATAAAAGTTACAGACTACGAGGCAGACAAAAAATTCGGATGACGTCATCCGCACCGCGCTAGCCGCAGCGTCCGCTGCGTGCGGGCCGACGTTGGTGACGTCATCAGCTGCGGTGGGGGAATTCGGTCGTCTCAGGGTCTGTGGCTACTGCGATGCGGCTCAGTGTGCGAGGTTTCATAGAACTTCATACAAAGAATTCGTAATGCGGGGACTGCGGAGACTGCGGTGCGCCTGAATGTGCGTTCACCTTTACCCGCATCGCAGTAGCCGCAGAATCGGTAAGAAAACAGACTGCGATGCGGCTAGATGTGCGTTCACCGTTAGTAGTGTGTAGCCGGGGTCGTCCGTTCTCAATCGAGTCCTACATTTTTGTGAAAAACATTTATAATGCTTTCTAAGTATTTAAAAAGTATTTGAAAGTTTTTGTCCAGCGTTCAGATGAATGAAATGCGTCTTTTTTGAAGCTTAGCTAAAAAATTTCATAGAACAATGTGCGCTCGCTTGGCGCCTGCTAAACGTTGCGTGCGAGAAATACGTGAGTTTGGTGCAGTGTATAAGACTCTCTACTTAGTCTGTGGTTTGGTGTGATCGGGCCAATCTTCAATTTTTGGACTTCCGTTGAGGACAATGACGCCCGATATTTTTACTGCTAGCGCAACAATCCATTGACAAAAAACAAAAATACAAATTATTTTAATTTCATTTTAGTTAAACGTAATTAAAATAATATATATTTTAGGTTTTTGTCAATGGATGGTTGCACTAGCATTAAAAGTATCGGGTGTCATTATCCTCAACGGAAGTTCAAAAATTGAAGATTGACCCGATCCGAAAGTGAATTTTGTAGAAAACTCATATCTTTTTCGCCTGTGCGAAAACTTGTAGTACCGGTCTACTTTGACAGAAGTGAATGAATGTATTTTGTCGTTTCGTTTCCTACTCGTAGACTAACAATTTGATCATTTATTTTTGTGAAATAACACACAGTAATACCATTGCTTATTTATCCGCGCTTGGTTCTCGTCGTCCGCGATAACAATCATCAAAACAACTGGAGAAATAGTTATTGACAGTATTGTTTTTCATCTCGTTTTGTAACCGTGAGCGAGTCCAGTCAGCACAATGGGAACTCAATAACAGCGAGTGTTCCCCACCTGAGGCTGCATCTGTAGCGCGTCCGCGAGCATGTACGTTCGGCTGGCTATCGGCACTTTCTCTCGCTGATGCGTTGTGACTTGGTTACTCAATCCGCGTTGTGCAAAGACTGGTCGGAGTCGATGGCTATATTTCATAACGGTAGTAGTTAATCTGTGGGGGTTGATGTCGGTCGTGCGAGGCGGAGACCTGAGTAGTTAGTGTTTGGTGTGTAATGTGTATAAGTTTGTTGTGATGGTGGAACGCGAGGGTATGAGGCGCGGCAGCGGCGGCGGCTGCGGCTGGGGCGGCGGCGTGCTGGGCCGCTGGTCGCTGCGCCGGCTGCTGCTCGACAGCCCCCTCGTTGGCAGGCGGCTAGCACATACAGGTACTTGTCTAAACACTCATGTACCAAAACTATACCCATTCTTGGAAAAGTTCATTGAACTGAAATCTTCAAACTTTTATTTTGATTTATATTTTACTGGTACAGTTACTTTTAGGCTCAATAAAAACAATAAGTAAACACCATCACCAATATTTCATTAAAAGTAACAACAATGTCAATATAAATAGATAAAGGTAAAAGTAACAAGTCTTCCTGCTTGCATTCTCAGAATTTACTAAATATCTTATCTATTTGATAAAAGAGCTTGTAAAGCAATAAATTGAGTTGCTTACAAATGATGATCATTAATGCAGTCTTTTGGTCTGAATGAGAAGTTTTTAGAAAGGAGTACAGCTGATGCACCAGTCACTGTGACCATATGAGTCATACAGATCTTAAAACTAAAAATAACTTTGTTTTGATGCTAGTCATTGTTAATTATGAGTATTGCTAAAAGATAAGAACATTTTTTCCATAACATTATTGATCAATAGAGCTATAACAGCTGTTACCAATTACCAACAATAACACTTTCAATATGCTAATTAGTCTAGTCTTTTTTTCTAGCCCAATGTACTCTTACTCTATAGCAAAGGCCTCCCTTATCTTCATTCCCTTCATGACAACTTGTCCATCGTCTTTGTAACATGGCCAGTCAAGACACCATCACACTAGCTCCATTTTTGTGCTAACACATGTACATTAATATACCAGCTGAGAAAATGAAAAACCAAACAAGTTAGGCAAAAGTAGTTCACAAAAACTACACAGGTCATCATTCTGTGTATTGTGATATTATTGATTCAGTATGCATTATTAGTCACAATAGGCCTGCTTCGCTATTATACATAGATCATAAACATAACATAATGAGGGTGTACTCAATGTCCACTGCTATAGTGTGGGTGGAGGGGTCTATTTGACTCCAACCAACTAAAACCACATGATATTCCTAGACATATTTGCATTCCCTGCTAAAGCCAGTTGGGGCAGCAGGTGTTGCGTTACTTTAATGTTTTTATCATGTTCCATTTACTTTCAACATTCATCTTTTTTTTAGTCTTTTATTCATTGTGTCGATGATTCCTTTAAATTATATGTTTCAACCAAAATTCACCACATTAACGGAGTTGGCCTCGAACAGCAGCAGCTGGTTAGTTATACATATATGGATAGTTACATAGAGTACAGTCGAGGGGGAGGGCCATCATTTGTGATGAGGCTCCGCAGTTGCTCCTTTCTTGATCAGAGTACTACCACCGAACCATATTGTATTTGCAGCAACCAACCTGCCTTCGCTCTTTTTTAGTTTCTTTATTAAATAAATCACTTCATTTTAAATTTAAACAATAAAAACACAATAGGTATAAACATGTGTTTGACGATTTATTTAAATTAATCATTATACTTTTATGAGGCACCAATTGAGGCATTGAAATTTAAGGTCCCAATCAAATGGGTCAATGTTACAGTCCCAGTATGAATGTGACCTTTACTATATTTGAATGATTGTACATTGTTTGTTACATCATGTCAGAACGGCTTCATAGATCTTTATGAAATTTGGTTCACAGATAGGTATAGTCTAGAACAGTGTTTCCCAACCTGTGGTCCGCGGACCCCTGGGGGTCCGCCAGTATATGTACGGGGGTCCGCGGTGTCATATCTGGACCATACGTCAAATTAATGCTAATGTCCTGTAATCGGTACGATTTGTGAAGAAATGGGAAGCAATCACAAGCAGTTGTTATTGCACGCTGAAGTGCGTTGGTCGTCTCATGGAAAACTTGTGTTTTCCACCTGAGAGATGATGAGAAGCAACACCAACCTTTCACATAAATTTTTTCATATATTTTGATAATAAACAGTTATGGGTACCTATTCTGTATAATTATGTAATAAATAAAATAAATACCGTGAAAACTGTGCTTGATTTCCTAGGGGTCCGTGGCTGAAAAAGGTTGGGAATCGCTGGTCTAGAATAATAGAAATATATTGTTTATACCGATATTACATCCTATGCAATTCCCGCAGGCAACTAATAAAGCTATCTGACCATAAGTCAGACCTAATACCATTTAGGTGATTGCTTCTTCCCGCGAAATTATTTTTTTGCGTTTTTTTTAAAATTGCTAATTTGCAGGCCTTGATCATTTTAACATTATAAACATATTGATAAGTTGCGGTAATAGATGTCAGGATGTATAATTTTTTTATGTAAAAGATTATCAAAATAATTCGCTCCATCAGCTTGACTGATAGAAAAGGTATGCATCGAAGTTAGATCTTTGCATGAGATTTTAACTGACCTGCGGCTTAATTATGATGAGAAACTTATGAAAGAAGGATCTGTTGTACTTCTCTGTATTTTATATTGAAATTATTCAATGTTAATACCCTGCAACTCATATATTTATAAAACAACATGTCACTGGCCTGCAAATTGCAAAAACGTAAAAGACATCTTGAGACATGATCAGCATCCCCCTTTAGGTATAAAGCCGCATTTTAGCAAAACTATTATTCAAAAAACAACCTAAATAATAGAAAAATCGGTGTGATACTTTTGATTTTAAGTCTTTTTAAATAAATACGTATCAACAAATGATATAACACATAAAACGTCCCTTACTTTTATGCTGTTACCGTACTTTTACAATGAACCGTCTTTTTTTTACCACGCACAGACATTGCATGCACAGACTCACACAAATGCAAAAATTTGTAAAAAAAATTAAATTGCATTATTTTATACGAAAAATATTTCCCGTCGGATTTGGGATATTCCCGGGAACGAAATGGGAAAATATCGGGAATTTTCCCAACTCGGGAAAATTCCCGGGCAAAAATATGTATCACTAGACCAAGATCACCTCTGTCAGGCGCTAGTAAGGTCCTGACCGTGTAGAAGAAATGTAGTCCGTTTCAATCGACACATTTTTGTGAAAAGCAGAAATGCTTTCTAAGTATTTAAAAAGTATTTGAAAGTTTTTGTCCAGCGTTCAGATGAATGAAATGCGTCTTTTTTGAAGCTTAGCTAAAAAATTTCATAGAACAATGTGCGCTCGCTTGGCGCCTGCTAAACGTTGCGTGCGAGAAATACGTGAGTTTGGTGTGATCCGAAAGTGAACAATTTTGTAGAAAATCTCATATCTTTTTCGCCATCGAGATGTAGCGGTGGACAAAACTTGTACCCCACTCTCCTGGGCTAAAGAGAACTGGCGCAAACCTACTTTGACAGAAGTGAATGAATGTATTTTCGTCGTTTCGTTTCCTACTCGAGACTAACAATTTGATCATTTATTTTTGTGAAATAACACACAGCTTACCATTGCTTATTTTCCGCGCTTGTACTCGTCGTCCGCGATAACAATCATCAAAACAACTGGAGAAATAGTTATTGACAGTATTGTTTTTCATCTCGTTTTGTAGAGCCGTAATGCGAGTCCAGTCAGCACAATGGGAACTCAATACAGCGAGTGTTCCCCACCTGAGGCTGCATCTGTAGCGCGTCCGCGAGCATGTACGTTCGGCTGGCTATCGGCACTTTCTCTCGCTGATGCATTGTGACTTGGTTACTCAATCCGCGTTGTGCAAAGACTGGTCGGAGTCGATGGCTATATTTCATAACGGTAGTATTAATCTGTGGGGGTAATCGGTCGTGCGAGGCGGAGACCTGAGTAGTTAGTGTTTGGTGTGTAATGTGTAAAGTTTGTTGTGATGGGCAGAACGCGAGGGATGAGGCGCGGCAGAGGCGGCGGCTGCGGCTGGGGCGGCGGCGTGCTGGGCCGCTGGTCGCTGCGCGGTAACACCCTGCTGCTCGACAGCCCCCTCGTTGGCAGGCGGCTAGCACATACAGGTACTTGTCTAAACACTCATATACCAAACCGGATACCCATTCTTGGAAAAGTCATTGAACTGAAATCTTCAAACTTTTATTTTGATTTAGGACACTGGTACAGTTACTTTCCAGGCTCAATAAAACTTAAGCAAACCCGTCCTCACGGCAATTTCATAAAAAGTAACATGCATGTCAATATAAATAGATAAAGGTAAAAGTAACAAGTCTTCCTGCTTGCAGTTTCTCAGAATTTACTAAATGTCTTACTATTTGATAAAACAGCTCTAAAGCAATAAATTGAGTTGCTTGCAAATGATGATCATAATGGGGACTTTTGGTCTGACCATGAGAAGTATCTCCGGGTCAACGGCGTTTTGTGTAGTCCACTGTGACCTTTTCAAGTCATACAGATCTTGAAACGTATTAATGAACTTTGTTTCTGTTTGCTAGTCATCGTTTTATGAGTATTGCGTTTACAGCTAAGAACCATTATTTCCATAACATTATTGATCAGAGCTATTGAACTGGCAATTCCAACGAAATACTTACAATATAACTTATTAGTCTAGTGGCCATATTAATAGCGCCAAAAGAACTGTGTGAAAAAAAGCAAAGTTTGCCATTTGTCTACAAAGCAACTAAATGAAAATGTCCATCCTCTTTGTTAGATGAGCTATAAGACACCTGTTTATCACACTAGCTCCATTTTTCAGTGCTAACAATGTACATTTAAACCAGCTGAGAAATTTATAGAAAAACCAAACAAGTTAGGCAAAAGTAGTTCACAAAAACTACACAGGTCATCATTCTGTGTATTGTGATATATTATTGATACTATTGATTCGAAGTTGCATTTTAGTCACAATAGATGCTGTATACATACGTCATCAACCAAATTTCCATACATGAGGGTCCTCAATTACTTTTAGTGCTGGGTAACTATTTGACTCTTACAAACTAATGTATTCCTAGACATATTTGACATGCCTGCTAAAGACTCACACAAATGCAGCAGGTGTTGTTACTTTAAACAAATTATCATTGCATTTGCTTTATACGAAAATTCTTATTTTTTTAGTCATTTGGGAATATTCATTGTGAAGAAATGAAAGTATCGGGAATTTTCCCAACTCGGGAAAATTCACCGGGCACATTAACCCATCACTAGTAGTTGCCCATCAAAATACTTATGCGAACTAAGAGAAACTGATTCGCTGAGTTTAATTTAAAAAGGGTAGAATTATCAAAATACAGTCCAGGAGGGCCATTTTGTGAAATCGGGGCTACATAAGAAAAAAGATTACCGAACGAATTTGTATTTGCAGCAACCAACCTCCTTCGCTTTTTTTTAGTTTAGTTTTACGATAAATAAATCACTTCATTTTAAAAAACAACCTAAAAAGCACAATAAAGTTACAACATGTGTTTGATACATTTTGTTTAAATTAATCAATACTTTTATGAGGCACCAATTGAGGCATTGAAATTTAAGGTCCCAATCAAATGGGTCAATGTTACAGTCCCAGTATGAATGTGACCTTTACTTAATCATTTAATTTTCTTTTAAACTTCGTTATTGTAATTTTTGTCACATCCCCAAACATGTCCGTTTAAGAGGGGGGGGACACTCGAATCGAGCAAAATTTAGCACTTTATCAGCTTAATATTTTTACAAATGATTTTTTTTATCAAAAAATAATGGAAACTATCATTATTATTTAAAGGCCTTTTAATGATATTACATCACTAAGGGGTACCCGGGCGAGAAAAAAAAAACAGCTACTGACGTGTAAGTACTGACCTAATACCCTAAATCATTATATTTTACGATTATGTTTATTTGCTTAATGATTTTAAAATTCGGCACAGCATAGTTCGTATCTTTACACCATTATCTCAACATCTTGATAAGTACTGGTTATGCGATCTCAGGATGTCTAAACTTCGGATAGACGTTGAAAGACGGACATCACTTGTTTACATAATTAAAATCTTGTTGACTACGGATAATAAAACAATCATGTAGCACTTAACATAATTTGCATGAATTTTAAAACCTAGTCGTGTTTTAAGGTCATGGCACACTATACTTATGCACGAACGGAACGGCTTCACCTCAGCACTTATTTGTCATTCAAATTAGGGCCTTAAATCATGTGTCGTATAATACATTTCATAATGTCAAAATGAAAAAGCCAACGGCGGGGAGTCAGCGCGCTTAGCTCTTTACAACTGGGCTCACAGCCGGCGTGCTTGCAGCACGCCGACCTCAATTATGGCGCGCTGACTCCGATTGCAACTGTTGCAAGCGAAAGCTTTATAAAAATTATGTTCACGGTGGCAGCAAGCTTGCGCCTCGCGGCCAGTGCGCGGACTACGAGCTTAGGCACCTCGCTGACGGCGCGCCGTATGCCTAAAAATTCGAGGTGACGCCGTGCTGGAGCGGCACCGTTGCCGTGCCGGTATAGTGTGCCATGACCTTAAGTTTGTATAGTTGCATAACAAAAGAAAAAGTGCAAGTCACATACAATTTTTGCAGTAATCTAATCATCTTGGTTATTGAATGGTGTAGTGTAATTGTAATACAAAGCTAATAATTGCCTGCTATTATCAACAGTAGGTAGGAATTACAAAAACTACTTATTTCTTACATTCAAACATATTAATGAAAAAGAAACAAATTGAATTAATCATGGTTTTATGTATGCAAGTAATTAATGTATGAAAACAAATAAAATGCAAGTTGGTTGTAGAGATTGAAGAATTACTATCAAACCATAAAATGAGGGTTTAATTGGATTGTGCAACAATAAGGAACTCAATAACCGCTTGGAAAATGATGTAATTTTTCATGAACACTTTTTAAGATCACTCCACTCACATCAAATCCACACTTTGTTTTATTTGAGGCAGTTTTCTAGGGGAGCTCGTGGCTTAATAATCACAGCCGCACAGGCTGATCTTCCGGGTTAAGCCGCGCTTGTCGAGGTTGGTCTGTGGATGGGTGACCATCTGTCATAGCGAGTTTCCTCCGTGGCTCGGAAAGCACGTAAAGCCGTTGGTTCCGGTTGTCATTTGTAGATCTTTGACAGTCGTTACTGTTAGAAGCTCTAAAGTCTGACAACCAGTCTTACCATGGGGTATCGTATTACCCAGTTATTACTGGGTTGTGGAGGTCCGACAGGCAGTCGCTCCATATAAAATACTGATATCCAGCGGAATCTGGTTCGACTGGAAGCCGACCCCAATATAGTTGGGAAAGGGCTAGGCAGATAATGTTTTCTTTCAGTGTTTGGGTAACCACTGCATTTTTAAAGCCTTAATAATAATAACAAATCTGGTGACAATATTTTAAGGCAATTTAGGGTATATAGTTTGCATTCAAATCGCAATACAGACTATTTGCATTCATGCTATTTAGATTTACACAACTGATTTTCATCTTCGCTTTGTTCATCGTAACGTTGATAACGAAACACGTCCGTCACTTTATGAAACTGCGAAAAATGCATTTACTTGGACCACACCCTACGTATGCCTGTTTTCAACGCGCCCATATTTTCTTGCAGTTTAAAAGAAACTCACCCAAAAAACATTTAGGCCATACCGAAGAAAAAACAGGTTTAATTTGGCTGCACGTAAACTCAACATAGCCATACCTACCTAAATTATGAATGGGAGTAATAAGAAACAGTGCAGTGTGCATCAAACAATCTGTCCACCATCCAATGGATAGGTATAATTATATTCTACTTTATTATGAATCGATGATACATTTGTCTTGTTAACTATTTTTTTTGACCCAGTATGTGGACACCTTGCTCGTATTATTTTAATGTCTTTGGGTCACCTTGATCTCGAATTCAGTATCGCTCTTTACGTGAAAGTTGTGGATAAACATCGTGCAGTTTTAGCACATAAATAGTCTGGGTGAAGCACTTCTAAGGAAATTTCTACACTCTAATATTGGACGATTGGACGCCAAAAATTTTTTTGGCGCATTGTCGGGTCAAACCAAAAAAGGAATCTCAGAATTCTAGAATTTGGCATTCCAATAATTTGTTCTCTATCCTAGTTCCATTTGACACAAACACATAATGAAAATATTTTAAAAGAATAACTGATTTGAATGAATCCATCTCCTTGCACAAGCGTCATACCGAAAGTCGGAACAGACTGGTAGGGACTTTTCTATTTGCTCTAACTCTCAAATTTTGAAAGCGGGTCCAAACGACCAATTCAAAAACGCATTAGGTCGTTTGAACCCGCGGATCCTGCTAGAGCGGGGTCAAACGACCAAAGAGCCGTCTCATCGAGGCGAAGGATTTTTGCAATTGATGAATTGTAAAATTCACTCATTCACTCGTAGATTACTAGCACTTTGCCCGCGACTTCGTCTGCGCGTGTTTCTAATTTCGAACTCAGTGAATTTAATTTCCGCTCACCCTCCTTTTAAGAAAATCTAAAAACTCAATACAAACAAACAATCAATCGTAGTAGACAAACTGATTTTCCGATTTACACCCCGTTAGGGGTTGATTTAAGAAATGTAAATAAAAATACGCATCCTTTATTCGATTGAGAGATAATTTATGCCCAGTTTAGAATTTATCGAAGCAAGCAGTAAATCCTTCCCTTAAAACTTAATCAACCCTTTTCAAAATTTAGGGAGTGATTTTCGAAAAACCCAAAAATGGAGGGTAGTTTTGAAAAAACCGGCCAAGTGCGTGTCGGGCCACGCACAGTGTAGGGTTCCGTAGTTGCCCATCAAAATACTTATCAAACTAAAAAACTGATTCGCTGAATTCTAATTTTAAAAAGAAGAATAATTTGTTCAAAATCGGTCCAGGCGTCATTTAAGAAATCGGGGAAAATACATAAGAAAAAAGATTAAAACGAATTTCGAACTCCTCCTTTTTTTGAATTTAGTTAAAAATAGTTGACATAAAAACGTACCTATGCCCAAAAAACATACCTATAAAAGTTGTAAAAACTGGTAGTTGACAAACTTTTCATTTGCAGTTGTCTCTGATACATTTTGTTTAAGAAAATATGATATCAAACGTACATTCTTATAAGTTGGTCGACTATTACTCGTAAAGTTGTAAAGCCTACTTAGTCGGATAATTTTCCTTTAAACTTCGTTATATGTACTATTATTGTGAATTTTTTCACACGACCAAACATAACCGTTTATCTGGTAGAGGGGGGGACACTTGCAATTGATGCAATTGTAAAACTTTAAAGCTTAATAGATTTCACAAACGAATTTTTTTATCAAAAAATTGTTCCAAGGAAACTATAATTATTATTAAAGGCCTATTAAAAAAAGTTCCATAATGATACCTCAGATACACGGGTACGTTATCCTCACTTTACGTGATAAGTACTGAGGTAACGCAAAAAAAAAGTTTATGAGATTTTAGTTTAGCACTTTTTCGATTACAAATTATATTTCCATAAAAAACAGTTCTTAGTACATGTGCTCGGATTGAGCAAACTACGTACAGACGGACTCAGACTGACGGACGGACGGACGGACGGAGGACGGACATGGTCGAAACTATAAGGGTCCTTGTTGACTACGGAACCACCAAAAAAATTAGTGTCCATCTTTTTTATTTACTTATACTCACATTCGTCCCAAAACAAGTTTATAAACTGTCCAAAGAATTTCAGATTTTGCATATAGGTTTTCAAGCCTTTTGATCCCTAAGAGGTAGATTTTCGCAAAATCCTTTCTTAATGCTTATTTACATTATAAACTGCAACTATCATCCAAAATGTCAGGTTTCTACGTTTAGTGGTTTAATATCCCCCCTTAAAACGTTTGAATACATTTTTCACCAACTTGGGGGTGACATTCGCGAAAAATCCAAAAACACGTGTTTGATTAATTCTTATCTAGTATATAAATACTGATTTACACCAAATTACAGCAATTCAAATTCATCAGCTCACGCGTTTTGAAGTGCCCTGAGATTTAGTTTTCCGTAGTGAACTTTAACAACCCCTATTGATTACCAAACTGGAAGGAAAGTTTTAAAAATCTTGTTTAAATGGTGCTAATCTTACCAGATTTACTTACTTGTGTTCTCATTCGTGGTAAGTTTCAAGTTTATAAACCCAAGGAATAAGATTTTTCATACAAAGGTTTTCACCTCTTTTCACCCCCTTAGAGGAGGATTTTCGCAAAATCCCGTCTTATTGCCAATCTACATGGTAGACTGCAAATCCTGTCCAAAATTCAAGTTTCTGCGTTAAGCGGTTTCGGCTGTAGTCGTGTCAAAAGAAAAACCCCTGTTCTTTTATATATTAGATTATAAAAAAAGTTCCAAAGGAAATGTTATTATTAAACAAAATACCTCAGATACACGTACGTTATCACAGCTCACATGATAAAGATAACTCAATTAAAAGTAGGTGCAAGTTTAGCACTCGATTACGCTTTTATCTCCATAAAAAAGCAGTTCATTAATTCATTTGCTCGGATTAGAAATTACGTACCCGTCCTCAGACTGCAAAAGGAAGGTAGTGGTCGTTATCGTGATATAATCCACCAATAAACTTATGCAATTTGATTTGAATGTTGTCCCAAAACAGCAAACTGTCCAGAAATTTCTATCATTGTCCCAGGTTCTACAAGCCTTAGTGATTACTAAATATCTGAATGATACAGCGTGTCATGTTACTCGTTAGTGGTCGATCTCTAAACAATCGTATTGTTTTACATATTCGTTCAATGGCTTAAGGTACACGCGAGCTGGCGGAATTGGTGAAATCTGATCAGCGAAGCCTTGCCATGAATGGCAATCTTGCATCGATAGTTCCGATCTTGTTTTATTTGTGTAGTTGAAAAGAGACGGAGAAGCTTTTGAAGTGCCCTGAGATGTTAGTTTTCCTTTCATGGTAGTGAATCGTGGGAGTGCTACTAGAGAAGCGAATCGCAATATTGATTCAGTTTATTGAACTGTTGAAGTATGAAACACAAGCTGTTTTAAAATGTATCTTGTTTAGAATACTCATACTAGTTTGTGACCAGATTTACATGGTTTCCGTCTAGACGAATTACTTGGTACTTGTTTTTTCTAGCGGAAACTATAAATTTCATTAGAGGTTTCTTCTCAATATGGATTAACCTTCTAGGCGTGACGCGACGCTGCAATCTTCGCGTCTTCCTCATTCCTTACTACGGTTTACAATCAAACCGTAATTATGGCTGTCTAAGCTGCGAAAAATACTTGCTGAGCAAGTTTTTATCTAGCCAATGATGTTGATGGATCCAAACAGAAATCATTGAGTAAAAATACTGGATTTCATCGCAGGAGCTTGAAATACCTCGCAATATATTGATGTAAAATTAAGTCAGAGGTGAACCGTGACAATCCAATTAACCACGAAATCGTTGCAACAAATGATTTATTACTACCTCGAGTGATGTTTATAGCAGATGTGGGTTAAATACGCATAAGTATTCGTTTCGCCAACATTTATGTAACTTCAACCCAATTACAATTAAGGTATCGTGATTATTACAATGTTTAATTGCTCGCACAATGATTAATGCAACTACATATGGATACCAACTGCGCTGCTGTCTTCACAGTATGTTGAAATGTATAAGTAGTACCTACTTTGATTTCCTCTGTACTTGATTTATTTACCGGTACTTCTTCTCTTTCAAATTCGATAAACTTTGGGCACTTCAATCCAACTTAAAATTAGCACTCTTCAATGTCAGAATACAATAACAACCATCAAAAAACACCGAAGGCACTTCGTAGTGGGAAAATCATCCACAATTTTAGAAGTTGGTCTTTATTTCTCAGAACGGTGGTAGAAAAGTTTTAGGACATAATATTTCACCGCCGAAGCCACCCAATTACAAAGAATCATTGCGAAAGAGGCTACATTATTTGGCCAATAAAAATGGCAATATTTACTAAGTTAGTGCGACATAAACTTGAACATCTAATTTGTTTTGAATTGTTTGTGGACTATTAGGTATTCTATGGTGGTACTAAAACTGTCCAATAAGTACAATTATAAAAAATATTAACGAGGAAACAATGTTCCCACAAGAAAAGAACCAGCAGACCTCGAATATGAAATTAAATATTTACATAATTTGATGTTTACCAATAACGTATGCATATTTGACACATTAATGACGGTATTGTGCAAACGCAAAGACTGCTTGAGGTCAAATGTCAGCACTTTCGATACTGTACAGAATAGGTAATGTGTGTCATCAACTCACTGCTAATATTATAGTCAAGCTTGCTGTACGGACACTGCTGCAAATAATGCTTGCAGCTACACTATCACAATTTGGTAAAAAACCCAACATCTAATTTTATTACGATAACGACGATGGATTGCTAAAGACCAGGTAGTCTGGTAATACCATGATTTAAATAAGTTTTTATAACTAACAAAAAAACTGCTGAAGCATCAACAAAAAATCTTGTGACCTCTATCCGCTGTCGAAAATGAAGAAAAACCATACAAGTTAATAATGATCGTCGTCAATACCTTTGAGTATGAGTATGACCTACAAACAAGTGCAATAAGTACCTACTTCATCGAAAATGTTAACTTTCAAGGATGTGCTCAAACAATTCCGCAACCTTCGCAGCACCTGCCGTGCGCCGTTAGCAACTAAAGGAAGCGCGCAAGGCGATGAACGCACATCATTGTACATCACATCCTATGTCAGTACCGGGAAGTGAAGCGCAGAGGCTTGTTCTCGGATATCGCTTTATGTAACTCAAATGAATAGTGGGATGAGAACTTAATGGAAAAACCGGTTTCGTGGAAGGAACTTTTCCTAGAGTAGCGAAAAAGGAAAATCTTGGTGCCCATTTTTATTACGATAATTTATCATTTCTCCCTAAAAGCAACGCTTCGTTATTTGAGATCCACATATGAATCTTAAGGGTATTGCGTCTGTGGGTCAATTGAATCGGATGGATATGGACTTTCTCAAAACGAGCCATCCAATTATTTCGGCCTCGAAAACGTTATTGCACGCTGAATAATAGACAAAGTGTTGTGTTGCGGCTATGCCGTATCATTTACCGTTTTCTTGCCGTAGTGTATCTTTGTGCTGTGTACATTATCGTTTCCTGGAATTGCCTTTTACAACTGCAATACGAGTTCTCGTATGTAATATCGTCAGACATTATCCATTCCGAGTGAGAGGAAAGCTTGCAGTGAACTGCCATCGATTGCACCATACTGGAAGTTGTCAATCGACTATAATTTCGGATTTTCCAAGTTCGAAATCTAAATTAATTGACTCTTTAGTATCCAAAATGTACAATTTTATTCGCTACCTTCCAAACCTGTCATCGCGTCATCGAGTTTTTATACAGAATGTGATGAAAAATAGTATCCAAGTAACTTGCCTGGGGTTTTGTACCTATTGTTCTTTTTTTTCTATTTTGACAAGGATCTTACGTCACCACGTTATTGGTGTCGAAGGCTCAATAACGGCGCAGTTTTATATTTAATCACTCAGATGCTTCGTCATTTTGGGATGCTGGTGAAAGTGATGTGAACCATTCAAAATTATGTTTTGTCCGTTGCCTCATAACTGGGTAACCTCAATTGAGTCATGACTTCTTGATTAATTTATCATGTGTCGCGGCATTTACTTCTACTGGGTGTCTTAACAGAGCGAAGAGACTATTTAATCAGTCTCTAAGATTCATAGCACTAATTGAGCCCGTCTACCTCGGTAAATTTCATCTTCCTTAAGTCCTTCAAGTTGCGAAGAGCGCAAGCAAATCCTTGGAAGTTTATTACTTAGAGTCTGAACGTTGTTGCACGGTTCTGATCCGCTTAAAGTAGTACTTGGTCTGTAAATTGTAGAATACAGTAAGCACTTACTTAGCAGAATATTTTCTCGTTGTCCGATGATACGCGAGCACTACGTGTATGCTTTCCAAATAAAAGTAGGTCATTTGCTTCGAGTTTTGGCAATACGCGCGTCTCGTTGCATACCGTGTTGGTTTACAATGTTGTTCTCGTCTTTAAGAGTTTATTGTTACAGAAACTAATTAACTTTGTGTTTTAACGACACTCAAGTGCATTTAGTTTGCATTCCAATAGCGTGTGTGGTCTCAGTAGAAATGATTACCAAATTCGTTTTGGTGGGATTTTAAGGAGTACTTGTAGAATCTCCCACGTTCGTTTCGCTCTTTTTAGGAGTCAGTACCTCCTACTAATACATAATTTTGTTGCTGTTAAGTTTTTTTTTCTACGGTTTTGTCTTACGGTTTACCTTCATCATAATTTATAATTATTGTGTTATTGTTGGTGGCTGGCTGTGTGTCAACGGTAGAGGTGTTTGACGCATGTAGATCTCGGTGATAAATCATAACTGCCGATGTAAGGGCGTTGCAACCTTGCCTCAACACCGCAGCACCAAAGTCGTGTTGACATTCAAAACTGATCTAATCAACCCTGAAGAGCCTTGAGTTAGTTGCTTCTACTTGTAAAGCAATTGTATTTATTTAGAAGTTGTCCACTGAGATACCGAACTCTGTACAAGTGGTGTAATAAGTTTATAACATTTTGCAATCTCCACAATCTAACGTGATGTGGATTAGTTATGATAAATCGCTCGCTTATCGCTTTATAACACGTAATTACATGTCCCGTCATAATGTAATTTACCTATAAAACACAAATAAACGTCACAGATCAGGAACCGAACAATGTAGACGACAGTTTATTTAGGTTTATTGAGTGGCCGTAGAGCAAATATGTTTTCTTACGCAAAACAAATATTGGAAGAAATAGAGTGGACTTGGAGAACGACGTCAGAAGGTTACCGGTCGTTATGAGCCTCTCTGTCACATTCTAGAGTGAAGAGTACGTTGCAACACAGTAAATTAAAACAAAATATTTATTCAGGAGACGGATAATAAAGTGTTAATATTTTCTTAGGCCGCCATCGTCACGTTTCTCTCTCCCCTGAGCAAGTTCAACGAAACATAAATATGAGTTATTCTATTATTAGTACCAACAGAAGGGTTGGTGGTTAAATATCACGATCCACAATCTTAGTCATAGTTTACAAGCACAACGTCTACCACAATATGATTAGTATGATTAACGAGCACCTATCTTGCACTAGTTAACATAATAAACACAAAACGAAGTATGCCTTTCTTTAACGCTCATATCAGTATGTAAACATCGAATAAATTGTGAGAGATAAAGATGTGCTCTCGTATGAATATCGAGTGCAAACCGTTTATATCGTGGATAACGATTTACACTGACCTGAATGTGCATGTGTCTGTTTCAATAGGCAACATCGGATAGTCGTCATGAGCATTGAGTTCGACAGTGCTTTGTCACCCATATTCTATTGAATAGAAACTACTACTAGAGGCCGTTCAGCCGTATTTCTATGATAACGATGTTTGCTCTCTCTCGTAATCCACATTATAACGTACAGTGCGAATGTTTGCCGTCGCCCCACCAGCTGTGCACATTGTTTTACGTTCGCTAGCTACTGAATATGAATGTGAAAACAATATGCAAGGGGCTGGAGTTCGCAAGGTCGCATATTTCGCACACGACACTCACTTCCACAATTTTTATTCTCAGAAGTACTCGTATTTAATTTTCCTGGCTACAGAGGATTTATTTCTATCGAAATGATTCATTGGTTTCGATAAGATATACTACTTATTATCGCATATTCGCATCAGTTTTTTCTGCATTTAGTTACAACCATGGTAAGGTAAAATTTTAATAATCCGTTATCTAAATTGTCATTTCAAAAAACCTTATGAGGTGATCTTGCTTTGTTATCAAATCCAATCAGTTCTCATGAAAAATTTCCGTGAGAACAAAATAGTCATAATACATTTAAAGTTTCTAACTGCATAGTCTAAAAACAAGTAAAAGCGTACTTGCTCATTTAGGTAACAACTGCGTCCACCAATTTTGTCTTTTTACAAGGCTAAATTGTAAATTTTGTGAAATGACGTACTTTATGAATTATTTATGTGCGATTCTCACACAAATACTGCTTATGGCGCTCTTAATCATATAGACGCATCTTTTTTTATAAATCAGTGAGTGATGCATGAAGAATGTATCTTCTTGCCTTATAAGCAATGGTAATTACGTCAGCATTTCAATAGAAATCGTGTGGATGTGGTCTCAGTCTTGACATACAATCAAAAGAAAAAAAAACATCCAAGAAAAATCAGCTATGTATCTTGAATACTTTTAGCTTATATTTTACGTAAGTATTGGTTCTGGTAAAACTTGAACTCGACTCCAGCAACCTGACGAAACCTACCGGGAGACAAGACGATGATATTTTAGGAAAAGAGAATTTGTATGTAAATACGGCTACTTGGATGACGAAGTGCAGTCGCAAGATATTACATACTTTCTATCGAACATGAAGCAAATGAGCTATCAATCAGCTCGCAACACTGACCCGGTTTCCTCCGAACTCCCAACAGCGCGTACGCCTGCGGCCAATCCGACCTCTTCAAAATTAAACAATTATAGGCAGTAATCGGATATTTCCGTTGCTTTTGCCAATAAAATTCAAATCCCCTTGGGGGACACGTTTTCCTCATCCAAATGAATTCTCTCTTCAATCTTATCTGTTGAAGTTTTTGCCTTTCTCATTTTGCCACAGTACTTCATCAAGCTTCCATCGCATCGCCGGGATCCCAAAACTCAAGAAGGCGAAGAATTTAAAATAAAACGCTACTAGAAGGTGCTTACTACCGGAACATCTAAAACTGTTCTGTTCCCCATTACCTGTCAAGTTTTAACAAACTACCAATCGTACTAAAATAGTATTTAAACGTTTTACGACAAAATGCAACCGTGTATTACCCCGTTCGTTTTTGCCACGGATTAGGCAGAAGTCCAACTCGTAAAGTGCATTGATATTATGCTGGTAGTAGTAATATCAATAGTGTACGTGAAGTTTAATGTTCACAACGTGTTTACATAGTTATTCTATGTCTGCCACATAACTCTTACCTTTTAGAATGTGCGGGTCATAAAATTACACTGAATCAGGTTCATGTCTATTTAGATGACTCATTGATCTTTCCAATCTAGATGAGTTTGAATCGAAACTTCATTGGGAACAAGAACCTTTGCTTTCTATTAAATAAATGTAGAAATCAATGCCTTTCTATAAAACTGTCCAAGCAATGTCTTGGGATCGTTGTCATTATTTGATTGATAGCAAATGTATCCAACATTCTCTCTTCTTGAATCATCCACATATTATTCCAAATGAATTATTTTAACAAGATTGCGGTTATCCCGGCCTTTATCCTAAATAGCTAACATCTCAGACCGCTTTATTTTAAGCATGACGTCATTCATGAATTCCTTTTCTGGATTCCCAAACATCCCAGAAATTTCTACCTGGCGAGTAACTTGTAAAGGTCAGATGAGTAAAAGCAGTTTGTGAGTCAAGCGTGTGTAATCTCATTAGGATTCTCATCCTAATGATTTTATCACCTGTATCTATACAGTTACACTATTGACCACAATGGTAGTAGCATAGCAAAATATTATGGCTTGAACCTATACTAGTTTCAGTTACAAGTCTATTGATGGTTCAGTGAATGTATAAAGAATCCTTTTGCATTTGATTTGAATAAAACAATGGACACAAAGGCGAATCACACGAGAATTGTGTTATGTTTAATATAAACATTATTACTTACGTTTATATCTTTAAATGGACGTAAATCTTAGTAATCAAAATGGGTTTCTACGGATTGACAGTACAATTACAGTAGTCTCTGTTATAACAAGTTATTACCGTACAAATTGCTAAGATAACATTACAAAATGTAATGATAGCGAATAAAATAATTGTGACTATGTTTATGTAGATATGATTCATAATAATGATGGTTGAGTCACTTAACACCTAGATTTGTTTAATTATTATCTACACACGAAATCACTTTGCACACGCGAAATAGTTTGAAAACAATTTGACGATTACACGATGGTTTATCAATTTTACACTTTATTACTAAGTTTTTGTGTTGAACATTACACAACAGTACGATTTAGCTAAACTTAACGTTGTATCGTAAAGTTTCGCTGTTAGTATATTAATTACTGAACTGTCAACGATATACACGCTCTAAGCTTGAAGACTATAAATATACTTGATCTCGATAATACCTTTATTGACTACGTGAGATTCTATGGTATACTTGACCAATTCTATTAAACAAGTTGTACAAACAAATATTTTTGAAAAAAAAAAAACTGAACGCAAAATATGAAACACAGCTAAAAAACAAAATAGAAGGTGCTATTTATATTCTGCATTTAAAGCAGCCGTATATAGGCTAAAAGAACTCGCCACGTCACTTGCTAATGAGTACATGACCCATTCCTCTAATTAAAGCTAAGCTCGCTGAAAAGGCACGAATGAGCTAAAAAAGGCGAGCTTTTTAGAGATTGCTCTGCAAGAAGCAGCCTAATGCTCTTCGCTTTAGAAAAGAGGGCTCTTGTTTGTAACTTGAGCTATTCAAGGCGATTGAATGAAATTGACTAGTATTATACAAATGTGTTATTTATGTGTTCTCTCTGAGTTAACATGTTATTGAACTGTCCTTATCAAGCTGTTCCGGATTCCAAGATCTTCAGCTAGTCTGGTGCCGATAACTGTTTCATATCGCTCTGCTAAGTCTACCATAGCACATTCGCAACACGATACTGGAGTATTTAATTACCTCAATTTTTTGAGAGAGTGAAGAAAATGAAAAGCGAAAGTAACAAACTTTTCAATCATGTAAACTTTGTTTTGACAACTAAAAGCACGACAAAATGGATTACCCGAATTGTTCTAGCCGTTTCGAATTTTTCCGCTAAGTAACAAATTTTCTAGGACATGATATCTGAAAATAAAATAATAAAGATGACGTAAATATAAACGCAAGATATTGAATTTATGATGACATGAGGCTACACATTACTAATATCGAATTCACAATCGCCAAAACTCTTAATGTTGTTGATAAAAATGTCGCCCACGATAGAACGAAAATAGAAGAACAGGAAAGTCTGGCTCATTAAGGACTCTTAATCTAACTTGCCTGTAGGTGGACTGCGAATGATTTACATTTTGGCGAACAATCAGAATGAGCTTATATTTCCTAGGGCAGACGTTTTACGTAGATGACCACCGCACTCACGTAGAAGACAAGGAAATTCAGTGTACGGAATATTAATCAGTAATGTATTTATAGTACAATCGACCAAGCGGAATTATGACCCACCATAAGCTTATTTTCCCAGAGACATTCAAATACAATTAGGTCCACATTCGCGTAAACATACATATCCATGGTAACAACTTTGATCTTTGTCAATTTGACAGATTCAAACGATTTATTGTCAAAATGGGTCATGATTCCACTTTGTCGACTGTACATTAATAATTATAAACCAACATACCTGTGTTCGTTCGGCGACAAGGCTAGGCGGACCGTTGCCGTTGTGAGCAGCCATGCAAATTCTTTTAATATTGTTATTATTTGCTACCTTTATACAATGCTCTGAGGTGAATACCGATCAGTGCATTCTATCTTGTGCTCGATTTAATGTATTGTCAGATTATAAAACAATGAATCATCTTATTACAGTTCTACAGAGATTGTTACTAGTTAAGTTTATGTTCGTCTTCTTCGTTGTGTCGATGATTCCTTAAAATTCAATGAGCTTCGACCAAAACTCTGCCACATTTACGGCGCTGGTGGTGGCCTCGGACAGGTCTCTTTGAGTACAGGTGGAATTACTCAAAGTACAAGTGACGAGGTGGGCCATCGTTTCTTGTTCACTAATTGCCAGCGATATCGACGCTTCATGTCAAATGTAATTATTGGAAGTCCTTTACCCGAGTTGAATATAAATGTTTCAAAATATGGCTACCCAATAGAGAAGAAGCCTTTAATCAAGTTTCAGAACTTGATCATAACATGTTTATGTTGACGACATTATTGTCGGACTAGTCGCCTGGCCCGACACGAGTTTGAGAGTCACGTAACGCAACCAAATGCGAGAAAATGACGTAGGCGTGGGAGTTCCATAATGTTAGTTGACAAACATGTACACCCACTCTAATCATGTTGCCCATTACCCAACTGACTGAAGTTTGAAGATTGTAAGCAATCAAATGCACGTCGAAACAACTCCCTTCGAATTGTGATTGATGTTCAATTTTGAAACAAGCTTCGTTCTATTAATAGTAACAAAGAGGTATGATAACCTCTAGAAATATCATGATTTTGGTGTGTGGCTATGTAATTTAAAAGGTCTATCTATAGGTCTTGTGTAATTAAATCTGCGCAAATAAGAGCCCTCCTCAAGGTCACCAAGTTCTAATTTGGATCAAAATAACTCAAACAAGACTGGACAAAGTTCACGACAAAGGCTAATGATCAGTAATAATCTTATCGTTCGTAGTCCTCAATACCACTGCTGGTCTATCTTTGGAAATCCCATCACTGAAATTCCCTGCATGAAGGCATTATCTTACGAGACTATCTTATATTTAATTAGATATCGCTTTGAAATGTCATCTGATATGAATGCGATTATATTATTCACATCGATTGTGAATTGTTAGACGTGAGAACATGTAATATTATAATGAACTGTGCTTCTGGGATAAATCTTGTTATAATAATGTCAAGGAAGACGAGATTGCGAGCAATAGAACTATACTCAGCAGAATCCGTTGCTGTCGCTACTTTATGATATTCTTGAACCTGAAAGAAATTTCTTTATACATAAATACTATAAGTCCATCGCTGGGCAAAAATATCCACGCAATGAGTCCCTGAAGTCGGACGGCGTCACCGAGCTTGGGTAAAAAAGAGGTGGCGAGATGGCCTGGACGTACATTGTGATGCGAGGTGGCACTCAGGAAGCGCACTTGGAATGGTTCGGGGAGACCTTCGCCCAGCAGTGGGATAACTATCCTGGTTATCTTTATCCTTTATGTTTTTGTTCTACGTTGAATGGATAAATGCGTAGACAAAGGCTGTATGTGTTTTATGCACTCACTTCGGCTGATTCATTATCGCACCGGCCTTTAACGTAAATGCGTGTGTGTGGAATGGTAATGCAACGATTACAATTATGAAAATGTTGAATTATTATGAAAACTGAAATATTTTTACCTAAACATTGTAAAAATTCTAACATTCATAATGTAATGATAACCATGTTCCTGACATAATTGAAAATGAAAGTAATATTGTTGTAAGCAGTATAGACAAAGTTGCAAAGACCCTGTACCTTTTTTTTTTTTTTAACGTGGTCGAATCATCAAATGAGTCCTCCCACCCCGGGCAGGGCGGGAGGGACTGTCAGACTTGTACTGACTAAAATCCACGGTGTCCTACAATAGCCTTTTATGTACCGGGGTCACGGTAAGGAAATAATCCCGCGACCCCAAAGACCCTGTACCTGTAGATAAATTAGAATAAGGACAAGAAAATACTGATGATGCTATAGAATTAGATCAAAGTTTTTATGAATGTATCGATGTTACATAGAAGATTTAAAAAAAGACAAAATAGAGAATGAAGGAGGTTAAAGTACTTAGGCCTTGATTTCAAGAACAATTAAAAAGTTATCCTTGACTTATGGTCTGAAAAATGTTGTGATGACGAATACTGGACATTGCAGCTTGGCCTCGAAACTAGCATTTACTGACCTATGCGTTACGCATTGTATAGTATGCTAATTGTGTGTCACGTGAGCATTTAATTTTGATTGTGTTTTGTCTATGTGGATGTGTTGATCAATATTATTGGTAACACAGATTCAACCTCGTCTTTTTCCTTCAACCCTCGTGTAGCAATTCTTTCAACCTCTACAGCAGCTATTGTTGAAGTATTGAAAATACTTCAAACAACCAACACAATATGGCTTGCTATTACTTAGTTGAAACCACAAATGCGCACGAGGTTCAGAGTACATAATTCCTTCCTCTCATTTCAGAAAAACTTGGCATCAAATTTTTGAAACGAATCATAGCGAGAACTATTTTCTTGGAGTAGCAACCTACGTAGTGTAGCTCGACGTGAAAGTTTTGGAAGAATGTGTCGAGCTAGAAGTCGTAAATTATACTAACGCCATACTTAACTCGGTTGGACCTAAACAACATAATTAGCAATGCAACAGGCATTCCCAGCGTTTTCAAATAACAAAAAGCAGCCTCAGGGTTCTTTCAAAGGAATTTTAATTAGGTAGTAATTTCAGAGAGCGAAAATACTTTTTAGACTTTGCCTTGGTTGTTTATCTGCCGTGTCTGATTTGAAAAACTTTACAGGATGAAGTTCTTGTCTTAAGATTGTTTTGGATATTTCTTTTTGTAAGTGACAAGGTAATCTTACAATTCAGTAGCTAGATTTGTGAGGATTTTCTGCAAAACAGATTACTGACAAATGTTACTAGAACAGGTTGTAGAGCGTACCTTGCCGTCGACAATTTTTGTCTGGAGATTTTATCTCAGACAATTACAGTTTGTTTTTCTTTACACTGAAGGGTTATTATTACTTGTTCAGCAGTGTTTTGCTTCGCCAAATGCTGTAACAAAATATTTAACGAATGTGTCATTGTTGCTACCAAGAATGAGCGATTCGCCAACGCAATTTACTTTGTCCTAAAACGGACTGCTACGCTGTAACTTATACGGGCAATAAGTGCCTTGCAAGAATTTCGTGGTACCAAGCAAGTGGTTCACTAAATACTTACTTACCTTTATTGTGGCGTGGGTGTGTCAGAGAACCGGTCAGCACTGCCAACCACTCCGGTATTCCTGAACGAGGACACTCATAAGACAGGTATATTTCACTGACAAGATATAGAGGTTTCACTTACCATGGATCCTATGTGCTAATTGAGGTACAAATCAACTTGTTGACTGAGTTCCATCCTTCTCTTTTCGGCCATTCAAGTCTGAATGTAAAATGTATCTAAGGTAAAAGAATGTCTATTTTCTTTCCCCATTACCTTTGTTGTGTCACTGATGAGTAGCCCTATAAAGTACCGCCATGATTAATAAACTTTTTTGTTTGGATTGACTGTTTGAATCGTTTGTTCAACTCGATAGTTCAACAAACATTAGTGTTGAATGATTTCATGACGTCACATTGTTTTCTTATAATTAATTGTGCCAGACAGTTCTGGAAACAAAATTGATTAGTTTAATACATACATATTGATTAATTGGAAATGTTTTGTCGTTACAATAGCATCATAAATGTTCATCAGTTATAGTGAGATAGGACGAGGGTCAAGATGAGTCAAGATAGTGATATCCACTGTTACGTATAAAATTGTTACCACATTACTAATGGTAATGATTAAATGTTTTATTACATGGGATTTTTATGTTTCTGAGTGCCATAAATAAAATACAAGACCTACAGAACGTTTATGTAACTCCTAGAAGCTAGTTTTATTTTTGGAACAAAATTTAAATAACTCGTTAGCAAAAAAATATGCATGTGAACGCGGGCGTTGCTTCGCGATTGTCAGCGTCATTTACAAATATTAAAAAAAACTTTTCCTTTTTAAACGAAAAGCATAACTTCAACTGTGCAAGAATGCATGTAAATTAGAAATGAATTTTATTGCATTAATGTTTAATCAGATAACCCCGTTATTATTTGAAACAGTGTCATTGCCAGAATTTAATTGCATATAATTTGGAATTAAAGCCATATAATGAGCAATAACAGATGCCCCTGAATTTTACGTGGCTTCTGGAAAAAAGATATCTATTTGAACAGGTTTAACATCTACTAAACACCAGCTAAATTTAATTGACATTGAGGATAGAGAAGAACAGGTTTCGTATTTTCAGATCACGTCATTCTTACCCACTAATGCAGTCTATACACTACAAATAAGTAAAGCTGTCAGTGCCGAATTTAATAAAATAACAGTCCGTCTGAAAGATCTCTTCATTAGCATTAGACTGGTTGTCCTTTTCGTTAGAGCGATTCAAATCGACGCTACTGTGCAGTCAATGGCAGACTATAAAGGTCTGATTAGAGATAATGATGGGCACTGTAGCACAGTACAATTTGCATACGTGTACCGTTGTTTGACATCACGCCATGCGATGTTAGTACAAACACTCGGCCGACTGGATGTGGCATGATGTCAGAGAGTGCGAGCATCGCCTGCGGCCACCACACAATAACGAGCGGCGTTGCTCGGCCCGAGATAGAATCACGTAGATCGCCTCTCACATTGCAATCTGTGACAACTATGTAGCACTGACATTAAGCTAACTGGTACGTCTGCACCCAAAGTAGGTTTCGTTGTTCTCTCTTTATTACTCTGTATCGTAGACATACATTTGATTGCGGCAAGCCGGCTCGCCAACTGCATTTGCAACCTTGTGCGGTTTAGTTTTAAGATCATCGTCTCAAGGGTTAGCGACATCGCTAATCAACGGCGACACACTAATTTCGTTTCAATTGAATATTATTCCAACAAGTAAGTTTGACGCCGCAATCGATTTCACAGTCCAGTAGCTTTTGAGGGCTGATGATAGTATAAATAACGATTTCTCATGGTTACATTTTTCATTGTTCATTACACCAGATTTTAAAATGGATTCATATTGAAGCATCATTGGCTCTTGGCTCCCATTTGGCGGCGGGTGACGCTCGAATGATATTTCAATTTGTTACAGGCAAGTGCCGATTATTTTGGCGCCATTGCTTCTATTAACAATTGACAAGTGCCTATTAGCGGCATATTCTAGTTTGGTGAGAATTAGTCCGACATTTGGAACTGAGTAGTGGAACAGTAATGTATTCAATCTCGTGTACGCACAGTGTAGACCACATCAGCGTGGATAGGCATGTCCTCGTTCCCCTTCCAATATAGCAAAAGGTCGAAAGAAACCCGCCACCATTCTCTAGCAGTAACTACATGTGAATTTACTTATTGTTCCATTGACGTATTGGCAGCGGTCGCACTTACGCTATTATTATAGCTAACTGCATTTATTTAATGAGATTTTAAATGGAGATAATTGGCGGTACACTTGAATCTGTTGTTTACGATAAAATAATAATTGATTTTGTTACAACAGGTATTAACATAACCTGATGTTGAACTCTCAAAATCCCCTTCACTACAACGACCTAAATAATTGTTCTTGTTATTTAATTGTATACTTTGGATAATTTGCAATTTTCTACGTAACAAGTTGTAAGATTTTTTCCCTTTAGCCTCCCTACAAACCATGCCAAGGTACAACATGAATTCTTCTTTTAAACGGTATCTCATGATCCCTTGGGCCTTATCCGTCTAATCTACGTACGTGGATGCTCGGTGACCGTTACATCTTCGGTTCCGCCATTTAATTCGATAAAAAAACCTTTGTAGGTCAAAGTAAGATATTATCGAAGCGGATACGAAATCTCTGTAGGATCTCGCAAGACTAATTTGATCACAAATTAAGACCCAATTTTTCCTTGTTACTTTCAAAATTAGTCAACAACTTCTTCATTAGCAATCACACTTTCGAAATGATTATTATTGAAGAGCAAAAGTGCTTCGTCAGAATGATTTTGTCATCTTTTTGCGATAAAATTAGTCACGGTCGATTATGAGGCAAACAAAATGTGTTGACAAGTTGCACTGACTTTCTGACATTGAACAGCTGCTGCAAACGTTTCTTTACTTATAGTATGATAATCGTTTCGTTGAACATTAATTACACCATAAAACATGTGATGTGTTGGTCATTGTGAATGTGCTTCACGACTCCGATCTTCAGAGTAGGCCACTCGAAAATTTTATACGTAAAGCGGAAAGTACAATGAGGCGAGGTGCACATGCGCTCGCGCTGTCAATGATAATGAGCGGACGTGTGTTTATCTACTGCTATCATTGCTATGTTAATTGAAACCTCTTATCGAAATACGTACGTCATTTCCATTACAATTTATGTAGCCTTTATGGGAAACATGCTTCGCTTCCCAAAAAGTTGCCAAAATGCGTGAATTTGGCAACGGTTGTGAAGAGGCGTAATCTCATCCCGATTTTTTTCTCTATTACGTGACCCAGTATCCACTATGCATGCGCTCGCTGTCCTATTTATATTCTTAACATAATCTGGATAAACCCGCTCTACATTTTTATATTCCTCAATAACTCATCGGGAATTTCCAAAGATTGTGTATTGTAGCCACTTGGAGAGTCCTGTTATATTCAAGGAATTTGCCATCAAAACGATTGTTTGTGCTGTCATAGTTCGGTTTGCAATCCGTTACGGTATCCGGACATAGTTAATCTACTAACAATTCAAAAAAATATTAGCATTGCCTTCCATCCTTGTCATCCATTTTTTAGGGTTCCGTAGTCAACAAGGAACCCTTATAGTTTCGCCATGTCCGTCCGTCCGTCCGTCCGTCCGTCCGTCCGTCTGTCCGCAGTTTATCTCAGAGACGCACAGTACTAGAGAGCTGTAATTTGGTGTAAATATACGGATTTGTTGTGCCAAAAAATTGGTAAAATAAAATCTCGTAAAATATTTTTTTTTAGGGTACCTCCAGTACTTACACGTAAAGTGAGGATTTTTTTTTCTCGCGTACCCCTTATTGTGGGGTATCATTAAATAGGTCTTTAAAAAATAATGATAGTTTCCATTAACACTTTTTTGATAAAAAAATTCGTTTGTGAAATATTAAGCTTTAAAGTGCTAAATTTTGCTCGATTCGAGTGTCCCCCCCCTCTACCAGCTAAACGGTTATGTTTGGGGGTGTGAAAAAAATCACAATAGTAGTATATATAACGAAGTTTAAAAGAAAATTATCATGACTAAGTAGGCTTTACAACTTTACGAGTAATAGTCGACCAACTTATAAAATGTACTTGGACATCATATTTTCTAAACAAAATGTATCGGAGACAACTGCAAATGTAAGTTTGTCAACTTTATTTTTACAGCTTTAATAGGAATGTTTTTACGGTATGTTTTTTGGGGATAGGTAGGTTTTTATCGTCAACTATTTTTAACTAAATTCAAAAACTACGGAACCCTACACTGTGCGTGGCCCGACACGCACTTGGCCGGTTTTTAGGGTTCCGTAGTCAACAAGGAACCCTTATAGTTTCGCCATGTCCGTCCGTCCGTCCGTCCGTCCGTCCGTCCGTCCGTCCGTCCGTCCGTCCGTCCGTCCGTCTGTCCGCAGTTTAGCTCAGAGACGCACAGTACTAGAGAGCTGTAATTTGGTGTAAATATACGGATTTGTTGTGCCGAAAAAGTGGTAAAATAAAATCTCGTAAAATATTTTTTTTTAGGGTACCTCCAGTACTTACACGTAAAGTGAGGATTTTTTTTTTCTCGCGTACCCCTTAGTGTGGGGTATCATTAAATAGGCCTTTAAAAAATAATGATAGTTTCCATTAACAATTTTTTGATAAAAAAATTCGTTTGTGAAATATTAAGCTTTAAAGTGCTAAATTTTGCTCGATTCGAGTGTCCCCCCCCTCTACCAGCTAAACGGTTATGTTTGGGGGTGTGAAAAAATTCACAATAGTAGTATATATAACGAAGTTTAAAAGAAAATTATCATGACTAAGTAGGCTTTACAACTTTACGAGTAATAGTCGACCAACTTATAAAATGTACTTGGATTCATATTTTCTTAAACAAAATGTATCGGAGAGAACTGCAAATGTAAGTTTGTCAACTTTATTTTACAGCTTTTATAGGTATGTTTTTGGGGATAGGTAGGTTTTTATCGTCAAATATTTTAACTAAATTCAAAAAAAGGAGGAGGTTCTAAATTCGTCGTAATCTTTTTTCTTATGCATTTTCCCCGATTTCTCAAAGACTCCTGGACCGATTTTGAAAATTCTTCTTTTTAAAATTAAATTCAGCGAATCAGTTTAGTTAGTTCGCATAAGTATTTTGATGGACAACTACGGAACCCTACACTGTGCGTGGCCCGACACGCACTTGGCCGGTTTTTTATTTCTCGTTTATGTATGTCTGTTCATATTATGTAAGTACTTCACTAGCTAAGCTACGAGTAGATTCACATGCTACTTTATGCCCATAAATATTCAGCAACTAAAAAGGAAAATTCAACGTAAAACATAATTTACCATATTTTAAATGTTTAAGAAATATCGAATATCAATAATATTTGGATTCCATTTCGTAGTTTTTTGCCAAAATCTACGCTCAGTGACCAAATAGGCTGATGGCTAATATTCAAATAAACACAACAACCGTACAACTCGGGAATGATGCCAGGAAAATCAATGAATATTTTTTATGCTTGACTAAAACTAGCTTATCGAAATGAAGATAGCCATAGGAGATGGTCAGCATTGTTAGTAAGCCGAGCGTGGGACGCAACATACCGTGAAGTCACCTTTATTAGTCATAGTAGACTTCCCTAGTTATTTTTTACTATTTCAATGGCCACCTAAGATCTTCCCAAAGAACTTTTAAGTATAGTCCCTTGATAAAATCAAGTCTCCCGAATTTCATCGTTGGTCCAATTCTAGTTATGGCAGTATTTCAAAATCTTACAACGTAGCTTCTCATATTTGACAGCAGCTAGTCGGGAAACGCAAATGTTGCCAAAATTCTCTTTCCTGAATAAACAAAATAACAAACCCCTGAGGCTATTGACATCTGGGACTGACGAAACGAAACTTTACGTGCTTCCTGCTCAGACTTAGAGAAGCAGGAAAATTACATTCAATATTGATCGAAAAGCAATTTGTTTTGAACAAAACACTCGCGTTTACTGCTATGCTTTCTAGGCACATTATGGAAATTAGAATCCGTTATGCACATTCACTTACTTCATTTTCAATATGCAAATCACTCGCGCTGATTAATCTCGGAACGGCCAATGGATCTAATGAATTGCATTGCATGCTTGTCATACCGCCGTGTTTACCAGCTCATACAATTTTATGAGCAAAATACAAATTACTCAAAACATATTTTTTACGATGGACGTATATGACTTGATTTAAACAATTCCACAATTACTTCCCCAATTAGTTCATGACTGGATCAATGTTTACTCGATTTTCCTGTTCTACTCGTATTTAGTGTGTGAAACTGAGTACTCCCGAAGGTTGGTGCTTGTCTAACACCTTCCCTATTTCAGTCCAGTATAATGAGGACGTGTTTACACAGCGTGTCAACAACTTTACAACATTCTTTTTTTACTTTTGACCTTATCTGAAGTCTCTGGAGCAGGAGTCCTTTGCCAAAAATGCATGGTTTCTGAGATTAAAGTTGAAAGAGAAACCGGAAAGACGGGTAGATGGGAAGATAACCCGCCCTAATTTTACAATCTTGCTTCTAGCTAGTAGTTCTTTTCAACGTTTCTCTGAAAGGCTGAAAATTATGTAATAATTGTTTCCTTTTGTTGTTTAGTATAGCAGCAGAACCGTGATTAATTAACTGTTTACTTTATCAAACACAAAGCCTAGTAAACAATTATTCTATAAATTCAAGACCATTGTTTTTACCTAATGTGAGCAAATACTGTCGGTTACCTAAATAAATACTCGTAACTTCGCGTGTTTGAAGTCGTGGCACGTTTTTCCTCTTACTGAGAATTCTTGTTTAATATGTTTGCCTTTGTATTTGGCACCTCGGAGCACGTATAGCCCGTGTGATGATTAACGCATGTTTTCTTTTCACAATCACAATCAAAGCTAGCCCTAGGCTCAAACATATATTATGTACATCTAAGATCTGACTCACGTCGACCTGTTCTTGTACATTTATTTAGCTGTGACACGCATGTTGTAATGAACTTGTAGTTCAGCTACTGCTTTATATTTAGCGGATAGTCCAAAGCAAGGGAGCGTCTTAAATCAATCGTATAGATAGATAGAACTCGTTTAGACAGAAATACGTCTCCTTGCCAAAACGGTCAAAAATATTTATCTCGAACGGGGAATACCGACTGTTCTAAGAAACTCGTGCAACGTGACTCATTTACATTCTTTTGTTGCAGTATTGGACCAAGCAGACGGTCGGCCTGTGAAATTAAACAACGTGGAACAGCAAAGACAAACTACAGTAGAATTTATAGCCGAAGATGAAGAGGTAAGACAAAGGCTCTTTTATTTTCTTTAGCTGCAGTATTGTCAGTCTGGTAGCGGAGGCGATGCTATTGTATTCAGTTAAGACAAAAACATTTGGCATGTACTTGATACCCAAACAAATTCAAGGTTAGCTTTTGTTAAACAACGGCTAATCTCTTGTTTCCGAATTTCGGGGCTTTGCGGAACAAACTCAATGCACAGCGTTGGCAAGATAAGAGTCTTATGTAAATTTTACGGCCAATGAAAAAGGTTAGTCAGCCGTCGTGCACACTTGTCACGACAATGAAAACACGTAGCGAGAAAGTAATCGATATGTCTAGCGCGGTGCCGTAAGTTTTATTCTCACTTCTGTCCAATTGTCGATTACATAGTCTGCCGGAACCCGAGATGGTTCTGATAAATGTTGACTCCAGTCTCCGACCACTTAATTCGTTTTAACGAGTAAAGTTTAAATGCCCGATTGATGTGTCGCGGTGGATCAGCTTGGATAATAAACATTTAGTTAATCCGTGGCCTGGCGAGGCCTTGATAGCGTTGCTAATGTCATAATGCTCACCGAACAACAAATTGAAGTTGTGCAAGCGGAGAGCGCAAGGCTACAGCGGGGTGCTCGGGTCACGTTTGATGCCTTTTAATCCGTGCTTTGCATTATACCTGAAGTTAAACACTTTCTACTACAAGTAGTGGACACGTTCAACTTGTTTCAATTGCGACATAACCTGACATATTCTAAACTCGACCCAGTACAATATAAACACCTCTGGGGGCCTACTATTAACTTTTAAAATATCTGCCAAGTGCAGGGCAGTTCAACACAGCATGTTAACCTGACAGGTTTTGTGTTTGTACCATGAGCATTTCCCACTGACCTGCAGCATGCCAACTTTTGACCTGCTTCATAGTCTCTGGTTTGTAAGGTGGCAGCACAGATTAAATAAGATTATAAAAAACAAACGTTCTAAAATACATAAGCGGTTTTACGGTTTTTATATTAATGAAATATTTTCTTATGATAACAGTTTGAAATAAAAAGAGTGATGAAGGAAATGTTGTTTCGTAGCAAAAAAAGTAATTTGACATTATTTAGGAGAGCAAATGCCCTTCCATCCACTTATAAAACTTGAAACAAAAAAGTTAACTTGACACTTCACATGTATTTTCGAACGCACTAAGTACCTACATGTCAAACACCAAAAAGTAAATTTACGAGCCAATTTTGAAATTGTTTTTGTAAAGTTTAAAGATTTTGTATTAAATGAAAATAAAATAGACATTTAGTTTTGTGGCCGTGTCTGTGAGTGGTAGGCAAGCGCAATTTCTAGTGTGACTTTCGGGATGGCTTCAAGAAGAGTTTCATATGAACAATTAGAAACTTTGTGGGATTTTTTGAATGCTCATAGAGATATCGCTATGGGCTACAATAAAAGTGCTCAAGCTCGGCAAATGTCCCGAAGGATGTGGACTGAGGTGGCAGAAAATCTAAATTCTGTTGTTGGTAGTGCTAACTGCTAATAAAGATCGGAAAACTTGGGCAGCTGTAAGTTTTATAATTCAATTAAATAGATTTAAACGTAATTACTTACCTGAATATATTTGATTTGAATATATTATGTACTTATTAATTATTATTAATCAATCATATACTATTAGATAGATCTTTAAATTTATTTTTTGTTTTTACAGTATTGGATAGATTACAAAGGGAAATTAAAAAGGAAATGTGTCGCAATCACGGTTGGGGGACCAAGTGAAGCAAAAATTTATTAACAGATAAAGAAAAAAAATATCGATCAATTCTTGGTGGGATCATGGCGCAGGACTCCCAGGTATTCAAGTGGATCCATTAATAGACACAGAAGGCACTCATGTAAGTAGACTTTTTGTACAGACGCCAGCACATCAAGCTACCACAATCTGTCAAATTTCTTTAATAGATTTTCAACTTTATAACAATAGCGGAAGGTTAATTTTCGATTGTTAAAATTTGACAGATTCGGGTAGGTTGTTTCCTGCTGGCGTTTGTTTGACCTACTACAATTTGTTATAAAAAAATAATTATACAATATTTTTTTTATAATTCTCACATAATTAATCACAATATTCAATTATAAATTATAGGTATGCTAAATTATCTACATCCCTATCTCTACAGTATTATTGTTTTGTTTGACACACAATATCTATGAGAATTAATAATGATATCCTTATAACACATAGAGGTAGATACATTTACATTTAAGAATACATTTTCAGCTTATTCAACTATTACATCACCCTTTTATTTACATCGCATCTACAGCTAGTAAAGAATACAATAAAAAACCTAATCATTTATTATATTATTCAAAGAATAACTTATATCGTAACTAAGTTTTGTAATAATTATTTTCAGCCATCAACATCAAGTGCTCAAGATGTATCCCCTTTATTTTGTTCATGCCTGAAGAAGTTGTGGGAGAAAACGTTGTTGTTGGACCGTCTCCGTGCAAGTACAATAACCGACCCAGAAGATCTTGGGGATCAATACAATACGTCGATGACACAACCCACTCAGCCAGCAGAAGCAATGACGTCTGCTCAGTCCCGGAGACGGCGGCGGCGGCGTCTCGGTCGGCACCGGTTCAAAAATCTGAAATAAGTGAATCAAAGTTGTACTATCACATCAGATTAAATAAAAGTGTTGGAGTTTAGTAAAAACAAATCTATCCTACTTTAACACTATAGTCTTTCTCTTTCTAACACAAAAATATTGTTTTTATAGATCCCCTGTCACCACTTAACTGAAATCCCAACTGTGTAACAGTATTAAATCAAAAGAATTTTACAGTAGATAGGTTCAACTCACCCAATCACAGTTGCTCGCCGTTCGCTAGGACTAGTTGGGAATTTTATATATTTTCGCCGAAAATGTAGTAGATTTAGGCATCTGTTTCTGTTGCGATTGCAGTGGATACTGTTTGCTGTGCAACAGAATGTGCAGCGATATCACCCGTTGGTCTTTGATATGAACCAGTCGCGTAAAAAGATAATGCAAATAAAACCTGAAACACATAGCATCAAGTATATTAGTATATCAGCCGGATAAGGATAAAAAAATAGCAGACCTTACTAACCTTGACCTCAATCGACAAATCTGTTTATTTTGTAGGGCGTGACATGAAAGCTCGTAAGTCGTAGCCCATTACATAGATCAAGTGCAAGCTCTTCAGTGAGCTTATAGCGTTTTACAAAAGTTTTCTTAAAATGCTTCTTTGCATTTTGGCTTTTTGTTTAGCGCTGTTGGAACGATAATCTTCCTCGAGAAACTCAAAAATTTCATCTTCATCACACATCTAAAATAAACGGTAACACAGTGCTTAAATAGGATTTTATATATTTTACAATACTTCGCCTGAACTATATTTTATAAAAAAAATCACAATTCATGAATTACTTACGTTTTTGCCATAGTTTTTCATTAAAACAGTTCAATTAAAGTTCCTTTCGCAAGACTGCAAATTATGACGGCAGGGCAGTTCAATTGTAGAATGTTTTTATGTCAAAAAAGACTTGATGGTAAGGATAAGTCGCAGGTCAGTCGGCTGAAATGCTGTGACGTAGTCACTCACCGGCTTAGGTCACGTGATCGCTGGCTCGCCTGCTACTTGGCGCGCTCATGGTACAAACTAGCACGACAGGTTATTTTTCGTCTAAAATTGACCTGCTATAAGAGTTCATGGTAAGCCCCCTGTTTCTGAACGTGCAGAAACAAACCGGCCTCTTTGTATTTAGTGGCAGGTTTTAGTTCGAAAGCTCTTAGTATAAAGACAGGTAGGAATAACATAGGTGGGCACGTGCATACTTAGGAACTTAGGAACAATAGTGACGGTGTTACTTTATTTGGGGAGCACGTATTGGCATTTTCCAGAACTAGTGTACTGTCCCATGCAAAATTTTGTTTCAAAAAGTTGGCCCTATTGCAATTTACTTGCTCCACTTTTCATAACAAATCAAGAAATCGCCCGTAATATTTCAAGCGTGAGAGAAAAGAGTTAATCAAATGAAGATTATAGATTTCACCAGTGATCATTGATTGTAGTCATTTTCTTTTTATTGTGCGTAACTACGTTATTAAAATTAAATCGTGTGAAGCTATAAAGTTTCTCTTAGGAGAGTCATCGATGTCCCGTTACGAAGCACAAATTGAGCTGCATCATGGCGAGACGAGCGGCTCTAATACTTCAAGTACCTCAGCGGCAACCCTTGGTGGTCTTATCATTTATCTTCATTACATTCTCTGAAATTAATGTTTCTCTTGACGGCACAAACCCACCGTTACTAAGTTCGTTTTGTAGTTACACAAATATTATTATGCGCCTGCTTTTACTATTCCTCTCAGGTTTCACTTTCAACAACCAGTCTCGTTTGAATATTATTTTCTACATTACGGAAATGATAAGACTTTTTACTACTTATCTTTAGAACTAGCCACAATTTTCCTAGTATACTTACATTCATCAAGTCTTCATTATACACTATCATATATTTTATAATCTTATGCTATCTTATCTATATTTAACGACAGTAGCAGATGGTATCCACAATAATGTGATTGAAACACAGAACATTCATTTTCAATATTATTACAGGAAGATATAAAGCGATAGTTACGACCATACACTTCGTAAATATTTACTATAGTGAAGTAGTAGAGATCCGGCGATCTGCCAACTATTCGACTATCCTGACTTGTCTTGTTTATTTATGAAAAATAAAAATGTTTCTTTTCTTCTTTTCTCTTGTACCTACCAGCTTTTACATAAAGTTATCGCTAGGTACCGGACTTGTTTTAATCTCGGTATTCAATCTTAACTTAGTTTATATGAAACTATTTTTAGAAGAGAGGTTTATATCTCGGCATAATATTCTTTGTTTCTTCAAAGGGGTATGCGCAAGATGTGACATTCCTGTGTCCGAGACATGTCGCGTTTTATTCAAATATGTGCACGATTGAAACATTATGAGGAAATTCACACGTTTATAGATTCTAAACATGTGCTGGCGTCTAGAAAACGGCGGTAGGATTAACTTTTGTCGCGTTGGGCGATCTGCCGCGACGTGGATAAATCCAGTTTTATGTTGATTCTAGTGATGCATGTAAAGTGGCCGGAAAGCCCAGAAAATTCCTCTGAAGGAAGGTTTACTCATGTATTGATCGTGTCCGACTCTAATCCCAAAGGAGTTGTTAATTCGAAATTGAAGTCTTTGTTTTCAAGGCGAGCTTTTACGACCACGTAGCTTTATTTGATTGCCGTTGAATGTTCTGTAATTACCTAATAATGGACCTTTACTTTCTCCACACAACATGGTAAACTCATTCAATGTTGCAATCTATAAAAGGAGAAATGTATGGTGTAAACATACACGTACAGGCACTTTCTGTATCATGAGTTTAGACACGTCCGTCTTACATCACATGGTGTTGAAGCGTTACCCATTATTACAATATTGTTACTGGGTGATAATGTTATGTATTAGTAAGCATATAGGCGACGCCATTGAAGTCAATGTATTAAAGGAAAGTTTCAAGGATTTCACTGTGTGGGAAATTGACTATGTTTTGAAGGTAAAAGTTTTATACTATTTCTACGGTGGGAAACTCGCTGAAGGCATGACTATTTTTTAGTATTTTCTAGTAATTGATTTCTATGGCATTTTTTTTGGGGATGGGATATCATCATGGAAGAGGCTATCAGACTTGTTCTGACTGAAAAAAACTCTGTTCCTTTAGCCAGCATTCTAGGGTGGCTGTACCCTGATTTCCATGGCCTTAGTTGATTGATTCATCGTCGTTTTTCATGGCCTCTATGATTTACAACATTTCATATTTCAAGCTATAAATCATATTTCAAAGTTACATCCACTTTGCATCTTGTTTCATCATATTATTTACACACTGACTAAAGATTATTCATCACTGTTTGTTTTAAATATTTTTATATTCTTTTCATATCAACGTAACATCCATAAAATTTTTGATAGTTTTATAGATGGTTGGTGGTATTTCTGCATTACTCATTTGAGGATTTAAAATACATCTTTATTTATTTAAATTGCTTGTACGCGTAAATAAAAGAAGTACGCAATTTATTTGTAAGATAACTAGTAGTAAATAATGCTTGGATACCTGTATCGTCTGGCCGTGGACGTGTCAAACATAAAATTAAACTCGTAAATATGCGGCAGACGGTTCTAAATAACTTGAGGAGGTTTTATGCCTTCCTATTCTTTTATTACTATTGTTTTTGGAGCGGATTCCTCGAAAAATTGCCTTTGTTCTAAGTCCAGCTACAGATTAGAGTTGTATGGGTTTGTTGTTGGTAAACAACAGTTAACGGCCCGTCCGTTGCTGTGACTGCTGACATAGGGTGCTCCCACATCTATCGAGTATCGACCGAGACAATGCGATAGCACGTGGCCGCCTCGAGTATTCTGCCGCGTGCTATCGCATTATGCTTTCTGTCTCGGTCTAGCAAATGGCAGTTCTAAGCGACAGAAAGAGAAAGGGCGACGGAAAAAGCCGATTCCGGGAGCACCCTTAGCGCGGGGCGGTAAAATCAAATGTATAGAAATTAGCGATGGGTCGTTGACGGTTTTTCCGTCAACGAAACGTTAACGTTGATTCACGTTTGTCAACTAGTTAAACAATTAGTTAAATTCGTCAACGAGTTGAATGAGTTAACGTGTTCATCTCGTTGACGAATTTAACTGTCAATTTGCAACGTAAACCGCTGATTCATTAAAATTTGATTCAATTTTTGTATTGGAAACGTTTTATGTACAAACTAACATCTTAAATTGTGTGAAATAAAAATACACTTCTCATCAAAAAAATCGAAACACTTTCGTTTTTTATTGTTTTTGTCGTAATTTTTTACAAAAGAGAATTAATTCCATGAAAAAAAAACATTACTGTGTAGCTGGCAGTTTGGTCATTACAGTAAGAAGAAAAAAATTAAAATTCGAATTAATTTCATTTGTTTATCCTATAAATGAAATTAATCACTGTTTTGAGACAAATGTGTATTTAGGGTTGGAGTACGTTTCTCGTTTAAAAACTAAAAATTAGCGCTTGTCTTTAAACTTTCTGTTTCTTATTTCATTTACTGTGACTTTGGGACGTCTGAAAAAACTTTTTTTTCTAAAACATATGGATACTTCGCCCGCAGAAGCCGCCCAAGTGGTGGCATTGCTGGATTCTGGACTTAGTCAGCGTGTTGTGGCTGCAAGATTGCATCTAAGCTTATCATCTGTTCATAGAGTCTACAAACGCTATCGGGAGACTGGTTCGTTCACGCGCCGTTCAGGATCTGGCAGGAATCGGGTCACTTCTGAGCGAGATGATCGATTTATTGTAACAACTTCTTTACGAAATCGACGCCTTAACGCTTTTCAACTGCAGCAGCAGCTTCGCGTTGTACGAAGAGTAGCTGTAAGTGACTCTACAATAAGAAGAAGGTTGAAGGAACGCGGATTGGCACCGCATAAGCCAGCGAATGGGCCGAAATTAACTGCAGACCATCGAAGAGCGCGCCTTAACTTTGCACGCGAGCACCTAACTTGGTCATACCTTCAGTGGAGCAAAGTACTGTTTTCTGATGAGTGTAAAATTATGCTGTATGGTAACGACGGAAGGAACAAGGTCTACAGAAGAGATGGAGAACGCTTTGCACAATGCTGCATTGAAGAAAAGGTCAGCTATGGTGGCGGTTCGTGGACGGTTTGGGGAGGAATCAGCGCCGACGGTAAGACAGAACTTGCCTTTGTGTCTGGGCCACGGCTGCCTGCACTAAATTCTCATCGGTACATCGAACAGTGTCTTGAACCTCATGTGATGCCCTATGCACATTTTATTGGCAACGACTTCATATTCATGCACGACAATGCTAGAGCTCACACCGCGGGCGTCGTACGAGATTATCTTACCGAAGTCGGTATCTCCATTATGGTATGGCCAGCAAGAAGCCCGGACATGAATCCCATTGAACATCTATGGGATGAATTAAAGAGACGAATTCGAGCAAGAGATCCAGCCCCAGAAACACTTAGCCAGCTGCAAAATGCAATCCAAGAGGAATGGGATAATATACCACAACATGTGATCGTGACTCTCATCCGATCGATGAAGAACCGTATGGAAGCAGTAATAAGAGCTCGCGGAGGGAATACAAGTTATTAAATAAACGTTTCTTACATTTTTTTTTCATTTACGCGTGTTGTTTTACCCATTTCCTTCATATTCCATACAGGGTAAAAATTACTCATTATACAAAATACGAAACCTATGAAGACTTAATTTGAATTTAGAACATTAACATTAGGATTTAAAAACCTCATACTACTCACTATTAAATGACATTTTACATTTATTCCTAAATATACACATTTTTCTGATAATCCTTATCAAATCATAAACTGCGAGGTGTTTCGATTTTTTTGATGAGAAGTGTATTATTATAACATTTTTCACAGAGGGCTGTTCGCTATACCTCGTGCGTCTCAAAAAATAGTACATTTCAAAGAATACATTAGGAAAAAAAAAAAAACATACCGACCGAATTGAGAACCTCCTCCTTTTTTTGAAGTCGGTTAAAAATTAAACAAACTCCACCAATATTATGTACTATTCTTAAAATAAATATTTCGAAAATCAACTCATTCAACCGCTCGCAATCTATGACGGTAAAGATATCGAACCATAACACTCAACGTTGAAGATAACGTTCAACAACAACATTCAACTCGTTGAGTTAACGAGAACGAACGAACGAACGAGTTCAACTCATAAACGTCGTTGACGAATTCAACTAGTTGATTCACTCGTTGAATTAACGAGAACGAACGAACGAACGAGTTCAACTCATAAACGTCGTTGACGAATTCAACTAGTTGATTCATATTCAGTTAACGTTAATACGTTGACAGGAGCTCAACGGTTAATTCAACTAGTTCGTTGATTCAACGCTCATCCCTAATAGAAATGTTTGAATCACTCGACGAGACCACCAGCCCCGTAGCCATTCAGTGGTGACACAAGGTACCTCCCGAAACTTCCGTGTCCGGTGAGAACCTGCGTCATGCGGTAGGTCTGGACGCCGTGACGTCTATGCAGCCACTCCTCAAAGAGGGGTCTTACCGTCGCGATGGCGGCGTGCCCGAAGGTATCGGTGACTTGGGTCGTTGTGCACCCCTTCGTGCACAAAGCGACCCAAGTCACCTTAGGCTAATTACGCACTGTCGACTGGTCGCGCCCTTCTTGGTCGACAGTTACTGGTGACTTTCATTAGTTCAAATAAGTATTAAACGCACTTGGCTGGTCGCTCATCTATGTTTCAGTCGCCGAGGAACTGAGTCGCTGGCTACCAGTTGATAGTGCGTAATGGCTCTTAGTCACCAGTAGTCACCACTGAAGCTAGAATTTATGTATTTTCGATACAAAATTCGTTTAATTTTGTCGTTTTCGAAAGACAAGTTGGATTTAATTTGGCTTTCGAAGACCTAGCTGTCGTTAAACTGTCCAAACGAGTAACTGTGGATTTTAATCAGTAGGTGTCTGACAGTCCCTTCTCCTTCATCCAGGACGGGAGGACACAATTGAAGATATTATCACTTATTAGAAGATTCTGCTTAGTGCGAGTTGGACTCTTATTTGTAAAACTTTTTTTTAACATTTCTAACACCTACACTAAAAACTTTTTTGACCAATAGTTCCAGCTAATGCGTATAAAGTTAAATTAAAATCGGTTCAGTTCAACGACCATACAGGTTCAGCTATGTCGGAAAATAAGTTTTGTATAAAATGTCGTTAAGCGTCATCATATCAGTCAGCAGTCAATACGTAACAGCCCATAAAAACAATCTTAAAACACTTATGCAAATTGAATTACAAAATAAATTCTGCTATAATGTTCAGTGATGCTACATAACATTATTGGGCCCGACTGGATAGCCTTAGCCGTGTCGTAAGATCTAGAATCGACACAAAACCACCTTTCTCTCTCAGCTGCCTGGCCTGCATTGCCTTTATCAGCCGATTTGTTGTTGACCTTATTTATCTGTTGGATTTAATTTGTACTACTAATAAAGCTTTCCATTTTTCTGGAAAATCAAAGTAATTAATTGGATTTTTAAACAAAACTCCTTAGGGTTCTATTGATGGTGCATGCCGGCGGCGAGTAATGGGCGACTCGGACCATGCCCAGGTCGATGACGGACGGCACGTTGGGGTCCACGCGCGCCTCGAAGAGTGTTAGCATGATAACAATGACGATGCCTGGAATGGTAAAGGGCTATTGAAGGACACCGTGGATTTTAGTCAGTACACGTCTGACAGTCCCTCCAGCCCTACCCTGGGTGGGAGGACTCATTTGATGATTTTAAATCGATAAAAAGGGTCCTATTCATTAGGGTTTCTTCAAAAAAAATTGAACCCATGTAGGATGACTCTGTTGCCAGTCTATGATGATGATGATAGGACTCCCTTTTCCGCACTTAGACTCCCATTTGGTCCGTTGTGCGTGGGGGTTCTGGCTAACAGAGCCAGCCTAGCTCCGCCCAGAAGCACAGAAGCCTCCTGGGAGCTTCACAGGCTTCGCGGAGCGACCTCACTGTTCCGAGGATTTCTTCACGTTGGGAGGCCACGGCCACGCATTCCAGGATAACGTGGGCGGCTGATTCCTCGGCGTCAAGGCACCCCCTGCAAAGGGGACTGTCCGTGGCACCTATGTTAAAGAGATGTTTGTTGAGTGTGTTATGGCCCGTAATTGTTCCTATAATTATTCTAAGGTTATTCCTGCTCATGCTGAGGAGTTTTTTTGTTAATCGCGGGTGTACCATCGGCAGAGCCAATTTCGACTGTCTACAGTCTGTTGCCCGTGACCATCTGTTGTTATGGAGTTCCGTCGATCTTTGGCGAATCCACGCACGAAATTGTGAGAAAGGCAGTGGGAGAAGAGGGTATGGGCCTAGCACCTTCATATCAGAGCCTCTCTTCGCAAGTTCATCTGCCGCATCATTACCCAAAGATCCGCTGTGTCCTTTGATCCACTGGAGAGTAATCCGATTGAACATCGACAAACTCTCCAGAGCTTGGTGGCACTCGAGAATTAATTTATTGTTAGTTTGTTTGTTTTCTAAAGCTTTGAGCACAGATAGACTGTCAGATACGAATTTAATGCCGTAGTCCCGGATGCCTAAGCGCTTTACTGCTGTTGCGGCTTGTGTTAGAGCAACACATTCACATTGAAAGATCGAACTGTGTGTGCCTAGCGGTATGTGTATGTTAATATTGAGATCAAGGGAGTGTATTCCAGCACCTGAGCCGTTTTGTGTTTTTGAGCCGTCTGTGTAGATACGCACTTCATTGGCTCCTGACTGGTCCCTTTCCTCCTGAACTGTTTGTATGGTATAGTTTTTGTTGAACATCGGTTGGTTGGGTATTCTATCACACGGGGCAGCGATGAGAGGCTGGTACTCAATCGCCCGGTCCAGGATTTTAGCGTGTGGACTGGTAAGGTTTTTGCCCCATATGCCCAGATGCATTAGCCTGATGGCAGCCAACGCTGCCTCCTGCTGTATGTACAGGTCAAGGGGAGTTAATTGAAGGGCTATCTCCATGGCTGCTGTTGGGGTGGTTCTCATGCAGCCAGTGGTAGCCGAACAGGCCAGTCGTTGGAAGCGTTGTAGTTTGGTAATGGTGGTCGAGAGTTCAGTTCTCGTCCACCAGACTAGAGCACCATAAGCCAACATTGGCCTGATCAGCGTTTTGTAGATCCACAGAGTGATCCTTGGAGAGAGCCCCCATGTTTTTCCTAACATTTTTTTACATTGATATAGTGTAATTGTGCTTTTATTAAGTTTGTAGTCAAGATGCTTGTTCCAGAGCAGTTTGCTATCCAGGATCACCCCCAAGTACTTGACTGCGTCCTTGAGCGTTAGTTCTGTGTTTAAGAGTTTTGGAAGCCTATGAGGTCCAAGACTTCTCTTGTTAGTGAACATTATTATTTCCGTTTTTAAGGGGTTAACCGATAGTTCGTGCTTCGTGCACCAACACTCGATTATTTTGAAGGCCTTTCTCATGAGATCGCATAGGACGCCCTCAAATTTCCCCGAGATTAGAATTGCTATATCGTCCGCGTATCCCACCGAGTACAGGCCGCTGGCGTTGAGCTCTGCAATGAGCTCATTTACCACTAAGTTCCACAGCAGTGGTGACAGCACCCCACCCTGTGGGCAGCCCCTACTCACGATACCTCGTGTGGTGGTGTTCACGGTAAATTGAATAGCACGGTATTTTAACATGTTGTTTATCCATTCTACGAGTGTTCGCGCAACACCGTGTGTGGCAAGTGCCTGTTTGATGCTGACGAAGTTGGTTTTGTCAAAAGCACCTTCTATATCAATGAAAGCACCTAGGGTTGAGTTTTTGTCTTTAAGAGCATTTCCTATGCGTGAGACCACGCTATGGAGTGCTGATTCTGTTGATTTGCCTGCACAGTAGGCGTGTTGATTAGGATGTAGGGGTCGTTGTACCGAAATTTGGGTCCTGATCTTCCTATCTCCCAGCCTCTCCAGAGTCTTCAAGAGGAATGAGGAGAGGCTTATAGGTCTAAAGGATTTGGGTTGGGTGTAGTCGCCCCTACCTGGTTTCGGTATGAAGATTATTTTTACTTCCCGCCATTTCAAGGGGATGTAGCGGTAGGCCAGGCAAGCTCTGAAAACCTTAACAAGGTAGTCAGCCAGTAAACCTTGGCTCCACCTGAGTAGAGCCGGGAAAATACCGTCTAGTCCTGCTGCCTTGAAAGGTAGGAAGGTGTTAATTGCCCACGTTACTTTGTCTTTGTCGATTACCTCTAACGCCACCTCCCAATCCATTTCATTCGCAGCCCTCTCTCTGTGTGAATCCCAGCTCTGCTGGGTGGCAATCTGGCATCCTGGGAAGTGGGTGGTTAGAAGTAGTTCGCTTGTCTCAGCATCATTTGTTGTGTATGTGTTATCTGGCTTTTTCAGGCATCCTATTGAGTGGTCTGTCTCTTGTGCAAGACAGGTTTTGACCCTCATTGCCTGGTTGTTACTCTCAATGTTAGTACAGAACCGCCTCCAACTGTTCTTCCCTCTGAGGCGTATTAGTTTTTTATATGTTTTACGAGCTGTTGTATAGCGGTCCCAGTCTACTGGCGATCGTGTGTTCCTAGCTCTGTTGAACAGTCTTCTCAGCTTGTGTCGGTGTCTTTCCAGTTCTGGACTCCACCAGGAATGTCGAGCTCCCTGCCTAGGTACCGTGAGGGGACAAGACTGTTCATAGCTAGATAGAAGGATAGATGTGATTTTGTTTACATGTTCGTCTAAATTGGTTACTGGTATTTTAGCCGGAAGGGCGGGTAACCTGCCTAGTTCAGCCTCGACGAGTTTAGTGAACCTGGCTTGGTCTGTGTTACGAGGAACCCTTCTTGGTTGTGGTTTGGTTAGGTTGAAGTTAATGGTATATCGAATCCATCTATGGTCAGAGCATGATAGCTCAGTGGACACATGCCAGTCCTGTATGGAGTTTGAAATGCCTATAGTTGCTACAGTTAAGTCTATAATTGTTTGTGATCTTGCGTTTATGAAGGTAGGTTCGGAGCCCTTATTGAGTAAAACAAGATTGTTACTAAGAATGAAATCAAGCATTTCCTCACCTCGGGTGTTGGTTTTGACATTACCCCAGAGCGTGTGATGCGCGTTGGAGTCCGTCGCGATGATAAGTTCTAGTTTCTCCTTTCCACAGTACTCAACCAGCGAGACGAGCTCTGGCAGAGGCACGTCCTCATCGCCTGGCAGGTATGCCGAGGCTAGTACAATGTCCGGGAGTTTCTGTTCCGTTCTAAAAAGTCTGACTGCTGTCAGGTCCCTTGAACAGAATTCATTAATTAACAGGTTAGGTACATGTTTTGGAATAAATATGCAGGTGCGCGGGTTATTGGCGGAGGTGTCTAGCAGTAACTTACCCCCGATGTTGCTCAAGCCGCATATTCTGCCGCCCCTTATCCACGGCTCTTGGATGAGGGCGATGGTCTTTCCTTGTTGGTTCTCCAACACTCTGCGCAAGGTAGCCGTCGCAGATTGGCTGTGCTGGAGATTGGTTTGTAGGATCTTAGTCCCGCAAAGGAGAGGAGCAGAGGCTGCTGTCCTCGCCCTCACTTCTCTCCTCTGACGGAAAGCACTCCTCGTCCGAAGTCAAACCGGACGAGGGTGGATCCCTCGTTGAACCCGCTGCTGAGAGAACCTCCAGCGCTGCCATGGAGGTCGCCAGCTCCATCGCCTCCCCAACAGTCTCCGTCGCAATAGGCGACAGGGAACGCTCCGGAAGCGGCAAAGCAGGCCCCCTCTCAGGCGCGCTCGTGGCTGTTTCTGTTGGTCCTGATGTTGGATCGGCGTCCTTCTCCCTGGTACCACCCTCCTCCAGGAAGCGGATGTATATACTGCCCATGAGGTAGTATACTCGCCGTTGCTGGTCCTTTATAGTTTTAACCATGGCCTCCGGCACACGGAAGTACAGACAGGTACCCGGGGGCTCCTGCCTAGCCCTTTCGTGTGTCAGGGTCCAGGTGTTCATTTTAAGGTTAGGGTTCTGCCTCGCCAGCATCCTTAGTAGCTCTGTTGTGTCCTCGGTATTCTCGGGGACGAACAACATGCACATTACCTTCTTAGGTATGTCGGCTTGAGGCCGAACGGTTAGCTTAGTTCCCGGTAGCGGGGATGGTATATTGTTTACTACATCTTTGAGCCAGGCCATTGTGAATTCATCCTCACACCATGTCTTAAGGACGCCTTCAGCGAAATGGGCCCGGCCTCTAAAATGGATTGCGGTACTTTGGGTTGTTTCAGTTGGTTCAGGAGCTTTTAGCAGAGCCCGGAGCTGGTTTTCTATAACCAGCCGGATCCCCTCCGCTTGCTCCTGCGTCATTTCCGAGAAGGGCTCGGTCATGACGGCAACGCATAGCTCGTTGCTTCTGAAGGACGCAGCCGCTTCAGCGTAGCTCACCAAAGTTCCGTCAGCCATACGGGAGCGAGCAGGCTTGCTCTTCTTGCTAACCCCGGTTGGTGTTACGGTATCTTCGGGACGCGAACGCTTCTGCGGCCTGTCCTGTTCTTTCCCGGTTGCTTTGGTTTTTTTCCCTCTTGGCCTCGCGCTACGCTTACGCTTAGCGCCGGTGGCAGCCTCGTCCTTTGGCATCTCATCCGTAGCCGACACTGCCTTGAGGGATGTCTTCTTTTCGGTGGTTATTTCGGGTTGGTTGTTAGATACCTCTGCCGGCGGGGCTTTGGGCAAAGTCGTCAGGTCCCTCTCAGAGACCGCAGCCGTTGACGCAGCCCGTGTTTTGGGCGCATCTACTTTTGCAGTACTCCTCGAGTCGCCATGAGCGAGTGCTGTCCTTGGCCTTTCAGTCAGGGTTATGTTGGAAGGCGCAGGCGCATCCGTGGACGCAGATGAGGATGGGATCGCTCGGAACGCAGCCTGTTGTGGCGCATCCCTTACGGTTGCCTTCCTCATCGCATCCTTGGACGCAGCCGAGCGCTTCTGTTTCTTTAGTGCGGGCTTGGGTAATTGCCGCTTAGGCGCATCCTGGGACGCAGCCCTTAAGTTAGATGACGATGGCGCATCTGAAGACGCAGCCCTTGGTTTGTTGGTTTCAAGCGCATCCGACGAGCGGGACGCAGCTTGTGGTTTGGTTATTTTAAAATCGGTCTCTTTTTCCATTTATTGTTTGTTTTTATTTCACCGTTGGAGCTCTCCACCCGCCACGGAGCCCTCAGTCGGGGACGTCGCTCGTTCAACGAGCGATCGCCAGAGCTACTCCTTCGGTATAGGATCAGCCTAGTGGGAAGTTGACGAGCCCGCACGCGACGGAAGATCAGGGGACTGTATACGACACGAGACTATGCCGCAACTCATCCCGAGACCCCCGCCACGCCGGCTGCCCCCCCCCATTAAGCCGACCCTCGCATAACATCCCGCTTATGGGATGCCACAGCCGGTTGATAGTGGGTAGCTACCCCACTACCTCCCGTGTAAGAGGAAATCCAGGCCAAAGTGGTGTGTTGTGTGCAGCCTGCTCCACTCAACCACCAGGATCCCTTCATCACTCCGTACGGGTCCCCGCGCACGGCACAAACACGCGGGAGGTCATTGCTATCCATCATCTGCTCTTGTTTGATGGTGGACCCCCAGGGGCATGACCTCGCCACCCCTGAGGTTAGACGCCTGGTGATTTCTGTTATGTCTAGTTCATATGGAATTAGACCAAGAACAGGGGGCAACCTCGAGAAGGAACATCACCAGACTTGCCTTGAGGATCCACACGACCGTTGCGCTCTCCCTCAAGACCACGCACCCTGCCACCTCTGAAGGAGGAGGCAAGGTAGGTTTGCGTCTACAAAACCAAGCCAAGCCAGTAAGCAAGCAAAGCGTGTCGTTGGAAACCAAAACATAAATCTGCAAACACAAACCCCCCCCTGACTGTTGCCAGTCTATGTTAAGACTCTTTTATCAAGAATGTGTGGAGGTATGAAGCATACTCAGGTCTGCAATCACTTGGAGCAGAGCAACGGCAACGCAATCAAAAGATACGGCCGTTTATGCTCCGTTTATGCCGCATATTTTGACGCTCGCAACGTAATCAAAACTTATAGGGTACTTCTCGTTGACCTAGAATCATGAAGTTTAGATGTAAGAACTTGTTTATAATTGAATCTCTTGCCTAAATAGATTAGAATGGTCCTTTTAGTCGGTGTTTAAAACCCTCCATAAAGTTTTCGACAGAATGACTTTGATGGTACTTTAAGTAAGATGGAGTCCAGAACATTAAGTTCATTAATTCATTCATTTTCATCAGAAATGTAAAGCTTAGTCTGACCAAATGTTGAAATAATTATAAATTTTGAATGCTTGCTTTGTTCCAACTTTAGTAGCTAATTAAATTGGATTAACAAAGAAATTAACCTAAATACCCAGCTGCGTTAGGAAGTTAGGGCTACACGGCTGTCACCAGTCCTCTTTTCTATCAAAGGGGCAATGTCCTTCTTTTGTGAACGGCTTACCTCCAACCCAGACACAGAGGTAGGGTAACAACCTGTCTAGAACCCAAACTAAGACCTTTGAACCCCAAAAACCTTTGTAATGTCCCAGAAAATCTAAAACTGTATCAACGTAAAACGTTTGATCGATGTAATGTGACGTAAATACGTGACGATACTTACGTAAATAATAGATTTTCCGAGAAAACGTACTCTCTCTTATTAAAAGCACGTCAATAAAATGTTTTATTACTATGAAAAACGTCTCGCTATAATAGAGAAAACGTTTGTTACAATACAACAGTTTATGAATTGCGTGCTCTGTCAAATGTCAAATCTTTTCGATCGTCACGATTTGGGAATACCCAGAGAAATATCAGTTATCACAAATCAAATTTTATTATTGTTGAAGGCAATGCAACTGAGCTGAAATCCCTGATCAGTGAATAAATTATAGTGTCGTCTGAGGGTCGTCTTTTTAAAACACAGGCCGTGACCTATTCCAATGGATTAAGCTTTAGAATGGCAAGTCAATAATTGAGAGATAAGTCCAACGAAAGAGATTTGTTGTCGTCTGTAAATCTCTTAATTTAAATTGGCAAGTTATCTGTTTTGCCTAGTCTAGACTCGGACATCCCTCTTCAAGCTGCCCGAGCATTTCTACACAGAAAATTGTAAACATGGACCTTTTCTTTTGTTCCTGCCCTTCGCGTTCGTTCAAACAAAGCATGTTTTCTAACTCGTCTAGGAAAAGCTTTCTTTGAATTTTGCTCGATTGGATGGTTCTTTTATCTTTGAAATGAAACTCCAAACGACCCTTATCTTTAAAACCTTTTACTTATTCAGAAATGCCAAATCCGTATGTGCAATTTTATTACTGCGCTTTCTGACTACATTCGTTGTCATTACGTTAATACAATTTAATGTGGCCGTGACATTAAATCATATTTTTAATTAGCAATAATAACTTTTATTTACTTTCAAGACCACTAGGTAACTATTTAACCTACGTAGATTGTAGAGTCTTTCGGACCTTCGAGCCGGATACTTGCAATCGCAGACCAATATTTTTAAAATGTGATCAATAAAATAGCTCCAAAATTCCAAAACATAGTGTAGTCTAAAATAAACATTGATCAATAATTCTCACGAACCCACGTCAAGGTATATCAGGTGCAGATTATTTTTTGGTCCTCTATGACCCGCATCTGTGGTACGGCTGTGGCTTTTTGCATTTTTCATTAGGTCTGATAACCTTACGTAGCCTTTTGCCCCAACACCTTTATTTATTCAGCAAAACAAATTGCATATCTCGTCATATTTGGTGTGGTTTACCCACACTTTACAGCAGTAAACTTCATAATTACATGTATAGAGGTTTGGGGTTTATCAAATATAAATATGAGCTAAAAAATGTGCAAAAGAATATCATGCATTTACTTACATGTAGTAGTTTACTTATTGTAACAGCAAATATGTACTGACATTGAGACAGCAGACTCAATGTCAAGTAAGTATTGATTTTTTGGCATGTCAAACGTCGACTGCATTATCTGAATCTAATGCTATAAAATGTCGCTTTCGTCATTTATTGTAGAATTCCCTTGATTTCTCGAAGATGCCGTCATCAGATCTTGAACTGATTACCTACCATGGGAACATCTCTTTCAAACAAATGAAGAATTTTTCAAATCGGTCCAGGCGTCACCGTCAGGCGTCGCGTCGGTTCAAAATCAGATTCTTATACGTCTTACAGCAAAAATTATCGGGTGTCATCCATTGTGGTGTGAACAAAGCCGATGTACTTACACTGGCGCCCGTATCATTAATTAGCTGGTTGTGTCTATCACCGCCTGAGCTCGCTTGAGCCATGTAATCCTGGTATTAATCGTTGCTAGATGAATTGATGGATGGGCATTAGTTACTAGGTTGCTGTGTTACTTGTCATCTGGCTCACATGTTATTTTGTTCAGAAGGATTTGTACTGAAGAGTAGTAGCCAGGATTATATCCAGAGGAGGGCAGACAACATCCTAGATTGAATTGTTTTGATAATTGTTTTCAACAAATTAGATTCACATTAGAAGGAAAGTGGAGATAGTAATTTAAAAAATATAAAAATAAGAAGTCGCTATGAAGCTCATCAGAATTACAGTTTGCCAGCGAACGACTGCTTTTAAGGGGGTAGCTGTCCCTCCTTACTGGTACCTCGCTACGCTCATAAAGCAAGATGAGTTGGTATTAGAAGCATAGGAGGCATATTTGTAGCTACTACCTTTTGAATATCTATTTCTGGAAACCAACAAGCAAAGAACATATTCAATCAGAGTAACTAAGACTTTTCGTCCCAGTCTTTACGGATTTCAGGTTGTACTACTTTCATCTTACTTTATTCTTATTAAGAGACATTGCCATCCGGGTCGGGACCCTACTATCGAAGTAATAACCCCACAAAAGTACTCTTAGGTGGCGCCTCTCTAAAACTCACCGTTCACGTACGACCCAAATTAAGTTAGATGGTTTCTGAAAGCGGTGGGAGCAATTGGCAAATTTTCTAAATTGCTAAACACGATTATTCGTAATAAAGTTACTATCTCGGCCAGCAGTTCACCCTGCAAAGGAAAAAGAGCATGAAAATACGTTATGCATCACTTGATACTTCACTTTCATCACCGCCTAGGAAGCAATAATGAACACCAATATCGAAACCAAATAATTATGCTGTAATGGTTACTGTTTCTAAATCAAGTGCTGTATAAAACAGGATTAGTTATTTGTTTTATGACTGAACTTTGACGTGAAATGCTAATGATTAATTGTGTTAAGTATATAAAAATAGGGCAGTTATTCTGCCACAATTTTGACTAAGAACTGTTTTGTCATAAAGGTTTAACCAACTCCTATACAGTGGGATTTCAAATGCTCAAAAAGCATGAAGAATTGTTGACTATCGTAGCGACTGCGACCCATTTCCCTTCAGTTTTTACAACTGTCGATGATAAATGACAGACAGGCAATATGTTTCTTTGGCGTTTCCATATCAACATGTAAATGGTTGTGTCGTAATCTGTGAAATGTTGTCGTCGGAATAAAAAAGCTGTCATATTTACATAAGCTACACTTTATATACCCGACGCACAGATCTGTGTCAGACTGACACACTTTGAATGGAAAAACGCTTATGAAGAAACAAAATACTGTTTTTAAAAGTTCACAGTTACAGGGTCAGTGCAAGATAGAACTTATCCAATTAACAGCACTAAGTGCTGCAGTATATCAGCTCCAGTTTAAAGACTTTAGGGAATAGAATACTAATCGCAATTAGCAAGAAGGTTCCATCGTTTCAAATATTGCCACTCTTGAATGCATTAACATTTTAGTTTAGACATCTTAAGTGCTATCACTCGGTGCCAAGCTAGTAAATTTTAACGTTTGAAAGTTTTTAACAAGATTGTCAAATTACACGACTTTTTTCTTTTCGTAGTTCTTATGCATGTCCATTCATCGCCTTCAAAGGAAGCAAATACTTCTGAGTTCTACCTGCATGCCGAATTTACATCATTCTTACATACAAATTGAGTCTCCATGTTTGCGTATAATCCTACGTAGGAAAGTACAGTTATAGGGAGTGGCGTTCCATCTTTTGCGTTAGCTTCACGTCTCGACGCCCGGGTGACCGACCTCCATTGTTACCATCGTTCCAACTTGAAGAGATGTCAACAGCCCGTAAATTAATAATTAGTTACGAAGCCTCGCCTCTCCGCTCCGCAAACGTCTTCTACGGTTCCCGAGCGCGGTCCCACAACTTCGAAGTGGGCCTGTTTGACTCCATTACTCTCAATTTAGGCCGTAATTGCTACGCCCCGTGTTATTTGTCGCAAATTGACGCTAAAGTTCCTACAATAGGTTTAAATAGAAACTGAAGGCACTTTCCATTAATATTGTTTAGATGGATTTTTATGTCGTTTACAATTTGCGTGATTGCTGACTAGTTGAAAGTGGCGTCACCGCTATTAGAAGAGATCCGCTAGGCTGTAATTCCCTGTGTACAGCCTTAAAATATCTCACCCCTGCCGTCCAGGAGGCCCTACCAACAAACTACTGGCAGATTTCCATAAAATTTATATGATATTGGAATATGAAGCGTTTTCGGGGGGAAACTTTCTGTGTAATCGTCTCGCGTGTGAAGTAGCCGTCTAGACTCTACTATTTTATATTCAATGCACACGATTCCACAGAAGACTATAGATACCAAAATGTATCAACGTGAATTGAAAAATTTCTGAAAAATAATCGAAATAAGTCTATAAAAAGTGCATCGATTGTGTCGACCGGGTAACGAACTTGCGTATTAAACGAGTTTCTATAATTATTATTGTTATTTCAACAACGCGTTACAATTGATTCGATCCAATGGGGATGGCAACTCAAAGCTAATCGTAGATGGCGCTGCGATAGTTGGTCCCCACGTCTACCTTGTACAAAAAAACAAACAAGATTATTTGTTATAAAAATTGAATTTAAATACAAAACAAATATGGAAAATTATTCGTCCATGCAAGTACTATATGTATACTAAAAGAAGAATTAAGACGCCGCGGCGCATCTACAAGAGGAAAAAAGTGATTTAATTGAGTGGTTATACATTTGATTTTACCGTAATAAATCCACAATTACTTGTAGTTGAGGTTTCAATTTTTGAGTTTAGGTATGTTTTACCTGTCCTCTCCTTTATCAAGAATATAATGCTGGTTTTGACTTTCTATTTTGATAAAATATCATAATGTTTTAAGTCAGTAATTTTAACCTTTTTTTCTATTTAGATTCGAGAAATATCACAATATATTTAATTTCTTAACACCACAACTATTACAAAACTCGTTTCAGGTGATAATTCTTCGATTTTCGAGCGATGCAATACTGGTACTTAACCTCCAAAAGAAAAGTAGATATTATTTTGAAAAGTGTATTCCATCATTTTTACAGCTTATTATACAACATCTAGTCATTTTACATCAATAAATGGTTTTTTTTTCTGAAAATTCCTTTGATTTTACAGTTCTTTGGGGACCAAACTGTCATTTTCACTTTGACACTTGCCTTCCCCATTCCTCGAGCTCCAAATAATTGTGTTCGTAGTGCTAATGACTGTGATATTAATCTAACAACACTCTACAGGTGTATTGTGTTGTTGGAAAATGCTTTTAACTTACTTTGGCCGACCGCAATCGTTCAAGACGTCCGTGAAAATTTATATTTATAATTGTGCTTTTTTTTTGCTTCATAGCTAAATGAGTTTCCTATCTCCAATTCACGAAGTCCTAAAAATTCTCATATGCTGCCTCCAATTCGATTTCAGCTATTGATCATTGTCATATTTCAAAGCCAGTGCAGTAACAAACTTTTATACGCCCAATGCAAGCTTCTTTAACTGGTTGTGCCCTGGTTGGCTCATTGTGGTCCTGGTCTGGCCATTTATTCTGCACCCCCAGGGTCTGCGACTCCTGCGCCTGGGCACCAGGCACATACCTATTTACAGTACTGTGATCATAGCTTGTTCCTATTCACACCGAAGTATTCTGTTGTAATATAATGTAGCTCTAGTAAACAATTACGTTGTCTGAACTTGGATACCGATACAGATAATCACCATTCACCCGCACTGAAAGGCCACATTTTCATACAAATAAACATCCACCAGAATCCAAACAACGATAACATCGCTGTATTATATTTGCCTAATATTCCCTCTGTATGTTTGCCTTTCATTTGCATAATCAACATTGCGTAAATCTAGATTAAGGTCTACATGATAAATTGAAACATTGACCGTATTTAATACAACGGTAGAGCGGCCATTGTGAATGGCCCTTAAAATATTCGGATTAACTGCTTCGAAATTCGAATACTGATCATAGATAAAGTTGGATTTACGGTATTTTAGGCCGTCATTCATTAGTTATTCCAACAATTCTTGCCTTGGAATGATTCCTTTTCTCATTATTAGCGTCGATATTTTAATCGTAGTAGGTTAGTAAAGATTTCCCCGAGCAGTATTTGAAAGGGAGGTATATTAATATTTGTTTTGGCTTATCGAAACGTGGTTGTTCATTATCGGTACAAATATCGTAGTTTTTTCAGCTTTTCGAATGTATGTAGCTAATAACGATGAGTGGTGTGTTGTGTCAAAGGAACTGAACTTTTTATTTGAGATTCTGTGTACTATCTTTACTACGGCTTGCAGCGATCGTTGACGGCTTCCAACATTGAATAAAAAAAAAACCTATAAAACATACAATATTATTTTTAGAAGAGACGCATTTAACAAGACTTGTGAATTGAAAGGAAAAATTGTTTTGCTTTTTCTGTTTTTCCGAGGTGTCACTTTCACAGGCATTTATTTTTAAGATTTTTGGCAAAAGTCACGTCATTTGACCGTTGCCACTTTCAGAAAATTAGCAAACAAACGGTTGGAGGTGACTTAGAGAGTTATGGGGAGGTTTACAAAGAAACCGTTGAGCAAATTATATTCAAGGCGAATAGGTCAAGGAAGAACAAAGTTGAAATCTCTGCCAAAAACACTTTTATTTATTTATTAGCAGTGGAGCAATGACTCGTACTCAGCATTTTTTGTGTATTTATTAAAAATTGTTCGCTTCTTTTTTGTTTATGTGCTTTAAATTTTAAACAGAAATAATGTGCTTAATAATTCTAATAAATATGATCTCGAATCCGGCTTAAATAAAAACTAATAATTGTAATAAACAAGCTTATTTCTTCAACAGGTTTAATATTAGTAGTACCTAATCAGTTGCAAAAAACCCTAGGTTTTCCGTTAAATAAATTAGTATTCATGTAGCATTTAACTTCAATAAACAACAATTTAAAACAGGATAATATTTTACCATGTTATTTAATGTTTTGAGGTTCCGATAATTCGAGTTCCTTTGCAATTGGGATAGGTTGATGTGGTGGTTTCTGTACCATACCAACATGTTAAATTAACTCGACCGCAGTTCGTTAATAACTTTTTTACGGTATTAAGTTTTCTTTTTCATGTGTATAGAATGCCTAGGGATCGGTGGTCTAGAGTAGTTACGCTGGACGGGCGTCGTTGCCGATGGAGGCCTAGAAAACGCTGGCTGTGACGATCTCTAGACTTATTCATGAGTGATTGGCCGGAGAAAGCCGCACAAGGGGAAGAGTGGAAGGTTATGGGAGAGATCTTTGCCCAGCAGTGGGATAATATATAGCTTAATAAAAAAGGTTTCACTGTAGTCTTGTCTTGTCAGACATTAGATTACTTAATCATGCGTAGTCGCACGTGCCTTATAAAGAAAGTTGTGTTTGTTTTAGTTTCGCACCAACTGGGGATTACCACTATCATTATGAAAATTATGGGGGAGATCTTTGCCCAGCAGTGGGACAATATAGCTTAATAAAAAGGTAGGCTTCACTGTAGTCTTGTCAGACATTAGATTAATCATGCGCAGTCGCACGTGCCTTATAAGGAAAAAATTTGTTTTAGTTTCGCACCAACTGGGGATTACCACTGCCATTATGAAAATAACAAGGAAAACGAATCACCTTTAAAACCAAATAAATATTAGTTTTAATTAGCTAACATTTACATTCACAATTTTCACTACATAATATAATTAAAAGGATAATGAATGAAACCGAACTAATTGCATAATTGGTGTAACAAATACATCTAATATCTTTAAACGAGCAATTCTTGTATATTTATATATAATCAGGATCTCGGAAACGGCTCCAAGTTTCGATTTTCCTGAAAGTTACAGTTAGGGGTTTTTCGGCTCAAGGAATCGATTTATCAAGGTCTCAGGTTCGAGAAAAGCTCGGTTCCCAAGATATAGACATTTTAAAAAACGAGCGAAGCTCGGTCAACCAGATATTTGTTTTTAACTGATCATTGTTCAGTAACGCATTTTTGGATTTATGTCCTTCAAATTCTACAACGCCACTCTGCTGTCAATTTTGACGTATCTGAGCTATCAAATTTTAATCAGAACACTTGGCATTCTGAAAATACATACAATGTGCTTTTCAAAAATTAAAAATACCGTTGAAAATTCGAATAAAAACCGGGAATAACTATTTTTATATGATAGAGCTCCCATTGGCGTTATAGAGGTTGTATTTTGAGATCCGATAACACTAAATCTAATTATGATAAGACTCCCAGTTCATAGCTATATAATTAGCCGCGTCATTAAAGGGGGAAGACGTAATGCCTATGCTGCATTGCTAACAACCTGTCTGGGCTGTAATAAGACTTTCAAGTTTCGGTTTTTCCTTGCAGCAAGGTATGGATAGGGCTATACGATAATGCTATACTGCAACCCTTCTCTTACCGGCCTTATCAGTGGCAGAAGCATGAGAAGCAACGCTGAACTCTGAGTCATACTAGTACCTATTAGTGTTCATCTGGCTTTACTACTATAATAAATAGTTGACACTGTATGTGTGACGTTCCCCCACGTTAACAAGTAATTGTCATTTGTCAAACAGCCAGCTCTGGTAGTTCTAAGAAAAATACATGAATATTCTGAATTGTGTACACAATGGGTACAGGATCTGTGTTCTGTAAACAGGAAATTCTCTCTGCATGAATATGTATAGAGCTGTCAACAAAAGTTGCTCAGCAAGTAAACCAAGTTGAGGAACAGAAACAAGGTGGTAGTTATGGTACGATTCTACCAAAATAGTGTATAGCACATTTGTACGCGAACATTTTGTGCAACACAGCAGTTCGCGTACTAAACCGGTATCGCGTGTCCACCGGCAAGGCTGTGATGGAACTTTTCATTGAACAAAGTTTAGTATGTGCGCGCACAAATAGAGAGTCCATTGCTCAAGTGTGCGCGTACTAAAATGTCCAGATATCGTTTGATTTACTCGACCAGAGCGAACATTTGTGCCGCACACTGCTGGAATCGCATCTTTACTTGGGTACAGTAACTTTCTGTTACCAACCGATGTGTACAAGTTTCAAAGTTTTGCGTTGGTGAGATCTTAAGATTCCGTTTCATAACGAGATGTTCTAGATTTTGTCATTGGTTATGAGACTTAGTTATGCAAATAATATGAGGTAACACAGCTTTTTACTTGATTAGTGAGGTGGACTGTGTACCCTGAAGAATAACATCGTCCTCATTAATTCGTAGGTGGAGGTAGTTTTTTTTATTGGCTCAATCTAGCTCAGAAGCAAAGTTGCGGTGGATCTAAACAACGTTACGATCACTCTAATAACATTGCTGATAAATCAATGCTGCTTAAAATAACTTTGTTAAAAAATATTGAGATAATCGTAACTATGATATTCTGGGTAGGTAACACAAACTTTTACGTTAGTAGTAGGAAGTAGGATATTTCACTCATCTCAAATACTTAATGGATGACATTGTTACGAAAATTTATCATGGCTACTGTTTCTTACGATAAACCACTGCGTTACTACGTCGAACGCCATAACTTCATAAGTCACAGGTCATAAATTGATGATGCAACGGGCAGTTGGGTGCAGTCAGAATGACGACCATACATCACGGTCACTGACAGACCTAACCTTTCTGAAGAAAATAAAGAATTAGATGTATTTGAAACAAAAGGTAATAGATGAACCGATATCTACGAAACACGCCTATTAATCAAAGCTACTGTAACTGATGGTGGTACTGTAGTTTTTGACGATAAACCACGGTGATAAGGAGCGTCAACATGCGCTATAACAGCCTGTTCACTACTTTGATCTAAGTGAACGGAGTGACGGGCGGCGCGAATATGACATTATTTAATTTATTTCGCGAATTCGCCACTGGCTGCGACTCGTGGCGTGTTTCAAACATTTCTAAACATTTGACGTTATGACTTCGGCGCAGGTATCGTTACAATCTTCCTTGTAGTATATCTGTTCATCTATCGTCTATCTGTCCGTGTATCTCCGATTAAGGAATTCCAGAAAATTATTTTAAAACGGGTTCTTCTTTCGCAGGGCGATGTCTTGGAGTGTCCACTATGCCTGTCGATGTTCGCATCGCCGTCGATGGTGCGGCTCGCGTGGTGCTCACATCGATGCTGCGAGCCTTGCCTACGACAGTACCTTGCTATCGAGATCTTCGAGGCGAGGGTTCCCGTCAACTGCCCTGTGTGTCATGAGAGCATGCATCCTTCAGGTAACACATTATTTATGTAACTTTAATACAGAAACTTTAATGTGTAGAGTTCTCTGCCGGATTCTGTATTTTCTGATAGCTAGAACTTTGGGGTCTGTAAGTCAAGAGTAGGTTACTTCTAGACAAACGTGCTTCACCATTGCCCACATCATCGCTTACCAGCAGGCGAGATACTGGACAAACGCGAGCCGTCGTAAAATAAAAAAAAAATTGACGGCAGCAATAGCAACTCTAGGTAGAAACTCATTTAGATATTCGAGTCTCAACTACACAAAACATTTTAAACGAAATGGAAAAAGATAGGTAGAACAGACATTTAGGTGGAATGTATCCTTGGTTCTTGTCATGTTCATGTATTGTTACGGAATTTCCATGTTCCACTAACATGTAGCTTGTAATACAAAGAGCAGTGGTCGCGGCTAGGCGGAAGGTGGTTGCTCAGGGTGATTTTTTGTAGTGGAACAAAATCACAGGGCCTTCGCATTTCTATTCCCGAAGTTCGTCAAGGAAACGCAAGTTCGAAGAGACAGTGCTATTGTGGAAGTAAGAAAGAAATTGTAGTTTATTACATCAAAACCATTGCCACTAAAGAAAAAACAAAACTAATCTTTGAATGCCAAAGGGCTTCAGCTCAGCATAAAGCCAAGAGGCAGCACAAAGTCTACCACTTGATGCTGATTTTCAGCTGCAGCCCATTGGCCTAGGTACGCACCCTGTGTGATTATCTCCCTGAACTCAGCACTACCATAAGTCCCCAGATCAGAAGGCTTGTGACCGCGCAGCCCCAGCGCTCACGCCGCTCTACTCTGGGACTAAAGTTTGCTACGCCATAACTAAGCTACTGACAGCGACTCTAAGGGCGGCTACACACATCAGTTTTTTCCGTTCGGAATTCGAAATGATGAATGAAATGTGAACAACACACACAAAACATGCACACTCACTTGTATGAATTCACTGTGTTCGGATAGAAAACGGATCAGGGTTCCTGATCAGGAAAACTGATGTATGTGGCCGGCCTAAACAGTCGTGTGGCGCGAACGGTGAGCGCTCGCTCGCGCTCGGGCTTCTCTATTGGACGATCTCAAAGCTGTCGCGTCGAATAGCACATTGTAGAGCCCAGGGCCGGGATGCCTATTTCCAAACCCTATACCATTTTCTTTGAAAATATCAAATCCAAAAGCTAATCTATTTGAGTCAAGTTTTTTACTGCGGAGGAGGTTTTGTTGAGAAATATGCACAAACAAAAGCTCACCGATTATAGTTTGACTCGTGACTGAAATGGTATAGGCTTTGGAAATACGCGGCCGGGATGTGATTTCTTATTCAGAATAGCGTAGCTATACTCGATAGAAACGATTGTTAACTATTAATTGTATGCTTTTATTCATGTAAAGCTCAATATAAATGTATATAATTTTAATAAGTTCTAATTCACGTGTTTAAAAATACTTTCCTAATTCGCACAACAGGAAATGTGAACGATATATAAGTATTGCATAATGATTAATGTTCCAGTTGAAAGCCGGTCTTTTATATAAATATTTATAATCGATCCGTTGAATTAATACATTGATCGGATGGACTTAATTTTACTAGTTTGACTAGCCTACGAAATGCAAATGACTTTCATCTTCTAATGTGGAGCTGTCAATTTATATAATCATTTTTTTATTATTCTAAATATCATTTGAATGCAGCTCTAGAATAATTAATTAAGTAAAAGACCTAGATACAAAATGATACGAGATACGTGGAGCTTTTTCTTTGGGCCTGTTCAAAAGTGCCTGCAATGGTCAAATTGAAATATTTTTTTTTGTTCGCTCTGCTTCACTGCAACTGCATGCAATTCACGTGTAAAACGATCAAAAACAAGGGAATGAAAGATTCAGCATTAAAACGAGATCTTGGGATGGCCTTTTTGGTAAGGCATCTGGAGTCATCCAGAAGAAGCTGCAAGTCTCACTTGCAGCTGAATATTTCTTTCTTCAAAAATCTTTGCTTACAATTGGGTATGTTCGCGAACCAACTGCTCCATATGACTTAGGGCGTAGGATACACGCCTAAAGTTCGCCCTATTATCTCAAAAAGTTCCGCAAGACTTATGCCAAGAATTTATATTCGACATCTTGAGGCCTCACAATATCGTATGTCTACGAACAAAAGGCACGTCGAAATGAATCCTGTTACATTGTTCCTCGACTCAGTTCCCTCCATATCACCGCAATATAAGTTGGTGTGCCGCTAATTCGAATAGTTGGGGAACTACGCCACCATTCCATGCAAAACTTTGGATATCACACTTAGTAACAAACTAACAACCTTTCATTATGTAGCGGTGCTATGTATTATTAATGGTTTAATTTTCGGTAGTGTAAACTCCTATATGAAAGGAATAGAGATAGTTGCTCAAAAAATAATAACGGATCGAGGACAAAAACATTAATGAAGAAAGCGGGCATAAACTTGGCATATTGGGCATCAATGAGCTTACGCCCAAATAAATGCCCGGTCACTGGGGATTAAAACTAAAAACTTTGTTTATTAACAAATTAAGCAATTACTGGGCCAAAAGCTCATGTAAAAGGCACGTAATCGACGTTTACGGGTATTTATTAAATGCACACGTGCATCAATAAATTGAAAATTAATTATGTTCGTCAGTTAGACTATTGAAAAAATGATGGGCACGTACTATCTTATGGTACGAACATGCGATGAGGAGAGATAACACTCAGAGAATGATGAGTATGAATATCAACATTCATACTCATCACTCTCTGAGTGTTATCTATGGATGGAGAGGAAGAGGAAGGCCAAAGTAAAGATGGATGGATCGCCAGGAATGATATGAAATATAAAGGAGTAAATGATGCTGTGACGTCTGATAGGGGAGAATGGAAGAAAAAACCGTGTTGCGACGACCACAAGTAAAATGGCATAAGAGCAGAAAGATGATGACGAACTTTTTCTATCAAATAGTTATTATCCTACTACTATTATAAAGGCGAAAGTTTGTAAGTATGGATGTATGGATGTTTGTTACTCTTTCACGAAAAAACCACTAAACGGATTTGGCTAAAACTTGGTACACAGCAGAGTTGGGCATTTTGTAATCAAACTACTGATTACTAACTACGATTACATTTTGTAGTTAGTAATCACGATTCCTAACTACATTAAGTAATCGAGAAATGTAATCACGATTCCTAACTACATTTTGTAGTTAGTAATCGTAACTACATTTCTCGATTACTTAATGTAGTTAGGAATCGTGATTACTAACTACAAATTGTAGTTGCAATCACGATTACGTGATTACTTTTTTTAACTACATTTTCATACAGAGTATTTTTTTAGTGTGTAGATAGTGGTGTTGTGCGGATTTTATGTCTGTCGTTCCTCTTTCTATTTTTAATAGAACACAACCCCACAGATATTTTTAACCGACTTTTATAAAAGGAGGTTACTCAATTTGACCGTATTAGGCTTTTTTTTGTTTTTTCACGTTACGTGTCGTTTATGAACCGATTTCCATGATTCTTTTTTTGTTGGAAAGAAGATATTTTAACGGCGGTCCTATGATATAAAAATAAGATTTGATGATGGAAGACCAGAGAAATCATGAGGAACTTTCAAAAATCGAAGGGGCTACAGTGCATTTGTATGTTTTTTAACCGACTTCAAAAAAAGGAGGAGGTTATCAATTCGACTGTATTTTTTACTGCAAGTTTCATCAAATTCGGTTCAGTAGTTTTTGAGATAGGGAATGAAAGAGATGTTAACGATGTTATTACCGGTGCTACGGATTACAAAATTCTAGTGCGCATGTAAGAAAATGATGTATTTGACAAGTATTTTGGTTGAATATTTAAACTAAAAAGAGTAAAATAAAAACTTTTTCCAAAAAAATGTGACCGCCTTCAAAAACAACCACAAAAAAGTGTAAAATAACCTAAAAAACTTTTCTTTCGGAAGTCGGTGGCAAATGAGACAATGAAATTAATAAAAAACGCACCAAGTGCGTGTCGGGCCACGCACAGTGTAGGGTTCCGTAGTTGCCCATCAAAATACGTATGCGAACTAACTAAACTGTTCGCTGAATTTAATTTTAAAAAGAAGAATTTTCAAAATCGGTCCAGGAGTCTTTGAGAAATCGGGGAAAATACATAAGAAAAAGATTACAACGAATTTAGAACCTCCTCCTTTTTTTGAATTTAGTTAAAAATAGTTGACGATAAAAACCTACCTATCCCCAAAAACATACCTATAAAAGCTGTAAAAAAAGTTGACAAACTTACATTTGCAGTTGTCTCCGATACATTTTGTTTAAGAAAATATGATATCAAGTACATTTTATAAGTTGATCGACTACTACTCGTAAAGTTGTAAAGCCTACTTAGTCATGATAATTTTCTTTTAAACTTCGTTATATGTACTACTATTGTGAATTTTTTCACACCCCCAAACATAACCGTTTAGCTGGTAGAGGGGGGGGACACTCGAATCGAGCAAAATTTAGCACTTTAAAGCTTAATATTTCACAAACGAATTTTTTTATCAAAAAATTGTTAATGGAAACTATCATTATTTTTTAAAGGCCTATTTAATGATACCCCACACTAAGGGGTACGCGAGAAAAAAAAAATCTTGAAATCAAAAGATGGGTTGTAACTGCGTCACTATTTTTCTTTTTGTATCACTCAATACAAAAATATCGAGTTATCACGTCTCAATGTTATCTATAAAAAGTTAAAGAATCTGGACACCGTGCTGTAATGTGTCGCTCAGGTGTGGCGGGGCGGGGCGGGAGGTGAGCGGGTGCGCTCTGTCCGTTTCGTGTATCGGCAAGTGTATATTTTCTCCGATTTATCTAAGACGCCTGGATCGGGGTGCTATGACAGGAAACCTCCACGTGCGCCCGTGGACTGGAGTTCCCTCTCGGATACGTCCGGGGGGAAGACCAGTTTTTCGGGCCGGTGCACCCTGGGATGCGGTCAAAAACTCTTCCTTAGACACTGCGTGCCTAAGTGGTCTCTTTGCCCGTATGCGAATAGCCTGTCGTGTGGATGCTCCAACGCGTGTCCCTCTGATCAGCAGAGGGCACAGCGGCGGAGCGGGCTTGCGGACGGTGAGTGATGGGTAGCTCGCCGTCCGACCAAGGACCAAGCCCGGGTCGAAGGCGAGTCGTGTTCCACGCGCGCCTCCAAAAGCTGTCAGCAATCTGATGGCCCCCTTAGTGGGCCAAAGCCTGCTGGGGTCGCGGGACTGTCTCATCAGTTACCCGTCGTGACCCTGGAACGTAAAGGGCTATTGAAGGATCACCGTGAATTTTAGCCAGTACATGTCTGACAGTCCCTCCCGTCCCGGCCCTGAGTGGCAGAATTAATTTGATATTACTTCGCTAAAAAAAGGGCGGTAAATAAATCGTGTGGAACTCGGGGACTGCCGACGTAAAGCTATTGCCACCCTCCTACTGGGTCCCCCTCTTTCGCCTTCTCTTTCACCTCCTTCTCCTACACTTTCATGTAATCATAACTATATGTAATCATAACTACATGCAATCGTAACTACATGTAATCGTAACTACATGTAATCGTAACTACATGTAATCGTAACTACATGTAATCGTAACTACATGTAATCGTAACTACATGTAGTTATAACTACTTTTAGAAAAAGTAATCATAACTACATGTAGTTACGATTACATGTAGTTACGATTACATGTAGTTAACTACTTGTAATCGTAGTTAGTAATCAGATTACAAAAAAGTAGTTAACTACGCCCTACACTGGTACACAGATAGTTTATAACCTGGATTAACACATAGGATAGCTTTTATCCCGATTTTATGTTCCCGTGGGATAATTTTCGAGTTGTAGCGGGTGAAGCCGCTGGCAACAGCTAGTTAGTAATAAATCTAACTGATGCACTTTTTATAATTTTTATTGGACTTACCAATGAAAAGTTACAATATATTAACGGGTCTTATCATAAAGCCTGTCCAGTTATGACGTCATACCTTAATTCAGGTTTTCACATTATCATGATGCCCTATGTTTTCCCATCACTCTGACGTCAAAGTACAGTACTTATGTATTCAACGACGACGCGATCATATATGCAGCGAGAGACACGTAAATTGAAATTCTAGATCTAGTCTAGAATTTCAATTTACATGTCTCTCGCTGCATAAGACGGTAGACGGTCTTAGGATTAAGTTTTACAACAACGTGCTCTATCTACTATTTACGTAACTGCATAACTTAAGATACCGTAATAGGAAATTCTTCAGCTGTGAGAGTATTTTGTAGTAGAATAGTAATATATTGTCAGTCATCAAGAAATTGCAAAAATAAGTCCGTCAGCTTGAGTTTTGTAAAATAGTAGACCCGTTTTTTTTTTTTTTTAAAATCAATACATATTTGCCAAGGAGCAAGTAGCAGGTGGTGACCCAGAGGTATCGGTCCCGACTGAAGAGTTGTAGGTCGTGGGTTTGAACCCCGCCAGGCGCATTACTTTGTGTAATTTATTTCATCAGCACTGCTCTCAAAACGGTGAAGGAAAACATCGTGAGGAAACCGGCATGTCCTAGAACCAAAAATTCGTGACATGTGTCATCTGCCAACCCACACTGGGCCCGCGTAGTGGATTATTGCCCAGTCCCAGACTCCCTCTCACAGACAGGAGGCCTGTGTCCGAGCAGTGGGAACATTATAGGCTGATGATGATGATGCTTTACCAAGATATTAACGTATCAAAATTCGAGAGTGAAGCCTCGTGACGTCAGGACCAAGTAAAAATTTTACTTCCTTGTGACGTTTTGGTTGGCAATTTCAAAGTGTCGCATCTTCGACAATTTCAAGTCAAATATTCTGGGATCATAGATTTTCAGGGACGATTGCATGTAATCCGAATTATCTCTTTGGCTGAACGGATTTAGATGCAATTTTAAAAGTGTTCAATACTATTCTGGAGAACTTTTAACATAGAACCTAATAGATATCCCGTGAGTTGCCCGCGTGGATTTTTTGCTTACTTGGATTGTAGATTTTCAACGATTGCATGTTTGTCCGCAATTATCTCGCGTTTGGTTGAACCGATATGCAGTTTTCATTAAGTGTTTATTACAATCTGGGGAAGGTTTTAGTAAATAACAATAATGGATATCTCGTGAAGTATCGGACATAGACTTAAAGCTTAATAGGATTGTAGATTTTCAAAGACGCTAATTTAAGAAGATTTTTGTTGACTGTCTCAACTAAAAAGGGAAAAATCGCAAAACTTTTTGAAAAAAAAGGGAATTGACTTCAAAACCAAACACAAAAAAACTATGAAATATCGTGTCCACACTTTTCTTTCGGAAGTCGGTGGCCATAACATTATGTCAATGTAATAAAAACCTAACAAAGCCACCGACGTCCGAAAGAAAAGTTATTTTATAGTTTTTTTTTATGTTTGGTTTTGAAGTCGGTTCCCTTTTTGTAAACTGACGGACTCATTAATGATTTTCTCAGTCAAATACATACATTGTAAATGTAATGGACTAGGAAAACTCTTTCCGTTACACAAACCACAAAAATGTCAGTAAGTGAACGGATTTATTTTACTCCACTTTTTTTATTAACCTTTTACCTCAAAACACAAATAAGCATAAACTGGAAGGATGACACACATACCCCCATTTATCATTAACTGCATTTACTTTGAATAACTGTTCTGAGAATGATAAAAAATGTAATTATCGGAACTGTAAAGGCAAAAGCTGACGAGTCATAAAAATAAAAATTACTGTGTCAAGTGAGCATCGCAAGAGTTTAATGCAATAATTGCTCAACGTGTAATTGTGCTTGAACTTAAAGTGTACACACGTTACCACACTCTGATCAACATTAAAGCAGGATTTTCCTTATAAAACCTATTGAAATTCTACCCTACGCCTCTTAAACAAACAGGTTTTTTTTCCTACTCTTGTATATAAAGAACATTTTGAGAATCCACTTCGGAATTGCGGTCACAGTTAATTGTCAACAAATAAATAGGTATCTTATTTGTAATAAAACAGTAAATAAGAGATGTAAACAATCTATGTTGATCAAAACCTAAAATACCAAATAATAAGGCTTTTCCAAGGACATGTTTACAGCAACGCCCACGCTTTTCCCTTTTCGTGGAACTTCCCCAAAATATTGTAATGATAACACATTTATCGTTTTCTAATTTCTCTGGTTTCTCCTCAGTAATGGAATCCATTACTTATAAAATTAGTATGAAAACATACTGAAAATATCATTTAAAAATACATTAGCGTTTGTATAATGATTGTAACTTAGCTTTTTAGGGTTTCGTACCCAGAGAGTAAAACGGGAACCTAAAGACTCCGCTATCTCCTTGTCTATCTCTCCGTCTGCACCAGGCTATATCTCATGAACCGTGATAGTAAGACGGTCGAAATTTTCGCAAATGATGTATTTCTGTTACCTCTAAAACTAAACATATGAAATAAACCAGTCAAACGCTGCAACTTAAAAGTCTGTCTCTAGAACGGCTGGGCCGATTTTTAATTTTGGTTTTGAATTATTTTGGAAAGTCGTTTCTCAGGCGGTACGGAGTTCGTCGGATCAGCTAGTTTGAAATAAAATAAACCAGTCAAACGCTGCAACTTTCGGCGTCCACCTGTCGACACTGGTGGTCCACGGGTGGACGCTGTGTTATCACCAATGGACGTCGCGCGTCGTGCGGTTAAACAACGAAGGCAAAGTTTGCGTCAAACTGCACTAAAAAACGGAACAAAATGTTTCAGGGGGCTTTAAAAAAAAAAAACGGCAATGTTTGTTGTATGTGACAACAGGCATGATTTCATGGTACGGAACCATTCGTGCGAGACTCCGACTCGCACTTGTCGCTTTTTGAAATGACACGAGTAAGAAGTTGTAAATTAATTAAAGGGCTTCGAATGGTTATATTTGAGTTTAAAATGAAACAACAAAGGGGGTGCTCACTCACTCATATACAGCTAATTGGTTATTACCTAAGGCTTCTGTTAAACGAAAGGCAGTGAATTTATGTTTTGGAACTGCTGAAATTTGGTGATATACGAGTAGGTAGATTTTCTCATGATGACAAACTACAGTTAGTATTCGTTTTTGGATGCCATTCTGCTTGTTGGAACGGCTAAATTGGTGACACCAAGTAAACACTTACACCTTCTTCTCAGATTTACAAATCGGCCTGTTACGTTTTTTTTTCTTATTGGCGAAATATTTGTATCTTTGTAATGAGCTAGAAAGTTTTGAGTAAATATCAAGAAATTAGGACGAGCTCTTATTCCCAGAATAAACGGAAATCGATAGTTCTGACCTGCGAAACGAGCCATCGGGGCTTAAAATCAGGTCATACGTCGCCAATGTTGACATTTACCGTGTCTATCTGCGTCAGCAATTTTGTGAAGTTCAGGCAGATATTAAACTTCACACCATGTACTGGTAATGGTATAGTAGTAAGGCAGAAACTAGAGAGTCACCTGTTACTATCCTAACATGCTCCTTTCTCCTCGTCCACGTTCTTAGATGTTACGCTGCTGTCTATAGACTATCCACCACACTATTCCCAAACCACTACAACTCCTGAAAGCCAGAATCAACAGTAGCAAGTAGCAACCACAGAAAAGCCTCGTGAAGGTCGACGTGTCCCGGAAAATGAATTCAACCCTCATGGATCCTGTGACGAAATTAATCATAAAAGAATAGTGGAGGAGTATTAGTGGTACGAAGCTTTTTCTTTAGTTCTTTGTTTCCTTGAAGAGCATTCCCAGTAAGGTCAATGAATCGTCTTCAGGGTGTCACCTCCCGGTTTTACCACCCACTTTTTTAATTCATTTTGTCGCTTACTGTTACTGAAACCAAATATTATTTTATTCATGAGGCTTCTAAAGAACTAGATCCAAATAATCCCTAAATAAAAAATTGGAAGCTGAATTGTCACGCTTTCACGTATAAACCGCCCTGGGGGGTATGACAACGTCTTAAAACCAGGCTTATTCTGGCGACTGAAAGTGACAGAGCTATACAAGTCGTCTAGCGCCATCTCGTTCACTCACTGGAACAAGCCTGGTTTTAAAACGTTGTAATACCCCCCCTGGCCCTTTCATCGGATTACTTAAAAACTGCTGAACCGTTTACGAGGAATTTTGATACTTCTGTGATAAAACTTGCAGGGGAAAAAACGACTTGGGGGGTGAGGGTAATCGCTTTAAAAGCTCGAAAATAATAATGGTAACGTCTTTGTTTCAGATGTCCGTCGCATCGTAGACAACCAAGTGCTGTATGACAAATACGAGGAGTTCTCAGTGAGGCGGGCGCTCGCAGCAGACCCTGACACCCGGTGGTGTCCAGCGCCCGACTGCAGGTAAGATCGTGGAAAAAAAGTTAAAAGTTTTACTTTTTGGTGATGATAGGATGTCCTCAAAGTTTAAGAAACTGCAGCGTTTGTATTGTGGATCTATAGTAGTACAAAAGCATTGAAGTTAAATAAATATTAGTCCTTTTAAAATAAATGTTTAGTTTTTAATGAAATCAATTGAACTATAGATGTATATTGAGTTGATGATGTCCAAAAGAAAGAGTATGCAAAGCCGATCAAGGTCTGAAGAGCATCTTTTGATTTCAAATTCATCATTCTGACTGGCCTGTTGGTCTAGTGGCTAGTGACCCTGACCCCCTGACTGCTATGCCGGGGGCCGTGGGTTCGATTCCCATCCAGAACAAAGGTTTGTGTGATGAGCATGATCATTTGTTTTGTGTCTGGGTGTAATTTATCTATAATATGTATGTATTTAGAAATATATAAGTATATTTATCGGGTTGTCTAGTACCCATAACACAAGCTCTGCTTAGCTTGGGACTAGATGACGTTGTTTGGTAGTTGTGGAATATCATATCATATCATTATCATTCACATTCGGACAGAAATCCCACCAGGCACCACTCATCTGGTCAGAATTACTTACCTTTTCAGCGGAGTATCGAGGATTTTGAAAAGTTCCTACCAAAGATACAACTGGCGAAATGAAGGAATGGCACCATACCGCATTTGCTAATAAGATTTTTTTCCCAATTCCAGTTTCGCGGTAGTAGCAACAGGTTGCGCGTCGTGTCCCAAGCTGACGTGCCTGGCGCCGGGCTGCGGCGCGTCCTTCTGCTACCACTGCAAGGCGGCGTGGCACCCCACACAGACGTGCGACGCCGCGCGCCGCTCCCGGGCGCCCCCGCCGCGGCAGCCGCAACCCTCGCACTCTGACATCGACCATGGTGTGTACTGAATAATGATTGATTGACCTTAACCAACGACGATATAACACTAGACTCGTAATAACAGGGGACCGATGTCTGTCAACACATTAGGCAAAAAAGTCTTATATCCGTCTCATTTCGACCACTTCTGTGAGCCGTAAACATACGTTGAGACAGAACAGATCTTGAGTTAGCCAATCACAACGCAGTACCCCGTCCCCCTCGCTTACGTAGTACCTCAGCGAGTTGACAGAATAGTTTTTGTTCCTTAGATCGTGTATGCGGGCGGAGTCTAGTATTATATCGTCGTTGACCTTAACTTTTCAAATTGGAGATTTTTTTTCGTTTGAGATGACTACCAGCTTTAGAATAGTTGATTAGTCTCTCTATTAGGAATCTCAACGCCTCATGGCTTAAAAATATACTATAATTATTGAGTTTTTTTTGTACAAGTCTGTCTGTGGCATTGTAGTTGCCAAAGGACTTACAGGTCACACTTCAGAACACCTGAACAAATCCAAACTTGCTTTGAGATAGGATATTTTCTGAAACACACCACCACCATTTATCAGTACTAATTTACCTTGGCATTTTTTTTTTTTTTAGCGTGGTAAAATCAAAATCCTCCAACCCCGGGCAGGGCGGGAGGGACTGTCAGACTTCTACTGACTAAAATCCACGGTGTCCTTCATAGCCTGTTATGTTCCGGGGTTACGGTAAGGGAATAATCCCGCGACCCCGGCAGGCTTTGGCCCTCTGAGAGGGGGGCCCCGTCATTATGCTGACGCTCTTCGAGGCGCGCTTGGACACAACGCGCCGTCGACCCGGGCATGGTCCTTGGTCGGGCAGCGAGTTGCCCTTTACTCGCTGCCCGCATGCCCGCGCCTACGGTGGCCGGAGATCGTCAATTTACCTTGGCATAGGAGAATTTTGACAAATACTCGTAAAAGCTAGTCTTAAATAAGCCTTTATGTTTATTCCTTTCAAACAGTCAGAAATATCATAAATAACCATGTTCCTGAATGGAGAAGTCAGTCGTAAATCAATTTTAACGTGAGCAGACAATCTGTCGTTCCCAGGCGACGTGAAGCCGTGCCCGCGCTGCTCCGTGCTCATCGTGAAGGTGGAGGACGGCTCCTGCAACCACATGGTGTGCTGCGTCTGCGGCGCTGAGTTCTGCTGGCTGTGCATGAAGGAGGTCTCAGACTTACATTATTTGAGGTGAGAGAGCCAATTTTATTTTATACTAGCTGACCCGGCGAACTCCGTACCGCCTGAGAAACGATAAACAAAAAAACCTTTTAAACTTTCCCTGGACTTTCCAAAATAATTCAAAACCAAAATCAGCCAAATCGGCCCAGCCGTTCTCGAGTTTTAAATTTTAATCAGACTAACGAACAACAATTTATTTTTATTTATTTTTTATTTATATAGATAGAAGATAGATTTATCGATCTGCTGCTTTTGTTGTTATCTATTTGTCTAGACCGTATCTTTCTTTATTACTCATCTTCTAAGTAGTCGTGACTTTTTCTATCCGTATCATATGATACATATTTCATCCGACGTCATCACTTCAGTTTCTTTTCTTGTCAAATTAATTTATGGATTATTTTCTTTGTGTACTGTTTTATCGGTAAAGTGGTCGCAAGTACCAGGTGTGAGAACTTTCATTATGCCTGGTTGGTGGCAATAAGCTCATAGCGTACCGTATTTATTTGCCTTTTGGTAAACAGTCGTTATCGTTTTTCCTGTGGACTATAACGCTTATTTGAATTTCCAGCCCTAGTGGATGCACATTCTGGGGTAAGAAGCCGTGGTCTCGCAAGAAGAAGCTCCTGTGGCAGCTGGGCACGCTGGCGGGCGCGCCGCTGGGCATCGCCGTGGTGGCGGGCGTGGCGCTGCCCGCGCTGCTGGTGGGGCTGCCGCTGTGGGCCGGCCGCCGCGCGCACCGCCGGCTGCGCCGAGCGCCGCCCGCGCGCCGCCGGGCCGCCGTGGCCGCCGCCGTCGCCGCCGCGCTGCTGGTGTCACCTCTCGTGGCCGGCCTGGCCGTGGGCATCGGCGTGCCCATCCTGCTGTTCTACGTGTACGGCGTGGTGCCGGTGTCGCTGTGCCGCGCGGGGGGCTGCGCCGGCGGCAGCCCGCCCCCCTCCTCCCCGCACTTTGATGATGAGCGGGATCATGCGCCCGATCAGGACGCAGCTAGTAGAAGACTTGAACCCAGTATTGGTGAGTTTCTTGGTTGCCGACTTTGCCATTTTACAATTATAAGAATTTCTTATGGCTTTTCTCTGAATTACCTAAACCTAAACTTTTTAAGTACGTACCCGACAAAAAAAACGTGTTGCTGCAACATTGCATGCAACGTGTGTAAGATTCTTACATCACAAAAATGTGTTGCAATAATATTGAACTACATTCCTCAAATATTTCAACATTTGGTTTTTTTCAGGTGACGCATCTCTATCAGCGGGCTCGCACCACGCCGAGGTGCGTGCACCGTCACTGGCGGCACTGGCCGGCTCGCTGGGAGGACACGAGGCGCCCTCGCCGGCCGCACACCGGCTCGAGGTGACGGCCGACGTGGCCGCGTCCGACAACACCAGCGCGGCGTCGTGGCCCGACGAGTGCCCTCGACCTCGTCCCGCTCGGCGCGCCTGCGCAGCCTGTTCCTGTACGGCTCGGCCGTGCCGCCGCCCGACCCGGAGGCCGGCACGTCGAGCGCGGCCGCGGGCCCGGCCAGCACCGAGCTGAGCGCGACGTGCGAGACGCGCGGCCGCTCCGCTCGCTCGCCCAGCCCGGGCTCGCTGGGCGCGGCGTAACGTCAGCAGGCCGGCCGGCCGCGCCCGTGTGTCCGGCCGTGCGGCCCGTGTGTCCGGCCGTGCGGCCCGTGTGTCCGGCCGTGCGGCCCGTGTGTCCGGCCGTGCGGCCCGTGTGTCCGGCCGCCGGACTGCTGCGACCGAGCCTGCCAGACCGGGCTCGACCCACCGTTGCCATAAGTTGAGCTTACTCTTGAACACAATGTAACGTGCGTTAACTGACCCTACTATATCTTTTCGATTGTTTATTCTGATAAGACGTCCGTATGTAAGTGACGTGGCGCGCCATCGTATGTAGTCGCACTTGTCCGTCCGGCGCGAGTCCCCATCCCGACTTGATTTATCGATTTGTGCCAATCGCGTGTGATTATCTAGTACTTTGAAGCGACTCTGTGATTTAATTATTTGATAAATGTGTAGCGAGTTTCGAAGTTAAATAATAACCGGAGTCCATGATAGCGATCCTGGGAGGGTGGCAGTCCTAGATATACGATAGATGCTTCGCGCTTTCAGAGCAGTGTTACTCTATCCAATATTTGTGATACTTTGAATAATAATTACTATTAATGATCTAAATTATTTAATTTTTCACGTTTGTAGGCGAAAAGTAATCATAAGCGATAATAATTATGTTATGTGAATCTATAAAGTGTAAACTATGATTAAAATGTGATTTAAATTGTATTTGTTGTTTGTATTCTATGTAGATACCTGATGAGATAAAACGTGGTGTACTTCGCGGAATGTTTCGCGTAGTATATTATTATAATAGTGTACATATTTAAGGGAAGTCTATTTCCATGTAAAAATAAAAGTCCCATCTCCCTGTTCTACACATTCCTTGATTGATTGAAATTCAAACACACGTGTTGATTGATTTACATAATATTTTATTAACTCATCAACTACTGTAACGTAATGTCTTGCCTACCGTCATTTGTAGGCACTCGCATTATAAAGAAAAACATTTAAAAAAACCAGTACACAATCTTTTACAATATCACTACTCATCACAACGAATTTAAACACATTCCATGATTACGGCGAAAGGGCTTCAAAGAGCGGCATCGAAACATTTATTTATTTTATTCTATTACAGTTATAAATGGTTATATTTCTGTCAATTACTTATTGAAGTTATATAATACACTGTATAGTCCGCAGACAATTTATTTTAGGTAGTAAAGAACGTCCGGATATAATGCGGCCAAGCGTTCTTTAGTCGGCGGGTCTAAAATCGACACTTTATTAATGTTGCTAATAATAATGATGCTTAAATTGTGCTCTATCAATTTTTATTCAATAGTACTCTGTTGCTAGAGCAATAGAGTACTTTTGCTTGAGCAATAGAATAGAATATCCCATGTTAAGAATTATGATTACGATAAAAAATATTAGCAACTTTGATATAGCGACGATTTTAGACCCGCTGTGTTCGTCTGTAATGTAACAGTTCAAAGGGCCCAGAGACTAAACTTGAAAATCTATTAAGGATTACACGGAGCACTTTTCTTTATGGTTAGCCACGGGAGGCAGACTTGAGCATGGTATAGATGCATGTAGTGAATCGAACATGACAGTTTACAACCTGCTTATTATCTCTCGTTTCTGTACAAAAATTATCTTTGATTATTACATTACAGGCGAATGTTTCGGTAAAGGAGCGCCTTTACATTTACACAAGAGTGTAGGAAATACATCTAAGTGCTCGTTCATACGGAGGTCCGTTTTATTCGACAGTAGCATTTGTAATTGAATAACCGATTTCACAAACGAAACAATATTAAAATACTAATCTATTTTAAATAAATTTCCGAAGGGTGCGTAAAACATTGTACTGTAAATGTGTTGTGAACGTCTCCTACAGTGGGATGGATCGGTTAACCAAAACGGATGCTCTAAAGCGCTATATTCACGATCCAGCACGGCTGTACAGCAGCTCAAGGTCGCGTTGCTGGACGTAGCAAAAACATCGTGAATAGGCTTGACGTACGTCTAGGCTTGTCCAGCAACGCGACCTTGAGCTGACGTACAGCCGTGCTGGATCGTGAATATAGCGCTTTTGCTACGTCCAGCAACGCGACCTTGAGCTGCTGTACAGCCGTGCTGGATCGTGAATATAGCGCTTTTGCTACGTCCAGCAACGCGACCTTGAGCTGCTGTACAGCCGTGCTGGATCGTGAATATAGCGCTTTTGCTACGTCCAGCAACGCGACCTTGAGCTGCTGTACAGCCGTGCTGGATCGTGAATATAGCGCTTTTGCTACGTCCAGCAACGCGACCTTGAGCTGCTGTACAGCCGTGCTGGATCGTGAATATAGCGCTTTTGCTACGTCCAGCAACGCGACCTTGAGCTGACGTACAGCCGTGCTGGATCGTGAATATAGCGCTTTTGCTACGTCCAGCAACGCGACCTTGAGCTGCTGTACAGCCGTGCTGGATCGTGAATATAGCGCTTATGTGTACGAGCCCTTAGGTTTATGGTACTTAGACATCTTTACAACACCACACTTTTTCTAAAACTTTCAACTAAAGAGCAGTCAACTTGTACTGGCAACATAGGTGTAAGAATATTTTTATTCAAGATTTTCCATAGATTCCATAGAATGCGTCTACTATCATAAGTTTATAAAATACTTTATTATTTAACATAATGCAATAACAAGGTGTGGAATGTCAATACGTAGTTTTCTCAAAAGTTGAAATGATCTAGGACGCAATAATAGCATGTGAATAGTTAATAATTACTTTTCTTTAATATATTTACTGAATTACGCCTAAAAAGTCGAGACGCTGAACATCTGTTTCGCCATTTAATTTCGAATGAATTAAAGATAGGTACCTAGTATTTCTTCGTGCCAATAGCAAACATTAGGTATTTTTGTGCAATATTGTTACTTTACAAACATATTAGTAACATTTCATTGACTTCATTCCCCCTAATTTGTGAATAAATGTGTTTACTAAAACTAAGCTTCGAGAAAATATCTGTATTCTGGTCTGACCCTTTTATAAATCATTATAATTATGTTCATTAGGATTAGGATTTACTTAAATGCAAAGGAGATATTTCCCAGACAGACAATAATAGTAAACGACTAATATAAATAATTCGTGGCGAAACAGGACGCGAAACATTTACACCTAATTTTTACGTAATTTTCATTTATTTTACAAATATTGTCAATTCACTTAAAATCGGTATTAGGTGAACCAAGCTTCCTTTTTTTAAACGGAAATCATGAAATTAAATATTTACCTAGCTTTTTAATTTACTAGGATATTTTTAGTAAAAAGATTTGTTTTTAATATTAGTATCCTTGCCCTAAGCAAAGAGTTTCCAAAATTCATTTCATACACACAATTTTGCGGCTGATCTAAATTATCACATTACACTTATAAATATAACTTATAGTTATTATTATTTACAGAATGGAATAGTCATGTTGTAGTCATTTCTCGTATGCTACGCTATTTGGCTTATTTTATACTTACACATAATATATTAAAAGCAGTTTATATTGGCTGAAAGCACGTTATTTTATAGACAACAAATTGAATCTGTCTTTAAGTTAAGTCAACGAAGTAAATTCGTCAATGCTTAGTGGACGACTGAATAGTATCAGTAACTTGTTTATAATGATGTATGCTTAAATATGTAATAATGTCTTGTACAAACAATAATACAGATAATGTAATATCATGATTTAAAGTTTTAATATTTCCCTATTTACATAGTCTATAACTCAGATCAAAGAAATAGGCAGATAGAGCGCTCAGAACACGCGAGTGGGTCCACCAAAGTTAATACAAAATCAAAATCGAATACAAAGTCGCGACACTACCAAGCTACGCGTCGTACCAAGCTGCGCGTCGTTGTTTTTTGTGAAAATATGCCGTCTCGTGTATTTAACCATCGTAAAAGTTGTTCTCAAAAACAAAAAAAAACATTATGGAATATAATTCAATTTGATTTTGTATTAATTTTGGCGGAGACACTCGCGTGTTCTAAGCGTTCTATCTAGGTACCTATTTCTTAGATCTGAGGTCTATAATACATATTTTATAAAAAAAAAACAATAATAATTCGGCGGCCATACTACTGATTATCATGTACTTACACTATGTACATAGTTCCTCTTGTGAGGATGTGACGAGCAAGTCTAATTTTTAGGCCTGAATTATATCTTAGAAATTAATAAACATCTCATTTTAAACATAAGTCTAGGACTTGAACGTAAAGAGACTTGATATTTACAACTAAAATATAAAATTTGTTTAAAATATTAAAGATATAAGTAATCTAATTTTTGAAGAACTGGCAGTTTAAAAAAGTTTAAGCCAGAATCGCTTAGTGTTGCTAATCTGGGTCCGAAAGAAACATTGATCGTTTAACAAACACGAAATCACTCCATTTTGTAACTTACATAGGAATAAAACAGTTTTCATTTAGAATAAGATCCATTATATCTTATGACTACTGTCACAGCACGCGTTACTCTCAACAACGAGTCTTTTCTTAGACAAATATTCACTCCAGTGACAAATATACCATTCACACAGTTATATATAATAAATATAAATAAATAGCGTGTATAATATTCGGGAAGTGTACCTTCGTTCATGAGAACAGCCCCGAATTAAATCAATACGCAATTGACCGACAATCGGCAGCCGAGTTGTCGACGATGAAAATATGCTGCATGACTGTAAAAGTCGGTGAAATTTTAATCTTTCTATCCACCGACCCATTGGCCGCGCAAAGAAACATTTGCACAGAAAATCACGACGATTACAGAACTTCAAACATCTCTTGCTTGCCAACATTCAAACCGAACCTTGCCTACTTTTTAATAAAGTTGAAAGTCGTACGTGGTGGATCCGTCCCGCCAGGTGGGTTCGTCTGCGACCTTGGCTCGGCAGAGGGGGCAGGTGTGCTCACGGTCCAACCAGGCTGAGATACAAAGCTCGCAAAAGATGTGACTGCATCCTAACCGCACGGGTGTCGTGTAGTCGTCGTGGCAAATGGGGCACGAGTCGCCAGCTGATAGCAGCTGTTCGCAGGTCGGTTTTGTGCCGAGGTTCTGTTGGAAAACGTCGCATTTATACTTGACATACATTGTCACAGATTTTTATTAGACTATCACTTTTCAGGATGGTTGAGTGTAATATATTTCTTTGTCATCTTAAAAAAAAAAAAACTGCCCCCACTATGAATTTCCCTTGTATCGTGGGGAAAATAATTATTGTAATGTGGAAGAAGTCGGTCGACTTTTACACAACCACAAAATCGTCGTTTCACTGCAACAAATTTAAAATTACCCTCATTTTGAAAGGTTATTCACAGAAACGTTGATTTTGACTGAATGAACACGAACAGCCATCTAAAACAATTGCAGCAAGAAACAACGCTTCTCATTCAAACAAATTCAAAAACAAAAAAAAAAAACAATCAATTTTAGACCTTATTTCAATACTACTCACCACACTCTGCAATAAGGTCCAGGTGGCATTCTTGAACAGTCTCAGTCTGACTAGCACTTCAATAACCTTCGCGATGACGTAGATTGAAGTGAGGAACATGCCGACCATCTTCTCCGAACCCTCATACGACTGCATGAGGAAGAAGATCCACGGCTGGATAGTCAGCAGTGAGCGGTACAGCTGGGACACGGCTTCCGTGAAAAGGTATACTTTACCCTGTAAATATTCAGTATTATGGGAGTTACTGAGTTTAAAAGAGACTCCGTCCATTCTGGCTATACTTTTTTTTTACGTGGTAAAATCATCAAATGAGTACTTCCACCCCGGACAGTGCGGAATGGACTGTCAGCCCTTAATGTTCCGGGGTCACGGTGATAGAAAAAGTCCCGCGACCCCGGGTTCTGGCTATACTTGGATGTTTTATCTCGGTTGGTAAGAGCGCCTAGTATGAATCAGAAAGCCGCAGCTTCAGATACTGTTCGCCGCCGATTTATTCAATCCACAAAAAAATCTAGATAGTCAACTCATAACGTATTTGGCAGGCTTATGATATTTTAAAGTTAAGATTTAATTGATTAATTTCGGAAAACTTACAGCTAGACGGACACAATAGTTTCGAAAAACAATATTCAGTCTGATAGATGTGATTATTAAGCCTTTTGGAACTGTTTTCTGATCATTTTCCCACTTTCGGCGTCGACCACATCATAGCTTGCCATTAGGCAAGATAGTAGTAAAACGCGAAACTTATCGACACGATCATATTTTCGAATAATCTGCAGTGACTAAAATAATACAATTAGAAACAGAAAATTATTATTGAATGCCCAAATGTTCTAAGAAAATAAATGGCCAAAATCCTCACCCTTTTCTGGAACGGCAGTATAAAAGCAGGCATCATGGTGACCAAGATCTTAATTTCCACGGTTATAATCTTCACAATAAGGTCAGTGAGCACCACAAGCCACAGTAGCTCCCACACGTCGAGTTCCGTGTACCCTGGGAACATCACCACATTCTGCAGCAGCTTGCCGTGGCCCAGGAAGTACTGCACCATCAGGATGCAGCATGTTGTGAACACTAGCTCGCAGAACAATGCTAGTATGCTGCGGTTCATCTGCTTGCCATGCTCCCTAGAAATCAGTTAAATGTAGATCAATTCTCAACAAATACTACTTCTTTCCTTTAGATTCTAATAGAAAAGGAAAGAAGTTGGTATTGTTTACCGATTCAAATTTATGAAGATAATTTTCTTTAGCACTAACACTTATCGTTGGCAAAATCGTTGTACATAGTGTTTTGTGGGCGAATGCTATTTTTCAGGTGGAGTATTCAGAGTCCCAAAAAACCATTTTAGGTCAAAAGAAGTGAAAAGATCCTGCACTAAACAAAACTGTAGAGGGACTGTAAAAATCAAAGAGAAGCATAATTTTGGGTCAAAATTGAACCAGCAATTCGTAGATGGAGAAAAGAGTTTCTGCTCTGTGATTCCTGCAACAAAAAAAAAAAAAAAAAAAGTACCACTTACCGCCTCACAAGACTGTTGCAGTGCGTGAATGTGCAGAATAATATGAAGAACGTGAAGATCCCTTCCCTACTGTCGTACATGAATTTGATGAACAGAAGGAAATAGAAAGGTGCGTAACGTATGAGCAGGTTCAGGGTGGCTCTCACATCTACTACCTGGAACAAACAATAATTTCTAAATATTGAGAAGAAATAACAATTACTTTAGCTCAAAGTTTCATTAGGAAAACTGGCATGAGATGGGATAAAAAATATTCACTTTTTCAATTTAGGCCATGGCCTATGCGAAAACGATAATGATCTGAATTATAAATGTACAATTGAGTGAAAGAGCTGACAACTAATTTATTATTTGGATATTATTAATTCACTATTTAATCTCCACAGTATGGACTTTATTGATTCTTCCGCGGCATCGGCACATTGCCAGCTTCCTCGGCACTGCGTTTTATAAAGTCCCCGTAGATATCTCATATACTTTTTTTTTTTAAATATCCGCCCTCTTTGCTTCAGTGTCTCATGACAGGCCACTGGACGCTTTACTGAATGAATGGCGTCAAAAGTATTTAAAGCCAAAGTTTTTTTAGAAGCTCTATGTATGCAGAATGTATCATGTACGACAATAGATCTACCTACGCTTTTAGCACAAAGAAATTAGAGCTAGTCTAAATACGCAACGTAGGAGAAAATATTCCAAATGTTTTATAACTGCACTGTTTTGTCGGTTGCAACGTTTTTTTTTATGTGGTTATATCATCAAATTAATCCTCTCACCCAGGGCAGTGCAGGAGGGACTGTCAGACTTGTACTGAGTAAAATCCACGGTGTCCTTCAATAGCCCTTTACGTTCCGGGGTTACGGTAGCTCGTTAGTCCCCCGACCCCAGCAGGGCAGTTGCGACGCTAACGCACGTTTCAATCCGGGGATTGGTACAAACCTCAATTACTTCAACCTCTCATAATGGTCTAGAGTCCATTGAATTGGAATACTAGAGTTTGGCGTAAGTTACGCAAAAAGCAAAGGCTTGGAAGAAGAAAGCGTGTTGCGTTTAGACCCAGTAGAATGGGATAAGGGCAGGAAGATGATAACATTTTACAAGTCAAAGATCAGGAGGAGGCAGATTATTGGAGGTAATTACACTTTTAATAAATTAATACAAATAAATATAAACATTCTAATTAAACTTTTCAGCAATATTTAACAAAATAATTCGAAGAGATGTAGGTAGATCTATTGTCGTTACGTAATTTGAAAAACGCCCAGTGGCTCAGTGTTCAACTGCTGCGCGGCGTGTCACGAATTCGATTCCCATATAGAAAAAATATTTATAATTATGTAACCTGCAATTTAGTTTTCTATGTTTGTAAACGCAACCACGACACGACAAATTTCGAGAGTGGGGTAATTATTATGTTTATTACTCGTATAACAAGTTAATCTCTGGACATGGGGAAGGGCGTAAATGATCAAATAACTATTGCTGGGTGGGGGTAAGAGAGTGTCAGATTCTTACTCACTAAATACACACCCTGTTCAATATCCGCGGTAACATGAACAATCTCGTAAGCTTGGGAGTTTCTTATAAGTATACATACATTTAAACGCCTTTTTTCCACGAGAGAAGGCAGAAACCACAGAACGCCACCTGCCACATGTTTGTACTTTATTCATTTATTTTTTGTGTTTATTAATTTATTTCATTACTCTTTGTGGTTTCCAGCTAATTCTTGGACCTCCCACACAGAAAACACACTAACAAAACTAAGTTGATGCTGTTTGTATGACCACTGAGTAGACATGTAAGAACTGAAGAACTTAGTAATCACATTTGGTTGATTTTATCAAAACTGATAAGCTCTAAACTATTAACCTAATTTACCATTTTTGTGTGTATGTACTTTATATATGCATGGTAAAACTATCACATTAGTTTTTTTTTTGGCATGACATCAAATGAGTCTTCCCACCCAGGGCAGGGTAGGAGGGACTGTCAGACTGTCTTTATCATGACTTAAGACAACTCACTTTTAGAGAGCTAAAGCCTGCCGGGGTCGCGGGACTTATCGAATTTTCCGTGAACCTGGAAAGTAAAGGGCTGTTGAAGGAAACCATGGATTTTAGTCAGTACGAATCAGACAGTCCCTCCTGCCCTGCCTTAGGTGGGAGGACTCATTTGAACATTTTAAAACGATAAAAAAAAAACAACTCACTTATTTGTAACTGAAACTAGTTTTAACCAATCAAATTAATTATCATCAAGTTTATTAAATCATCCGACAACTGGCTCTGGAATTATATTGATGTTTCTCACAATGTTTTCCTTCACCCAAAAGCAATGGAGCAGTACAACAGATAGAAAAAAAAATACAACTCCCAACGCCTATGTGGAGGAGGCTATAAAACTTTGCCAGTTAGACGAATGATTAAAAGTGCAAGCCAAAATATCTTACCCACAGATGGACTGCTATTATTAACAGGATATAAGGTTTCTGGTTAATGCAATACTTCAGTTTCCTGTTCATTTGGGTACAAAAAAATTATTATCTTTTAAGGTTACACTGATATTATTGTTTATCATGTATTGCTGTCACTCTATATTATAGTTTTTTTTTTAAGTATATTTTTGTAACTCAAAAGAGGTCATATTCAATTCAATATCCAAAGATAATAAAATGGATTGTGTGTGAGGTTATTATGAGGAAATATGTGCAAAAATATGCTACACTAAAGATTAAATGCAATAATATAATAATAAAAAGTTTAGTTTTATGGACATGGCATACATTTTTAGCAGGTTTTTTTCTTTGGAGCCCTGACCTCCAGTAGCTTGGATCCTATTCGCGATAATGGTGGCGGCCACTTTTATTTTATATATTAATATTTGTAAAAGTAACAACTGTGCAAAAAGTGAAAAAAATAACAGGGTGATGTTTTGTAGTTTTTTATACTGCAGCAATAAGGAGATGAAACATTTTCCTATATAAATAAGGAGAAGAAACATAAAAGCAAAGTTTAGAATAACTTTTCCTTCTTGCAATCCTACATTTGATCAGATTTAGAAAATGTGAAATTGTTGATTCTCATTCTATTTTGTTTTCATACATTAAAGGTAAATATCCATCATTTTGAAATGAGTTGTATGTACAAAAATATTATGTAATGTAAGAAATATTTGGAACTGACCTGCTGACCATCGTCACTCTGGCTTTCATTATCCGCATTATCATGAATGTTGTTGTTATTGGCCGGATTCACTGACACATTGATCTCGGGATGCTCTTGTTCTTGTTCTGACAAGTTGGAGTCATTTGATGCACTGTTGCTCATCCCATGAGACTGTGTGGACTGTGAGCGCTGCGTCGGAGGCGTTCCTCTGTCATTCACTATATAAGTTTGAGCATTTGGTCCTAAGTTCACGTGTGCTATGGAACTCTGCGGTCTTTGATTGATTTCTGAAAGATGTGTGGCCGCTGGCATATTCCTTGGCATCCATATTGGCAGCGATAGTCGAGCATTATTGCTTTGCTGTTAAGAAAGGAATACAGTTAACACTCTTCACTATGATTTTTATCAAAAATTATTAAGTATTCATGAAAAAACATGGTCAAGGCTGTCATTTTTTGTTGCTATCTATTGCATCACAACAATTAGTCATATCGTGCTACGTACCATACGCGCCTGCTCCACAAGCGGTCTAATTTCTCTAATAACACTGTTGAGACGATCTCCAAGCCCAATATTACGATTTGCAGCTGGGGGCCTGTTAACTGAGTCGAGCCTGTGAAGTGCATTATGACGCGGCACCGCCTCCGCAGGCTCGTCGTCTTCTATATCAACTGTCACTTGATTTGGTTGAGCCATCACGGAAAACTAATTTACTACAAAAGTGGCTTATTATAAAACGTTGAAGCAAAAATGATCATTTCCAAATATTTATGAGCATATCGAACGAAGGTCAACCTATTTTGACATTTTCTTATCTGACGTTTTGATAGAAATTCGTTCGGAAAGGCGAACTGACTGGCAAAATTATTCGAATACTCAGTTTAGAAACAGCTTTGAGCAAAAAGTTCGAACTCTTTGGATTTTTAAGGTGAACGCACATTCAGGCGCACCGCAGTCTCCGCAGTCCCCGCATTACGAATTCTTTGTATGAAGTTCTATGAAACCTCGCACACTGAGCCGCATCGCAGTAGCCGCAGACCCTGAGACGACCGAATTCCCCAACCGCAGCTGATGACGTCACCAACGTCGGCCCGCACGCAGCGGACGATGCGGCTAGCGCGGTGCGGATGACGTCATCCGCATTTTTGTCTGCCTCGTCGTCTGTAACTTTTATTGGAATTTCATCATCTTTGCAGTATTTGTCTTCAATTCTTAAAAACTACAGCGTATGTATCAATAAAAGTTCTCCTGACAATTAAATGAAGTAAAAATAATATATTTCGTAACGTTTCAATAGCTTTGTCTAAGTGATAGCATTTTAATAACTGTAATTAAATTCTACTAAACCACTAGAAAAAAGCCCCAGCCACTAAAAGCAATATTACGCTACTAAAAGAGGAGTCAAAACCAACAATTTTAATTAGTGAAAAATCCACTAAGTTGGCAACACTACAAAATGGGTGCGGTGACTGCGGAGACTGCGGTGCGGCTAAGTGTGCGAGGCCATTAACAAAATGCGATGAGTGCGGGTACTGCGGAGACTGCGTGCGGCTCAATGTGCGTTCACCTTTAGTAAAAGTTGTATATGTAACGTTTTTCAGTTATAACGTATCTTTACACGGATAGTGTCGGTATATTTCTCAAAGAGGTGTCAGCAATCTGACGAGCCTGCCCTTACAGGTCGCGGGACTGTCTCATCAGGTAACCGTGGCCTTTAAAACGTAAAGGACTATTGAAGGATCACCGTAGATTTTAGTCACCACGAGTCTGACAGCAACAAAATCTTCTAATGCATGGGAAACGTGAATTTACAGTATCATGTTTTTTTCTTTTCATTATGCCTAGGTAGTCAACTCGGCGAAGACCGTCTGGCGGGTAGGACCGTACAATAAGCAATACAACAAGGTCTGAATAACCACAGCAAGACAACCCGAACTACAAAAAAATAAGTTTTAACAGTTTAAACGAACCATATTTTCATTTAAATGCTGTGGGTATTCACAGAGGCGGCCTTACCCATTGCGAGGCCCCGGGCGGTAAGTCTTTGCGAGGCCCCTTGCCCTTTATAAAAAGTATGTGATGCGAAAGTAGGTTTGGTTGTTATGTTTGAGGACAAATGCTAAAGTTATACACTAAAATAAATGTAATTTGAGTTTTAAAACATCCGTGTTTGAGTAATATAGAGTAGTTCTGATTTTTGCAGACTTTGTTTGCCTTTTTGGCGATTTTTACAATAAAGCCTTAGTTTACTACTTTGATGAAACTTATGCACGATGTTTTTTTGAAGTAGAATGAATTCGCTACAATATGAGACTAAAATGGTTTCTGTAGACCCAAAAGCTTCCGATTTAGCGCTTTTTAAAAGTATCTCAAATCAACGTTTTTTACAACAAATGTGGAAGAGGCATCTGATATCATTGTCTTCAGTTGGAATGTTTTCCAACTTTATAACTTTTTTCGAAAAAGAACTTTGAAGGGGTTTAGCCCTTAAATACATAGTGTAGCCTTTTGGCAACATACCCAATAATATTTCATTAAAAATAAAATAAATGAAATATGTTAATCCTACTACTATTATAAAGGCGAAAGTTTGTAAGTATGGATGTTTGTTACTCTTTCACGCAAAAACCACTGAACGGATTTGGCTAAAATTTGGTACACAGATAGTTTATAACCTGGATTAACACATAGGATAGTTTTTATTCAGATTTTATGTTCCCGTGGGATATATTTCGAGTTGTAGCGGGTGAAGCCGCTGGCAACAGCTAGTATATTATAAATGTATTAATTATTTAGGGTCATGGACCTAAAAAAAAAGCCGGACGGAACTTCACTAAGAAACAAGTGAAGCACCAAAATGGCGTCTGCTTTACTATGTGTGGGTTTCTAAAGGGTTGCCAGATGAAGGAAAAAATTACCCATTTTCAAACAATATTTTAATAAGATCTCCCCTCGAACTTAGTTTTAATCATGGACCTAAAAAAAAGGTCCATGGGTTTAATTACAAGTTTTTGTGACGTATACCTATTGTTAAAATAAAGGTAAAATAATTAAAACAAGATTAAAATAATAGTAGATTGTATGACAAAGTAATATTTTTACGGCGAGGGCGCTATTTTGTATCCAGAGCGAAGTAAGGGATTCTACAGTAGAATCCTGAGCGTAGCGCTCTTATAAAGAGGATTAAAAACTCATTAGTGCCCGCTAAAAGCTTCCTATCAAAAGTGCGCGGCAAAGTTATTTGCGGCGCACTTATAAAGAGGATTAAAAACTCATTACTGCCCGCTAAAAGTTCCCTATAGAAAACACCAGTTTTGGGCGCACTTAAAGGCGAACCAAGTCGTCCTTTTCGAATAGGTGGAATGAAATAGTAGATTATTAACCAAGGGGATAAAGCAGTGTCTTCTGTCGCGGGTGACGATTTAAATCGCGAGCATAACGAAGGACTCGAGGCTTACTTCCGAGCGTAGCGAGGGTGTTAGAAACCTAAATCACGAGCGAAGCGAGGGATTTAACACGCGTCCTGAGTGTAGCGAGGGATTTAAGTTCACCCAAGACTGACAGCTTTATCACTGAGGAAAATACTCTACTTTTCGTACCACTTGCGAAAAAATTAACATAATACTAATATGAGATAAGCATTATTTAACCATTTAAATTTAACAATAACTTATTTAAAAAAATAAATTAAAACAAACTAAACGTTTATGTATTTGAAGAAAACAAAACGCGGCAAATTCCTAGTCGGAAAAGCAAAGGCATCAAGATCATACGGCCTCTTCGGTTTTCGTAATTTTATTTAATCATAACTGCATAATAAAAATGCGTATTCCTTTTTCAAAAAGTTGTATAATGCTTTACATACAAACTCTTTTTTTAGGTCCATGGTTCACTATCGGTAAGTATTCGAAATTCAAATCACATTCTCTCCCTAGAGGATGAATGAAATTCAGTACAACTTTCTTTCCCTGTTTTTAACAGATTAATAATGACTATTGTTTTTTATACAATCATTTTTGCATGCATCATTTGCCGTGGGGAAATTTGTAAAAATACAGAATACAATAACGATAAATAGTAACAAAATATAAATCTCCCAATTTTAAAATAATTTGAACCTTGAAATAGTTGCAACACTGATTGATTTCGAGATGTTTATAAAATTTATTGACGTAAAATCGAGAAATAAGCTTCAAAATGACATGTTTAACTATGAAAAGTGATCCCCTGGCTTTTTAAATTGAACTACTATGGTTTAGACAACTTTTTGCAACACATGACGGCATACTTTGATTTTTATTTGACAAATTAGCACCGTATGAAACCGCGAGTGTCGTTCGAAGCGTAATGGCCGACGGCTGACTTACTATGGTGTGAATGTGTGTGTGCTGGCTTGTATGGACAAGCGCACTGACTTACTATGGGTGCTTCAATTGTTTCTTAGTGAAGTTCCGTCCGCCTTTTTTTTTAGGTCCATGTTTAGGGTATTTACTGTCAATAAGCATTCATTTATTTTTTCCATTTTTTTTTTTAATTTTACAATATGGACAGTGATGTTTTGGCTAAAACCTCTTTGGTTTTGGGAACCCAACCTTTTTTTGGAAAATTTATAAAAAATAGTTTAAAACGCAATTTTGTAATTACAAAATATGAAACAGAATTGTTATAAAATACACTATCATAAACCGAAAAAATATTTTTAAAATATAAAAATAAATAGAAAATATTTAAGGGGGTAATTTTTCAATTTTTTTGCTTATTTACTCATTTTTAAGAGAAAGGACATGGTCCGCAATGTATGGACCAAAAACCCAGAATCAAAGTGTAGTCGATACGGTCAAACTGTATGCAGATGGATTCCCTAGAACTATCTTAATAATCGTACCAAGTTACAATATCCTAATCCACGGCATATCGGAGTTATGGGCTGTCAAAGTTTGCCAAAAAAGCTCCACTTGCTACTGAGATTTCACGTTTGTGTTGCCAAAATAGTCATGCTGCCGATAATATTGCGTACCAACGACGCCATAGATAGCTGTTATTACACAAAAAAAAAGTGCCAGCATTACAATAACCCCGGGTCGACGGCGCGTTGTGTTCCACCCGCGCCTCAAAGAGTGTCAGCATGATGACGGACTCTAGAGGGCCAAAGCCTGCCGGCGTCGCGGGACTTATCAATTTACCGTGACCCTGGAATGTAAAGGGCTATTGAAGGACACGATGGATTTTAGTCAGCACGAGTCTGACAGTCCCTCCCGGTCTCCCTGAGTTTCCGGAATCATTTGATGATTTCACCACGATTAAAAAAAATAGAAAACCATTCAATGAATGATCCTATGGAGAGATGCCGCTGCAAAACTGCTATATGGACGCCTGCCAGCAGCACTTGTGTCTTCTGCCCTTGTTTAGTTTTATTGTTGTTGAATTCTGTTCTGTGTGGCCCTCTCTGACCCTTACGTGTGGGGTATCTATGAATAGGTCTTGAAAAATGATATTGAGCTTACTAACATCATTTTTTTCTAAACTGAACAGTTTGCGCGAGAGACTTCCAAAGTGGTAAAATGTATGCCCCCCCCCCCCCCCTGTAACTTCTAAAATAAGTGAATTATAAAGCTAAAAAAAATGTATGATGTACATAACCAATATTACCATGCAAACTTCAATTGAAAATTGGTTTGAACAAGATTAAGTAATTAGTTTTTTTTTAATACGTCATAAACCGTAATCCGCAATTAACTTTTCAAAGTTACAACCAACTACAAGAAAGTTTATATTATGTTACATGCTGTACTTCTCTGTAGGGTATGCCGACGATATAACCATAATAATAAATGGCACTCACGAAAATACCCTGTGCAACCTCATGCGCCAAGCATTGAAAATAGTGGAGGACTGGTGCAACAAACACCAGCTATCTGTAAATCCTTCAAAAACCGAGCTGATTCTCTTCACAAAAAAGGGGAAGCTACCGACCCTACAGCTTCCACGTTTCTTTGGAACCACCCTAAGCCTATCAACTGAAACCAAATACCTGGGCATCTTTTTGGATAAACAGCTGAATTGGGCAAAACACATCAACTACATCACTACAAAAGCCAGCATATCCCTGTGGCAGTGCAAGCGAATGCTTGGCAGGAATTGGGGGATCAGTCCCAAGACCACTCACTGGCTATATACCACTGTCATACTGACCGACAGTCACGTACGGCTCATTGGTCTGCTGGCCCAAAACAAACCTGAGCACAACCCAAAAAGACCTCGAAAAGCTGCAGCGATTTGCTTGTATGGCAATTACTAGCTGTATGAGAACTGCACCTGCACTGCCACCTCTACACCACATCGTGCAGAAAGAGGCGACCCTAGCCGCCTTTAGGTTTCCTGCCTTGGGAACCCTAAACAAAGACTCAAGAATTAAACACACGCGAATTAAGACTGATGCGATCGAACCACAGCCAATGACGGCAATTGACGGCATCACCCTGCGGCAAAGCCCCAAGACAAAACCACTTTGTAAAGCACTACAGTATCACACTTGCTGAAGAGCAGTGTGACTATTCAGGCCCGAAAGAGCTGAGGATATACACAGATGGATCAAAGAATGATTCCGGAACCGGGGCTGGAGTCTTCTCACACGACCTTAACATAAATATATCCAGCCCGCTGGGAATGTACAACACCGTCTACCAGGCGGAATGCATGGGCATTATACAAGCAGCATATGCGATAGAGGCCAGAATAGTTACAGACACCCATATACGTATATTCTCTGATAGCACCTCAGTCCTTCAATCGTTGGAGAAACAATATACCACTTCAAGCTTAATACTAGAATGTCACAATGAACTAGAACGTCTAACAGTATCTAAACGCAACAAAGTGACACTACAATGGATTAAAGGACACAGCGGATCATTGGGCAACGACGCGGCTGATGAACTAGCTAGGAGAGCATCCAGCGCATCAGTTTGCGGACCAGAACCCATTATACCCATCCCCTTCAACCAGATACGTAGATGGCTGCAGGAGCGCATCCTCACACAAGCAGAGAGATGGTGGGCCTCGACACCAGGGTGCAGGCAATCCAGGGAAGCTCTACCATCCTTAGATGGCAGGCTAACCAGACGTCTTTTACGCCGGGACAGGACCGGCATGCGTCTGCTGACAGGGACCATAACGGGACACTGCTCCTTAAAGGTGAACGCAGATTTAGCCGCACCGCAGTCTCCGCAGTCTGTTTTCTTACCGATTCTGCGGCTACTGCGATGCGGTGTGCGAGGGATCATAGAACTTCATACAAAGAATTCGGTAAGAAAACAGACTGCGGAGACTGCGGTGTTGCTAAATGTGCGTTCACCATAAACAAACACTTCCACACAATAGGCATAACGGACAGCCCCCAGTGCAGGGCTTGCATGGAGACTGAGGAAACCGTTGCGCATGTGCTCTTCGAGTGCACAGGTGTCACCCAGATCAGGACAGAGAACCTCGGACACCCAGGACTTACACAGTTGTTATCTACAGACCAAAGAACCTGATCAACTTCTGGTGGGAGGTGGGCTGGTTGGAATAAGCCACCAAAGGCCACTATGGCCCACGCACAATGGTCCACATGAAGGACTAAGTGCGGAAACCAAACCCCTAACATAGAACATAGAACATGTTACTTGCTGCTACGGAACCCTTCATGGGCGAGTCCGATTCGCACTTGGCCAGTTTTTTTTTTGTAATACCGTTTAATAACATCTAAGGCGTCGTTGGTACGCAATATAATAGGCAGCATGAGTACTTTGGCAGCACAAACGTGAAATCTCAAGGAACAAGATCGATATTTTTTGCACACTTTGACAGCTCATAACTCCGATATCCCATGGATTAGGATGTTGAAACTTGGTACGATTATTAAGATAGTTCTAGAGAATCTATCGGCATACAGTTTGACCGTATCGATCACATCTTTGATTTTGGGTGAATTTTGATACCATCTCCTTTAAGCAAAAAATTTTATGTTTTATTTTTTCAGCAATGTTGGAATCATGTTTTATTGTTTGAATAACTTTTGAATAAAATACAAAACATTATGCATTTAAGGGTTAGGCTGCACTACGGTTGAACCGATGTGGTTTTTAATTGCGTGAATTTGTGCCCGCAGAAAACTAATACAAGCGGCTGCATCGTGGTTTTTTCCCGCGATTGAGTCTAAAACCGTGTTTTGCTACAAAATGCTCGCGGGTAAAAACCACGGCAAAACTGTAATCAATAGAAATTAGTTGACGCGTACGCACTGGCGTTAATAACCGCGGGCTGTTTTTCGGTAGACCGTCTTGCAGAGCAGAGCGCTGGTGCACAATTTCAACTATGTCTTCCACGAGTCGGAGTTTGTTTTAAACGAACCAGAACATGAATTTATTAGGATGGTCTTTTAAGTTTTGATAATTCTTAAGAAAGAAAGTAGACCAAAAAAAAATGAAAAAATGTTGGGAGGTTTCATTTTTTCCAAAAAAGTCACAAAGTTCTAAGACATCCCAACTCTGATGCTTTGCCTCTTCCACACTTGTTTTTATTCGAGATACCGACAGAGTTACTCAAGTAGTGTCTTAAATATTGCAAGAAATTGCAAAGTTCGGAAAAAAACGCAAAATTTACAAAAAAGAACGAAATTTTCGAGGTTTTTTTTTTCTTTACAAAGTAGCGTTCGATGTATGAGGTCTCAAACTTTGATTATTCATTGGGCCCAGTGGCGTACGTAGCTAGGCGCGGGCTTAGCGGACCCTAGCTAGCCTCGCACATGATGGGGCCTCGCGCTTAGAGATCAAATAAAATAAAATAAAATTGACAACGGCAATCTCAACTTTGTTATCACTCAGTAAAGCAGTATATAATTTAACTTCTACTACTATTTCTAACTGAGGGAGCCAAAGCTGATGGCGCCGACGATCCTAATTATTTAGGTCTAGCAATTCCGCTTCTCGCGCGAGGCCCCGTAGTTGCATGATAACTTGTTTACTTTTTATTTCTAACTGTGAACAGAAAGAGGCAAAGAGGCCTCGCAAAGCGATTTTATCATCAAGTCATCAAAAAAAAGAGGCCTCGCACGCGGTGACCCAGATGACGAGCTTAAAAAAATCACAAATCCGCGCGATATTTTTCATCCCCCATGAAAGAAAAGGGCCTCGCACTATCCATCTTGCCCCTCCAAGATTCGGTCTCGCTACGTCACTGATTGGGCCAACATCATAAACAAGTCTGAACTACCGGATTTAACCTAAAACTAGCCGTACATTCAGGCGACAAAATTATTGTACTAAATAAATACTTATTTACAAAATTAACCAACACTGAGATGTGATCAGTGACGGTAAATTAAAAAAAAAATAGATGTTTAGATTTTTTCTAAAACTAAAAACAAAAAAACTAAAAACTTTTTTAGTTTTGCCGACATGATTGTTATAGCCTTAATGAGTAGCCTAAATACTCATTAAGGCTATAACATAACTAATTAATTAATTAATCAAAATCAAAAGTTTTTCATTATATAAAATTACTAGCTTTTTCTTTTGCTTGGTCTGTTGCGCGAGGCCCCCTGCAAGCGCGAGGCCCCGGGCGGGTGCCCGGTTCGCCCCCCCCTAAGGCCGCCACTGGGTATTCAGACTTTGTTTATTGCTTATTGTACGGTCTTACCCGCCAGACGGTCTTCGCCGAGTTGACATAGTCGTGAAGGGTCTGTATCTGAAAAACCTTCGGCACACTACAACACATGTCTACATATCCCTCTAGAGGTTTAAGTCATGAACATTTCGATTACAGTGTACCTAGGTCGATCATTCATCAATATAATATTATCGTAGGTACCTCGATTTTTTTTTCGTGTTAAATCATCAAATGAGTCCTCGCGCCTAGCCCCAGTCAGTGTGGGACGGGAGCAGACGGAGGGACTGTCAGACTTGTACTGACTAAAATCCACGACGATCCTTCAATATTGGCCCATAGCGTTCTACGGTCACGGTTACGGTGATATGAGACAGTCACGTTATTCAACAGTACCTAGTTCTTTTATGACGATTCAGTCGGTTCAGAAAACAACATTTTAACGCATTTTTTAAACGATTTTTCATAAAAACTTTGAAAAATAATATTACCATCAAAAAGGCTCTTTCGACGAAACTCGGAGAGGGCATCCGATCTTTTCTATTGCCCTTCATTTATGTACTTTAGAAACGTACAGAGACACTCGTCTGTAAAGTCTCACTAGCTAATTTAATTTGACCCTGTATTTGTACTGTACCTATCTATAATTATTATGAATTTACTTACTTACCTCTTTTCGTCTGCTGTTATATTCGGTGGTTATTATAATTTAAAGGGATTACAAGGAAATTAAACATACCGTCCATTTTACTGTCAATAATTTATTTTTGTTTTTAAATAATAGTCAATAGACCGCAATGAATTTCTAGCTTTTGATACGATGAGCAATTAACACCTACTGTAGATACGATACGTCATGTACGCACGATGTAGATATACGTAAATTCAGTCTTTGTTTAGGCTTCACCGCCGCCAGCACGCATGGCTCGGGCCACGGGCGTCTCCGTCGAATCCGATCGTTGCTAAGACGAGTAGTAATAATGTCACATTATACACACACGAATAAATTTTAATTTGTGCTCAAATTATGCCCAAATAAATAATTATAGATACACTATGTAATTGGACTGCATAGTTAAATAATGAACGGTTGATTTCAAATACTCAGCTCGCTCTTGGCACAGGTTATTGAGAGCTTCACGCTTCGTTGTCCGGTCGTAGGGCGAGAACACCTTGCGAATGTAAATCTCGGACTGCTTCCAATAGTCGTCTCTCAGCCCGAGGCTCTCCTAATGCGACATCGACACTTCCCGCACACAGCAACAGTGCTCTGAGCGCGGCGCGGGGCCAGTCCGGTCTTAGACCCCGTCTAACTGTAACTCCAGCAGATGCAGCACCTAATCTTGCACATTCCGCTTCTAATCGATCTCCGTACTCCTCTATTAATGAGTCACCCACTGATCTCCTCAGCTCTGGTGTCAAAGACGATAGAAGTAATAAAGCGACGTCATCCATCGGCCTCCCTAGAGAAACCATTTGCCAGTCTAGTGCTATACATTCACAGACACCTTCTCTTTCACGGAACAAGAGATTTCCACTCCAAAAATCTGCGTGTGCGAGCGGTGCTGGCTCAGCAGGTCTCAATAATGTTTCGAGTAATGACGGTGCCCGAGCACTTAGAGCAGAAACGGCGGCCGCTTCCTCGACACAGTCAGGGCGTCCTCGTAGGAATGCTTCAAGTTGTGGTAGTCCTCGCCGCACGAGGCGCAGGTATCCTGCCGCAGCTCTCTCGCACGGGAACAGGAAATCGAATCTCTGGTCTAGAGGTCCTTCTCTGTCGCGCAGTGCCAGGGAAAGTGCGTGAAGTCTCGCAGCAGCATGGAGTGCTGATCTTGCGCGCTCTTCTGTCAGACCTTCTGCGAAATCAGCGGCTTCGTAGCCGACAGAGGTTACGTCTTCTAAGACGAGCTCACTGTCTCCCCCAATTTCGTCTGAAAAGTTGATAAAAAGATATGAGAAATGACGAGTATGATTAGGAAAGTATAATTCAGAAAACACGGGTACGAAATACTAAGATTCCAAATTGGTGTGCTTGATTGCTTGAATGACCCGATTTGTAAATGTGGACGAGGGAAAAGTATCTAAAGAAGGCAAGTGGGGCTCCGCGGTATCTGCTTGCGCGCTTGGGCAAAAATTGTTTATAGCATCAATATAATAGGTCTATGACAACAGAAAATTAGGTACCTACCCAATGATATTCTTGTACCTATACCAGCTATTAATTTTCTACGAAACCTACAGCCTGCTTCAGCTGAATAGCATGACCTAATTTTTGAACCTATGAAAAATGGAACCTAGAAACAGGTCACGCCGGCGAGAAGGAGGGGCAGGGAGGAAAGGGGCGGGAATGTCGCATGTGACGCGCAAAGGTGAAAAGTCAAGTGGGACATAACATAAAAAATGTAACTGGACAAATTGTTTAGATTGGTTAGTCACTCCAATGCGTACTGACGAGGTACCTACCAATATACAGCAAAACTCATGTGAGAATTTATTGTGATGTAGGTATTTGAGACATTCCACCAGTCCACCAAGGCCTTGACAAGACAAATATAAATTGCCTGAGTCAATGACTGGAGATTCGATACGCGCGATGCATACAAATGACTGAAGAACACACATTGCATCTGAGTTACGTTTTATGTGACGAAAAAAATGTGTGATTGTGTGTGTAGGCATGTTATAAAACTGACCTGGTAGTCTAGCCTTCACGCATCTAGGCACAGGTAGGCCTGATCCAGGGCCAAGTGCTTCCTCTGCAAGTTTGTTCAGGGCCGGTGCGAGTTCCGTGTAGAACAGGATCTCTCTGGTATCAAACTGTGCTTCCGCCACGAAGAGTCGTCCGAAGGGATCTCGCGGTGGAAGTTTGACCACCAGTGGTAGAGCCCTGCGCTCGCCATTACTTTCATAGCAGACTGTCACTGCAAGAACACGACTGAGGGCGCCAGCAACTCCTGCGCGTGACTCCACATGCACCTAAGAAAATAATTTCTATAAATAAAATTACAGCGGAAATAAATACAATCCCAACGCATTTTTATATAAAATATGACAAAGATTCCACAAGTGGAAATATTAAATGACTGGCTATGATTATACGTTACAAACATCTAACAATCAAAAGTTTATTTATGGTTTATTTTCGTGATTTATCTCGATTTTGCTTCACAATATCACGCTCGACTGAGAACAAATAAATTCTACGCATTCATAAGTCGAGCTGGATAAGCAAGACGCGAGAGTGTGCTACAGTTTTACTAACACGAAAGATTAAAATTGAAACCTAAATCTTTGGATTTAATTGATACTAATAATTATAAACTAACAGTAAATATTATAATGAGTATGACATAAACGAACCTCGTTAGGTGCGACCACGCCTACGCCAGTTAGCAGCTCTCGGGCCCACTCTTCAGTGAGAGCGGCATCTGCGTCGGCTTCCGGGCCGGGTTCACAGTCGGAGTCTTCGCTGCCGCTGCTGGGGGCCTCTGAGACCGCCGCGCTGTCCGGCCCCCCGGCTTGCATTGTGCGCACTGTACTCTCTAAAGCAACTTGGCTACAAATAATATTATCTTCAGCTACCTATAACGACGTGACTATGCACATCTCTGTGTTTAGAACACTCGTCGTATGTGGAGGCGACGCGAAACATACGAGCGTACAAAAATTATTACTTCACACGGGGTGCTAGTATCAGTGCACTGAGCTCGAATACGCCTGGGGCTACGTCTCGCTTTGCCGGCGTCTCGCGCATGCGTGTATCTACGGGAACCTCAATTATTCATCGGGACTCCCATATCGTGTCACCCACCGCTCAATCATGAACAAACCTATGTACATGTTGTTTGTTTGGTTGTCTACGTCTAGTAAAGTACTTAACAGTTACGAACTTAGCTATTCAGAGATTTATCAGACACTGCCTATAGGACAGAATAATGGGTGGTTGCGAACCTGTAGGTATGCATCTCTACTACAGGTACAAAACCTTTAATTTGATATTAAGAATAACTTCTGTAGCTGCATTCGCGTATAAAGCCAACAAAAATGCCACTTCTCCAAAATTGCTGCAACCAACAACATTTACAAAATTTGCATTTAAATCGGTTGGCTGGTTTATGAGTTATGAGATTGGCATGTATAATAATTATGGATGAGGCCTTTAGGTACTATTATATATTCTGTGGATGAGGCTAGCGCAAGACCGTGGAGCTTGGCACAAGCAGAGAGAGGCCTATACCCAGCAGTAGGTGAGGACGGGCTGCGGATGATGATGATGATGATGAACATATTTATTGATACGTGATTTATACAAATGCATAAAAAAATAAGATAGGTAATAATATGGGCCCCATCATTCATATTTTCCACTATATTAATGTAATTTAGGAAAAACGAAAATTTTATCAGCCTAGGGTAATTTATGAACAGTCACTTTTAATGCTGAAGAGTTTGTTTTGTTGAACGCGCTAATCTAGGGAAATAATAGTTTATAAAAAATTGTGTCTAATTTATCTCGGGTAAGGCTGTATGTAACATCACGCCGAAGCCAAAAGGAGCCGAGTAGCCTGAAACCTAGGAGAATACCTAGCAAGTCTGTGATATAAATAAAACAAACAAATACAGGAAGAATTAAGTGTGAATGTTACTTTCAACAAGTATTAAAAAGTAATAAATTATGCGTATAAAAAAATAAGTTTATAATAATGTGTTTTTAACGTTGAAAAGAAGAAGAACAAGCACTTCGCCTTTTCCGTGTGAAGGAAAACTCCTTGAAAGAATATCGTCAACGCTGTCAACGTCATAGTGCCAGGGCTGCGTTTAAATCCTTTATCCAGTTTAAATTTATACTGACTAAATGTCAAACACCCCGTTTAAGTACACCGCGAGGTGGAAAATGAAGCTAACTAAAATTTAATCTGCCCCGTTTACGGTCGTCCGCTGGCATAAGTTTTTACTGAAAGGAATAAATATTTGCGACCTTTTTACCACACAAAATTTTATCCTGCTGTCAGATTGATATTAAGTTTTGTTGTTTTGCTGCATTCGCGCCGTAAAACGAATATTTTTATTTTAGAGAGTGAATATTATTTGTGGATTATGGATCTAATTAATATTACACCGGCAAATTGATTATTTGTTTCAAAAACTGAGCTGTCAATTGAATTTGATAGCTAACATTGACAGAAACTTACGACTCCGTTCAGCGAACCCTCGCTAGTTTAATTTTTTTCCGGCGAAATACCGCCGGAAGATTTAAACGCACCCCAGGGCTGCGTTTAAATCCTTTATCCAGTTTAATTTTATACTGACTAAATGTCAAACATCCCGTTTAAGTACACCGAGAGGTGTAAAATTATACAAATTAAAGGAGGTGTTAATTTTTCGGCCCAACCATGTACCGAGGTACAAATTATTATTAAAATCCCTTCCAATAATTAGTATTTTTAGCAGTATTTAAAATCCTTCAATACTAGATAGAAAAAGAAATAAAAGTATATGAAAAAACACTACTTCACAACGGAACTGCGTTCAAAGAAACGTTTATGACAGCTTCAATCTGTTTCATCTGTCAAAATCACGTCAAAATATGACATCGATGTTTCATTATTTGACAGCTTTTTGACAGTAATGAATATCAACAACAATAGAAAAAAACTATCGAACTAGGTCGGGAACCCTGGCTTTTGGCCGGCAGATAACCAAACGCAAAAAATAATACGAAATGTGAAATAAATGCATTTTTTAAAGTTCTTATTCCCATGATTATTCACAAAATATGTGTACTAGTAATTATAACTTATTTGAAATACATAAATAAATTCTGTAAAGTACATTTTTGGGTTTTCACACGTTTATAAATGAAGTAACGAAACGCATCATGTCGGAGACGTATGACATTGCTAGATTGAAAATCAATTCTTGGGTTGCAAGTTTTAACATTTTGGATCGACAATTTCATATGGTACAAATGCCCAAATAAATACAACATATTTTTTTTCAAAATCTACGATTTTTTTCCTATAATTTCGTATTTTTGTCCTTGAGGTACACGGCTTGGCCTTAAATGTAGGGAACAAATTAACACCTCCTTTAATCTGCCCCGTTTACGGTCGTCCGCTGGTCTATGTTTTTGCTGAAAGGAATAAACTTTTGCGACCTTTTTACCACGCAAAATTTTATCCTGCTGTCAGATTGACATTTAAGTTTTGTTGTTTTGCTAGATTCTCGCCGTAAAAACGAATATTATTTTTATTTTAGAGAGTAAATATTATTTGTGGATTATGGATTTGTATTAAACCGGCAAATTGATTATTTCTTCAATAAACTGAGCTGTCAATTGAATTTGACAACTAACATTGACAGAAACTTATGACTCCGGGCTGCGTTTAAATCCTTTAACCAGTTTTAATTTTATACTGACTAAATGTCAAACAGCCCGTTTAAGTACACCGAGAGGTGAAAAGTTATACCAATTAAAATTTAATCTGCCCCGTTTACGGTCGTCCGCTGGTCTATGTTTTTGCTGAAAGGAATTTGCGACGTTTTTACCACGCATTTTATCCTGCTGTCAGATTGACATTAAGTTTTGTTGTTTTGCTAGATTCTCGCCGTAAAAACGAATATTATTTTTATTTTAGAGAGTAATTATTATTTGTGGATTATGGATTTGTATTAAACCGGCAAATTGATTATTTTGTTCAATAAACTGAGCTGTCAATTGAATTTGACAACTAACATTGACAGAAACTTATGACTCCGTTCAGCGAACCCTCGCCGGTTTAATTTTTTTCCGGCGAAATACCGCAGGGCTGGGCTGCGTTTAAATCCTTTATCCAGTTTAAATTTATACTGACTAAATGTCAAACAACCCGTTTAAGTACACCGCGAGGTGAAAAATGAAGCTAACTAAAATTTAATCTGCCCCGTTTACGGTCGTCCATTGGTATAAGTTTTCACTAAATGGAATAAGTTTTTGCGACCTTTTTACCTCGCAAAATTTTATCCTGCTGTCAGATTGACATTAAGTTTGGTTGTTTTGCTCGATTCGCGCCGTAAAAACGAATATTATTTTTATTTTAGAGAGTAAATATTACTTGTGGATTATGGATTTATATTGAACGGCAAATTGATTATTTTTTTTTCAATAAACTGAGCTGTCAATTGAATTTGACAACTAACATTGACAGAAACTTATGACTCCGTTCAGCGAACCCTCGCCAGTTTAATTTTTTTCCGGCGAAATACGGCCGAAGGATTTAAACGCACCCCTGCGTTTAAATCCTTTATCCAGTTTAAATTTATACTGCCTAAATGTACACCCCGTTTAAGTACACCGCGAGGTGAAAAATGAAGCTAACTAAAATTTAATCTGCCCCGTTTACGGTCGTCCGCTGGGGTGCGTTTAAATCCTTCTGCGGTATTTCGCCGGAAAAAAATTAAACCAGCGACGGTTCGCTGAACGGAGTCATAAGTTTCTGTCAATGTTAGTTGTCAAATTCAATTGACAGCTCAGTTTATTGAACAAATAATCAATTTGCCGGTTTAATACAAATCCAAAAATAATATTTACTCTCTAAAATAAAAATAACATTCTTTTTACGCCTAGAATCTAGCAAAACAACAAAACTTAATGTCAATCTGACAGCAGGATAAAATTTTGCGTGGTAAAAAGGTCGCAAAAATTTATTCCTTTCAGCAAAAACATAGACCAGCGGACGACCGTAAACGGGGCAGATTAAATTTTAGTCGGTATAATTTTTCACCTCTCGGTGTACTTAAACGGGCTGTTTGACATTTAGTCAGTATAAATTTAAACTGAATAAAGGATTTAAACGCAGCCCAGATACAAGTTTTTACTAAATGGAATAAATTTTTGCGACCTTTTTACCACGCAAAATTTTATCCTGCTGTCAGACTGACATTACGTTTTGTTGTTTTGCTCGATACCCGCCGTAAAATCGAATATTATTTTTATTTTAGAGAGTAAATTTATTATTTGTGGATTATGGATTTGTATTAAACCGGCAAATTGATTATTTGTTCAATAAACTGAGCTGTCAATTGAATTTGACAACTAACATTGACAGAAACTTATGACTCCGTTTAGCGAACCCTCGCTAGTTAAATTTTTTTCCGGCGAAATACCGCCGAAGGATTTAAACGCACCCCAGAAGGATTTAAACGCACCCCAGTTGTCAAATGGTTGTCAAATGTCACTGTCAAATGAATAAATGTCAAAAGACCAAGACGTTTTGCGGCGCGATGCGGACTTGTGGAAATGTGGACGAAAATGTAAATATATTCTAGATTTAACTATTCAATGTAGAAGAAAACCATAACAATGGGCAAGGAAAAATCTAAGAAACGAAGAAGATCAAGTTGTTCGAGCACCAGTAGCTCTGAAGCGTCACGGGAAAAGAAGAAACTTCGGAAACTTAAGAAAAAACTCAAGAAGGAACAAAAGAAGACTGAAAAAGCATTGAAAAAGAAGTTGAAGGAAGAGAAGAAGAGGCTTAAGAAGAAGCAGCGGAGCAAGAGTACAAGCCGCAGTCGTGATGGAAGCAATGCAAAGGAAGCGGCCCCGTCGGCGGACATACCCCTTGGTATGTCTGTAATTTAAAGTGAACCTACTTGATTGTAGTTATGTATCGATCGGAACGCGTTGTTGGTTTTAGCCCGACAGCATTCAGACAGGAAATAGAGTAACATACAGTTATATTATTTTACTGTTCATACATTCTTGATAGCTTTGATTCACTTTATAATCAGTATGATAATTATGATAACATAATTTCTCTATATTAATAAGACTACTTTAAATATCTATATAAAAACATAATTGTCTTTTTTTTTTCAGAACTTATGGAAAAGTCCAAAGCGATGGCCCCAATGACCAAAGAAGAGTGGGAGAAACGACAGAGTGTAGTTAGAAAAGTTCTAGATGAAGAGTCAGGCAGATACAGGTTATCCTATCCCTCTAATATCTTATTTTTATTACTGACTAAAATGATTTTTCTTTTTTATGAAAATCAATCATGTATTTTTAAACTATTTTAATTGAACTTTATTACCATCCCTCAGTTGAGTCTTGTTTTCAGGTTAATAAAGGGTGATGGAGAGGTGTTAGAAGAGATTGTGTCTCGTGATAGACACAAGCAGATAAACAAACAGGCCACACACGCTGACGGAGCATTCTTTCAGTCTCAAACTGTAGAGAAGAAGCTGCGATAGACAGCAAATTGGATTAAAATCCATAACGCCATGACTGCTTAGTTACTGATAATTGTTTATGCATTTCTAAAAATGCAGCCACTATGCACCAAGATATATTGATATCTGCTTAATATGTACCTTATCCTTGTAAGTTCAAATTAATAATTAAAGTACCTTGTTAGGAGTTGAAACTTCTGCTTTAAAAATGTTTTTTCTTTATTATGTTGTTAGCTCTAGACTAGCACGCAAAATACGCGAATTTGACGTGGAGTTGCAGATACCAGCCCGTTATACAATACAATAGCTCTAGACTTTATTTCTAGATCATTAATTGACAACTGGACTTCTATTCCCTTTCCTTGGAACTGCTGTTCAATAAGCACTGTACATACTGCATCACAATGTTTTTGGAAATGTTATAATTTCCATGTACTAAAAATAAATTGCTCTATTAAAATTTGGTGTGAATCGATCCTTAGTCAGGTAAAAAGGGTAGATTCAATAATTTTTTGATAATTCCCAAAGAGTTAAGGACTCATTGGATAATTTTACCACGCAGTCCTTCAATAGCCCTTTACGTTCCGGGGCCACTGTAACTCGTTAGTCCCGCGACCGTGGCAGGCTTTGGCTCTCTGAGGGGGCCCGATCATATACTATTATGGTATGTACTGTAACATTTAAGTGATGGGTCTATGGATTAATGCTGATTAGGTTTCGTCAAAGGCTATGAAAAAGATAAACAAATGTCTTGTCCAATTTGTTTATTAATCTACCTATTAACATAATTTATAGTTCATCTTTGGTTTTCATGATGTCCTCCTCAATAGACGTGGTATCTTGCGTGGCCGTATTAGTGTTCGTATCCTGAAGGTGCTCCGTGACTAGAGTTATTAAACTTTCCAGCGGCCGCCCACCGTGTTCTACATTCACTATCTTCTTTTCTTTGTATAAAATTAATGTGGGGAGGCCATTGATCTATAAAAATAAAGACATTTTATTTTATTGCATGTTGTCTCATAACATAAATTACTGGAATAACTGTTGCTTAGGGCGTAAGACGTAAGCTTCAGGTCTAACCAATTAGTATGAAAAAAAGTATGTCACGCTAGATGTCGCGGGCCCATGAGCCTGGTGTTATTTGTAAGTAAAATACGTCGGCGAGTTCATAACGGATTTTCAACTTTATACTTTATGCATAACGTAAAAAATTCAGTAAAGACAAATCGTCTCAACGACGATGACCGAATGTCTAATAGATTTCTCAGATCAACTTCATCTACTTTCCTATAAAGTTTGTTAACTTACTAAACCCAATCGTAAGTTACGGCGCTATCGCGGCGCTGAATCTTTAGAAGATTACAGAATAGCACTACACGACTGCCAAAAGGGCATGCGCGTGAGTTTTTTACCGTACGTCTTAGATGTAAAAATATGAAATGGGTTTTATATTTGCGCAGTTATTACTGCAGTAAAAGTTACCAAATGGCGGGTCTTGCCCCCAATAGACAAGAATGAACAAAACAAGATAAGATTAGATTATTGAGATGCCTAATGGCGCATTTACATTAGGTCGGTCACCGAAGGCGGCGGCCGCATACGGTTTAGCTGATGTCCATTTCAACCACGCGGCCTAGTCATAGAACTTGATGAAACTTTGCCAGGAGTTAGTAGTTATTTGTTACTACACACTCCTCTTTTCCTGTATTTGTTGCAAAAAGAACTAAGACGCTATGACCAAAAATAGTTGGCCGCTAGAACCGCCACTTGCCGTAGTCACCGCCTGTGATTACACAGAAACTTGACAATGCAGATAGTCGAATGATATATCAAAAGAAAGGTCTTAATCACATAAATTTGTTGCAAAAATAAAAAACATCAAAATGTAAATAAACAAAAAGTTATGCTATGTTAAGTTTCCAGGTTATGGATAGGTATATATTGAACCATAAACATCGAATAAATAGAGGTTTATGTGTATGAACAGTTAGTAGCTGATTTGTTGCAGTGAATAAACAAGAAAAAAATACAAAAACTTGGTCCAATACTTTTTTATGATCGATTTAATTTGGCCGCTCGGACGGCAATATGCCTAAAATACAATGGCGTTTATTTCGTTATTAAAAGTAAGTTCAAGCTTAGTTATAGTACTAATCGACAGGTAACGTAACCTAGTTTGGATAAATGTCGCCAAAATAACTGTACAATTCACATTTTAGGAGATATTCACTAAAACGTAGTAGTTTGAAAATGTATTAGTGTAGGGTGACCATTATTACATAAACACGAAGGCATGTTTTTAATTATAGCAGGTAGAAAGGTATACTGTTTACAGGTACCTATTTACAGTTTACTGTTTACACTGGTGCTACTGTTTACAGGTAAATAGCTACAACATTACACTACATTAATTACTTAAATCTATTTATCAACCTATTTTTTACCCTACTAATGCAAAGTTAAAAGGAGGGTTATGATTTTGACCGGTATGTATGAATACCTATGTTTGTTTGTTCCCTCATAACTTCTTAACTACTTATTAGCGAAACGTTAACGTTAATTCACGTTTGTCAACTAGTTAAATTCGTCAGCGAGTTGAATGAGTTAACGTGTTCATCTCGTTGACGAATTTAACTGTCAACTTGCAACGTAAACCATTGATTCATTAAGCGGTTTTTATTCAACGATTGCTCGTTGAATTTTAGAAACAATTTGATTCAAATTATGTATTAGAAACGTTTTATGTACAAACTAACATCTAAAATTGTGTGAAATAAAAATATTATTTATATTTTTCACAGAGGGCTGTTCGCTATACCTCGTGCGTCTTAAAAACAGTACATTTCAAATAATACATAATATGTGGTGTAATACATAATATGGGATAATTAAACAAACTCCACCAACATTTATGTACTATTCCTAAAATAAATATTTCGAAATTCAAATCATTCAACCGCTCGCAATGTATGACGTTAAAAATAACGAACCATAAAACTCAACGTTGAAGATAACGTTTGCGTTCTCGTTAATTCAACGAGACGAACGAGTTCAACTCATAAACGTCGTTGACGAATTCAACTAGTTGATTCATATACAGTTAACGTTAATACGTTGACAGGAGATCAACGGTTGATTCAACTCGTTCGTTGATTCAACGCTTATCCCTACTACTTATCATTACATGACAAATGAGGAACGGAAGGACACGGTGGAATTCAGTCAGTATAGGTGTGACAGTCCCTCCTGCCCCGCCCTGGGTGGGAGTACTCACTCGCTAGGTATGCTGCATTCACTTATTTACTCGTTTAAATTATTATTGTCGTACCTATACTAATAATTACTTTACCCCAGTTTGGAGTAGTACCTAGTCCTTGGGGTAAAGTTCTTATATATGAATATTAAAACGAAAATTTATATATATTACGAAATACAGCTATGAGATCTCAATACCAGAATCTACTATGCACTGGCGTTTATAAAACTAGCTTATTAAAAAAAAATGTGATTTGTATGGCCCCTGTAATCTTTAATAAAATACCTGACCAAATCAAAAACTTGCCATTACAAAAATTTAAAAAATGTTTAACAAAATTACTTGTAGACAAATGTTACTATTCCGTGCAGGATTTCTTAAATGATAGTTTTCTGTGACATTTTAATAATCCTATAATTGTATTACTTTGCATGCTATGTTATGGCAGAATGTACATGGAACCCATTTATAATTCAACATCTTATTTTTATGTACCTACATTCTAAGCAAATAAAAACCTATTCTATTCTATTCTAAAATATTTTGATTTCGAAGTTTCATAAATTCTGCCTAATCAATCAAAAATAACGCTAAGTAGGTATGCGTTTAACCATGCGGTTAAAAAAAGTGTTTTCAAGTTTAGAATGAATTAAAACACATTAATAATCTGTAAAAACTGTCTTCACATGCCGACCAACTAGTACTTGACATTACGGATATTTCAAAACAAATTTCCCATAAAATTCATCATTTATGAATACCTACTCATGTAATAAAACTGCTGCACTCCAGTTAAAGTAGGTATTAATTACAAAAACTTCAAATCCAAACATTCAGTTTGCATTTAATGAAATATTAATGATTCTGTACTGTAGGTACTAAATTCTTCAATCAAGCGCAGATTATATAGGTAGGTTGTTGATATTTGTGGTATTTGTGTCCATCAATATTATAATTGTGCGTCCAACCTCGACCAACGCCAATCGAACCAGGTCATTCTATTTTTGAAAAATCCCTTTTGGCGCCATCACGGCAGAATGCCAGCATTTTCTATAATTTTATTTAATATTAAGTAACCAATTTGGTGTTGCTAGCACATTTGGTCGATTACATTCTATTTATTATCAATTATGAAAATAAATTAAAGCTTATTTACAATAAATAGAACTAAATGTTTTTTTTATAAATCAGAACATACATTTATTTTGAATTAAAGGACACATTCCTATTTTAAATTTTGATGTGATAAAAATTGGCGCGAAAATACTTATAATTATTGTGTTGGATGAATACAAAAAAGTTTCAATAAATAATGTTTTAATATCATAATTAACAAGTATCACGTCATTCTCATTTATTTATGTTATTTTTATTACATTTTTTCCTTTGTATTAATTTTAAATAAATAAATGTATGGCTTTTACTTTTAAAGTATGTATGTTGTATGTGTTTTATAAAGCATGTAAGTAGTGTAAACATACGCCCTAAAAAATAAGATTCTTTAGTCTATAGTTTCACTTCAATGAAAACTTATGGTCACCCTACACTAATACATTTTCAAACTACTACGTTTTAGTCAATATCTCCTAAAATATGAATTGTACAGTTATTTTGGCGACATTTATCCAAACTAGGTTACGTTACCTGTCGATTAGTACTATAACTAAGCTTGAACTTACTTTTAATAACGAAATAAACGCCATTGTATTTTAGGCATATTGCCGTCCGAGCGGCCAAATTAAATCGATCATAAAAAAGTATTGGACCAAGTTTTTGTATTTTTTTTCTTGTTTATTCACTGCAACAAATCAGCTACTAACTGTTCATACACATAAACCTCTATTTATTCGATGTTTATGGTTCAATACATACCTATCCATAACCTGGGAACTTAACATAGCATAACTTTTTGTTTATTTACATTTTGATGTTTTTTATTTTTGCAACAAATTTATGTGATTAAGACCTTTCTTTTGATATATCATTCGACTATCTGCATTGTCAAGTTTCTGTGTAATCACAGGCGGTGACTACGGCAAGTGGCGGTTCTAGCGGCCAACTATTTTTGGTCATAGCGTCTTAGTTCTTTTTGCAACAAATACAGGAAATGAGGAGTGTGTAGTAACAAATAACTACTAACTCCTGGCAAAGTTTCATCAAGTTTGATGACTAGGCCGCGTGGTTGAAATGGACATGTTTAGCTGAGCTGCGGGATGCGGGCGACGGGCGGGATACCGACACGGCGCACTCGACACCGACAACGGGCTCAACCGAATACGGCTAAACCGAATACGGTCTAACCGACTAGTGTAAATGCGCCATAATATTTACTACTACTTCATGCAATAATACCTCACCTTTTCTGTTTCGCATATTGGCTTTGATTGCACACAGTCAACATCGGCGATTATAACGCGAGTTTCGTTCTGAAATCGCTCTCCCAATTTCAGCCAGAGTGGGCTTAGTTGCATGCAATGTGCACACCTGTGAGAAAATAAATTAATAAAAATGAATTATAATTTTGAATTCTTCATTTAGAACAATGAAGTTGATGAGAGTTCCTGTTTCAAACTAGCTAAGCTTTATTCATCCACATGGGATCAATGTGAGAAAAACTTGAACCCAACAGTTTTATGTTTTCCATTCTCTTATCTCTAAAGTGTACACATTCTCAACAAGTACCTACGACATTTATCTTGTCTGTAATCATTTATCAGCTGGTCAACATTAGGAGCAAATACTTCCAATGTGTACTTTTAGCAGACAGAAGAATCAAGATGTTTCAAAAATAATCTAGGTGACTGTAATAGAATATTTACCAGGGTGCAAAGTAATTAATAAATACTAATTCCTTCTCCAGGAATGTCTCAAAAGTTTCTTCCGATATCCTGGCAACTGGCAGTGCTTTCTTTTTCTTTAAGAATTTGTCAGGGTCATGGTTTTCAGTCAGTAGCATTTTTTCCACATATCCTTTTAAATCATCTATTGTTTCGGCTTCAGCTACGCCCATCTGTAATTGAATTTATATAGTAAGTCTGTATATTAAAAAAAATGGACAAAGCACCTGTAATAATTAAGAATAACTATGTTTGCACAAATGTTAACAATAACGAGTTCTTATTGGACATAGTTTGTTCGAAATAATAGTTTCGACAATATTCGATGGCATGCAGTCTTTCGCATGGTTGGCGCAGTTACTGAATGAGACGACTGCTACCAAGTGTGTCGCGGGTTCGATCTCCGCACAGAACAAATATTTATATGATCTGCAAGTAGCTGTTCCAGTTCTGAGTATTTGTGTATGTGAGTTTCTATGTTTGTAAACGCACTCACTATACAGGAGAAATTACTAGACCGCAACATTATAAAAAACAACTACAGACCTGCTCCTATAGCCTCCTATGCCAATTTTTTTTTTGCTATATTTTATGAAATAAACTTACGATTCTGCCATTAACAATCCACATTAGATAAGGATACTGTTTGATGTCAAAAGTTTTGCAGGTCATCTCGTTGTCCAAGCAGTTAACTTTGCCAATCTGGATGTACTCATTATGAGCATACTGCACTGCCAAATCTGCCCAAATTGGTGCTAATTTCTGTAAATGTTCACAATTATGTATTTATGACTAAACAAGTAAATATTTTGAAAGTTTTTCATTACAAATTATTTATTTCCCTACTAATCATAGTGTTTCCATACAATATTGTTCTTTGCTATGTATGGTTGTATTTAATTTTACTGTAAATAATTGCAATTTCGTGATAAATATTCAGCCTTGAATACTGATACTGATAATACTTTATTGTTTACCTGTGATGCCTTGCACCATGGAGCGTAAAACATTATAAAATGTTGTCCTCTTGATACAAACTTCTCTATATTTTGATCATTTAAGTAAGCCATGCCACTGTAAGTCTTCACCTCTCTTGACTCCTTCTCGTAATCCATACCCTAAAAGAATATGTATTAATTATTATATTTGTTACAGCTCTATTTATTTTGGTTTGTAAATACAAAGTTAAAAATCAAATTATATTTACACCTTTTTCTCAATAGGATAAGTTTGGGGTAGGTACAGCTTTTGGAAAATATATCAAAAACAGCAGATTGTTTTTAAAAATTATTGATGGCTCACCTCAGATTTCATAGTAAAGACTTCACTTAAAAATAGTGTCAGAGATGGCAAATCCCTGGTTCCCTTATATTCTACAGGTGTAAAAGTATTTTTATGAAAGTATAGTAGTGTTGGATATCCTGAAAACGAATGAGATAATTTGATATTTTCTTAATTTTATTCTTGTTTTAACTAAATGGATTGAATAACACACAGCACCCAAAAAAATTGGTTTGTTTATCTACTGGCCTGTTGGTCTAGTGGTTAGTGACCCTGACTGCTATGCCGGAGGTTGTGGGTTCGATTCCCACCCTGGACAAATGTTTGGTTGATGAGCATGATCATTTTGTTCTGTGTCTGGGTGTAATTTATCAATAATTTATGTATGTATTTAGGAATATATAAGTATGTTTATCAGTTGTCTAGTACCCATTTACCCATTACACAAGCTCTGCTTAGCTTGGGACTAGATGACGCTGTGTGATAGTTGTCAAATATTATTATTATTATAAAAAAGTTTAGAAAATATTTTAACTAAGATTTAGCAGGGCTTTTCATACAGAAACAATAGCTGTTACCAGCGGTTTTACCCGTGTACATGAACTATTCAATGGGCACATAATACCAAGGTAAAAGTTTCCTATGTGTTAATCCTGGTTATAAACTATCTGTGGTGTGTAAACCTGCAGTTTTTGTGTGAAAGAGTAACAACCACACATACATACATACTCATAAACTTTCGCATTTATTATATTAGTAAGGAAAGCATGACCATGATAGATAAACAAGTATGTTTCATACATAAGTCTAATCTAATTATAAACCATCAAGTACCTGTAATGTCGTTGTCGTTACATAATTTGTAGTGTATTGTACAGTCTACCTGGGCAATAGCAAACTTTGAATCCTTTGTGTTGACCAGCTCCGCTAGCTCAGACCAGATTGGGTGGAACTCGGTGCAGTGGCGGCACCTGAAAGCAGATTTAAATCACTCTATAAAATAGTTCGGATGATTTAGCCAGGGGCAAAAGCCTCAAAGGTTGATAACTAGAGTGAATTTACACTCTTTCTGATAGATGGTTTTTTTTATTGGTTATCTTCTAATAAAATGTACTCACCAGGGTGCGTAAAACATAACGAAGTTGCCATCCATTTCTTCTATTTGAAATTTAAAATTATTTGCATTATATTCGTAAACTGAACTTTCTTCAAGTGCAACAAAGTAGGGTAAAAATAGAAAATAACACAGCACTAGTCTTCTCAACATCTTGGCAGATGACTACAGGCGGATCTATGGATGACTACAAGAAATAGTAATGATATTGAAGGTTTTTATAGGTATGTTGTTGACTGTAAAATGTTGTCATTGGAGATACCTATTTATTTAATTTTATTTTGAAAAATAGGAAACACGAACACCAATCATTTCACAACAAATCAAATGAATTGATTTTTTTTTCTCCACAGATAACTATAACATGAAATCGATCAAATCCATTCACTCTCTTTGAAAATTCCATAGATTATACTTAGAGGATCACTATTCAATGAAGATTTTGAAATAAAGCTGCCTATTCATGCGACGATTACAAATTAAAAATTGTTTTTTCGTTTAGTAGACAGCAATTACTCGTATACTAAATAAAATTCCAATCAGTAATTGATCAAATTGAAACAATAAGCGGTATTATAATATGATTTAAAAAAATTAAATTCAAATCACAATAAAATGCAGAGCATCGACAAACGTCACTATGCCGTAGCTTTTATGAACATACAAAAGAATGTGGTAATTCTTCAAAATGGTCGCTTTGTATGGTTTGCCAACTTGCATGTCTGTGTTTCAGAGTTCTTTGTTTTCGTAATTCATTGGATATTATTACATTTATGGAAAAGTTTATGCAAATTATCAGTTGTTTAGTTCGGATAAAAACATTGACATTGTTATCATAATTTGTGGTGTACGAGAAAGATGTCATCGGTAATGTGAGAGCTCCCCGATAGAATTTTTATTTTACGAGATTATGACGTTTGTGATTCCGAAACAGATTTGCAGAAAGTGAAAAATATCCTGGTAAATTGTTATTCTAATAAATATTTCAAATCTGCGCCTGTAATTAGCTAAACATAGGAAACAAAGCTGACTCTAATTTTGGCATTCCACAGTACTATGTCATGATTGATTCGTGTTGAACATTCTTTTGGCTTGTATTATACCAACAACTTTGACTGGAGGAATATTAATGCAGAATGTTATTTTGTTAAGTTTTATTCATGCTACATGCTATTTTTTGCTAAGAAATTTAGTGTATTTGATAGAGATTGTTGTTCATGTTGATGAATTTGTGTGTATGTCAAATGGCACATAACAATCCAGTAAGAGTTCAGTTTTGTATGTGATAACAACTTATAAGAAGTCTGAGTGTTTATCTACAGTGAGATGTTATTGTTTCAGTCCATAACACAAGCTCTCAAAGCTTTGGTTGTCCATATTATGTTGACAAAAACCAGGCATTGAAAAGAAGCTAAACAAACAAATTTGAAGACATCTGGAGTACAAGTTGCAAGACAATATTTTGGTGTATAATAAATGCAATCGTGAGCAGTGAACATGAGTGTGGTCAGAAGGTGGTGTGTGCTCGTGTGATGGGAGGGGTCGGGTGAGAGGTGAGGCGCACGGGCGCGGGCGCGGGCGCCATGAACCCGCCGGCGCCCCGCCAGGCGGCCGCTCGCTCCGGCTATCATCAAAAGGCACTAGCCCAGATCCGCAACTCACTATTACCATTTGCTAACAATGGCAACTCTGAGCCTCCTGGCTCGTCCGCAGCCAGCACCGTCAGCTCCGGTGTTAGCTCTGGCTTCAGCTCATCATCAGGAAACGGCCTTGATAAAGATTTAACTGCTGTACCGCAGACCTTAAATCAACTGATTGCATTGGGATATGATGAGGTAAGTACTAGTGTAAGTAATTGAATATTCTAAGCATTTGCAGAAAAGTCGATTAATAATCCATATTTTCTCTATACTCTTTCTTTGTAGTTTTTCTTTTTAAATGCTTTTGTTGTGGTTAGAGAATGTTCCTTTATTATTAAATAATGATTATTCAAAAGATCACTTAATTTCATCCACACAGTCAAAGTATTAGTGAAACTGCAATCTAAATGGGAATTAACAAATTCCATTCAACTTTTATTTCAGCTCTTTTTTACTGCTAAATGTTCAAGTTTCCTTTTTAGACCAAAAGGCCACTTTAGCATTAGCTTATAATATTGTTATGATTCTGGGAAAGTGGCCTTTTTTATAACCCTAGTACTCACAATTTATTGAAGTATACATTATTTAGTATAGCTACAGTAACTCACCCTGAGTCTTGCAATAGGTATTGTAATCAGTAAAAGTTTGTGGATAGAGCAAAGCAAGAGCAAATAATATTATTGAACAAAATGTGCAAAAAATTGGCATATTGGGCATAAAAATCAGCTCACTCACTCATAAATGCCCAGTCACTGGGAATAAACACAAGTAATTTTGTTTAGTTAAAAAATAAGCAGAAACTTAACGGGGCAAAAACCCAAGGAAAAAAAGCATTAATCCAGAATTTAAGGACATTTATTGAGTTTATTCAGTGTGCCCAACATGTCCAGGGCATAAAGCATAAACCCATGTCTAGTTGCAGAGGTCAGAAGAAGCAGTTCTTCCATACATTTTTCTTTACTAGGAATCTGTTAAAGGGGTCATTCTACTCATCACAATGAATAATATTTACTACAGGATCAATAATGAAATTCCAAAAAAAAAACAAGTTTATTCACACTAGAATTCAAGACCTACAGCTTTGAGAAATAGCTGGATATTGCTTTTGTTTTATTTTCAAGTGATTTGGGTCATTGTACAAATGATAAAAAAATTGTGAATTAAAATTCGAGAAACGATGTTTAGGGGGATGCTCCAACCAGCCCGCGAAATTCAAATATTTTTCAAAATCGCTCCATCAGCTCTTACATAGAAAAGCTGCATCATGTTAAAATCTCCAAAATCTAACTTCGATGCACCTTTTCTATGTGAGAGCTGATGGAGCGAATTTTTTGATAATTTTTATATTTAAAATTATACTTGTTATAACCGCAACACATATATTTATAAAGTTACAACATGTCACTGGCCTACAAATTGCAAAAAACGTAAAAAAAATTGAATTTCGCGGGCTACATCGAAGCAATCACCTTAAAGGACTCAATATTTTTATTTTTAGGTATAATTTTTTGAGAAATAACTATATCTTTTCAGGACCCAGCTGTCAGAGCATTAAAGAAAGATTCAATCAATGGAGTCCTCAAGACAAGTAATTTAAATGCCCTGAACTCTAAACTTATAAGAAAACCTAGTCTAGAGCGTGAAATTAACCTCCATAGAGGTAGTCCTGCACTTGATTCTGGTGCAGGCAGCTCTCGGTCTGACAGTCCGCGACAGTCAGACGCACCTCCCCTTCCTCACGAGAAATTGAGCAGGCAATACTCGCCGTCCGGTTTCTCCGAGCCGCCGCCCCCTCCTCCGCCGCGATGTCCGTCCACGCCGCCGGTGATGCCGTCGGTGCAGCAGCTCATGAAGCGCATGTCGCCCGCGCCGCCGCTGCCGCCCGCGCGCGGCACCAGCCCGGTGGCGGCTGGAGCGCCCACGCCGCCCGCGCGACAACCTATGATAGTGCAGAATGGTCCCCAAGTGCAGCAACAGCTGACGCAGCAGATCCAGGCCTTGAGCATTTATCAATCGTCAGGCGGCGGTGCGGAACTTCCGCCCCCGTACCCTTTATCGGGCGTGCCACCACCCCCATCGTATTCGGTCTCGATGCAGAATCGCCAAAGTCCCACGCAGTCGCAGGACTACAGGAAAAGTCCATCGTCGGGGATCTATTCGGGAGGCACCTCCGCCGGATCGCCGAGTCCGATTACGGTGACGCAATCGACTGGCTCGGCGTCGGGGATGACTCGCCCTACGCCTATTCAGGCGTGGACTGCGAGACAAGCGGTGCAACCTCCCATTATAATGCAGTCCGTGAAGAGTACACAAGTCCAGAAGCCGGTGCTGCAGACTGCCATAGCGCCTGTTGCCCCTCCACCTGTCGCGAGCTCGGCCGCGCAGCCACCTCCACCTTCGTATGCTAGTTCTATTCAGCAAAAGCAACAGGCGCAAACTCCGCCGAGCTACCCGCTGGCCCCGAAGCCGTCCTCTCCCGGGTCCACGCCGCCAGTCATCCCGACCGCAACCACTCCCACCGTCCCTACCACTGAACCGCCGAGCTATGCGATCACAATGCAAGCCCTAGCCGTGCAGAGAGGAATGCATCCCATTCCACCGCCGCCATATGGTAATCAAAATGACAACACGACTACTGTCAATTCCCACCACTCACCTTTACATAAGAAGTTCTCCAACACGGGTGAAGCATCTCAGGTAGAAATTAAGTGTCCAAACCAAAACTGCACAAACAATCTTCTAAAAGACAGTGTAGCGGCATCCAGTTCGGATAAAAGTTCAAATGGTTCATCTGAGCGCCGACCAAAAGGTGTAGAAAAGATAAGGCATCAGTCCCCTATACCAGAGAGGAAAAATATAAGCAAAGAGAAAGAAGACGAACGAAGAGATTGTAAAGTTAGAAACTATTCGCCTCAAGCTTTTAAATTTTTCATGGAGCAACATGTCGAGAACATTTTGAAGTCTTACAAACAACGAACATTTAGACGAATGCAGCTGGAGAAAGAAATGACTAAAATAGGTCTCAGTGAAGAAGCACAACGTCAAATGAGGAAGATGTTATCTCAGAAAGAATCCAACTACATTAGGCTAAAGAGAGCGAAAATGGACAAGTCTATGTTCACGAAGATCAAGCCGATCGGTGTCGGGGCCTTTGGGGAAGTGACGTTAGTGAGGAAGATTGATACTAGTCATCTATATGCCATGAAGACACTTCGCAAGGCTGATGTACTGAAGCGCAACCAGGTAGCGCACGTGAAGGCCGAGCGGGATATTTTAGCGGAGGCTGATAACGAGTGGGTCGTTAAGCTTTACTACAGCTTCCAAGATAAAGACAACTTATACTTTGTGATGGACTACATACCTGGTGGTGATCTGATGTCTTTGTTAATTAAGCTAGGTATCTTCGAGGAGAGCCTCGCCAGGTTCTACATCGCCGAGCTGACGTGCGCTGTGGAGAGCGTCCATAAAATGGGCTTCATCCACAGGGACATCAAGCCCGATAATATTCTAATAGATCGTGATGGCCATATTAAGTTGACTGATTTCGGTTTATGTACTGGATTCAGATGGACGCATAACTCAAAATATTATCAGAGAAATGGTGAGCATTTTTTTTCATCAATTATATGTATTTGATTGGCTAAATTAAAAAGTAAATTTTACATCAATCTGTCAATTGCCTTCTCTGTGCGCTGTTACTAGAACACCTCTTACAATTTTATTAAAAAGTAGTTTTCCTGAAGTTGAATGATTACTTCTTTGATTTTGCCATCTTTAGTTATACTCCCATAACTTTTTCAGATCACGGACGACAAGACTCAATGGACCCTGTGGATGGCGAGTGGGGCGCCATGGGCGAGTGTAGGTGTCACCAGTTGAAGCCTTTAGAAAGGCGACGCAAGCGGGAGCACCAGCGATGCCTGGCGCACTCGCTGGTGGGCACTCCAAACTACATCGCGCCAGAGGTGCTGCAGCGCACCGGCTACACGCAGCTATGCGACTGGTGGTCGGTCGGAGTCATCCTGTACGAGATGCTAGTCGGATCGCCGCCTTTTCTAGCCTCCACACCCGCCGAAACGCAACTCAAGGTTGGCTATTTGACTTGTAGTCTTCACTACAATCTTTCATTGATAACTTTTATACAACTGTTGTTTTTTACAGGTTATAAATTGGGAAAGCACTCTTCATATCCCGGAAGCTGCAAAATTATCACCTGAGAGTAAGGATCTAATCCTACAGCTATGCTCTGGCCAGGAAATGAGACTTGGTAAAGATGCCAATGAGGTGAAAAATCACCCGTTCCTGCACGGTATCGACTTCGACAAAGGGTTGCGGCGGCAGGTGGCGCCCTACATCCCGCGGATCGACTACGCTACCGACACGTCCAACTTCGACCCGGTGGACCCTGACAAGCTGCGCAACTCGGGCAGCTCCGACTCTAACAAGTCGGACAGCGAGCTGCTCGATAACGGCAAGACGTTCCACGGCTTCTTTGAGTTCACGTTCCGGAGGTTTTTTGACGACGGCTACACAAACAAAATCAACCTCGACGACAACGACAACCAGGGGCCCGTGTACGTTTAGAACGACACCGACAGTGATAAAAGAGACACTGAGACTAACTTGTAGGATTTTTTTACAAAGTGTGTGCCTTTGACTCTCTCTATTAAAACATTAGTTTTGTAAACGTAACGAATATAACGTATTTAAAATTAATTAAAAGCCGTATTGTTAATAATCCCGGTGATAATGTTGTAATATTGTATCGTTATGTATTTGTAAGAGTAATCTTATTTCACTGTAATATATGTAACGGATGGATCACAGTAGTGCATAGCCTAACTATGGTGCTGTTAGCGGCGACGGGAGGCCCGCGTCGCGATATATATTGTCCATTCAGTGTATACTATTTTTTGTAACTAGAGAAATTATTTATGAGATAAGAACAAGCTTACTGGAATTAGCGAATGATTGTCACTATATTTTCTTATGTATTTATCGAGGTAGGTCGCTTATGTGTGTTTGTTTATATACGTGTAAAACGTTTACTTATGATTCATTAACGTCGTACAAACATTGGCATAACTAGTAAAACGTACTGTGCTTCCATGTTGTCTACAGGACACTAGCTCATAATGTGTGCCTTAGATATTTCAATATTAACATTTTACAAGTGTATTTTAAACAATTTGTGATGGATCAATCGATTGTATTCTGCAACATAGTGATAAAGTTTTATACTCGACGCATGTACCGAGTGCAATACATATTTATTAACGAAACAAAAGTCGATACATACTTCATTTGCTGTTGTTGAACGTTTACTTCGATTATTATTTTAGTTGAGCACATTTCGAGTCGAATTTTTGTGTTTAAAATATGCAAGATTTTGTAACTACCATTTAACTAACAAATAACAATATCCAATATAGTCGCAAAGTAAATAACATAAAGTAATGAACAAAAGGCGATTTAACCGCCATACAATAACAAACTGCTTGTTTGTGGTCGTAAGAAAAACGCCATTTTTTCACTTGTACAGTATAATATGAGTCAGTTCAATTTAAATTATGTGTTATTGAATGTAAATTGTTTTATTCTGAAATGAATCATGCTTATAAGTGAATGAAAATAAAATATGGGAATTTTTGTTAATATTTTCTTTCCGATCCTTGTATACAAAATACCACCACAGGGCAAGAATATCACTTTAGAGCAGAATAATATCATATTTATTTTCTATCAATATGTGATTCTTATTTTAGGGTTCTAATAAAAAGTCCAGCACTCTCTTGTCGAAATCGTCAGCATACTTTAAATGAATGTGATGTTTGCCTTCTGGGTAGGTATAGATATGTATCCTAAAAAGAAGACAACAATCATTGACATATTTTATTTATTAGGCATTTTTACTTACAGAAGTACTCAGCTTTAAAAAATTATAGCATTTACTTTGAACCATCAATGTATGTAAATAGGAAATATGACTTCAGTCCACAAAAGGATCCTTTGACCATAAAATATATATGTAGGACGTAGGACATTATACATTTTAAAGATGCGCACAAATGTTGCCATTCTTCTTTTGGACAATGGCTTCCTGCCCATCTACCCACTCAGCCCCGTACTTTGAGAATAGTTCTTCTCCATATATCTCAACAGGTTCTCTCATTCTTTTTGACCATGTATATGTACTTCTGTAAAGAACAAACTTAAAAATACGGAAAAACAATTTAAGTGGCTAATTGGATTAGCGCTACGGGTCGCGGGTATTTGCAAAACAAATATTGTATGACCTCGAAGACCGATGACCGCGACTTGAATGTTGACTGGTTCTTATTGTGTTATAGTTGGTGTTAATAATAACAACAAGAACTAGAAATGGGCAAAATTCCCATCATTTTTTTAAATCAAGTATCAAATTACGTCGTTCAATAGCCTTTTACGTTACGGGGCCACGGTTACCCGATATGCCCACGACTCTGGCAGGCTTTGGCCCTCTAAAGGCCAGCCCCCGCCAGATTGAGGCGCGCGTGAAACACTGCGCCGTCGACCCGTGCGACCAATCCCTGTACAGCGACTGATCAAGAGTTCTGGCCGCTCTACGCTGAGGACGCGCCCCCCAGGTGTGTTACGGGCGGCCTAAAAAGTAGTATAACAGCATTAGCACAGCAGCAGCAGCGTTTTTGTTTTTGTTAAAAAATAGCACTCAAGTTCATGTGTTGAGGGATGTTTGTAGGTGTAAATGCAACTTTATCACAAAGGCATAAGGAACAGAATCATTAGAATGATAAAAACAGATTTAAGTGATGGAAATGACAGCAGGATAGCTGCCACGAGAGCGACAAAGACAGAGAAATTCAAGTTTAGTTATTCTGTGGTTTAGTTTTACATTAATAAATTTTCTTGGAGACAGTTGATTATTATACTTTTGCCTTCATTCCATGGGGATAGGCAGAAACTATAGAATGTCACTTGTTTTACAATATTGCTGTTGATAAAAAGGTCTTTATTTAAAAAAAAACTAGCTTCCGCCCGCGGCTTCGCCCGCGTGGTGTTTTGATAAAAAGTAGCCTATGTTCTTTTTCAGGGTCTAAAGATTGTCTGTGCCAATTTTCATCGAAATCGGTTGAGAGGTTTAAGCGGTAAAGCGTAACAGACAGACAGACAGAGTTACTTTCGCATTTATAATATTAGTAGGGATATACATACAGTAATACTACCGACCTATATTATCCACTTACTTGATTTTTAAAAAAGAAAAGATACAACTTATCTGATAAAAACAGTTTTATTCTGAAATGCTGATAAAATGAACGAAATTAAAATATTTAGTTCATCTATTTAATAAATAAATATTGAAACTGTATAAACAGCAAATAACATTTTATAATATTATCATGTCTTAGCTGTGGTCTTAGCTTAGGTAAGTATAAATTGCAACAGTCCCACATTAAAATTTATTTTCTGATTTATTTAAGGCTTCAATAAAAACTCTTGCACCCTTTGGTTAAAATCTTCAGCATACTTCAGATGAATATGGTGTTTGCCATCTGGGTATAAATGTATCCTGCAAAAAAAAAAAAAAATATTATAAAGAAATTTTATAAAAAATTTGTTTAGAAAACAATTATGTTCATGCTTACCTGGAACCATCAATGTGAGTATGTAAATGGGAGGCATGAACACTTTCCACTAAAGGATCTTTTTGACCATACAGGATGTATGTAGGGCATTTAATATTTTTTAGAAGTTCAGAACAAATGTTGCCATCCTTAGATTTGAAAATGGCTTCCATTCCATCTACCCACTCAGCCCAGTATTTAGCAAATAGTTTTTCTCCATAGATCTCTATCAGAGGCTCCCTCATTCTTTTGGACCATGAGTTTATGTCCCTAATTTCTGTAAATAAACAAATAAAAAGGTTTTAAGTTGGCAAAACTTTCAAAAAAAATTTGAAGCTTTATGTTTTTTTTTCTTAATTGTAAGGCATTTAAACTTACTCTTATACATTTCTAGTTCATTTGGCAAGATGAAAGAGTTGGTTCCCCATACCACCAGCTTGTTTACAGCATCTGGATACTTGGCAGCATGAATCAAACTTGTGATGCCACCATCACTGAATCCCAATAAAGAATATTTGGGTATTTTCAAGGCCTAAAAATATATTTGTCATTGAGGATATTACAAAAGCAATCAGATTTTGGATAATACAACTGTTTGGTGACTACAATACACCATCCTTCTAATAAAAGGTCCATGTTCATGGCTTCTCAAATAACTTTTTCAGAAACCAACTTCATAGTTACCTTCATGAATTCATAAGCCATGTCAGCATCTTTTTCATAGAAATCTGTAGTAAACTCCTTTTGTGGTGGTCTGCTCTTACCATAGCCAGGGGGGTCCCAAGCTACCAAAGTGAATTTCTCCCGGTTGAACCCCTCTACTTGAGGTTTTCCTTCTGTCCATATTGTGCCCAAGGCACCAGGCAAGAATAAGGCATGGTGGGCTCCATTACCAACTTTAACATAGTTTATATCACAGTTTTTGACTTTGATTTTCTCTTCCTGTAACATTATATAATAAAAGTTTGTTAATAATTTTGTTTTCTGACACTATTCTAAAACCTAAGTGTTGTGTTTTTTTTTAATAATAAATACTTTAGACAGTTGTATTCCAATTCAAGGAATAGTCATTAATTGGCATCTAATACCTATCAAAATTCAACTGGTAAACAATAATTCAGCACCCCATACCTACTTATCATATGAAAACAACTAAAAGAAACTGTAAAATGATTAAACGCAAGTATAAAAACTAAATTACCTTAAGAGCTACAGCCGAAGAAAGACCGCGACAAACATTTTTACTTAGATTAAACACCGGTGAAGTTATTTTTCTAAGTAACATGTTTTGTTAGCAGAAAAGTGCGATAAATTAACCAATTTTGTTGTATCTCAATAGCAGTAACCGGTGATATGTATTATCTAGTGTTATCTGGTTGTTATTTACAATTAATAAAAACAGAATTACATTTAATTGTGGTCTTATCAGTTCAAATTGAAGGTGAAAAACTGAAAATTGAGCTTTTATCACCGAGGAACCTGTGATAAATGGAATGTTATCACTGCTGAAATGACAGCAGGATAGCAAAAGGTAATTCACTGTAGAAAGACAAAGATAGAGAGAAAATTATGCAAAATATTGAACTTGACGACATGGAATGGGGATGGCAACTCAAAGCTAATCGTAGATGGCGCTGCGATAGTTGGTCCCCACGTCTACCTTGTACAAAAAACAAACAAGATTATTTGTTATAAAAATTGAGTATAAATACAAAACAAATATGGAAAATTATTCGTCCATGCAAGTACATATACTAAAAGAAGAATTAAGACGCCGCGGTGCATCTACAAGAGGAAAAAAGTGATTTAATTGAGTGGTAATACATTTGATTTTACCGTAATAAATCCACAATTACTTGTAGTTGAGGTTTCAATTATTGAGTTTAGGTATGTTTTACCTGTCCTCTCCTATGACAAGAATATAATGCTGCTTCTGACTTTCTATTTTGATAAAATATCATTGTTTTAAGTTAGTAATTTTAACCCTTTTTTCTTTTTAGATTCGAGAAATATCACAATGTATTTAATTTCTGAACACCACAACTATTACGAAACTCGTTCCAAGTGATAATTCTTCCGCCAGACGAACCATTTCATGATTTATAGAGCGATGCAATACTGGTACTTAACCTCCAAAAGAAAAGTAGATATTATTTTGAAAAGCGTATTCGATTGTTTAGTTATGGTATAATCATAGAATTTCATTAATAAACTCAACTAACGGCCTATCACGGCTTCGCAAGGCCTCTATATTTGTTTATTATATAGCTTTTCCTTAGTGATAATACAATTTTTGTTCTCACAGCAGTCACAGCAGCTACCCATTATTTCTTGATAGTGTCAATTGTCGGAAATTTGTATGTTCCATCATTTTTACAGCTTTTATTACACAACATCTAGTCATTTTACATCAATAAATCGTTTTTTTTTCTGAAAATTCCTTTGATTTGACAGTTCTTTGGGGACCAAACTGTCATTTGTCACTTTGACACTTGCCTTCCTCATTTGTAATTATCATACTCCATTCCACGCAACCACACGCAACACAATGAGATTTTATAAAAATAATCTACCTATATTTTAAAAATATTTCCGCCTTGTAAATACCTAAGTTACAATAAACATAAAGTACACTTCTGTGACATGAACGTTTATGAAGAACAATTCACTGATGCAGTCATAAGATGAACCATAAACAGAAAGGTGACCGCCGCGACCCCTGCACATACCCATAAATAACGGAAAAGCTGCCTGCTCTTTAGACCTTGTTGTGCCTAGATCAAGGATAGAACAACCCAATAGCACTTTTTGCCCGACCCAGAATTGAACCCAGGACCCCACGCGCACACACGCTCAGCAGTCGCGCTTGCAACCACGAAACTAGTGTAGCAGTTAATGCACACAAAATACCCAGACCCGGAACAACCATATTTTGTAGGTCTTACAAATATTATTTTGTTTCTTGTGGGGATCGAACCGGCGGACACGCTGCACAGCAGTCGATCAGTCAGCCACTGCGCCAATTTAGGGTCCTCACACATCTAACGACGCGGAATCTGCTTCCTCCGTTGCCCTTTCTCTCCCTGTTGCTTAGAACTGCCATTTGCTAGACCGAGACAGAAAGCATAATGCGATCGCACGCGGCGGAATCTTCAAGGCGCAATCGCATTGTCTCGCTCTAGCAAATGGCAGCTCCATGCTACAGAAAGAGAAAGGGCGACGGAAAAATCCGATTCCGCGTCGATAGATGTGGGAGCACCCTTATGCAGTTTTTTCTCTCATGAGCTTCGATGTTTTGAACCCATCTCCTAGTATTGGTTGACCTTTACATTACCCTTCAAAAAAGGCGCAATGTTGTTTGGATTGCTCTACACTAGTTTTTCTTCTGTATCTTACACCTAAAATGCGCTCCGCCGCGCCTCCACCGGTGTGCGCTGGAGCTGCGCGCAATTACCTAGGAACTGCGGGAACTATTAGATTGCTGTTGGTCATTCAAATATTTTGCTCAGTGTGGGAATTGATCCCGCGACACGCGGCGCGCCGTAACGTCAATCAGGGTGCTCAATCTTAGTACAAAAAACTGGGGACAGCACGAGGTACAATGTCACAAATTTACGAAGTATACGTTATCACTGCCCAGTATTACTTTATGTGTCTTTTTTAATTTTGTCGGATTATAATCGTAGATTTTTACTACACTAGAAAAACGAGATGGCAGCTCTGAAGCAATGTTTACATATACGTACAGATAGATGGCGCTAACTATCAACATTGCCTCGCTCCGGTAGCTCATTACTACTAATGGTGAACGCACACCTAGCCGCACCGCAGTCTCCGCAGTCTGTTTTCTTACCGATTCTGCGGCTACTGCGATGCGGGTAAGTGTGCAAGGTTTCATAGAACTTCATACAGCTTGGCCAGAACGGGTTGAAACGAAACTAAAAATTTTATTTCTGACAGCGTTTTAAAATCTTTGATATTTGATGTAAACAAAGAACGCAGGTTTGTTAGATTTATTATTGTGCCATAAAACTAACGTATTAAGTTAAAAAAAGAAAATAAAATCACATAAAATCATTTATGTGATTTTATTTTATTTTATCTATAGTACGTCTGTCAAAGTCTACAACCAGATACCTAAACAGATTAGAGAACTCCCATTTAATTTATTTAAAAGTCGGCTTAAAAGATGGTTATCAGACAATGTTTTTTACAATATTAGTGAATTTTTAACTTATAAGCCCAATCGTACCTAACGATGTACCAACATTTATTGTTAATTATTATTAGGTATTACTCTTGATGTTATCTATATTTGTTATTTTTGTTATAAATGTTTATCCACTTGTTTCATAAATTTTGGTTAATTATCGTTTAATATTCTCCTTTTGTTATTTTCTTATTAAATGTTTAATATTTTTAATTTAGGGACGGGCAATAACAACCATTATTCTCTTTGTAATTTTATTATTATAAAACTTAGTTTTTAAAACAATTTGCATGCTGAAAAGTAGTAAGCGGAATATGTTGAACTTTTTTTTTTTAATTTTAACACCTCAATGTACCATATTTCACGCAAATAAAGATATTCTATTCTATTCTATTCTTTAAAGTGCTGTATCTGTATAGTACTGCGGTGCGGCTAGATGTGCGTTCACCATTACTACCAATGAACTGGTAACCCCAATACAAATGTCTGCAAAAATCTGACGCTTGCGCCGGTGTTTTGATATATTTTTTTTCTTTTTGCGTATTTGCCGTTGAATCGAAGCGAAAAAATCCTCCGGTAAATCCATATCAGTGACCAGAAAGGGAAATTTATGAGTGACAGTGTCACAAACTGAGATAGGACTCCAGTGCAGTGTAGAAGTGTTGTGATAAGATAATTATTATTCCTCTAGCCATAAGCCATATCATACATATTAAAACTTTACTGTTATAATAAAAAAATGTTTAGCTAAATGTTGTTTTTCATTTACCAATCCTTTAAATCCGCACTAATTTGAAAATAATATAAACCTATAATATAAACCTGCATAGCTACGTATAGCTAACCACCCATAACACAGGTGTAGTTCTAACTAAGAATATCAGATGGCGTTAGTTTCTTCATGAACGCAAATGACCCGATCCACCGGAACAAGATTGGTCTCTATTTCAATATAGTATAATGTACTCTGTGACGTCAATTGACCGAATTGACTCTAGATCAATATTGTATGTGAAAACCCGGATTTTATGTCATTCATCCTACTACTATTTTTATTATAAAGGCGAAAGTTTGTAAGTATGGATGTATGGATGTTTGTTATTCTTTCACGCAAAAACCACTAAACCGATTCGGCTAAAATTTGGTACACAGATAGTTTATAACCTGGATTAACACATAGGATAGTTTTTATCCCGATTTTATGTTCTCGTGGGATAATTTTCGAGTTGTAGCGGGTGAAACCGCTGGCAACAGCTAGTAAAATATATATTTACAAAAAGTGTCAGGACCAAAATAATACAAAACATTAGTATTAAAATTTTATTATCAGTGTGGCGCACGACACGCCCTAGCAAATAAACTAGCATTAAATGTTAAAAGCAAAGACGGTTTCTTAAAATAAATTAATCCATTGATGCAAATTATTGTGACGGTGGTTAACCCTGCACAGATACACATGACAATGTATTTACCTGATCATAATATCCATCTCTCAACTGACTTAAATAAAAGGATAATTTCATCAAGGAATACTTATACAACCAAGCTTTGGTTACTTCCACTGACCCATAAACCAAAATGTCTTGACAAAAATTCACACAGCACAGCGTCAAATCAAAATAGCTTTCGGCTACAAATTTTTGCAGTGAAGATGAAGATACAAATTAACAATAATACTATTTTATAGCTTAAAGTAAACAGATTGAATAATAAAGGCATTGGATAAATTGTGTTCTTCTGTGAAATGTCTACATGTTAGTTAATAATTGTGACACACAAATTAATTGTACATCAACATGGACATCTCAAGCATTCTATACTATATTATAAATTGATCTCAGCACATTTTAGCTAGTTGTAATATTAATATAATAAAAATATCTTTTGTGATTATGACTGCAAATTCGAACTATTTATTTAGCACCACATTGGATCAATACCAGTGATATCTGTTACAGAAGGTGCTAGCGTTACACGAGACAGGAATTTAGAGGCGGGTGTACGCACACAGACAGGCCAAAAACATGATGTCATGTTTACAATGTAATAAAATTCAGTCGAGTGCAGTACTGAGATCGCCTTAGAGCTTACATCTAGCATAACATCAAGATACAGGAATTTGTTTGTAAATGTTACGTTAGTCGCAAGTATAACGTATATTATAAGTTTATTATAGTTCTCCGGCGTTGCAGGCGTCTTCGTAACTCTTGCCCTTTTGCTCTGGGTCCAGCTTGATCATGTCATCGATACGTAGGATGGTGATGGCGGCCTCTGTGGCGAATTTGAGGGACTTCACCTTGGAAATGGCGGGCTCGAGGACTCCGGCAGCTAAGTTATCACGTAAGACACCTTCTGTCAGGTCTAGGCCTACCCACTTCAGATTCGCGTGCTCAACCTGAGAAAAGGGTAGAATATCAATATTTGTCATGTCGGTCAGGCTGTAGACCTAGAAGCAGATGGCGGGACGAGCTGGATGTCTTCTTGGAGAATTGGAAAAAGGCGGCGCAAAGTCGCGAACATTGGAAAGAATGGACGGTCTTTGCCCAGCAGTCAGGCTTAGAAATAGCAAATGAGCATCAAAACTATTTGCTGTTTTGGCTGGGGAGAAGGGACATGGTCAACTCCACAGAAACATCGTAAGTTAACAAAATCCGTGTTTTAATTTTAGATTTTTTGCCTATTATTGTGCCAGGTCTTATTGAGTACCAATAGAAAGTTTGGGTAAACCATAGACAGCAAATGCAGAAAGTTACTCAGTCTTACTTTGGTCTGTGATGAATTGTGGTAGGCACGAAGCTTAGCAACTAAGTCAGTGGCGTCCCGCGCCGCGTTGACGGACAAAGTCTTGGGGATGACCAACAGCGACTGCGCGAAGGCGGCGATAGCTAGCTGCTCGCGAGAACTCTGAAAAAAAAAAACAAGTTTAGGTGGTGAATAAGATGAGCTATGTCGCGAGACTAGATTACCTATAGATAGGACATTCTTAAATCTAGATTGTATCACTGAATAGTTTTCGTTTTCAAGTTATATGATGCTCCTCCATACTTCATTTTCTATGGTTTTGAATACATTATTAGTAAATTACTGAAAGTATCCAGAATAACGTAAATTCGGCCAAGCAAAACTTTTAATCGCAGTAAATGCTGTTTGTATTAAAGCTTGAACTAACCAGTGTCGTAGCGAAGTTCTCCAAGTATATCGACAGCGCAGCCTCCACGGCACCACCGCCCGGCGTCAGGCGACCGGACTCTAGTACTCGTCGCACGGCACAGAGGGCATCGTGAGCAGAACGTTCCATTTCGTCACAGTACGCGTCAGTAGGACCGCGAAGGATGATTGAAGCGGCGGTACGAGCTGCAGGGCTGTGGACGGCAAGAATAATGATATAATTATCATCCAGCCTATCAATTTTGTACAGGCTTCCTCTCTGTGAGAGGGAATGGGCCAACGACGATATAATACTAGACTCGTAATAACAGGCGACCGATGTCTGCCAACACATTAGGCAAAAAAGTCTTATATTCGTCTCATTTCGACCAATCCTGTGAGCCGTAAACATACGTTGAGACAGCACAGACCTTGAGTTAGCCAATCACAACGCAGTACCCCGTCCCCCTCGCTTACGTAGTACCTCAGCAACTTGGCAGAATAGTTTGTGTTCTTTAGATCGTGCATGCGGAGTCTAGTATTATATCGTCGTTGGAATGGGCCATAATCCATCACGCCAGCCCAGTGCAGTTTGGTAGATGTCACATGTCTTTGAATTTTTGGTTGATGTTTTCTTTCAGTTTTGAGAGCAGTGGTGATGAAGTAAATTATACAAGGTAATGTGTTTGGCTGAGTTTGAACCCACCAACTACAACTCGTGAGTCAGAGCCAATATCAATGAGCCACCACTGTCCTCATGACAGAATAATGATAAAACATAGGAAATTACACTTTCAGTTAAGAAAAAACAGAGCCCCAGTGTTTCACAAAAATTACAAAGTAACATCACACCTGTAATCTCTGAACGGCTAGGATAAAGCAAAGTACGAGTATTGTACCTATGTAATAGTAACAGGTGTAAGGAGCTCCTATTGCCACCAACTCTGCATAAATCCAGACCCTATGCCTACAGTAATGGCAAAAGACAGTAGCACTATTGTGCTTATGACCAATGAGAGGCAGAAAGAAAAAAATATAAAATTAAGCAAGAAAATATCCTCACCCCTTGATCAGAATCAGCTGGTCATCACAGATCTGTTCCTGTACAACTTCAGCCGCTTCTCCAATCATGCTAGCCTCAAACACTTCTTCTCCATCCATGTTAGTCAGGGAAGTCAAGAACGCTGCTCCGGTAGCCTTAGCGATCCTCTTCAGGTCAGATTTCTTGCACCGTCGCACACCCATAGCACCGTTTTCGACGAAGTACTTCAGGCACAGGTCGTCGATACCGCCTGAGCATAAGATGACGTTGACGCCTGTCGACAGGATCTTTTGCAGACGCTCTTTAGTGATGTCCAATTCACGGGCGCGAATAGCGTCTAGCTTTTCAGGGTCGCTTACTAGGACCTGTAATTGTCATTCAGAGTTTTATCATGGATCTTGGGTAAGTTAGAAAAGTATACAGTAGAAAAAGAAATTGGATTATTTTTTCTTTGTTCAGCAATTTTGTGCTTACTAGGAAATAAAATGGACATTTTGTGATGAGGAGGGATGAAATGCATATGACTAAAGGTCAAAGAAAAGATGGATGGATTGAGTGAGAATATTAATGAAAAAGAAATAAATGATGATCCAAATGGGACAAGCAATTGTGTTGTGCTGGTCTCAAGTAGAATGGAATAAAATAATGATAATTTTGGCTCTCGTTTTGCATACCTGAACACCCATCTTCATTTTAGTCTTCTGTAACGAGAAATCGAGACACGCAATCTTCGCGTTCAGAATCTTCTTGGGCATAGCTTGGGAAGCTACGGTGCAGTTGAGGGCATAACCTTTCACCAGCACACTCTCCCGGGCACTACGACCGTGAGCCTTCAAGATGTTGATAGCCTTGATTGGGTACTGCGCAGTTCCTTTGTGGTCCGTCACTTTAATTGCCTGAACAGCATCTACAATCATCTCGGAGAAGAAATCCGAATCACTGCAGTTACTGTTAAGGTTATATTATTGTTTATTAAAATTTGACAGTCATGATTATGATTATCTGTTTTATATTCATCATTATCATGAATGATTCATCATTATCATTCTTTAACATATGACATGGTAGATTCTTTTGAAATGCTAGAACAAAATGACTTTATATTATTATGTTTAATTAATGAAGAGGCACAGGATTAGAACTCTTGGTAAATATTAGAGAAGACCTTTGCCCAAGAGCAGGACAAATTAACTCTAATGAAAAAAAAAAATGGTTAACACTGAGCCACATCCTCAATTACTTAGGGACCAAAATATGTCTGCTCAAAAATTTCCCATATACAGAAATCTTTAGTTGCAGTAGTCCTTGATTATTGTAGTTAAATAACATGTAGCAGACTGAAAATTCAAAAGATCATAATAATTTATATCAACAATATAATAATAACTTGTTTTCAAAGGATACGCTCCAATAAGTTTAGATGACATGGTTGTCTTGGCAGCATTGACGATGGATGCTCTGCCAAGAGATTCCACACTGACTGTGAGGTTGTCTTGCACATATTTGACGGCCTCTTTGCATGCTAGACGGTAACCAGAAATAATACTTGTAGGGTGGATCTTGTTCTTCACTAGCTCATCTGCATTCTAAAAGAAATAAAATTGCAGCATTTATTATTTGGACTATTTTCATTTTCTGTTGTATGTTATTTATTTCAAAACTGAAAGATTTCATAAATTGTATTGTAACAAGGCAATCATTATTTGTTAATGCAATGATAGTCCTTTTTTAAATAGATAATTATTTGATTTAGTATTGATTTTGGTTGTTTACATGTTGTCAGGGTTACTGAAAGACCTTACCTTCAAAAGTTCAGCAGCAATGATCACAACAGACGTGGTGCCATCTCCAACTTCCTCATCTTGTAGCTGTGCCAGTTCTACTAATACTTTAGCGGCTGGGTGTTCCACCTCCAACATTCTAGAAAGGTTTAAAGTTTACTTAGAAATATTATTTTTAAAGTAATGTGATTTATTTTTAATATTGGTAATGTAAAAAAAACTATTACAATACTGATGTGAATGATGGGAACTTATGTTTTATTCTATTTCCCATTTAGCTGGCATTGTGTAAAATTATTTATAAATAGTTACAGGGCTTACTTGAGAATGGTGGCTCCATCGTTTGTGACTGTCACATCTCCAATGTCATCAACCAACATTTTATCAAGTCCCACGGGCCCCAGCGAACTCTTCACTATGTTGGCTATAGCTGCCGCTGCCATTACTGTGAATCATTTCAACATCATCAGAATTTTCATTGTCTCCCACTCATTAATGCATAGGTTATTTCAGTTCAACTAAAATATCGCTAAAAGTACAATAACTTCCGATCAAATTAAAGTTTTTATGGCCAAAATGCATTTGAAACACAGTTTTTGCCCCATTTTCATCCCTGTTTCGAGATATTTACAAAAATGTAACCATAAGTCGCGATGCATGTGATCTACCGGAGTACAAAACCTCATGTGAATTTACGTTAATTATCATAGATATTTTACCATTTTGAGTTCTGACTGACGCCCCTGATGATCTGGTCCCTGCTACGGATAAAGCTTGAGCGATTGTCGACATTTTTAATAGAAATTTATCACAAAATTCATAAAATAATCGCCCGTCACACTTTTTGATTCTGGAAGAACCTTTCAATGTTGCCAAACTACAAAATTGATGACAACTGACAATGGGGAAGGCAAGTGTCAAAGTGAAAATGACAGTTTGGTCCCCAAAGAACTGTAAAATCAAAGGAATTTTCAGAAAAAAAACCATTTATTGATGTAAAATGACTAGATGTTGTGTAATAAGCTGTAAAAATGATGGAATACACTTTTCAAAATAATATCTACTTTTCTTTTGGAGGTTATGTACCAGTATTGCATCGCTCGAAAATCGAAGAATTATCACCTGGAACGAGTTTTGTAATAGTTGTGGTGTTAAGAAATTAAATATATTGTGATATTTCTCGAATCTAAATAGAAAAAAAGGTTAAAATTACTGACTTAAAACATTATGATATTTTATCAAAATAGAAAGTCAAAACCAGCATTATATTCTTGATAAAGGAGAGGACAGGTAAAACATACCTAAACTCAAAAATTGAAACCTCAACTACAAGTAATTGTGGATTTATTACGGTAAAATCAAATGTATAACCACTCAATTAAATCACTTTTTTCCTCTTGTAGATGCGCCGCGGCGTCTTAATTCTTCTTTTAGTATATAGTACTTGCATGGACGAATAATTTTCCATATTTGTTTTGTATTTATACTCAATTTTTATCACAAATAATCTTGTTTGTTTTTTTGTACAAGGTAGACGTGGGGACCAACTATCGCAGCGCCATCTACGATTAGCTACGAGTTGCCATCCCCATTCGTTGTACATTGCCAGTATTAAAATAAGCATGAAAAGTAAAAAGAAGTGGTTTTATTTGAACTCTCTAAAAAGAATCAAACGAGTCCCATAATTAATTATAAGTTTACATAATTGAGCTGTTATTTTTCAATTTATAATGAAGCAACACAATGATTCAAGGTTGTGTGATAAGCATTGATAAGCGAGCATGTCTAGCATGCTAGCATGGACCTAAAAAAAAAGGCGGACGGATAGTAAGTCAGTGCGCTAATGTGGACAAGCCAGCACGCACACATTCACACCATAGTAAGTCGGCCGTCGGCCATTACGTTTCGAACGACGCTCGCGTGTTATTCGGCGTTATTTTGTCTAATAAAAATCAAATTATACCGTCATGTGTTGCAAAAAGTTGTCTAAACCAGTGTTTCCCAACCTGTGGTCCGCGGACCCCTGGGGGTCCGCCAGTATATGTATGGGGGTCCGCGGTGTCATATATGGACCATACGTCAAATGCTAATGTCCTGTAATCGGTATGATTTGTGAAGAAATGGGAAGCAATCACAAGCAGTTGTTATTGCACGCTGAAGTGCGTTTGCCGTCTCATGGAAAACTTATGTTGTCGAGCTGAGAGATGATGAGAAGCAACACCAACCTTTCACATTAATTTTTTCATATGTTTTATAATAAACAGTTATGAGTACCTATTCTGTATATTATGTAATAAATAAAATAAATACCTAATCCGATTTTTTGCTGTTAGTTTTATTAAGGGGGTCCGTGAAAACTGTGCTTGATTTCCTAGGGGTCTGTAGCTGAAAAAGGTTGGGAAACGCTGGTCTAAACCATAGTAGTTCAATTAAAAAAGCCAGGGGATCACTTTTCATAGTTAAGCATGTCATTTTGAAGCTTATTTCTCGATTTTACGTCAATAAATTTAATAAACATCTCGAAATCAATCAGTGTTTTATAATTGGGAGATTTAAATTTTATGTTACTATTTATCGTTATTGTATTCTTCTGTATTTTTACAGATTTTCCTCGGCAAATGATGCATGGAAAAATGATTGTATAAAATTAATAAGGGAGTGTAGACATGGAATAGGTAATAATAATGTAAAGTAATAATGTAGACGTGTAGGAATGGAACATAAAATAGTTTTAATTAAATATTTATCGCCGAAAAATACTTAAACATTCGTTTTCACCACTTAAGTAAATTAGAAGGGATTTCTAGATGTGTCGATAGCAAAAGACAAGTCTACAAAAATTTGAATCAACAAAAGGGATTGTAAAACTTTATTAACATTAAAACGAGTTGTAAATATTTTAATATCCAATATGTGTGAATTTAAATTATTTTACCTTTATTTTAAAAATATGTATCCGTCACAAAACAATTGTAATTAAACTTAAGTTCAAGGGAGATCTTAATTAAATATTGTTTAAAAATGGGTAATTTTTTCCTTCATCTGGCATCCCTATAGACACGCACACATATTTACGCAGCCGCCGTTGTGGTGCTTCAATTGTTTCTTAGTGAAGTTCCGTCCGCATTTTTTTTAAGGTCCATGTCCCACCTATTCGAAAAGGACGACTTGGTTCGCCTTTAAGTGCGCCCAAAACTGGTGTTTTCTATAGGGAACTTTTAGCGGGCAGTAATGAGTTTTTAATCCTCTTTATAAGTGCGCCTCAAATAACTTTGCCGCGCACTTTTGATAGGAAGCTTTTAGCGGGCAGTAATGAGTTTTTAATTCTCTTTATAAGAGCGCTACGCTCAGAATTCTACTGTAGAATCCCTCACTTCGCTTTGGATTCAAAATAGCGCCCTCGCCGTAAAAATATTATTTTGCTCCCTTGTCATACAATCTACTATTATTTTAATTTTGTTTTAATTATTTTACCTTTATTTTAACAATAGGTATACTTCACAAAAACTTATAATTAAACCCACGAACCTTTTTTTTAGGTCCATGATTAAAACTAAGTTCAAGGGAGATCTTATTAAAATATTGTTTGAAAATGGGTAATTTTTTCCTTCATCTGGCATCCCTTTAGACACGCACACATAGATAAGCAGCCGCCATTTTGGTGCTTCACTTGTTTCTTAGTGAAGTTCCGTCCGCCTTTTTTTTTAGGTCCATGCATGCTATATAATATGTTTTTTCATTAATTAGTAATAGGAAGGCCCCTCAATAAAAGTCACCATGTCTGGTACAACCATGGGGTACCACAACTTCTGTCAGTTTCTGTATGGTTCTTTTGGTACCACCGCTAGTTTTCCTGAATGCTCCAACCAGCCCGCGAAATTCAAATTTTCTTACGTTTTTTGCAATTTGCAGGCCAGTGACATGTTGTAACTTTATCAAAATACCTATGAATTGCGGTAATAATAGGTATAATTTTGCAAACCTGTGGTATTGGATACTAATGACCGCAGGGAGGTATGGCAGAGCAAGGAGCTACACGGACGGTTTTATCGGGCTCTTTACGGGCCTGATGTAGACTTTTTGGCGTATCTGTAGCCTGGCTACGTTTCGGTGACCTCTTCGGAGAAACCGAAGGTTTTGTCTGTGCGATTATGGATGTAGGTTATCATGACGAACAATTACCGGAAATATATTGTCAAGGACGGTACGGTTGACATCTGCCGGGCATGCCACCGTTCCGGTGAGGCGATCAGACACATTATTTCCGGTTGTTCTCGTCTTGCTAACAGCGAGTACTTGCACAGACACAATCTAGTAGCTAGGATTATCCACCAGCAACTTGCCCTGCAGTACAACCTTGTGAATTCTGAAGTACCATACTATAGGTATGTGCCCGACCCAGTTCTTGAAAACGGTCATGCCATATTGTACTGGGATCAATCTATCATCACTGACAGGACTATTGTAGCCAATAAGCCTGATGTAGTGGTGGTAGATCGCCGAGAGCGCCGTGCAATGATTGTTGACATCACCGTCCCTCATGACGAGAACCTCGTGAAAGCTGAAAATGATAAAAAAATCAAGTATCTTGATTTAGCACACGAGATTGTTGACATGTGGGACGTGGACTCAGCAGTCATTGTACCGATAGTCGTTACGGTCAATCGACTAATCGCGAAGAGCCTCGACCAACATCTTAAGAGGCTCTCATTGTGCAGTTGGCTCAAGGGCTTGATGCAGAAAGCAGTTCTCTTGGACACGGCGCGCATAGTGAGGAGGTTCCTCTCTCTGGGGCCCTAACCACCGGCAGCTTGGACCCTGTTCCCGATGCTGGTGGGCACCTATTTTTTATATTTTTAAATGTTTTTATTTTTTTGTAATAAAGTATGTATAAAATATGATAAAAAATGAATAAAGGAAGTGTAATTTTAAAAACTAAAATTATCAAAACATTCGCTCCACCAGCTCTCACATAGAAAAGCTGCATCTTGTTAAAATCTCCGAAATCTAACTTAGATGCTTAAAATTATACTTACCGCATTACCGCAATTCATATTTTAATAAAGTTATAACATGTCACTGGCCTGCAAATTGCAAAAAACGTAAGAAAATTTAAATTTCGCGGCAACATCGACGCAATCACCTTAATTAATTCTAGTAATTTAGTGAGTTCTATCGTTTTTGCCATACCTACCTATTATTGGAATCAAATACCTATAGCAGCTCACAATTTAGGACCCATTAATATTACTAGTCATGTTACCCGTGGTGCTAGGCAACTAGGCTTCTCCTAGTTGTAATGTCCCTTTGTGCCTATTGGCCTTGTTTTGTTCTGTCTCTTGCTTGCATGGAGGGAACTGGAAACATAATTTTACTACTCCTTCACTATTCTTTTCTGATTAATTTCGTTGCAGGGTCCAAGATACTCGTCTCGACGCTTTTCTGGCGGTTGCCACAGTTGATTCTGGCTTTCAGGAGCTACAGTGGTTTGGAAATAGTTTGGTGGGTTTTTTTTTATTAATAATTTAGCTAGCTCAAGTTTTTCTCCAACTTTATAGAATGTATAAGGTGTTGATAAAATTGGTATATAACTGAGAATAGACAACTAAGCCGTGAGGGGATTGGCAGAGATATTATAATATTCCCATTACTACATAATTACATTTAATGAGCGGCATAATATACTTAAATTCAAATTCCGGAATTAAATTGACAAAATCCTATAATCCTCCCTGCCCTTTGTCAAATTAAAAATAATAATAATAATAATTTCATTTAAAATGTCTAATGGGCCTCTGCAAGCTGGCTCCGGCTCCTGGCAAGCCCTCCAAAAGCCCGGGACACCATGATCCCGAGATGTGTAGACATTTGAAAATAATAATAATAATAATAAATCTTTATTCATACAAAAACCTTCTACAGTGCTTAATTCTAGGTTACATGTGTTTCGTTGTGAAAGGTACATATAAATAGAGCATCCCTGACTCCCAAACTAGGAGATCCTGTGACTTAGGAGTCAGTGTTCTGCTGTCACGTTTGCACACAAAACCTTTTATTGAAAAGCTTTTTTTTTTTTTTTTTTTTTAATTGAGAAAAGTACACAGGTTTGAAAAAAAAAAAAGAGGAGAATTAGATTATTAATATTAATTAGATTTAATAAGCCAATTTGTCAAAGGACCGTTTAAACAACAACAAAGCTAACAACAGGGCCGCGCCTCCCCCCTGTGCGAAGTGTGCGGCGCACACAGGCGCCAGGGTAATAGAGGCGCCGGATGACTTGTGACAATTGTATTATTTTTGTCACATTACAACATAATTATTTACATATGTAATACTTGAGTATGGATAAGTAAGTAGATACAAGTCTCCCAAGACGATACTAATCTAAACTATTTCAATTGACCCACTGTATATATTTTGGGTTTAATTACATGAGTTACGAGCTCTGCTTTAAAAATCAAAAGAACCGCCGGCCGCACCGCATTCGCTATGTATTTTATTACAAAGGCCGTGCCGTGATTATAAACATAACCCGATGCGACCCAACGGGGTTTCCCCAAAATTACAAACATTTTATCGAAATTGGGTTTATTCTAGTGGAGTCGCGGGTTCGGCGCGTACTGGTAGGAAACTCATAAATTGATCAGTAAAACTAATGAAAATATTTCGGCAAAAAAATTGAATTTATGAAAGAAATTCGAAAGACGAGACGTAAAAGGCGCTTCATACTCGTAGCTTTTGCACACAGGCGCTTCATAGGCTTTGCGCACAGGCGCTGCAAGGGGTTGGCGCGGCCCTGGCTAACAATAACTTTATCACAGCAATTCCAAAACGTTTCCGAATAAGACAAAGATTTACGACGCAAGAAAATATGAGTTAACTTTCATACGGACGTACGGCGCTGGGCTGACATTTGATACATTTATCACGTACTATTCAGTAAAAGGGTATAGCTGGGTAGGTAGGGTTACGTGACCAGTCGACGGCGCGCGGCGCGACCTCCGCCAGAATTGGGAAAAGCACTTGTGATACTACGTGACGAAGTTATGCGTGCTCCAAATTAGAGATGCGCAAAATGTGTCAGTAAAAAGAAAATGAATGAAGTATATCTTTTCACTTGATGAAGTAGTTCATTCATTCATTCAGTACTTCATTTCGTCCAGCAAATCTGAACTAGTTCACTGGACTAGTTCACTGAACTACTTCACTGAAGTACTTCACTGAACTACTTCACTGAACTACTTCACTGAACTACTTCACTGAAGTACTTCACTGAACTACTTCACTGAACTACTTCACTGAACTACTTCACTGAAGTACTTCACTGAACTACTTCACTGAACTAGTTCACTGGACTAGTTCACTGAACTGGTGATTTAGTGAAGTGAAATCACTAGTTCACTGACTGAACTAGTGATATAGAGAAATGATGTATTTCAATAAATCACTAGTTCAGTTACATACGTATGTCGATTTTCCTTCATACTTTAAACAGGCTTAGGACTGTCAACCTAGAAATATATTTGTATTGGTGGTAATAGTCGTTTTGGTTTACTTACACTTTTGTTGTACGTCAAATAAGACTGTATTCCTTTCACTATAAAGTTCATATTACAGTGAAAAGACTAACTACTGATAACATATTTCCGTGGTCACGTGGTGGCGAGGCGCCGTATTCGCTCGTTACTTTATCAGCCGACGTTATCCGATCAGCCGACGAAGAAAAAAAAGAGAAACACGAACATGTACGAGTGAGAGAGCGCCTTGGTTGAATGTGTGTGAGTAGAGCGGGCTTATCGTCCGTCCATAGCCCATCGTGTACTCAGCCAATAGCCATCAGCCATGCACGCGCGAAAAGAAACACCACAGACTACGTAGAGTGTAGATAGAAACACTGAATTACTAAGTGAACTAAAGACACATTTGATTGGCCAGTGAATGAATGAAAAGTTCATTTTGGGAAATGAACTAGTTCATTTAGTTCATTCGTTCGCGAACTACCCATGTCTACTCCAAATAACTTCCCTGTATCAGTAGGTGGACAGTAAATTAAAGGGCTGCAGTATCTTATCTTTTATCATGGTAAAGTCGTAGAGAAACCGGCAACGATTAACGACACAATGGAAGGATGACATCTGTCTAACCAACCTTGAGAACATACTGGACCAAGGTTGTAGAAGATGGGAGAGATTATCTGGAGAAGGCCAATCTGAAGGACATCTAAAGATTTTTTTTAGATTGAGTAAAATCATCAAATGAGTCCTCCCATCCCGGGCAAGGCGGGAGGGACTGTCAGACTCGTACTGACTAAAATTCACGGTGTCCTTCAATAGTCCTTTATGTTCCAGGGTCACGGTAAATTGGAAATTGGATAAGTCCCGGGGTTTGTTTTGTAGGGTTCCGTATAAATTCATCATGTCTGTCTGTCTGTCCGTTTGTCATAGCCACTTTATTCCGAAACTATCGTTGAAAATCGGTAGGTAGATGTGTATTTTACTGCAGCCATTTGTTTCGTCCGCTACCCCTCGAATTTTAATTGGAATAAAAAACCGGGATTAAAATAATAGTAGGTATAAGGGCTGATTTTTCAATAGTCAGATTACTTTTATATTATTAGGTGAAATAAAAATGGCGATTTGACAGCGTATCTATGGAACATATGTCAATCCGTTATTTTAATTCCTCCGTAAAGTTTATCTGACTATTGAAAAATCAGCCTTAAAACTATTAACTTTGTGTGAAAGAGTCACAAAAACACACCATAAATATTCACAAATTAAATATTTTAAGTATCATTACTAAGAAGTAAAGTAATACGTAATACGCATCAAAATCATCCCCATAGAAAACACGCGGTACGCCGTAGTAAGTTGCTACGAGCTATTTCGTAGTAATTCTGCTACGAGCTACGCCAATTGTCGTAGACGCGTAGGCGCGTAGCACAGGAAGTGTGTTTTTACGTAGGGCTAAACTTTTTACAAAACATAAAAGTAAATATTTTTATCGTTATTAAGACTGTAATAAATGTTGCGCAATAGATTTAGTTTGTCCAACATGGTATCGAACCTAGGAATCGTTTATAGGAAATCTCATTAATTTAAAAATAACAGTTAAGATTTATTTATTTATTATTTATTTAATCTTTATGCACAGAGTACATAAAATGCCTTAGGTATTTTCTACCAGTCTACCTTAGGGTGATGCAGAGAAAAAAACACAGTAGATGCAGCAAGAAACTTATTATGAAAATATATACAACAATAATACCTACAACAAAATATATTATAAATCAAATAGAGATAAAAAAACATCAAGGGAAAATTACAACAACAAAGTAATTTAAGTCGAATCTACCAATTTCTTGAGTAGATGTTCACACACTTTAACCTTAAAAGTGAATCAGTTTGTCTCAGTTTTAGAATTGGTTCATCTTCTCACATTTATTATTCTTAAGAGTAACATTAACAAATTCATTAAAAGATGTTCCCTAAACTTGCACAAATCCAGTTAAACATTTTTCTCCACTCGCTGGTAAGTAAAGTGGTTGTTTACGTTTACCCGGCTTTTAAATCCGCACGATGTCCATTGCAATTCATGTCAAGCGACGTGAATAAAAGCTGACAATATCTCAGAGAACTTTAGCCGACGTTCATTGGAATGCTCCGCAACGCGTACCGTATCTATACGAGAGAATAATCTCGTTTTCTGCGGCTTTTAACGAAAGCCCGATACGGAGTCGCAGAGCAAAACAAATAGCGGGTAGTTGTGCACATGCGCGCAACGACGCACGCACGCGCCTCCGCGCCGCGCGGCAGTCGCGCGCCGCCCGTCGCCGCGCCCACACGTGCGAACTCTGTCTGCCGCGCTCCCACCACGCGCTAAATGGCGCCCAAACCGGGACCTCGCTCACGCGGGTAAGTCCGTTACATAATCACATAATTTTAACATAAAATTAATATTCGTCCTTGAGATGACAAGTGGTCCATGACGCAGCATCCGCGAGGATCACCGAGGGCGTGGTAGGGCATCGACTGGGGAGGGGGGCACGGAGTCGGCGTGTTGGCGATAGCGCGCCGCCTGATAAGGTTGCAGCCCTCCCACTGTCAACAAACCCTTACATTATATAAAACATTGGGCACTTATAAATGAGCGTAAAAACGAGTGGCACCGGAGAGTCATCTCGAAGACGTGTATCTATTGATTTTCGCTTCGCGTTCCGTAGACTCTGCGGCTGTTGCCTGAGACACAATTAGATATATTGTCGCAGCCTCTTTAACTTTCAGCTGCGGAACTGTCGCTCAACGACTCAGAAATCAGAGGCTCTTACTGACTGTACAGATCCACATTATACTCGACAATTACTCTTGTTGACATGTGGTAATCTTTGCGGTTAAATCTTGCTTCATTCCAGATAAGTGAATTTGGTGCAAAAGTACCTACATTACATACTTATGTATCTTTAGTGGTCAATGCTGTATTTCTAAGGAGACGTTCACTGTAGAGCTTGCTTTAAGGGATGATATACTTACTCGTAATATAATACGTTTATGTAGTGAATTTTTATTTTATTCGTAGTTTAAGCTTTGGTCCTGCGTACATAATGTACATGTTAACTTCCGTTCATGAAAAGGTATCGTTTATTTAGAAACAAAAAGCTAGACTAACTTAATTGTAACCTTAATAAAGGTATTAGAGGCTTCGACATGATAGAACACCTAAGTCGTTAGTCTTATTTATGTTTTGACTAACTGTTCCCATCGGTGACCCCCGCTGCTGGGCTCCTTTTGGTTGCAGCGTGATGTTATATAGTCTATAGCTTTCCTCGATAATGGACTATCCAAGACAAACATATTCTTTCAAAAAAACTATTCAGCTTTATAATATTGGTTTAAGATAATCTTGTGGGATGATTTTAAAACCAGTCGAGGCAGGTCCTATCAGTATTTGCGAGGGGTATGTATGGTATTACCCAGTCCATGGGCTATAGGGAGATGATATACTGAAATCTTAGTACGAGTATTCAGCTGCATGCAATTAGGCTGGAAGCTGATCCCAATCTAATTTGCAAAAGGTTAGGCTTATAAATGATGAGATGATGATAACCATGTGTCATAGAACTCTCGATCCTCTAGAACCAAGATAAGGTTCAATATCCAATAGAAAATTTGAACTGTCAAAATTATGATTATTATGAACTACTAAGTTGGCTACGGTAGTTAACGTACAAATGGTGTGCCTCGTCAATGAACAAGCATTGATCAGGCGAGGATTAAGCCAGAATGATCTGGCTTTAAGGTTTTGTAAAACCCATCCTTAATTAACGAAACCCATCCATAAAGAAACGAAGAATTGCATAAAGATCCAATATTTCCATTGCACTCGCACTATCTGTCTATCTAATACAAATGAAGGCCATAATATTTACGGCTTCGAAGCCGATCATTTATAATTTTGACTCCAATATAACAGCTGCTTATTATTTTTATTTCAAAGCAATTAATTAAAAACATCTTACTATTAAACCAACAAAGAATCTCATACAATAACAAAAATGGAACATTACAAAGTACCCGACAGTTCCACTGAATTCAAATTCGAAAACAATTTGAGAATGTTTTGGTTTCATAAAGAAATTCTTGGGATTGTTTGCTAGAAGTTATGTATAATATCTGGAACGCGACGACTTGGCTAGAGAAGTCGTTAGGCTATGTCGAGCTATATTGTCGAGCTATGTCGGGCTATGTCGAGCTATGTCGAAGGTAGCACACGCTTAAGGTAAGCTTAGCGAAGGAATTCGGAACGTCTAGTGTAGTGCACTGTATGTTGGATAATTTACAAAGGCATGCCGGTAATTTGAACTATCAGTATATAGGTATTTCTTGGAAGAGCCTTATTTAAGAGGCTATGTATGAGCAAAACTATATGAGCTTTATTAATAGATTCTTAGGAGCTTTTTAAAATTGTGGTGTGATTTGTTGAAACAATTTGCTTCAGCTTTACTGAAAACTTCTCTAACATAAAACATCTAGAGCAATACCATAAAATTCATTCTAAAAAAGCCAACTGAAAAAATAATAATTCACCATCCCAATTTCGGAGCCTCAAGGGAAAAGCGTAACAAAAAATAGCGTCCTGTTCAATATATAGCCCAATAGCGCCAAAGGTTAATCACTGAATAGATATCCGTGGCTCAGTGAGCCCACAACGTGGCCATGTTATCAAGGGCGGTCCCGCGAGGACACTAGGCGGCGATTTCTTCTCCATTTATATGATAATTCGCGGCCAACGCCGGGGCACAGGCCTTGTGCCCGGATATTAAGCGGACGGGCCTCGAAGTCTCGAACAAACGGCATTTGCTGAGATATTCCAGGAATTTTGTCGGTACCTTCTATAGTATTGTTTATGAGAGTCGAATGCGGAGGTTTGAATCTAATTTTTTGGTCCCTTTTTGGTAAGGTTATTTTTTTAGTAGCTGGAAAGTAGTTAAGTACTGTAAGAATATTTGATGATGCTTTGTATCCATAAGGTAGCTGGATATAAATTTAAGTAATATAATCGAAAGATCATAGATAAAATGATAATTTTCTATAGTTATTCTCGTTGTAAGTAATTTGATGAGCCCTAGCAGGGTAATGTATTCAATAGTTTTAAGCCATGTTTGTAACGAGGTGCCCATTGTGCACTAAATAAATAAGTAAGTAAAGGACATATAGAGAAATGCATGAATTAAGAATAATCAACTTACACATTAGGCAAACTAAAAATAAAACTGCGAAACTTCCTTCTTCTTCTTCTTTTGAAACTCAAATAGCTTTTCCATTAATATGAAGTCAGTAAATCTTCCAAAAGTTAAGGGGAATTCGAAAGCTTTTCGTTCATAATTGCTTCCCTAACGTTCTGTCAACCGTCACGTCACCTGATCGGCAAGAAACTCAAAGACACCCGTTCATATTACTTTTAGATTAATCTTGACGACATTTTCAAATATTGCAAACTCGTTCTTCACACTAATGAATATCTGAAATATTTTCAGGAAAAGGAAAACGTTCAGGAATGTTTTCCTGAAACTGAATGTTTACGAGCTCTTGATAGCATCTCAGTTTGTCATCTTGATTCTTAGAAGGGTTACCAATATGGTTTGTTGGCAAATTATGAATGAAATTTATTTGAACGTTTTTAAAATTAACATTTAATAGACTTTTAAATAGTGTCCGACCGAAACTGATTTTTCAGCCGAAACCGAAACCGAAACCGAACCTTCGGCCTTGCTCTCAGTTTCGGCCGAAACCGAAACCGAAACCGAAACTTTTTAAAACTTTTAACATTTCGATTTTTTTCTGTTTTTTTTTTTTTGTTTTTTTTTTACATTTTCTGGCACAACAAAAAGTGTCAAATACACAGAGCGAATTTTTCAACTGGGCGTGGACGGCTATATTTTTAACTATGAGGAATATCGAAAAACGTTGAATAGAGTCTCGAGACCGATTTTACCGAAAACTAAAACTGTATCATTGAATTAGAAAAATTAAATAGCGTGGCCAAAAATCGAACCCGCTAATTTTGAAAAAAAAATCGCAACCTGTATTATTACACAATTTGATAGTGTTAATAGTAAGGATCAAATAGTGGGTAATAATGAAATACAGCAAACTTATGGATAGGTAGATAGATAGACGATTTTAAGAATTGCTATTTTTCTATGTTATTTAACATAATCTATTCGAAATTATAAAAAAAATATCATTGTTTCCAATGTTTCACTAGATTTGAAGTCTCAAAAATCGCACTATATTAATCAAGCAATACGAAATAACTGAGACATTAGACTAAAAAAACCGGCCAAGTGCATGTCGGGCCACGCACAGTGTAGGGTTCCGTAGTTGCCCATCGAAATACTTATGCGAACTAACTAAACTGATTCGCTGAATTTAATTTTAAAAAGAAGAATTTTCAAAATCGGTCCAGGAGTCTTTGAAAAATCGGGGAAAATACATAAGAAAAAAGATTACAACGAATTTAGAACCTCCTCCTTTTTTTGAATTTAGTTAAAAATAGTTGACGATAAAAACCTACCTATCCCCAAAAAAAAAATACCTATAAAAGCTGTAAAAATAAAGTTGACAAACTTACATTTGCAGTTGTCTCCGATACATTTTGTTTAAGAAAATTGTTATCCAAGTACATTTTATAAGTTGGTCGACTATTACTCGTAAAGTTGTAAAGCCTACTTAGTCGTGATAATTTTCTTTTAAACTTCGTTATATATACTACTATTGTGAATTTTTTCACACTCCCAAACATAACCGTTTAGCTGGTAGAGGGGGGGGGACACTCGAATCGAGCAAAATTTAGCACTTTAAACCTTAATAGTTAACAAACGAATTTTTTTATCAAAAAATTGTTAATGGAAACTCACATTATTTTTTAAAGGCCTATTTAATGATACCCCACACTAAGGGGTACGCGAGAAAAAAAAAATCCTCACTTTACGTGTAAGTACTGGAGGTACCCTAAAAAAAAATATTTTACGAGATTTTATTTTACCACTTTTTCGGCACAACAAATCCGTATATTTACACCAAATTACAGCTCTCTAGTAATGTGCGTCTCTGAGCTAAACTGCGGACAGACGGACGGACGGACGGACGGACATGGCGAAACTATAAGGGTTCCTTGTTGACTACGGATCCCTAAAAATGCATTATTTCAAAAAAGAAACCGTTAACCGTTAACTTGATTATGTTTCAAATACCGCCTAATCCTAATTTTAATCGCCTTGACGATTAATAAGTTTTTAATCATTAACGAACGTAACAAATATTTTGTATTATGACATGAATATACACATACAAGACATAGGTACTCTTGGCAGTAAACTCAAAAACATAACCTCGTCTCACGAATAAACGGACGGTGGCAAACTGAGCCCCCTGCCGGCGAGCAAGTACGTACTGTTATCTACGAATTTTAACTTTTTAATCATTAACGTACGTAACAAATATTTTTTATTATGAAATGAATACACAAGACTTAGGTACTCTTGGCAGTAAACTCAAAAAACATAACCTCGTTTCACGAATAAACGGACGGTGGCAAACTGAGCCGGGGCCCCGCCGGCGAGCAAGTGCGTGTTAGCTACGAATTTTACCGAACGACGCACGAAAATGCAGGAACACTTGAGTTTCGGCGGGGCCGAAAGTTTCGGCTATATTTTGGCCGAAACCGAAACTTAGGCCGAAACTAGATATTTTAGCCGAAACCGGCCGAAACCGAAACCGAAACCGAAATTTCGGTCGGTCACTACTTTTAAATAAAAAAGGAGGAATTTCTCTATTCTACTTATTAGTTAGTAAGAACTTTTCCCTGTTATTTAGTTCTCAAATCTAGTTTTTAGTTGCATTAGCAACAGCAGTGAGAGCAGCAAACTGGTAAAATGATGATGATGACCAATCATGAGTCTATATCTTAGTCATTAACTACGAATAAATCTTACATAAGTTGTCAATTCATATAACACCAACCATACATTCAGTCTGCCCTTCTCTTCTATTTTGTAGCCTTCGATTCCGTTTAAGGCACATGCCTTCGAGACGTCTACTAGCAATAACCTTATTGATAATAGGTACTAATAACAAGAAGACAAGCGATATTTAAAAGAAAATAAACTGCTTTACAGGGAAATAAAACACTACATACACATAGGTTCTACCACTAAAATTTCAATGTACAGTCGAATTCCAAATTCCTGGGTCAATTTCTGAAAGCAATAGCCTGACGCTTCGCTGTGACTTACGACCTTTTATTATAAGTTGTTTTAATACTATACAAATCAAAGGAACTTACGGTATACTTCATAATTTCAACCTTTTCCTACAAGTAATGCTGGCGCAGTGGTTAACGTGCTCGGATGTTTCCATCACTGCTGGCGCAGGATCGATCCTCACTTTTTTCTAATTTCTTTTATTTTATTTAATAATTTTAAATAGTTGCAATATTCTTTTTGTTATTTTTCATGCATTTTTTTGTAGAAATTTGATAAATAAAATTGTTTTTTTTTTAGTAATTACTAATACTAGTCATTAGTGTTGTGTGTCGACCGTTATCATCATAATTATAAGTATAATAAAGTTTTGTAGGTAGATCAGGGAAAAAAACAAAAGTTACAAAAGTAAATTATTTCGATTTGTGAGGTAGACATAACTATGTTAGTTCGTTTCGAGTCTCATTAAAGAACGTTGTTGATTCCTGGATATTTTGTGTGACGATTGTTTACATCTATGTTACGCTGTTTTAATGTTATTGTTTTGTAGTGAAATATTAACAGTGGAAATAATATAATCACTGACGGCGAATATTATAGCCGTGCATAAATATGGATGAAACAATACAAATATCAAATTAAACCGGACTAAGTGTGAGTATTAATATTTAATTTTTAATTGTTTCACATGTTAATATCTTATTTATTATATAAGATTCCCTACAATAGGTTTGTTTAAAAGATAGTTAAACGTGTTATTTACTTATAGTTTTTACTTTTAGTAAAATAAATTATCAGTTGTATTTTGCATAAAGATAATAATAGTATTCCATGTTTTGTTCTAGTGAAATACTGTGAGTCCTGTGGAAGTGGATATGAGATATAAGGAACGAGCTTAGCTTAAACTTGTCGAGAGCAAAGTCCAACACCGACGGTTGTCAGACATCATAATAAAATTATGGTGAATGAATATGAAGGAAATGGCTTCCCCCAATGAGTAACTAATTCAACACGAAATGAATAACCGTTCAGTTTCACCGTGCACTCAAGACAGAAAACTTCACCAATCAGCCAAAAACCCTTTTGTTTTATAGAAATAAAAGAAACGTTTAAAAGCACGACCATATTTTTTACACTTATGGCTTTTGTTGTATTCATTCTTAGTTAGCGAAAACATCATTTTATTCACAGTTCTTATTAATTTAGGGCTTAGATTTGAGGCTAAGTTTCAATCATTCTTTTCATAAAGAAAACGAAAATTAAACTGATGTCCTCAATAGGGTATATTTATGGAGAGCGGTTATTTTTTTATGGTTAAGAAATAATAAAATTAAAATTTCAGTAATAGAACATATTTCCATATTATTATTATTTTTTTTGCTAAATTGCACCTAGTGGAACGCAAAAAGCTTGATTTCATAGAAACAAAATTGTTGGCACCGCAGCCCCGGAACGCAAAGAGCAACTGGCCCTTTGCGTTCCAGGACCGTGGTGCCTTCACAATCATAGCTGTAGCAGTATTTTTTATGTAGTGATAATGTTATTTATTTGCGTGCTTCTATTTCAGTAAAAGAACATTCATCCTTAAATACCTAACTTTTTTTAAACAACCTGTTTCTGGACCGTGGCCCTGGAACGCAAAGGGCAACTAGCGTTTTGCGTTCCAGGACCGAAGTGCCATGGGACGTTTGTTTGAAATAGTAACAAGGCACCGCGGCCTTGGAACGCATAGAGAAATTGGCCTGCTGAATTATTACTATTTCAAATGGCTTTATTATATAGTCATATCTTTAATATTTCTTTTGTTAACATAAAGACAAAATTACACATTAATTTTTTATGGGATAACATACTAAAATGGCCGCACTTTATAAAATAAACCCTATAATTTCTTAAATATAATTAAACGTAATTTAGTCTTATAATCAGCTAATTAAATTGGATAATATTGTTTTATCTTCACTTCTAATTTTTTAATTTACTTATTCTATTACTGATAGCTGTTGGGCTTAGTGGAGCTATATCAATGAGATCTGAGTCTTATAATTCTTTAGTTTTTTTTGAAATCATGATCTTATTAATCAATGTCTTGTTAGTTATTCATGTTAATTTACAATTTTTCATGCTTATTATTTATTTAAAAAAAGTTAAATATTATTTAATGTTTTATTTTTGGTCTTGGTGGAAATAAAAAAAGTCATGCTGAATTAAAATGTTTATTTTGTTTTATTTATTTATGTAATTAACAAACTTATAAATTATATTTTTGATATCACATTCATACGAATCTGACAATCCCTCAGTCAACAGTCAACTCATTTGATGAACTTCAACATGACATTGCAATAATATTCGTTCTTTCCTCAATATTGATATTCGCCGGCATTATGAGAATACTTAAATATATCGCTATCTATATAATCACACGTCACTAACCAACAACCACAATCTAACGACAACTTGATTTCGATCAAGTTAAATATTCCTAAAACTTGGTCTACCTCACAGAAATTGTGAACAAACGATTATAATCATATTTCTGTCCCATTACAATATTTAACAATTGAGTAAAACTTACAAAAAGAATATCACTGCGAGGGGATCGAACTCGTGCCTTGCTGTTCACCGCATATTATGTAGTGGAACGCTTAACCATTAGGCCAACTGAACAAGTATTATATACGTTGAAATTATGAATCCTATACAATCAGGAGTTAATGATGAATGTGTTTCTTAAAAATAGAAGGTCGTAAGTCAAACTAAACGTCAAGCTATTTCCTTAAAAGTGTGTTTGACCACTTTTGAACCGCTACTGTACTTGTATGTACTGCGATTAACGTACATACCCATAGGTTTATAGCGTTTCGTACGGTGTGTTCCGCCCAAGAAGTAGCGATAAGGGGCGCCACATTTCAAAGGCCTCGTGAAATACAAGCGCAACGTGATTTTACTACGATAACGTGCCGTGGAACTTGCTCATGTAAAGTTACGACATCGTATTCGGCCTATATTATTTTTAATAAAAATCTAGAACGTAACAGACTGTATGTTTTTAGCTTTTAAATTACAAATAATCTATTCTAGACAGAAAATCTTAACCGAGAAAGTACGCAATATCTCTCACATACCATCCGAAGAATTTTCTGTAGAGAAATAAGAACGAGCATTTCTTGATTCAGCTGTTTTTATTGACGATTAAGGAATGACTCAAAAATTTCCTACACAGAAACTGTGTGGATTGTAAAGACATGCATTATATTATTCATGTTAACACACACGTCTATATGCAAACGCGTTTGTTTACTCGCATAAATTGCAAAGAATTATTTGAAATTTTAATAACATGGCGTCCGCGTCGATCGGACATTTTGGAGCGTAACGGTCGGGGAGTGCAAGCTAAAATTTTAAACACAACACGAAGATTAGATACCCGGGGAAATTGCAGCTCTAAATTGTATCTGAAAGGCCTTGTGTTTACAAGGTGTAATGAGGACGCGGTCTAACATAGCGTTTTGGCGCAGTCCCGTAGATAATAATCGAACTGAATCTTTGTTGCGCTATCAAAGTTGATTGTTGGAATCGGTTCGCTTTATTTGTTCATTAGCTGTTATCTGCGACCCAGTATGCATAACTCGCGATTTGAGTAATTAGGTTTTGACTGAATCGAATGTGAATTGCTGTTTTTTTTAATTTGAAAAAAGGTTTGTTAGTTTTATGATACGAGTTCTTTAAGTTATCATGTCAAAACTATTTGGACGGATAAGGATAAATGAAGCAACATTTTTATCATTTTGTGCATTTTTATTAAGTTTGCAATACCAACTTTGTAAGCTCCCTGTACACTACCAGATGTATGTAGTAAACTGCGAATACAAAACCAAAACAAAACGCTATTGCGCTAACTTTAACTCATAATAAATGACGTAAACGACTCTCTAACCGTACACTTTAAGATTATTACCTAGAAAATACAGCAACATTCCGTAAAAATATCCTCTAGCAAGGTTTAAGCAACGAAGCAAAATATTGCAAGGAAAGGAACTGCGAATTGCCCCATATATCAAGTCAGGTTGCACACGTTGTAACATAGATAAACCACGATCACACTTAGTGGGTCGTGTCTGCGCAGATATAGGATCACCCTGTAGTTTCCCATGAGCCTCGTAAAACCGAGAAAAGGATTATAGTATGTGTAGGTAGGTTGTTTAATGCGGTAGTCGGGCGACGTGCCTGTTGAAAAGTTAAAGAGTCCGGACGGAGCTAAAATATTAAGATTGATTTTGTGTATAGGTTTAAAAACCAAATGATTTTGTTAATTTTTAAAAGCATAATTGCCAGGTTAAGGATGGCTATTCGGTAGTATTCGGATTTTAGTAGGTAGGTAAAATTGTAGGTATTCCATACATTTTATTTTTTACGTATATTTTCACCATTTGTTTCATATTTGCCACGGAGTAGGACGGCGGTGTTACCTCAATATTGTAAAAAATTGCTGCACTCTTAGGCTAGCCGCGCACACAAAATAATATTGACAATAAAGTATGTATTGTCAATAATATTGTGCGTGTGCGGGGTCTGTATTGCGGTATTCGGTTTTATTTCATTTGGTTTCGATTCATATTAACAATCTTGCAATGACAATATTATTTTGTGTGTGCGGCTAGCCTTAGATCGCACACTATACTATAATGCAATGAGAATATCTACAGAGGAAAGAGAATGGTTTTCGTAGATCGATCCAGTGTGCCATAATGCAATGAGAATTTCTAACGCAAAAAATACTTCAGGAGAGAAAACTTCAACCGAACTGAATACTGAATGATAGTTGAATATTCCAATGAAAAAATTGGAAGTTGAGGCACAAAAATAATCTAGGTGTCGGAGATCTGGTTTCTGTATTTCCAGCGACAAAAATGTGACCAAAAATGATATAATTAAATGTTTACATTTGGATTAATCCCAACAAGGTTTTCTTTCGTAAAATCTCATCAGTTCATTCGTATGGAATTCGTTCAATTTTCAACCTTATAGACGTTGCGCTTTAAACATAATTTTACAACTGACAAGCATTTCTTGTATTCAGTAGCATTAACCTAAAATGGGGCTAGAGAGGTAATTGAACTAAATAGAGGTTCGATGTCTGCTGCAAGCCTGCACTGCATATTATTTATTCAGATTATAGAGACGCTGGTATCGTTTCGTTCTCAACGTGTTTTGTTCCGATATCATTTTGAGAGAGCCCGGGCATTTATCGCTATTGCAGTGCTTATTGTATCGATTCTTATGTACAATCGCCAAAGTGGAGTTATGATGACCCACCATAAGCTTATTTTCCTACAGACATTCAAATACAATAAGGTCCATATTCGCCTAAACATACACTTTCATTAGAACGACTTTGATCTTTGTCATTTTGACGGATTCAAACGATTTATTGTCAAAATGGGTCATGATTCCACTTTGTCGATTGTACATTTAATAAGGAGTATTCAGAGAGAAGAATTTAAAAAACAAAGGCGAAAGAGCAGCTTATGGGCCAGTAGTAACGCCCTACTTCTTATTAGAACAGAACCGAGCGCATTGCTTTGTGTCATTTATTTTATCATCACTGACCTCAAAAATTAAAGGAAAACATCGTGAAGAAGTTGGAATTTTAGAACCAAAAATTGACATGACACAACCAGCGCTGGGTTTGCGTGGTAGATTACCATCCCATTCTCTTTTACAGAGAGCAGGCAGTGTCCCAGCAGTGGGATTTATAGACTGAGTATGGAGACTAGTTATAGACAAGTCACCACGTTTGAAAATGCATTTACATTACATGTATTTCTATAGATATAAAAAGTAAATGTTTTTTCAAATGACATGATACGAGTACCAATGCAAAGTAGGTAATCTTTCTATTACTTTTCAGAGCAAAGAAATGGCCAAAAACGGTCACTTTTTCTAAGTGGGCCACGGTAATGCGGGTTGCAACCATGACACTTACCCATAGCGCGACGCGATTGCACTTCAACCGAATCCAACTACAGGTGAAAATCAAACTTACCACTGCAACGTGTGATATAAAAAGGTAAATGAAAAACAAAACACTTGGTAGTATGCAAGGTCGATTTTCACTAGTAGTTGAAATCGCGTCGCATCGCGCTATGGGTAATGTCCCTAACAGTCTCATTGTGATCGTACTTTCCACTTAAATCTGTAAACTTCAAGATTAGTTCAAGAAGTTCGTAATATGACCCTGGGATTCTTCAATACTATGAGGATATCAATGGATGCGCTGGCGAAACAGCCAAAACTTTGCAACTTTTGATTTATGACATGACGGTCTTCCAGGGTCGTCAATAATTCAGGGCGCCTCAATGTTTGTGTGGTTCTCAACAAGGGTAGTGCAAACTTTATAGAATATAGGATATATCCTTTAGTTGACAAATTCAGATGAAAGGAAATAAAGGTTTTATGAGAATACCCGGGTAGACAATAACATGTGCTTAAATATAAATAAATTGAAAGGAGAAAGTAGTAAAAAATCGTAATTTCTATACAGTGTTTTGAAATTAGTTCGTGGCCATGCCAAAATATCCTAATCCATCCAAAGGTGGTTTTGAAAAGATCGCTTTTAGTGATGAGACCGCCTATTGTGTCATATATTGTTTGTAAGTTGTAATTTGTAATGTAATTACCTTTAAAATTGTATGGTGTACTTATTAAAGAGTATTCTATCTATCTACAGAATCTAATATCTTTAAACGAGCAATTCTTGTACATTTATTTCGTGAACTCGGAAACGGCTCCAAGGATTTTCATGAAAGTTACAGATTAAGGGTTTCTCGGCTCAAGAAATCGATTTATCAAGGTCCCAGGTTCGAGAAAAGCTCGGTTCCTAAGATAAAGACATTTTAAAAACCGAGCGAAGCTCGGTCAACCAGATATTGGTTGTTAAAATATGAGATTGAGAATCACGAGAAAATTATAACATGGCTGATGGCTGAACAAATCTCATGCGAGAAAAAAAAAGGCGTAGAAAACTGTCATTGCGTCGATAATATTATTTTTCTTCAACATACCTAACAATAATGAAAATAATCCGATGTCACTTGGGTTTACTTAGCGATGTCACATTTTAATGAAAATATAAAACCGCCTGAATACCAACTCGCACTGGGGCCGCGTGGTGGATTACAGTCCACTCTCTGACTGAGAGGAGGCCTGTGTCCCAGCAGTGGAAACATTATAGTCTATTTATGAGAAACCGCTTGGGCTTAAGTTACACTCGACTAATCTCTTTTTCTTGTTTAATATTTGGTCACCCAATACTGAGTGTAGATGCCTTGGAAATTTTTCCACTTCTGGTGGTTTTGTCTCATGGCTATCGAGTTTCCTCCGACCATTTAACGTGATCTTCTGTTGACCTAGTCGGTTGTCTCCAAGTCAAGAGTTACACTACATGACGTGTCCAATAACACAGAAGCGAGTCGCTCCACGAAAGCAGCGTCGCCTGAAAGCAGGAACAAAATGAAATGTAAGGAAGACAAACAAAATCACGAATGACTCTGAAATTAAAAAAAATAAGCCAGTTTAATCAGTTCCTTATCTCCTGAAAGAAGGAAGGAGCGGGAACGAGTCCCATTACGATATTGATGGCCCGCATTATGATGGCTTACAAAGCGTTAAGGTTGTCGCAAAGATTTACGTGATTTTCCAATGAGATTCACGTGTATTTTAGAGGTATCTTTATACCTCACGAACGCAAGAAACTTTTTTTAGGTTGGTAAAATCATCAAATAAGTCCTCCTACCCCGGGCAGGGCTGGAGGGACTGTCAGACTTGTACTGACTAAAATCCACGGTGTCCTTCAATAGCCTGTTATGTTCCGGGGTCACAGTAAGGACATAATCCCGCGACCCCGGCAGGCTTCATTATGCTGACGCTCTTTGAGGCGCGTGTGGGACACAACGCGCCGTCGACCAACGCAAGAAACTTACTTCGCTTTTAAAACTGAAAACATTCTCCAATTTTTTTCAATTTTTTGATTTGCTTACTTCCTTCACACGTGCTTAACGTCTCGATTAAAAATAGGTACGTGAAAATAAGTTAATGCTAAGTACATAATGGTACACAAGTGGTTACCTATCATGAGACAATTCAATACAAACTTTTTTTCAAAAATTTCATTTTATTCTAGAAGTAGAAAGTAGCATGAGCTGCGCCATGGTTAATAGGCACTAGTTTATTTAGGTATGTGTTTAAGTATCAAATGATTTTGGTATAATTTAATTGAAAGTAGTAGACTTCCTATAGTTTTGCTCTTGATGAGGCACCGTTATATTTATTTTGGGGTGGAAAATCACCCAAATTAAATGAATCCTCCCTCTGTCTGAATTGACTTGATTAAAACCACCCTTTCCCCCTTTTCCTAAAGTCACCCTTTGAGTTTCAGGGCCGCCTTGCCCTTTCGAGACAGTCCCGCGAGATCAGTCATCATCGTTTAAGACTTAGGTGTTCCTTATCCAAAAAATTTAATTCGGTTCATAGGTTTTGCATAGTCGTCGTAAGTAAATCCTGTTACGTTACCAAATTACATTTCTCAAGTATGCTCCTCAGGTATTTAAGATAAGTCCTTTATTTATTGTCAAAGATCCTTTTATTGTTCTTCTCAAATGAAAGTCGATTTGCAATCGCGAATACCGCAAATTGATCCTCTTATCTCTACGGTGAGTTGGTTCGTTAACCGCAAAGGACCATAATGTACAGGTAAGAACACAATTGGTTACGCAACCAATGAGGTTTTACCAATAGAGACGTCATACTCATTGTAAAGAAATAAAAACATGGCTATATTTTAGTTGACGTGACAATTGTCAACGTCAACCAATGACATTTCATCGGCTGTCAGCTAGGGTGAACTGGGGAAAAATAGGCATATAAGGCAGAATGAAGAAAATAAAGTTTTTTTTTATATAAATGTTTATTTGATGTAGGCTAGCAGTAGAAGTAGTAGTAGTAGTAGTAGTAGTTTATTTACAAATAATATAAATAAATCTAAAAAAACAGGTAGGTTAGGTTTATTACAAGGTTAGGTTAGATAGGTTTATGCCAAGGGGGATAGCTAGTTATTTATTTTGTTCTAACCACTTGTACCTTGTACCCATTTTTAGGGTTCCGTAGTCAACAAGGAACCCTTGTAGTTTCGCCATGTCCGTCCGTCCGTCTGTCTGTCCGCAGCTTAGCTTAGAGACTCCCAGTACTAGAAAGCTGTAGCTTGGTATAAATATACGGATTTGTTGCGCCGAAAAAGTGGTAAAATAAAATCTCGTAAAATATTTTTTTAGGGTACCTCCTCCAAGTAAAGTGGGGGTGTATTTTTTTTCTCGCGTAACCCTTAGTGTGAGGTACCATTAAATCTTCTTCTTCCTGCCCTTATCCCATTCTACTTGGGGTCGGCGCAACATGTTTTCTTCTTCCATTCTCCCCTATCAGACGTCACAGTATCATTTACTCCTTTTTCTTTCATATCATTCCTTAGACAATCCATCCATCTTTTCTTTGGCCTTCCTCTTCCTCTCCATCCGTTAACATTCATACTCATCACTCTCTTCGTCACATGGGTGTCATCCCTCCTCAACACATGTCCATACCAAGACAGACGGTTCCCTTTCATTTTTTCCGTAATAGGCGCCACTTTCAAACTACCCCTTATAAACTCATTCCTTACTTTATCCATTCTTGTCACTCCACACATCCATCTCAACATCCTCATCTCCGCTACATGCAATCGTTTCTCATCCATCTTTTTCACAGCCCAGCATTCCGATCCATACAAAACGACAGGTCTAATCACAGATTTGTATATTTTCCCCTTTAACTTGAGGGGCATCCGTGAATCGCAAGTTGTTCCGGTGACCTGTCGCCATTTCATCCATCCTGAGTTGATCCGGTGTGTAATGTCCCGATCTACATCGCCGTCTCCTTGGACAAGCGACCCGAGGTACCGGAAGTCGGAACAGACAGGTATGGGCGCTCCTGCAAGAGTTATAGGCACAGGACTGGAGAGACCGCCAAAATCGCAAAACAGATATTCTGTTTTTGTTCTGCTTAATTTCAGGCCAACGTTCTCCAGTCTTTGCCACCACACCTCCAATCTGTTCTGGACCTCTAGGCCGCTCTCGGCAACCAACACAATGTCATCGGCAAACAGCATACACCAGGGTGCCTCTTCCTGGATGTCCGACGTCAAAGCATCCATTATCAACAGGAAGAGGTACGGGCTGAGAGCCGAACCTTGGTGCAAGCCAACAGCCACATTGAAGCTGCCGGTAGTGCCCGCTGTAGACCGGACTTGGGTGCTGCATCGACTGTACATAGCACGGATCAACTGTACATACTTCCCAGGCACGCCTTTTCTCCTTAAGGGCCCACCACAGAACCTCACGAGGCACCCGGTCATATGCCTTTTCGAGGTCGACGAACACCATGTGCAAGTTTTTATGCGCACCTCTGTATTTCTCGCACAGTTGGCGGATAGCGAAGATGGCATCCGTCGTACCCCGACCAGGCATAAACCGAATTGGTTCTGTGAAATTTCGCTCTCCTCTCTCAGTCGCCTTTCAATTACTTTCTCCCAAACCTTCATACTGTGTGATATTAGCTTTATTCCTCTATAATTATTGCATTCCAGCACATCACCTTTGTTTTTAAAAATGGGCACTAGCAAACTATTGCACCACTCGTCAGGTATGGCTTCTTCTAGCAACAGCTTATTGAAGAATAAAGCTAACCACGTCCAACCATCCATCCGCAATATCTTCCATACTTCTACAGGTATTCCGTCCGGTCCTAATGCCTTACCATTCTTCATTCCACTTACTGCACTCCTTACTTCATCCACACTTATTCTTCTTACTAATCCCTTATTTACTGGTTTACTTTCAAGTACACCACTCCAGTCATTCTCTTCATTCATCAATCTTTCAAAGTATCCCTTCCACCTATTCTTAATTTTGTCCTCTTCTGACAGAATCATTCCAGCATCGTCTTTTACGCACTTTACCTGACAAACATCCTTCGCCTTCCTCTCCCTAGCTCTAGCAAGCCGGTATAGTTGTTTTTGGCCTGCTGGGGTATCCAAAGTGTCATAGAGCTTTTTTTGGGCATCTGCTTTCGCTACAGCCACAGCTCTTTTGGCTTTTTTCTTAAGAGCATCATACTCACTCTTTCTTTCAGCTTTCAAACTAACATGCTCATTTCCAGTGCTCTGCCATTCCTTAAATTTCTTCTTTTTCTCCCTCAAAACATTCTGTACCTCTGTCGACCACCACCATGTATCCCTATCTATCGTTCCCCTTCCTTTCGTCTCTCCCAAAATATCTTTTGCTGCGCTCCTAATACACTGAGCCATCTCATTCCAACATTCATTTACGCCCCTGTCGTTCATCTCACCCATCTCAATCATTTTATTTACCACTCGCTCTCTTAATTCTCTAGCACAATCATTCTTCTCTAGCATATGCCATTTTATTTTAGGAGGGGGACGCTCTTTATGTTTTAGAAGCCTTATTTGTAAGACTACTTCCATAACCAGGAGTCGATGTTGTGAGACCAAATCTTCTCCCGGTAGCACTTTGCAGTCCTTGACGTGCTTTAAGTTGTTTCGTCTAACGAGGAAGTAATCTATTTGTGTACTATGTGCTCCACTCTTATATGTTACTAGGTGTCCATCGTCTTTTTGGAACCAGGTGTTAGCTACTGCTAGATCAAATGCAGTAGCTGATTGCAATATAGTTTCCCCCTCATTATTTAAGTTACCGAAACCCCATCCTCCGTGTACTCTTTCATAACTTCCTTTCACTCTTCCCACATATCCATTAAAATCCCCTCCTATTATTAATTCCTCATGTACCGGGATGGTCATTAAAACTGTATCGAAATCCTCCCAAAACTTCTCTTTCACTCTTTCCTCACATCCTACTTGTGGAGCATACACACTAATCACGTTCAGTACAACTTTCCCTAACACAACTTTCACAACTATCAATCTATCATTTATTCTTTTAACATCCATCACACTTTCTTTCAAATTACTATCCAACACTATTCCCACGCCATTCCTTTTTCCATCACTTCCACAGTAGAAGAACTTGTATCCCTCCCCGATTTCCCTCGCTTTCGTACCCTTCCATTTAGTTTCTTGCAAGCACGCCACATTTATTCTTCTTCTTTTCAATACATCTGCTAACTCTCTGGCTCTTCCAGTCATTGTACCAACATTCCAACTCGCATACCTCAGTCTTTCTTCCCGAGCTCGCTTCTTACGTCGCACCCGCCCGGGTTGGTGCAACAACCCTTGTCCATTTCCCGCAGGGGCCGGGTGCTGCTCCTGCGCGTCGCCTGCGGGGTACGCCCTAGCCCTATCGCACATATCATTATCTCCTATCATGTTGCAAAAGGTTTTGGCTTTGATTTTATAGCCGGCCGCCTGCCTGACACTAACCCTCCTTGGGAATGCTTTTGTTTGTGGTTTAACCGCCACCATTCGGGTGACTCAAGGTGCTTCATACTATGCACTGGGTCTTAAGGTCCATTAGTCGCCTTTTACGACACCCATTGGAAGATTTGGGATGGTGCTATTCTTTATGTCCGGACACCACACGGAACATGTGAGGTACCATTAAATAGGCCTTTAAAAATATTAATAGTTTCCATTAAAAAAATTTGATAAAAAGATTCGTTTGTGAAATAAGTGCTAATTTTTGCTCGACTCGAGTGTCCCCCCCCCTCTACCAGCTAAACGGTTATGTTTGAGGGTGTACTTGGATAACAATCACATTTACCTAAACAAAATGTATCAGAGAACATTTTCTTCAACTGCAAATGTAAGTTTGTCAACTTTATTTTTACAGCTATAATAGGTGGGTATATTTTGGGGATAGGTAGGTTTTTATTGTCAACTATTTTTAACTAACTTCAAAGAAAGGAGGAGGTTCTCAATTCGTCGTAATCTTTTTTTTATATATGTATTTGGAAGTGGGAACACATATTTTTTCCTACTCCTCCACTATTCTTTTCTGATTAATTTCGTTGCAGGATCCAAGACAGGTAAATTCATTCTCCGGGACACGTTGAGCTTAATAGTCTCGGCGCTTTTCTGGTGGTTGCCACTGTTGATTCTGGCTTTGCCACTGTTGAGTTGCAGTGGTTGGGAATAGTGCGGTGGGTTTGTCCCAAAAAAAAAAAAAAAATATGTATTTGCCCCGATTTCTCAAAGACGCTGGACTGATTTTGAAATTCTTCTTTTTAAAATAAAATTCAGCGAATGAGTTTAGTTAGTTCGCATAAGTATTTTGAGGGGCAACTACGGAACCCTACACTGTGCGCGACCCGACACGCACTTGACCGTTTTTCTTTCATTAATCCGTTTTACGGAAATCTAAAACAAAATAAAAATTAATGTTGAAAGTCAAATTTTGTTGTTGTTTGTTGTGTTGTTGTGTTTACCTACTATTTATAATTATTAAATACCAGTGGTGAAAATAATATTGTAGCCCCATATGGCCATACGACCCCAACATCCTCTAGCATCGTCCAAACTGACAACACCGCGCGCCATTTTCTCGTTCTCTCTGTCACTCATACATGCAACGCACTATTTGTCTCGTTCGTGTAGGTGGCAAAGCGGCAACAGCGCGACTGTGATTTTTGAGTAAAATATTTTTTTTGATTTTCCGTTTTAAATAGATTAGACGATACTTACAAATGAAAAGACACATCCTTCTTGCTTTTTACAGCCGGCCCAGTATAAGTTTTGCAGTTTCGAAAAACACAAGTAGGCATCTTTGCTTATTTTTTACCTATCAAACTCCCGCTGACGTAAATTGGCATCGCAGCTGGACGCAGGACGGACTGAGTTGACTCGAGATAGTTAGCATGTATTTGTGTCGCCACGAAAACGTCAGTAAGACGTGTCTACCTCAGATTATCTTAATATATATAAATCTCGTGTCACAATGTTTGTCCTCAATGGACTCCTAAACCATTTAACCGATTATAATAAAATTCGCACACCATGTGCAGTTCGATCCAACTTGAGAGATAGGATAGTTTAAATCTCAAATTATAGTCTCGAGTTGTAGCGGGTGAAGCCGCTGGCAACAGCTAGTATATAATATATCATTGTACGCAACCCACTTCTGTTTTGTTTTTTACCGCACACGTTTTGTGTAAAGTGCTTTTGAGTTAAATTTTGTGTTGTGGGGTTTTTAAAGTAGATAATTTGTTACTAGATGGATTGTATGAGGAATGAAATAGAAGAAAAAGAGGTAAATAAAGCTGTGACGTGTGGAGGTTGCAAGATGAAAACGTGTCACGTTGGCCCTTAGTGAAGTTTCAGAGCGAAGATGATAATGATGTTGTCATTGGGTAACTTCCCTATGTGACTCTAAACAAAATGTAGAATTTGTCAATTTGTCTTTAATTAATAAAATGGTCCCATGAATTTTTATTTGCAATACCATTTTGAATGTACCAACGTCAACTAACTTCTGTAAGGATAGGAGTTAGATTTTGGAGTCAAATAGTGTATGTTATGTTTTAAATTTTAAAAGTAAGTCATATCTCGCATGCATTTTCTGAACAAAAAAAGTCACGGTGCGTAAAAACCCTTTTTTTTTTGGTTTTAAAATGGTCTGTCAGATTAGTACTCACTTAAATCTACCGATTTCCTTCACTATATAAAAAACTTTGTATTTAGATATCCTGTTAATCTCTACTCTAATACAGATTTCGTCTTTCACGACCGTCAAAAGATAAAGCCAAAAAAAAGATAAAGTATTAAAGGATCATCAGCTATCCATCATCATAATTCCTCGTCCAGTTCAGATTGCAGTGACGTGTGAGCGATGTACCGAGAAGGGCCAAAGAGGGAACCTCGGCGCTGTCGGTGGCAAAATTAATGATACCCCCTGAAACGAGCGGTCGAGGGGAATAGAGTGAAAAATGTTACAATGCGATTTCCTTATTGGATAACAAATGAAGCTAGTTTGGTATTGTGTGGCGAAGTTAGTGATGATGCACGGAATTTGATTGAATAGTTGGGCCTTGAATATTGGCTTTTTGAAGTTATGACCAGTCACTAATTGGCGGCTTTTGTAAGCAAGCTTTTGGCAAGATTTGCCTTGATCGTGTATAATTAGTAGATTTGTATTGTTTAAACAATTTATTTTCTGTCTCTCTTTTAAATTCATGCAAGTACGAACACCAATTGGTGTTTGAGAAAAGAATCACCACATAACAGAACAGTTAGTCTTATGAAAAAAGTCATGCCATTTAAGATCCATTCAAGTTTTATAGTAACCCACAAAACAATAGATAAAAGTTGTCGATTATTATTGTAGGAGCTTTCATGCAACAACTGTTATACATTTATGAATGACTAGCTGTTCAATGACTAGCAGTGGCATACTGGAACGTATCTTTGAGCTGAGAAGATTTGTTCAGCCATTTTGCCGTGATAAGTACCTAATAAGGGAACAGTGTATAAGACGGGGACGCGGGGTATGATGGGAAATTGCACACTTAAGGCAAACTTAACACAATACTAAAGTAGCCATTTGTTAATGACCGCGTGCAAATGACGTTCTGATGGCGCTTCCGCTGCGTTAGTGTTGTGTTAAGTATGCCTAAAGAGTGTATGCCCCCATTATACCTCGCCTCCCCGTCTTATACACTGTTCCCCTCTCTATCAAAACTTTCGCAGTAGTTAGATTAAGTTTTTGTAACATATCGAACGTCCACTCATTTTCTCAATCCCACACTATCCACCACACATGAACACTAAGTGGAATGATGAGTGAACAACAACACTAAAACACCAACATAGTTTGTTACTCAGCTATGTTGACTATGCACAAACATGGAGTACATACTTCAGCCTCGAAGGTACTCCACGCGAGGTGTGGGTTGCATACGTAACACGCCTCTTCTAACTTTGCACGTAAATGCCTCAGCCCGAGTGCCGATTTCAATTAGTACGCGAATTAGAATAGAGAAGTTTCAAGCGTCTGATTAAAATGCTAATTTGACTCTTACGCTGTAAATTATATGATTGATTTTCTAATGTGTTGTGCCAACTTCGGATTTCGAAGGCAGAGTTTGTGCATTTATTATGTGACTTTGAGTTTGTTTGAGGATAATGATGTTCAGTCATCGTAGGGTGTCGAAACTAAAACAGAAAGTTAATCTATGCAAATTATTTATTCATAAAATGTTTCTAAATTGTTACCACGCATTGTAGTAAAATATGTTACTAGATCAGGAGTTGAGTAAAGTATCTAATTCAGGTGTAAGATCACGTCTGGAATCACTAAAGGCTTATGTTGAAGTGCGCTCATAGAGGTGTACCTATAGTATAGTATCATCCACACTAGACCGTAGCTGGGTTAAAGGGACCACTTATTAAGCCGCGTACAGACATCGCGAGGCGTGCGACACGAATGGTACGTCTCGCATGCCTCGGACTGTGTGGACGTGTGTGCTCACAGTGAGCATTCGCGCCATACGATCGTTGCGAATGCCGCCGCCTCAGTACGAGCCGTGCGCTCCGTGTGGACGGACAGGTGTTGTTTGCGTTGCGCGCATGCATCATGGAGGCTAATACCGAGTCACTTCGTGAGCTGGTTCAACTTTATGAAATTAATAGAGTGTTGTGGGACTCTAAACATTCTGATTATTACAATAAATGTAAAAGGGAAGACGCGTGGCGTCAAATATCACAGCAAGTCAACACGAACACCGTGCGTGGTGGTTTGCTTGCTCAGCTTGAGCATGTTTCGTTCGGTACGTACGTATAAATGTACCATCGTATGCCTCAGGTTGAGGCATGCAAGACGAACCATTCGTGCCGCACGCCTCGCGATGTGTGTACGCGGCTTTACATGTAGGACATCATTTTAACTAATAACTCAGTTAACGACAGATCAAATAGCTGACCCAAAGTCCCATGCAATACCTACAGGAGGTAATTACCATAAGTGAGGCATATGGATGATGATGAGGCATCTTGATATCCAGGCTTCCATTGAGTAACGCTTGCAAAAATCAAAAAACACTTTCATTGACCTGATAACCGAACCCTGATCCTAAGGCTCAGTATGTCAGCGTGATGGTTCGATTAAGTTTTTTGTTTCTTTTTCTTCAATAGTTACTTGTTCCAGGTCCAAAGTATGGTTTTTCTAGTATGCTGTAACAGCTAAACTTGCAAGTAACAGCACTAGTTTTGACACCACAGATATTGGGAAGCATTGAAAAGAGTTTTCTGAAGCTGTTGAATTCAGGTCATCATCATTGTTGAATCACATGAACAAACTTTATGATTTGAAATTGATTTCTTCCTGTCCATTTCCATAAATATTCGTGCCCGTTCGACTATAATTTACTATAACAACGTCTGCCAAATACCATCGCCAGAGTAAAAATGAAAATTATTAGAAGAAGGCATGCTACTGTGAGGCCTATTTTTTGCCATTTCTTTATCTGAATTGCATTCTCGTCATTACTGAGGTATTTCGAGAATTCTTCTAAATGGTCTAGCACGCACATATTTAGCTACTTTTATTTGCTTTTTGCTGAATTGACAAAGGAAATTGTGTCTGTGGCGAAGCCAACTTGAATGTTTTTTTTTATTTTAATGATTGGTTCACTAAGACAGCCAGGTTAAAGTTAAGGTGGGATTGGGCGGGCCATGTGTGTAGAATGCATAGGGATCGGTGGGCCAGAGTCGTTACGCAGTGGGTGCCGGATGGGCGTCGTTGGCGAGGGAGGCCTAGAAAACGCTGGCGTGACGATCTAGACGCATTTATGAGAGATTGGCCGGAGAAAGCCGCGCAAAGCCGGGAGAGTGGACGGTTATGGGGGAGACCTTTGCCCAGTAGTTGGACAATATAGGTTAAAAAAATGATAGGTTCGCGTGTGACCAATATCTCGCCTGTGGTAAGCAAAGATGTGGTCGACCGCGACGGTGAACCATTCTCGCCTAGAAGTAACCTATTCACTTTAGACTTGAAGACTTCAAGGTTATAGCTGTAAGGAAATATAGACCCCGTCATGGAATTCCACTCTTTAGCTGTGCGTACAATAAAAGTATTGGCAAAACGTTTTGTACGCGCCGCGAGGGATAATGTGTATGAACACGAAGTTGCGCAGTCCATGGCACCGGTTTGCATTGAACTATTGTGTTGTGTTTTTGGTTTGAAGTTGAGTAAGAATCTATTGGGTTATGTTTCAGTAATTTTCAATAAGCACAAAATGATGATATTGATGAAATTGGACCCAGAACCTCGTGGGGCCTTTATTCTAGACCCATAATGACATGTGAACAAATATTTGTTTCGTGCAGGAATAGATCCCGCAACACGCAGCGGGTCAGTAGATCAGTCAGCCACTGCGCCAACCCGTACCGTCAAATTGACGTCATTTATGTTCATAATCTAAAATTACAGATCCATTACAGTGCTTATAGCTACGGCTTTGAGCTTCAAAGAGGAAAGCAATGGGGTAACTTCATACGAAGTTGTAAAAGGGTACATTACACGAAACTTTACGTCCTTAGTAAAGAGAATATAGCAAGTAAGTAGGAAATACAGGACAAACTAAACATTAACTAGAACGTATGTAGAATCTAGAATAGCAGAGTCATGTTCATTCATACTTTGTAAGTTTTTCATTGTTCATGTATTCAGGGGGTCTAAAAACGTCATAATATCTTTAGAGGAGACCCTGGCCCTGGAACGCAAAATGCAATTTAAGGGTCAAGGCACTCAGGGGGCCAAAGCCTGCCGAGGTCGCGGGTCTCATCAGGTAACAGTGACCCTGGAGCGTAAAGGTCTATTGAAGGATTACCGTGGTTTTTAGTCAATACAGCCTGAGTTCCAGGACTAATTTGATGATTTTAACACAAAAAGAAAAATGATGTCATTAAAAACTTTTAAGATGAATACTAATACAGAAGATAATTGGAGAAGATGACGTGACTTACTGAACCCAAATAAATTGTTATAAGTGTAGGAGAAAGTTGATCAGCCTGTATGATCGAATATGAGTATCGAAATACAAAGAAAAGTTACATAGGAAACAGAATTATCATCTGCCTACCTTTTCCCAACTACATTGGGGTCGGCTTCCAGTTAAACCAGATGCAGATGAGTATCAGTATTTTAAATGTGTGCGAATGCCTATCGGACTTCCACAACCTGTTACTGGGTAATACGATACCCCATGGTAAGACTGGTTGTCAGACTTTTTTGAGATTCTGACTAAAAATAACGACTGTCAAAGATCTACAAATGGCAGCCGGGACCAACGGATTTACATGCTTTCCGAGTCACGGAGGAAACTCGCTATGACAGATGGTCACGGCCCATCCACGGACCAACCTTGGCAATTTTGTTATTATTTAGCCACGAGCTGCCCATGATTTTACCACGCTACAAAATAAACCCTGGAACGCAAAAGGCAATTAAAGTCACGGCTGTTTCTTGAATTAGAGTAAATTAGAGCAAAAGAACTTATTGAGTGATTTCACAGATCAGAAAAAAATCCTTTTGATTGGCCGGTAAGACTAGTAAATACTATCAAAACTGCTTATTCCACTTTATCTCCTTTTACGTCTTCGATAACATCACGAAAAGAGATAGCAATACAAAAAGGTGTCTCACAAAACATCGTAGGACCGTAACCCCGCTTGTGAAAGCCTTAAAAATCGCATAAAAATATACGGGAACGTAGCTCCCTTAAAATATTTATGTACTCATCGATGTTCCCTTGCCAAAGTTTAGTCCACGTAGTTGCGAATAACTTTATGTTCTCCGTCGCGCCGCTAGGGGTCGCTGTGTGAAATAAACTCGATAAAAGGCGCCGCGGTTCGTTGGGTGACCCAATTTAGAAGGACGACTTTCATCCCCTTCCGGCCCGAGTTGGTGATTTTCGATTAAGGAGCTCCGTAGGATAAGTTTTTCTTCAGTGTCATTACATATTGGGTAAGTTTGGAAGTCTATTGGACTTAAATATTTGTGCAACGGTTTGTAATTACTTCTTACTAATTAATCCTACTAATATTATACACGTGAAAGTTTTTTTGTATGGATGCTTGTTATTCTTTCACACGAAAACTACTGAACGGATAAGTATAGAATTTGGTGCATAGATAGAGTAGAATCTGGATTAATACATAGGATTATTTTAATCCCGTTTTTATGTTCACGTTATTTCTGTTATGAATTTGAGCACTAACGTAATGTAAGCGAATTACAATTCAATTTAGTGAATTTCGAAAGTCTGCCTCGTTGCTCTAGTTGTAGCAAATGTGTGTGTGTAGCTGAGTAAGAGGAACAGGGTTCGATTCTTGGTTTGAGCAAAGGGTGTTTTTCATTAAAGATTTCTAATTAACAGTCACAAAGTCTGGTTTAGGGCCCCAGATGATGAGGATAGGCTTGTTCCCTATTACAAACATAACTCAAGGAATTTAGTGTACTATTGTACATTCAGAGTACACCTCTGGCTAAACCTTTTTTTTTACGTGGTAAGATCATCAAATGAGACCTGAACCCAGGGCAGGGCGGGAGGAACTGTCAGACTTGTACTGACTAAAATCCACGGTGTCCTTCAGGAGACCTTTATATTCCGGGGTCACGGTAATGAGATAAGTCCCGCGACCCCGGCAGGATCTGGATTAATACATAGGATTATTTTAATCCCGATTTTATGTCCACGTTAGTTCTGTTATGGATTTGAGCACTAACGTAATGTAAGCGAATTACAATTCAATTTAGTGAATTTCGAAAGTCTGCCTCGTAGCAAGTGTGACTGCCGAGTAAGAGGAACAGGGTTCGATTCCCGGTTTGAGCAAAGGGTGTTTTTCATTAGAGATTTCTAATTAGCAGTTGCAAAGTCTGGTTTCATCATCATCATCATCACCAACAGCCGGAGGACGTCCACTGCTGAACATAGGCCTCCCCCTTAGACCGCCACGCCGAACGACAATTCGCCACTTGCATCCATCGGCTGCCCGCGACCCTCACGATATCGTCGGTCCACCTAGTGGGAGGCCTGCCGACGCTGCGTTTTCCGGTCCGTGGTCGCCACTCGAGAACTTTTCTTCCCCATCGGTTGTCAGTTCTACGAGCGATGTGGCCTGCCCATTGCCACTTCAACTTGCAAATTTTATGAGCTATGTCGGTGACTCTGGTTCTTCGCCGAATATCCATGTTCCGGATTTTATCCCGCAAAGAAACTCCGAGCATAGCTCTCTCCATTGCTCGTTGAGTGACTCTTAGTCTCTCTAAGAGGCCAGCAGTCAAGGACCACGTTTCGGAGCCATATATCATCACTGGCAACACACACTGGTCAAACACCCTTGTCTTGAGACACTGTGGGATTCTCGATGAGAAGATATCACGTAGCTTCCCAAACGCTGCCCATCCGAGTTGGATTCTTCGGGCGACCTCTTTCTCGAAGTTGGACCTACCTAACTGAACAATCTGTCCAACAACAACCGGTATGGGTGCCACATGGACATTCGACATGACTTTTGTCTTGTCCATGTTCATTTTAAGGCCGACCCGTTGGGAAACGATACTGAGGTCGCTGAGCATAGCATTGAGGTGCTCCAACGATTCTGCCATGATGACTATATCATCGGCAAAACGAAGGTGAGTGATGTATTCGCCATTGATGTTGATGCCGAATCCGTTCCATTCTAAGAGTTTGAAAACGTCCTCCAACGCGTTCGTGAACAGTTTCGGAGAAATAACGTCTCCCTGTCTCACGCCTTTCTGCAATTGGATTGGTTTCGTGCTCTCTTCCTGAAGTTGGATGGACATGGTGGCGTTTCTATACAAACACTTCAACACTTCGATATACCTATAGTCGATATGACATCGTTGGAGGGACTGCAATACTGCCCAGGTTTCGATTGAATAGAAGGCTTTTTCATAGTCCACAAACGCTAAACACAATGGCCGATTATACTCCTCTGTCTTCTGTATAATCTGGCGGAGCGTGTGTATGTGGTCTATAGTACTAAAACCTTTTCGGAAACCGGCTTGTTCGGGAGGCTGGAAGTCATCAAACCTGCGTTCGAGACGGTTCGTAATGACTCTTGAGAACAGCTTGTATACATGGCTCAGAAGTGAGATTGGCCTGTAGTTCTTCAACAAGGTGTTGTCACCCTTTTTGAAGAAAAGAACAACCACACTCCTGTGCCATGCTTCTGGCGTAGAACCTTCGAGTATGACGGAATTAAATAACTTCTGGAGGACTAGAAGTACCGGTTTTCCACCCGCTCTCAGAAGTTCTGTTGTGATTCCGTCCTCACCCGGCGCCTTGTTATTCTTGAGCTGTTTAAGAGCCATTCTAATCTCGTACAGGCTGATGTCCGGGATATCCTCAGTGTAGTGTCGAGTCAGTTTAGCTCTTGCGTCTCGAGCTGTACCGACACTGGGTTGTCGTGTTGATGTGTATAACTGTCCGTAAAACCTCTCAAGCTCCCTTAGGATCTCCGGTTTCGTCGAAATGATGCTGCCATCGTTAATCTTCAGCTTTGTCATTTGGCTCTGCCCAATAGACGAAATCTTTGCGAAGACTTTTGAGCCCTGGTTCCGCTCGATTGCCTCTTTGATCCGTGCCGCACTAAAGGAGCGCAGGTCACGTCGCATTGATTTAGAGATTCGTCTATTGAGTTTGCCATATTCCGACATATCAGCTGAAGATTGCAGCCCCATCTCGGTCCGGTCCTGCATCAACCTGATGGTTCCGTTCGAGAGCTTTTGAGGTTTATTGCGGCGCGGGGTCTTAAAGAACTTGGACCCCACAGCTTGGACAGTTTCCACCAACCCATTGTTAATCTCGTCCACAGTTTCGCATTCGGTTAGGCACTGGAAGCGATTGTGCAGTTCAAGTTGGAAGTCTTCGGGGTTCCGGATGTGGGCAGGACCAGGTCGGAGCGTGGACTTCACCAGACGAGACCTTTCAAGCTTGACATTGATATTCAGTGTGCCTCTGACAATTCGGTGATCGCTACCGGTTTTTACCTTGGCGATCACAGAGACATCACTGAATATTCGCTTCTTAGTCGTCATGATGAAGTCGATCTCATTTCTGGTAGAACCATCGGGGCTCATCCACGTCCACTTCCTGGATGGCCGCTTCTGGAAATAGGAGTTCATCAAATGGAGTTCTTCCTTTTCCATGAAGTCGACCAGTAGCTGGCCCCTATGGTTTCGCTGCCCATACCCAAATGGCCCCACTCTCAACTCATCGCCATTCCGTGCGCCCACCTTTGCGTTGAAGTCCCCCATAACAACGGTGAAGTATGTTTCGGAGGTATGTATGGCCTCGGATATCTCCTCATACAATGCCTCTACTTCATCATCAGAATGTGTCGAGGTCGGCGCATATACCTGTATGACCTTCAACGAATACCGGTTGGTTATTCTGAGTATAAGGTATGCTACCCTACTCGACACACTGTCGACTTTCACAACGTTGTTGATGAGGGACCTGCGGACGAGAAATCCAACACCACCCTGGGATTTACGGTCTCCTTCCCGGTAGAAGAGCATGTTGCCGGAATCTAGAACTATCGTATCCTGACCCTCTCTTCGGATTTCAGATAATCCCAAGATATCCCATCGCATTTTGCTCAATTCTTCCTCCAGCTCGATAATCTTCTCATCGGTCCTCAGTGTGCGGATGTTGTGTGTTGCCAGGGCCAAAGTCCGTTGGGGGTGGTAGCGGGGCATCTGCCGGGGATTCTTAGCACCCCCTGCTCCGCCGTTACCCGATCCGCTACCAAGACCAGGAATAGCGGAGCTGCCGGGGACTGGGGGCCGTGTGCTTCTATTGTCAATCATAATGGGGGGGGGGGGGTTGCCATAATCCCCACGCTTGGCAGGCGTCTTGGGGATCGCAGTAGGGTCACCGTAAGTTTGCAAAGGACGCTGCTGCCCGTCCTTCGGTGGCTGGACGTAGTTTAAGGACGTACCCGGGTCCAAGTCTGGTTTAGGGCCCATAAATGATGAGCATAGGCTTGTTCCACATAATTGAAGGAATTTAGTGTACCATTGTGTATTCAGAGTACACCGCTGGCTAACCCTTAGGGAAAATTTACAGGCTTGATGTTCTTGTGTTAATTTATTTGACAGCACTAATAAAAATAAAAATAAATATTTAAAAAAATTATATATTCTCTTGGCTTCTGGACATGTGTTTTTATTCTGTTAGCGAATTTCTTGATTATAAGATTTAATAATTTTCCACTAATAGTGTGAATTGTATAAAAATATAATATAAATTGTAATAAATATAATAGTATTGTAAATGTAGAATGGTTATTGTCTAATTTAAATTAATTTAAGTATATTGTTAGTCTTATGATAGTAAAATTGTAATATTTCTACACCGGAAACGGTAGTATATGCGAACTAACCTATTTTATACCATCATTGTGTACCTACCATATACTCAGAAATAAACGATATTCTATTCTATTCTATTCTATTCTAATGCTGTGAAAAGCATTCGGCAGAGGCTGGAAGAGGCAAGTTCAAGACCGAGCTCGTACATACATACAATTATTTTTTCAATGGGAGTGTTCAGCAGTGGCCGGATACAGGTTGATGATAATGATCATGATGATAGTACTGCTTTAATAGCACAAAATTCATTCAAAAGCTCTTTCATTAAAACTTACAAAACCTCCATTCACACATAACACAAAAAACAGTTATTTTTTGTTGCAACAGTTTCCCGTTGCAAAGCTTACAGCCGCCCAAAAGTGCTCGAAACATCGGAAAACGTGAAAATACTGACATAATTCAGTAGTTTTATTTAATTCACTTGAATTCACCTTTATACCGCACCTATATCACCGCACTTCATGTTCTCTTTCATCTCAAATGGTTGAAGGAATTCTTTTGCATTATTTTGAGACTAGCTTATTTTTTGGATTCTTTCGCGTAGTTTTTTTTTACGGAGTGTAGGTTGCCTAAGATCAAAGAGCTTTAAAAGAAACTATAGAGCGGGCATTGGGAAAATTGTCATACAAAATTGTTGATGCCGTGAGTCAGTAGCAATAGCTAAGCGTTGCATAGCAACGCGACTACTAAACCACGGTAATAATATCTATAGTTTGTTTTTTAATCTCGTAGACCAAATTGACAAATGATAACATCAAAACTGACATAAATACTATTGAAATTTATGTCAGTTTGCCATTTGCACCTGTCAATTCAGTCTACGAGATTAAAAAACGGACTTTACAGTATTTGATCTTCATACAAACGGACGAAACGCGAGCTATACCTACGTGCCTCGATGACGGGGCGCGCTCGGTGCGCTGACAGTCACGGCCGTACCGTAGTGATGGACGGTGAATGGACGGTGTGTTGTTTTTTTAACAAAATCAGTTCAAGGACATAATTTAATATGACGAGTAGGAAATATTGTGCTATTTTTGGGTGTATAAATTCGTCAATAACGTATGCAGTCATACGTTTTTTTTTTAAATACCTGGAAACTCTGAAAAGTACTGACTATAAAATAATTATACTTAAGTACTAGTAGCTGGCAGGTAGGTACATAATGTGTGACTTTTTAATGGATAAATATTTTCTATTATCTCACGAAAAAAAGTGTATTTGGATTAATAAATACAGTGAATATACTAAAGGAAAGTTACTGAAACGAGTGAAATAGGTAATTTATAGGGAGTTCTGAATGAATCATGATACGGTAGGTACTTACGCTTGTGTTAAAATCCTTCCTATTCAATATACAAAGTATTTTAATTGTTTACTGATATAAGAAAAGTATATTTACAATCACAAAACTAAATAGATACAGAAAGTAGGCAAATGTAATTAAAATGCTGGAGACGGGCGTCGGATCGAACAGCCCTAGCGCATGTTTACGTACCGCGCGGCTGTAGGTATTTATTTCTATCATGCGGCCGAGATCCACTACTGTAGATATTTATACTGTGACTAAACTGAGGGACTTTTTACCTATTGGTAAAAAGTTTTGGATCACTTTCTTCGTGATGTCTAAATACTTAAATTCTCGCAGTAAGAGTTCCTCTTACGTATTTGATTTTTTTATTGTAGTTCAATCATCAAATCAGTCCTCCCACGAAGGTCGGGACGGGAAGGACTGTCAGACTCGTACTGACTAAAATTCACGGTGTTCCTTCAATAGCCCTTTGTGTTCCAAGGTCGTGGTTACCTGATAACATAGTCCGAGACCCCTCTGAGGGTGAAGAAAGCCCCCATCAAATTGCGGAAACCTCTTTGAGCTATATAAGTATTTTCAGTGCACCACTGACTACCTCCCCTTTTTATTTAAATAGATATCGCTATTAGCCATAAGACCGGCATTGTAACCTTAGAGTGCTTGTACACGGCGCATGTAACCCGCGCAAGTGCCTCAACATGCTCAAGCTACATGCGCCGTGTACAAGCACCCCGCGGGTAGCTTGATCAAGTAACTTGCGCATGTTACTCGCGCGGGTAACCCGCACCTTTACTTGCGCGGGTTTCATGCGCCGTGTACAAGCACCCTTAGAATAAGCAATATTAGAAAAACAGTTGTATAAAAATAGTGGTGTACAATAATTCAATAAGTATATTCTATATCTTTAACTATCTTACTAAATTCGAATTTTTGTTCATGTGATCATTGCGCTTGCAGCAGTGCGAAATATTGGCAAATGAAACAATACATAATTATGGTAAATAGCACGTTTCAAGTACTATTGATTAAAGAATTTGTTTACAAGTTTGTATAGGAAGTAAAGCGATTGACACACTGCCCCGCATCAAACAGCGGGGCTCGTGGCACAATAAATTTTCTTTCACTGTAGAAGCCTACATTATCGGATAGTGAGACAGGATATATATTAATTTCACATTGCATGAGTTTCTTAAAAAAAAATCATCTGCCTAGCCTTTTCCCAACTATATTGGGGTCGGCTTTCAGTCAAACCAGATTCAGCTGGATATCAGTATTTTACATGGAGCGACTGGTTGTCGGACCTCCACAACCCACTAACTGGGTAATACGATACCCCATGGTAAGACTGGTTGTCAGACTTAAGAGCTAACAGTAACGACTGTCAAAGATCTACAAATGACAGCCGGGACCAACGGCTTTACGTGCTTTCCGAGCCACGGAGGAAACTCGCTACGACAGATGGTCACCCATCCACAGACCAACCATGGCAAGTGCGGCTTAACCCGGAAGATCGGCCTGTGCGACTGTAATTATTTAGCCACGAGCTCCTCCGTTAAGAGCAATTGTGATGAAATTATACAAAATGCATCTTTCTGGCGTTGAACCCATGACCTAGATAAGTCAGGGCTATCTCGACTGTGCAACCACTGCTCTTCCTCTTTAATATTATGCATAAATATTTCCTCGTTTGCCGACAGTAATGAAAACAGGATTCGCTAAAAACTCATAATTATGTATTCTCATTATATTTTGGATGTTCGTAAAATATAAAATTATTATCTTTTTGTGGTTCATTCTTTAATCAAAAGGATTGTCGGAGGACTGGGTTTGTGTCGTTTGATGGTAATAATTACATGTGATCCCTATAAAATTGGACGTTAATCAAAGCAAATAATGGGAAAATAGTCATTTTTCTCTTGCTTACACATGAAAAAAATCAAATGCTGATCATAAGTCTTGTAAAAACTCAAAAAGGCTTGTTTGATTAAAATGCAGCAATTTTTGTAATGTCCGGACTAAAACAATCTGTTTAATTTGATGTTCTTTTTTTTTGTTTCTTTTCGTGATATCTAAGGTAAAGGGAGATTATTTGGTGAGACAGGTAACTCAGTGATAGAGTCTTAAAAGTATCTCAAAACGTTACCTATGCATGCTGTAATGCGAAATGATGTGACACTACGTCTTGTCCACTTTAGTGGTGAACTAGTTGCATAATTTCGCATTATTGCATTCATAGGTAACGTTATCACTGAGTTGCCTGTGTCACAAAATAAACTCCCTTCACCCTACTGTAGCGATGGGTCGTTGACGGTTTTTCTGTCAACGAAACGTTAACGTTGATTCACGTTTGTCAACTAGTTAATCAACTAGTTAAATTCGTCAACGAGTTGAATGAGTTAACGAATTTAACTGTCAACTTGCAACGTAAACCGCTGATTCATTAAAATTTGATTCAATTTTTGTATTGAAAACGTTTTATGTACAAACTAACATCTTATATTGTGTGAAATAAAAATATTATTATTACATTTTTCACAGAGGGATGTTCGCTATACCACGTGCGTTTCAAAAAACAGTACATTTCAAAGAATACATTGGGAAAATTAAACAAACTTCACCAATATTTATGTACTATTCTTAAAATAAATATTTCGAAAATCAACTCATTCAACCGCTCGCAATCTATGACGTTAAAGATATCGAACCATAACACTCAACGTTGAAGATAACGTTCAACAACAACATTCAACTCGTTGAATTAACGAGAACGAACGAACGAACGAGTTCAACTCATAAACGTCGTTGACGAATTCAACTAGTTGATTCATTCGTTGAATTAACGAGAACGAACGAACGAACGAGTTCAACTCATAAACGTCGTTGACGAATTCAACTAGTTGATTCATATTCAGTTAACGTTAATACGTTGACAGGAGCTCAACGGTTGATTCAACTAGTTCGTTGATTCAACGCCCATCCCTACCCTACTGTGTGCACTTGTGGCATTTTTTCTTTCTTCTTTTTTTCTGAAGTGAAAAAAAGGAAACCAAACGGATGTCTGAAATCCCTAGAACCTGGACCTCCATGCCCTAGAACTAGTTTTTTTTAACGTGGTAAAAATGAGTCCTCCCACCCCGGGGAGGGCGGAGGGACTGTCAGACTTGTACTGACTAAAATCCACGGTGTCCTCCAATAGCCCTTTACGTTCCGGGTCACAGTAATGAGGTAAGTCCCGCGTTCAACCCCATAGAACCAGCTAGGTTTAAAATGACACACTGCATGTGAAAACAAGTAATTATCTGCAGTAATTTAACTTGCTGTGAAACTACTAATTAAAACTGTCAAAAAGCTAGCATGCTTTCACACAACTTTGCTATTAACCTTGCTTGCAGTATCGATATACTGCTTTTAATTAATCAACGTATATTGCTTGCTTTTCCAATCATGAGCACAAATACTTGCACTTACACGAAATTTAAATACCAAAATCGCGAAATAGGTTGTGGCAAGTAAGTTAAATCAATAAAAGCAGGTTGTTTTGTATAAAAATAATAATATTAAATGGGGTATAAAAAACTTTTGGTATAAAAACAATCTGAAAGATCCTGAGAGAAGTAAATGATTAAATAAATGACTTAATTTTCCGACTTCACAAAAGGCTTTTGTTTTTTAGATGGTACGAGAGTATCAGACTCGTACTAATAAAGATCCAACGAATTCCTTCTTTTGTACTTTACGTTCCAGGGTCACGGTAACCTCTCTAGACAGTCACGAAACCCTGGCAGAAGTTTAGCAGAATGTGTGAAATCATAACATTTTAATATTACGATCAATAATTTAAGAGGGAAGCGCTTATGAATCTCGGCTCCTCAAATTGTTTATGCTCGCGCCTTTACATCAACAGCGCCCCTCTTTCCTCGCTCAAAAAGGAAACAAAACACCGCCCGCCAATCAAGTCTATTTGCTTTATTTAAAAAACCAGCTCAGTGCGAGGCGCATTCGCGCACGAATGGTTCCGTCCCATTATCTATAAAGTCGACAAAAAATCACATCAGTTTTTTTGCATTTTTTCGTTAAAATAATCGATTTATTTAAATTAACTTTTTAAATTAACAATAAATTTAAATATTCTGTAAATATTTCCACCTGTTGCCGTTATTACTCGTAATATCAAGCAAGCATTTGGGCCCCGCTTAACCATTTTTTAGGGTGGTAAATCATCAAATGAGTCCTCCTACCCAGGGCAGCGCAAGAGGGACTGTCAGACTTGTACTGACTAAACGGTGTCCTTCCATTGCCCTTTACGTCCCGGAGTCACAATAGTCTCGTTAGTCCCGCGACTCCGTTTTACTCTTAAGGTACGGAACCCAAATAACGCTCTTTATCGAATATTTCCATGCTGCCATTTCGCTCAAGCTTCCCCCCTTTAATTTTGCATGAGTGTTTTATAGGAGCAAATAGGGTCTCACGTTTACGTCCCCACTCTCCCTCCCTCCGTTGTTTTATGGGAACGTTTTTAAGGTACTTGGGTAGAGGTGGGCGATAAGGAAACGTATGGTGTCACTAAAGATATGTTCTCACTCTTATGGCTGTTTTAACATATGTTCATCGGTTTTTTATTCATTGGTTTTTGTGGGATCTTTCTTTGGATGGGGTTAAGGGTTTTTTTTGGGGTTGTGACGGCATAGTGGGGTTGTAAAGTAAATAATTTACTGTTATAATAGGGAATGTCAATCTGTATCGTAATGATTTTATCCGAGATAACTTTTCAAAGCTGAACCGCAGATTCTACTAAAAAGATTAAGGGTGCTTCCAACTGGTCGTGGATGGCCAAATCCGAAACGATATGGAATATCGAAAAATACAGAAAGGAGTCTCGAGGCCGATGTTGACGGAAAATAAAAATGTTTAATTGCATTTTTGCAAAGTCAATAATCCTGGCCAGGTATCGACCCCCTGATTTTAAAAAAAAATCACGTTCTGTATTATTTACACCATTTGATAGTGTAAGCGCAGTATACTAAACAAATACGGTTTATCAAAAAAACTGGCATTGTTTTTGAAACATACCTTGCCTGAATTACATCTTTTTTGACATAATACTACTTTTTCGCTGTATATTTGAAATACATAAAAATGCGTTACTAAAACCTTCCAACTAAAAGTAAATAGGAAATATAGCAACCATTTATTTGGGACATGATTAATTTTCCTCTTCTTGTTAGACAAGGGAATTTGGCGATGCAGCCAAATAATACATTGGGCAAATAAATTGTTACTGCTACGCCACTTCGTAGCCCGTAGCCAGGAGCTACGCGCTACGTGCTACGCCGAGCAATGAGCGTAGACCGTATTGATGTTGTTACGAGGAAAAGGAAAGCAATAAAATCTTTATATCTTTGGAAGAATATTTTTTTGTACTTTCTGAATGTTTTGTGTTCATTTTTGTATAAAAATGTCGATAAATGTTGTTACTTTTTTTTTAGGTGGTAAAATCATCAAATAAGTCCCCCCGCCCTGGGTGGGGTGGAAGGGACTGTTAGACTGTTACTGACTAAAATCCACCCGTGTTCCTTCGGATGCCCTTTACGTTCCGGGGCCACGGTATCCTGGGTTCAGAAAAAACCCGTGACCCCAGCAGGCATTTGGCGCGAAACACGACGCGCCACCGACCCGGGCTTGGTCCTTGGTCGGACGGCGAGCTACCATTACTCACCGTTGGAGCGTCCACACGACAGACTATTCGCATACGGGCAAAGAGTGCCTAAGGAAGAGTTTTTGCCTGCATCCCAGGGTGCACCGGCCCTAAAAACTGGTCTTCCCCCCGGACGTATCCGAGAACTCCAGTACACGGGCGCACGTGGAGGTTTCCTGTCTTAGCACCTCAAATGTTGTTACTTGGAAATAAAAGTGTTTGTTGTCCGACACACACACTAAAACTGACGTTTTTTTAACGCTGCATTGCATTATTACATTCCCTTTTATTTAATTTGTAGTCTCTGATAACCAAGTCGTCGCGACGGTGATAAAATTTAACAAGAATCAATCTTATTTCTCCAACTATAAGATACATTCTTCTTTTCAGGTGATCTATGGTGGGCGGACGGCCGCGTCGCAAACACACATGCTGACGATATGGTAAGTCATAAAAAACAGCATAGTAAAGTGCTGCATGGTTCTTTAGGCGTGTGGCCGAATTTAGAACTAATGTCGTGTTGCGTGTGGAGGACTTTAAGACTTAACACTAGCGACATCTATTGAATAATAGTAGAGTAAAAGTCGCGGTCGGGAAAAAGCATAGACAACCCGACAACAGTACCCTTAGCACGAATTTGCACTCTTTTACTTTACAGTATTTACAGCGTTTCTTGTATGGGAAAATGCAACAGCGCCTCTGGTGTGCGTAGCAGGAACTAATTTTTTCCTTATTTTTCAGTCTAAGTTCCAGTTTACTTTACGTATCAAATACTGAAAATTCGTGCTAAGGGTACAGTGTTACTATCCATAGACAATTTTGCAGATGCTCACAAACAATTTCCTCTTGACTGTGATATTCAAGTTTTTTTTTAATTATTATTATTAAATGAACCATGCTTTTATGTAAAAAAAAAGTTCAGTGTATTATTTTTGTTTACAATCTTTTCTACAAATTGTATTGTGCTGCTATGCTTATTTTTAAATAGCATAAGGGTCAGCTCAGACCGAGACGTGACGCTGCGCGCACGTTTCAATAGAGCTATTCAAAATCGAACTCTATTTTTACACGAATAGAGACACCTTTCGCAATTCAGCGCGAAAAAATCTATCGTCGCGTCAACGCTCACGTTGCGTCTCGGTGTCAACTGACCGCATACTTATACCATTTCGCTTAGCAGAGGTCCTTTATATTCCTAGGTCAGGCAAAAGATTTATATATCCGTTAAAAGGTTTTTACAGAATGACCCAAAATGGAAGTGTTCACACATATCTTGCGAAATGTACGTGTCTTAAATTGAATTTGTCAGTTAAAAATAAAATTAGCTAATATCACTCTGTATTCTGTATTCTGTACCGAAAGTAAAATCATTTTGTCATTTTCTGAGGGAAAATACTTAACTTGTCTTTACTAGCGCCATCTAGTCGTTTGACGTGGTATTACGTGCACAGTTGGCTGGCTGTGAAAGCGTTTCTAAACACGAAGCCACCCCTAAGCACGTAGTTCCCAGCGCTTTCTACTAGATGGCGGTACATGTGTCTTCTGAATTGAAAGCTTTGGCCGTGTTGTGATGTTATTTTCTTTCATGAAGAACTCAGGTGAATAATGATTGGTCTTTCTTTTATAATTAAATGTTGAAAAGTGCTGACTGGCTACTTTTTTTTCAGTATGCCATGAGGTGTTCTGCTGTTTGTTTGTGACTTAAACATACAATTACAATACCTACTTAACATCCTTTTACTGCTAATTTTTATTGCATCTCTCAACTTAGGTTTAGATTGTTATAGTGTTCTTGGGTTTTTGGTTTTATTACTGCATGAAAAGGAACTGTGTAGTTATGAAACACTGCAGTGGCTTCGTCCGCCACAGTCCGAAAATTAAGAATCCCACGGGAATGCAGGATCAAAAGATTAAAAAACTCACAAACATCCGTGAAAATTTTCAAAATTTTAATATTATTACGATAAGATGCTTAATTGGATTATGACTTTGACAGCACCTGAGTTATTAATTTGATAGTCCTCATCATCGAGTTAGCACATAACGTATATATTATGTGTATAATCATCTACCTAGCCTTTTCCCAACTTTATTTGGTTCGGCTTGCAGTCCAACCATATGCAGCTGGATATCAGTATTTTATATGGAGCGACTGCCTATCGAACCTCCACAACCCAGTAACTGGGTAAAATGATACCCCATGATGACTGGTTGTCAGACCTTAGGACGGCTTAGGACTTTAACCCTGGCACGACGCGATTGCAATTCGACTGATTCCAACCATATTCCAACTGCAAGTGAAAATCAACCTTACCACTGCAACATAATTATTATGACATATAAAACACGTTGTTATCTACGGGTAAATGAAAAACAAAACACGATCGCTACGTTGTCGTCAAGACCGACAATCGAATTGCATCATTATTTCTTGGTGGCAGGGTTAATTTTTACTTGTAGTTGGAATCGGTCGAATATAGCGTCGCATCGCGCCATGGGTAAAGTTGCCTTCACATTTGTTTGTCAAATGTGAAGGCAGCGTAACAGTAATGACTGTCAATGATCTAGAAATGAAAACTGGGATCAACAGCTTTAGATCAGCCTGTGCGTCTGTAATAATGTAGACACGAGCAGTGGTGGCCCAGTGGTATCGGTACCGACTTACTAATTGTAGGTCGTGGGTTCGAACCCCGCCACGTGCATTACTTTGTGTACTTAATTTATTTCATCACCACTGCTCTCAAAATGGTGTCCAATCCGCACTGGGCCCTCGTGGTGGATTATGGCCCACTTTCTCTCACAGAGAAGAGGCCTGTGTCCCAGCAGTGGAAACATTATAGGCTGATGATGATGAGCTTCTCCGCTGTGTATATTTTGAACATAAAAAGGTACGTTATTTACAGGGTACAGTATGGCCGCGGCATATTGGCTCAACTCGCTCGGATGCCTGTCGCTGTCGCTGCTATGTCTCTTCGCAACTACTCTTCAAGTCACAAGCGGTAAGTGCATTTAAACTTATCACTTTTAAAACACAACGACCCAAATTGACTATATTTGTTGTACATGGATTTTCTGGCTTGTGCATTCGATCGTAGTTAAGTTTTGGGAACTTAGAAACACATCTGAGGAGATACCATTTGGTAACATAATTTTATTGTTAAGCAATATTTCTTGAGACATAGTAAATGCTATGGTTATAGGAAAGTATCAGCAAATATTTTAAAAGAGTAACCATGGAGTTTCTTGCCGGTTCTTCTCCATGGAAACGACCAACCCGAACCGTGCCAATTTTTTTTTCTCTTCTCGACGTTTTATAAGTGCCCACTGAGGCCCATGTTAAATAAAAACACTTTGATTTTGATTTTATCTGTGATTAACTTTTTTATCATATTTTAAGTACCTACCTTTTTTAATAGTCGTTAATTTTCTACAGTTCCAAAAGAGAATTTGGAAAGATATGGCAGCGGTCTTTGCTAAACAGTGGGACGTTACTTGCGATAAGTTACTAGACAAAGTTACTCACGCAATGTTAATTTTTTGGATAAGGATTTTAATTTGGTGGTGATATTAGATTTTTCTTTATCTAATAAAAGTTGTTCTTAAGGACGAATTTACTGTAAATACTGTTTCCTGAAAGGAGTGAAAGGTATGAATAAAATAACTTATTGTGCTTTAAGTAAGGTAAGTCGAAATTAATTAAAAGAAAGCCGGCTCTAAGCAAGATTGATCTCGACAACAGACTGAAATGTTAATTTAAAGATGATTAATATAACAACATCCCTTAATTTACCATGTAACTGTACAGTGTACACCGATATTCTAGCAAATAAATCATTCATTCAAAGCTCAGATCAAAGAAATAGGCAGATAGAGCGCTCAGAACACGCGAGTGGTTCCACCAAAGTTAATACAAAATCAAAATCTAATACAAGGTCGCGACAATACCAAGCTGCGCGTAGTTGTTGTTGTTTGCCAAAATACCTATGCCGTCACGTGTCTTTAACCATTGTAAAAGTTGTTCTCAATAACAAAGAAAACATTAAGGAATGTAATTAGATTTGATTTTGTATTAACTTTGGTGGACCCACTCGAGTGTTCTGAGCGTTCTATCTGCCTATTTCTTTGTTCTGAGGTTCAAAGATTCAAAGTAAGTACATACTTGCGTCATATTATGGTTTTAACCTTGCATGTATAACCAACAGGCAAGCTCTCCAGTGCATAAATGCAGTTATGGCGACTTATAAACGCCACTTTAGTAATGTTGCTAATAGAATTGCGATTAAATTGTTCTTTTATCAATTATATCTCTATTACTTGAACAAGAGAAAAGAACATTTTATTTTACGAATTTTTTCTTAATGAATATTGTGATAAATATTAGGGTTTAAAACGGGATATTTACCATGTTTATTATTTGTTTTGAGTTTCCGATATTTCGGCACTGTTGCAAGCACCATGATCACGGATGAACTGAAGTTATTGCGGGTAGATGTTATGAGCAGACAAAAATGTCAGTTTAAAAACTTGAATATTGTGATGTTGCTAAACTGACCTTTTTAGACCCGTAGCTTTATTGAAATGCATCAAAATAATAAATTACCTCAGTTCAAAGATATTATTTCTACCCAGTGTAATAAATGAGTTAATTAAATACGGATGCATAGAGTGGTTATTACCATTCCATTCTTGAACATTAGCTTAATGCTTTTAGTGATGTAAACACACATTACAAGGTAATTATCACACGCGTGTTACTCTTAACAATAGCTCAAAATTATAAGCTCTAGTGAGTTTCCCCACTCTCTTTTATGGGAAAAAATTTGCTTACGTATATGTGACACATAATGTAAGACATTTATCACTTTGTAGTACGCGAATTCGTCACTGGCGGCGTCTAACGGAGTGTTTCAAACATTTCTATACATTTGATCTAAGAACTCGCCGCCCCGCACTAAGTCACCGCTCATAGCGGCAAGGTCGCGGACAGGCCGTAAATATTTGTGTAAACATCTCTTATCGCGAAAATTGACGGCTATTCCCGTTAGTGTGCCCCCAGCATAATAATAAAAAAGTACTAATAATTACCAATAGAAATGTCACTAGGTACTTTAACGTCTCAGAAAATAAAAATAAATCATCATCATCATCTGCCTAGCCTCATCATCATCATTATTTCCCAACTATCGAGCGACTGCCTAATGGACTTCCTCAACCCAATAACTGAGCAAAACAAAAACTCCATGGTAAGACTGTTTGTCAAACTTATGAGCTTCTGACTGACAGTAACGACTGTCACAGATCTACAAATGACAGCCGGGACCAGCGGCTTTACGTGCTTTCCGAGGCACCCATCCACAGACCAACCTCGGCAAGCGTGGCTTAACCCGGAAGATCGACCTATGCGGCTGTAACTATTTAGCCACGAGTTCCTCAGAGATACTTTTACGTCTCGGAAAATAAAAATAAAAGTGTAATGTTCCTTTAATTGTGCTCTGCACCCATTAAAATCACGTATCCCCAAGTCCCTTCAAGGATCGAAAATCCCGTTACAGCCTTCTCATGCCATAGATATCCTCTTTGGGCTCAGTAGCTATTGAGAAATATACACTCATCCCTTTCCAACATATGGTAAAGTGCCTCCCGTCCCTTTCTCCAGGCGCAGGGAAGCGATCAATAAGGATTCGGATTCTAAATTCGAATAAGATACCGTTGGGAGTGAAGTATTTTTGTAATTATGCTGAACCAGTTAGAAAGTTTGTAATTATTTCGTGTGAAGTTTGTTAGTTAAGGCCAGACAGATGAGAACTTAATACCTAACGTCTTAGGATGTTTTCGGAGACTGCTTCATCTATACTCTATCTATATTAATATTATAATGCTGAAGAGTTCATTTGGTGGAAAGCGCTAATCGCTAAAGCGATAATTTATTTCGAGGAAAGTTATAAGCGATATAACATCGGAGCTGAGAAGCGGGTGAAACCGCGGGGAAACAGTAATATTTATTATACAGTTATAAAAATATCTACTGCTGATTTTTAGAATAATAAATTCTGGATATATTGGTTTAAAATATTTGATCACGTATTTTTTTATTACGAGTTAAAACTAGCGGCCACGCACGGGTGGACTTGATTAGCCTATGTTCTCAGGGTGAATGTAGCTTTCTAATAAATAAAATTTGAAGTCACGATACTTTTTGAGTTTATTTAGTACAAACATACAAATCTCTCACACACACACAAATATAAAAATTTTTCCTCTTTGTAATATGTGTAGATAGATTAGAAGTGATCATAGTAGCCTGCCTTCCTTGCAGTTAACTTCAATTTGAAAGAATCTCGATGCAAATCTCTTCGCGTATTGTCAACGCGTGCTATTCTTGCAATTTTCTCTCGAACTTCTCCATTTCTGGCGGCAAAGTCATTAGCATAATTACGTCGACACTCATAAACACGCTTCTAAAACATTTCGCCGTCGTTTGAGCGAATTTTTAAAGGGCAAAGGGAAAAAATGGAGATGGAATTCAGCCTCGTATCTTTTGTTCAAAGTACGGGCGCATTCTTAAATCTAGAGGAAAGATTTTAACTGGACCGCTGCGTGTATATAAGCTTCTTTGGTACTGACAGAGTTCCAAGTGTTCCAGTTTCTTTTAATTATAAAAATGTCTTTGCAAAGCAATCGTAACACTGTCTAGTTCATTTCTTTAATTGCTATCAACGGTCTTATATCTCAATTACTTTTACAGTGGAAGTAATAAAATCTTTTACTATTCAATTGTCAACACGACTGGTGTAGTGTTGTAGATCGTGATGTACAGTCGACAAAAGAGTTAGGTGTGCAGACAGTATGTTTTGAATCGTTTTCAATTAACTTCAAAAAGGAGAAGGTCTGTTATGTATGTACACCGATTATTCTGAGGTTTCTGGTCCGATTTGTGTGATTCTTGTTTTGTTCGATATAGTATACTTGCCATTTGGTCCCATTAAAACTCTTACCAGTTTGGTTTAGTAAGTACTTTTTTATTTTATGAGCATTTCGCGTTTATTAACATTGCTATGTGTTACAAAATTCTATACTGCGCATGTAAGAAAATTGTGTTTAGGACAAGAATTTAGGTTGCATATTTGAACTAAAAAGAGTAAAATAAAGAACAGTTTTTTTATTTCGTTGAATTTTTTGCCGCTGACTTCGGAAAGAAAAGTTATGTTACACTTTATGTGGTTTGTTTTTGAAGTCGGTTAGTTTTTCCAAGTTTGTGTTATAATTTTCAATGTGTCTACCTACCAAACTCTTTAGCTGCAAGTGGCTAAAGAGTACATACACACGTGTAATTAATTATACATGTAAACATGCTTTCTGCATACCTCCCTTTCTAAGGTTGTGTTGAAAGTTCCAATTAATGTATATCTAGCTATAACAGACTCTTTACCTATGCGCCATATACAGCTCATACAGTTCATACTTTAATATCATTATATTCTATTATACAAACAGAATAGCGTCCAGGAAAACTTGCTATCTGCACACCTAACTCTTGTGCTAACAGTACCACGAGGAACAAACTAACAAGTAAATTAAAACGAATAGTCGATTGTTTTCGCGAGTTGTTGGTCGGGATGAGGCGATGGACATCATCCGTCACTGTGACGAAGTTGCGGTGACTTTGGAAATGGAATTTTCCTGTTTTCTTAACCGAAACCTTTTTCCACTCACCGCGTGTGCTCGCTCTGACGAACGAATTTACTCCGGATTAGGTTTTCGACTTTGTTGATATAATATTTTGGCGCTAAGGTTTTTTTAGAAGATTCTAATCTGTTTAGCTGGAAAAAGATTCTTGTTGCGTATTTACATGTATAATACTTTTGGCTATATGTATTTTGCTAATATACCTAGTATACAATAATATGCATATCATTAAAATTCTTATTGTATCTATTGGAAGAAAAACGGAATGAAAGACCTTTATAGTTAACGATCTAGAATTATTTTATGTCCGCCCTTGTTACGCCCCCCTGAAATTAATCCAGGGGCGCTAGCATGAATTTTACGTATTGGTCGTACATCGTATGAAGTACTATGACGTTAATTGTATGGGAAATATAAAAGTACCTCTGGAGTACGAACGAAGAACTAATTTTATCCATCGAATTAACTTCAAAGTCCCCGTTTACTTTACGCCACAAGAAATTGAAATGATAGTATACGTACATAAAAATGTACTGTCACAGTTATTGATTACAGAACCAATAAGTTATTGAACAAACTCCATACGATCACGAGTATTCATCTCGAACGTTTTCGATGAAGGAAAGTAAATATTTCCGTCCTTGTCACACACGTCAAATATTAGGAATTCTACTCGACTTCGAGCAAGATAAATCACATGCTGTCCTACCAACTTGTATTTACCGCTCAAAAAGTAACTTCCCAACTATTTTAGACTTTATTACGACGATGTAAGATGTGTTTGGATAGTTCGTGAGGTGTAAAGTTATGTTAGCTAAGTTACAGCTAGAATATCAGAGTATTCAGGAATAGATTCGCTTCAAGTCTCGTTCGAGAAGTTGTTAGTTTCAGTGAGTTGCATTCCGGTGTTTCAGACTGTTAATAAGAAATGAATTTTCAGATGTAAAGAATATGTATGTTGCATACTAGACATAGGAAGATACGAGTATTGACAACACTTTTCATATTTATATTCTTCTGAAAGCGCTAATGATATTATTAAATTAATTTTAAATGACTATTTGGAATGAAATTAAAACATGAAAATAAAACACATTGATAAGGGGAAAACAAAAGTATGGCTACGATGACCTCTACGTCGTAGACCATGCTACGCCGTAGCGCGTAGCTGTGTAGCTGCGTAGCACGAATACAAAATCCACATTATAGTTTATTTGGCTGATTATTTGACTTCTAAAAAGTTCCTGGTTCTTTGGACACATGCATGAATTTCTAAAGCAATCTACTGATAAAGTGTTCATCTGAATTTGTGAATAAAATCAAAGTCATTTGTTTTATTTTTTTTTGGTCCCACGAGTAAGACGTAGGCGCGGGCATGCGGGCAGTGAGTAAAGGGCAACTCGCTGCTCGACCGTGGACCATGCCCGGGTCGACGGCGCGTTGTGTCCCACGCGCGCCTCAAAGAGCGTCAGCATAACGACGGGTCTCAGAGGGCCAAAGCCTGCCGGGGATTATTTCCTTACCGTAACCCCGGAACAGAAAGGGCTATTGAAGGACACCGTGGATTTTAGTCAGTAGAAGTCTGACAGTCCCTCCCGCCCTGCCCGGGTTGGGAGGACTCATTTGATGATTCTACCACGATAAAAAAACAAAGTTATTTGTTTTGTGTCGTCTTAGTGCAAAAGTTTTTTCTTCTGCATTGCTTTTATGAAGCCTTTTACTAATAATTTAATGTTTGAAGCTTTTTAGAAACACACAATTACACCGAGATAATCAATTGTCTATTTTTTCTTGTTAGGTTTCTATTGGGATAAATTATTTTCAACGACGGAGCCCCATTGTGCATGCCCGGTTTTTGTTAAACTTTGGAATTTATTACACTCAATAACATAAAATTCGGACTGGCTGAGATTAGCGGCTGTGGCCTTCGATCGAAATAACTAATAAATAAATAGTATTTTTTACTGTAACACTAAATATCAGTAAATGTAACGGTAAAAAGAGAAGTTCTTGTTAAATTTAACAAGAATCGTGTAGGTAGGTAATTAAGTATCATTAGCCCGCGGCTTCATGTAGGAGTCAGTTTCTCTGTAATTCTGTTAGCTTTATTTTCGTTTAATTTACTTTGTCATTTTATTTTTATGAGTTTATGTGGGCTTTAGTATTGTTTGTTCTTTTTCTTTTGCACAAATGTAAACAATATGATTGCATAAATATTTACACTATTGGGCAAATTCCATATACATATTATACTAAACTTGATTTCTCCGAGTAAAGTAGTTTAGAGTAACGGATGTTCAACGTGCACAAAGGCTTTGAGTTTATTTGATGAATAAAGATAGTTTATCCACTATCATGCTATTAATCCTCTATAAAAGAACCTATAACAATTAGCTTATTGCCAACATTAAAACACTCAATGATATTATGATCATTTAAATATCATCCAAACGCGAGATATAATGAATTTCAAAAAGAGAACATTCTCATGCAATGACATTTTCACCACCAGATCGCTAAAATTTTGAAAAAAGAACAATAATTGTTTTACTTAAGGTTTGTTTATTTTACATACTTCGCAATTAGACTTTTCTTGAATTTACATAGTTCTTACAGCACTATAAAACACCCTATGGTATGAGAATCTTTTATAGAGGATTCACATCATGATTGTAGATAAAGTCTTGTATGCAACTGTTATAATTAGGTATTACACTCATGTGTACTATTGTCACACTCGGCTACGGCTCGTGTGATAAACCCACATTCGTGTTTTAATACCCCTGATTATACAACAGTTGCATAAATAACTATTATACCTACAATTTCCATTTGTACTTACCTCAAGTATTAAGTACAGTCAAATTTGTAGAATTAGTGCTTGAACCTCAGGTGTTAATATTTCACAGCAATTGTCACTGAAAATACTCAAGCACGAATTATTAGATCCGTTGATCTTGTCGAATTTACCCATAATTATCATGAAATTCACTCCAAGTTAGGTATACCTACTCGAATATCTGTTTACCAAAAAGGCGTTCTAAAACTTGTAAACAAGACTATTCTACGTTTACATTTCTTTTACACAAACTTCTTTTGAGTTCTTAAGAAAATGTGTTTAGTTAAGGAAACATTATATTGTATATACTCGTAATGTTTCCTATGAAAATAATTTCGGCAGATGGTGCGAATTTATTTGGTTGTTTATTAAAATTTTCAATGAAAAAACATGCTTGTTGCGTACCTCACAACATCCTAAATTAATTTATTTGTTATTTGGGTTACATTTCCTGCGTTACATTTACCAGTTACTCTGGTTTTTGATTCAGGGATATGATTGTCGGTTCATTTCTTATTTATTTTATTGGTTTGGAACATACATTTTTTGAGCGTATGAATCTGGTATTTTTTGCATGGTTATTGTTTGACGAAATTATATAGGTTTTAAGTAACACTCTGCCCATATTTTTCATAAAACATTCATGACCTATTTACAATCATTTGAAATGACGAAAAAGGTAGAGGTAAATTAAAAAATAAAATTTTATAAACTGTCATCATCATTTCTAACCTGTTTCTAAAGTTTGTAATCGAATGTGTCCGTTTTACATAACTAAGTTAATTAAGCAAATGCAATAAAAGGTTTTTTTTAAAGTTGGTTTTTAAAAGGGCATTATTCTGCAGTAAAGCTTATTAGTTGTAGCTTAGTACTTAGTTGAAAAGACGAAAAGACTTCCTACTTACACAAAGAAAAACCATGACACAGTACCTACCAAGGGTGAGTGACCTAACACAAGGCAATCCTCAAAGCCTGCGTAATTTAATGCCCAAGCCGCAAAAATCCAAAATAATATTCTCGTACATTTTACCTTTTGAAAACCCTACCGTCCAGCAATAAAGTAAAAAATACATTATACCAGTCGCCACAGTAACGTGACCGAAAATAATCTTGGAATTGTTGAAAAAAAATTTGTAACCTTAATTGAAAATGTTCCGTCATAATTGATATCGAAATAAAGCTTATACACATATTTTCATCAACATCATCATCATCACCATCAGCCTATAATGTTCCCACTGCTGGGACACAGGCCTCCCCTTTAGACATCCAGTAGGACCGGTTGAAAGCGGCCTGCATCCAGCATGATACTGTGGCCTCCATGAAATCGTCTGCCCACCTAGTGGGTGGACGTCTTAGGCCCGACGCTGCGTTACGCGGATGCACGCGCGGTTCTATACAAAAGTGCTCCGTCGCGGGGACCCGTGCGGGGACCCGCGCGGAGCCACGTGCGGAGCCACGCGCGGGGCTACGCGCGGTTCAGTCAATAAGGGTGCTTATACACGGTGCATGTAACTGGAGCAAACAGAGAGCAAATTTTTTTTTATGAAGACTTTCGAAAAATTCCTCCGGTGCTGAAATTTGGATTTTGGAATATGGTGAGAGTAGGTGATACAGATTATACATGCACAATAATGCAATTTTTTTTTAGCCGAGAAGTTCGGTTTTTTTACCAAAACATGAAAATTGCTTATTTATTTAGTCTCCGCACGTGGCTCCGCGCGGGTCCCCGCACGGGTCCCCGCGACGGAGCACTTTTGTATAGAACCGCGCGTGCATCCGCGTAACGCAGCGTCGGGCCTTACGCTGCGCTTGCTGGTGTCGAGAACTTTTCGGCCACATCAGCCATCAGTTTTTCGTGCTATATGGCCTGCTCACTGCCACATCAACTTGCTAATTCGTCAAGATTTTTTCACATCAATTTATTCTCCCATCATCGTTACAGAACGCCATTAAATTAGTGAAGATGATTCACGCTTTATCTTAACCTATTCTTGTAAGCTCAATTTGTAAACAAAATTCGATATCTTCGTGTAATTGACACCTCTTCATTTGATACTAGCTCTTGGCTACGACTTTATCAGCGTAAGATAAGAAAAGTTAATATTTTGAAGTCAGAGGAGTTTGTTTCCGGTATTGAATTTCATTCAAATCATACAAACTCTGCCTCATCTTTTTTTTTATAAAGATGTCTTGCGCCGGGAATTGGGTGGACTCTGTATCGTGGGTGCGTTCACAAAACCTATATGCATAAATGACAGTTAGACCCAAAAAAACTAGGTATATGTGGTCATCGAAATAATTGTTCCGTGCGGGAATCGAAATCACGATCCATAGGAGCAGGCTACACTGCTACTACTACTCAGCCACTACTGCGCCAACCACAATAATATCGTAAATTAAAAATAATATCGTAACATAATTCCATGTTTAAAAACATACAGCAAAGACGGATATTTCACAAACGAAACATAGATGAAAACTCACCTACCAAATTACACGATATTTACACAGAATCGTATACTTTCCAAATAAAATTTATCTTCTTGGAACAGAGGCAGTTTTTCCCTTATATTTTATGTTGAATTCGTAATAACGAGGACAGGTTAAGTAAACAATGGCTCACATTCACGTAATAAGAATGTAACGTCAGAAGCTCAGCGTAATGTTGACGATATTACTCACCGGATGAAGGAGAAATGTTAAAACTGTAAAGGTGCGTCTTAACGGGCAATATTTTTACTGCAATATGAGGCTACAAAATGTCAGGCTAGCTCAAAAACATTTTAAAAATTTCTTTCTTTTCGGCAATTATGTCTGAACTAGCATGGCCCTCATACGTTATGTCCTTTTGTCTTACGGCTTGACCAAAAATATGTGGCAATATAGCCGGACGTTACGTATACTAAATATTGTCATATAATTTCATAGTCTTGCTGCATTATTGCCGGAAATTGTATAATAATTGCAGCGTTTACTTTGCGTAAAAATATTGCCCATTTACACGTACCTTAACTAGACTACGGTACAGTGATGTATTACTACAATTCATTGTGTGACTTTACTTACAAGAATCTTTACATAGTATATACTAGGCAGGCGTGCTTCATCGTCGATCAGATCTTTGCTTACAATCACGCGAGATAGCGGTCAAACGCGAACATTATCATTAAAATAAAAATAGAAAAAGTCAACAATGACCACTTACTCATACCCTAAAATCTGGGATTCTCCCATACTAGGAATAACTTCTCTTTTGGAGTCAATCTCCATATCCTTGTACCTCATTCGGGTGTATCCATGGATTTTCAAATAGCTTGTATAATACTTCTTCATTCTTTACATAAATTTGTCTGATTTGTAAAATAAATACAGTTCAAACTACTTCCAACATTATTACATTCCGTAAAAGTTAATTAAAACTCAAGTAGGTAATTTTCAAACTATTTTATTCCGTTGCACTACAGTGCTTTTCCATGCTTCTAGGACCAAGTTTTATTACTTTAAAATTACACTTTCACATTTTCCGCTCTTGCATCGCACCTGCATTCTCTCCACGTTACATGGTATCTTGAAACTTCAAGTCCTATTATCGACTGTGCCAACGTGTGGTGTCTCTATGGTCGATAATACGGCTAGCACAGGGCTTAGCCCCTTCGTACACTAGGCGACGCAAGTCTCCGATACCTTACGATTTTGGTATTCATTGACGCGTGCTTGTGTTCGAACCTTTATGGGTTTGTATTGCGATAGCCGCTTGGATACCGAAGTCGTAAGGTATCGGAAACTTGAGTCGCCTTGTGTACGAAGGGCCTTAGACTTAGCCTGGGGCAACCTGGAGCAACGACTCTAATGAGAGAAATAGAGGGTGACAAGAAGAAAGATAGTGAGCAAGCAACAGTAACCCATGCGGTGGATCGACCAGATCAAGTCTGTAGTGGCACGGCATGTGTGCACACGAGTGACAGTCGACACGAAGGGATGGTGTGAGGGTGTGAGGATAATCATGGCCGTAAACCGACGTGTCTTGCTGCGAAACACCACTCTGTCTAGAGTGTACTGACAAGGAAGAAAGTACTTAACTCCATAAGGCAAGTCAACAGACTCTTCAGAAACCTTAAGTGGTGAAGAGTAGAAAGTTTTAGATCTTATGAAAATATCGCCACTGCTGGCGCTGGCGCCAACGAATATATTGCTGTTCTCAACATATGAACGTAGTATGCAAATGAAGGTTGTGGAATGACGATACTATATTACATCTGATAAAATCCGGAAAGCCTCACTTGCTCACTCACTTATCTTTCCCCATTTGGAGAAAGATAAGTGATGAGAAAGATAAGAGATTGCACAAACGAACAGCTCATACCTTATATTGATAAGGCATGAGCTGTTCTTTTATACAATCTTGTTTAACGCTTGAAAAAATATTACCTATATACACTCAGAACAAGCTGGGCCTGCAGTCTCGACATAGATAGCGATTCAATCGATACGCCGCAAACGCTAAATATTAACGAAAAAATTCGCATGCCGTAACGACTGTCAAATTCTAGCATCCGAGATAGCGAGATAAGGGTGCTTTTACACGGCGCATGTAATCCGCGTAAGTGCCTCAACATGCTCAAGCTACATGCGCCGTGTAAACGCACCCCGCGGGTAGCTTGATCAAGTAGCTTGCGCATGTTACTCGCGCGGGTAAACAGCAGACCCGCTCCTTTACTTGCTCGAGTTACATGCGCCGTGTACAAGCACCCCGCGGGTAACTTGATCAAGTAGCTTGCGCATGTTACTCGCGCGGGTAAACCGCAAACCCGCTCTTTTACTTGCGCGGGTTACATGCGCCGTGTACAAGCACCCTAAGTCGCTAATTATTTTGACTTTGCGACTGTCACTATGCTTACGAAAATCGTATTCATAGTATGGTAAACTAATCATGTTTTTGACATGGATTCTAGGCTTTTGTGCCACAAGGCCTCTTGTACACAGTACGGTTTTCGGCCGTGTGTAGGCACGGTCATCAGTGTTGTATGGAACGCAATGGGAGCTTGTAGACGTGCACGGCAGAGCCACGGCACGGCGCCGCCGCAATATGCGCCGTGTCTGCCCCTCGGCGTGCCGCGTCTACGCAAGGCGTGATTTTCAACAGTGTTGTATGGCAGTCTATGGGAGTATGTAGTAGACGGCGCCGGATCTACGCACGGTTTCGTGACGGTTTACATACGCTGATTCCCGATTTTGTTATAAAATGAGAATAAATCAAGAAATCTTAATTACATTGATTCAAGAAAGGCCTATAATATGGGATAAGGCTATCGATGATAACAAAATATGCGGCTTAAATATGATTGAAAAGTGTATGAAATGCGCCGTATTCCTCCCTTTTTAGAAGCTTTTTCTAAAATCGGATCCATCCAAAGCCTTTCCTATAATATTATCTAATAAGCAACGATATAATCTTCTCCTTCGTATGAAAATTCATGCGTGTCCAGCACACCTCCAAATAAAACGCCACTGAGCCGCACTTGGCCGATGTCTTTTTGGTTTTGCCGTGTCATGTACAAGCTCTCACGTTTTTTCAACCGTACGGCCAACACGCCGTACGGTTGAAAAACCGTGACATGTACAAGAGGCCTTGTGCAGGTATGTATGTGCACTAATGCCTCTTGTTCATCAAGCTATACAAAACCAGTATAATTAGCTGATCGTTAAATATACGGAAAGACCATACAAGCGAGACCACAATTAATTGCTTTTGTATAGCTTGATGCGTAGCCGTGTGTACACAGTACATTTTTTAGCCGTGAAAATTTACGGTTAATTCGCCGTGTGCAGGCACGGTCATCAGTGTTGTATGGAACACAATGGGAGCTTGTACATGTACAATTGTACACGGTACGTTTTTCGGCCGTGAAGATATTCGGTTATTACTCATTGGTTATTACACCGTATAGGCACGGTCTACAAGCTCCCATTGTGTTCCATACAACACTGATGACCATGCCTACACACGGCGAATTAATCGTAGATTTTCATGGCCGAAAAACGTACGGTCACGAGCAATAGTATGTAAACACTATGCAGTATTCAAAAGCGATTTTGTGCTACATTGATAAAACTTTTGCCTTTTCGTTAGACTTCTATTTTGGAATCCATACTGTTCTGGAACGAATGTGTATCCTAGGCTTTACACTATTTTTGAAAAGTGTCAAGTCAGTTATAAAAAACTCAATAAAAAAGATATCGGGAAAAATATGCGTTTGATTTAAAATAATTGTGCAGCATACCTAGCGTACCCAATAATAAGAATAAATGGTGAGAGATTCGCTCACACATACTATTACGATATTTATGTCTTATTTCAAAGCGGAAACCAGTATTTCACGAGTTAATTGCGTTTCAATTTTGTTAAGTGTACACATGTTATTGTTCATGACTGTACTGTGTACAAGAGGCCTAATGCTGTAAAATATTGGCAGTTGAAAAAAACATTTATTTGTAAGGAAAATTGATAGAAAAGATATTCTCAAAAATATATTTACCTTAGAAAGTTGTGCAGAAAAAAGTAAACCTTGTGATGTTAATTTTGCCAGCGACTGACAGGCGCAGTCCCGCCAGTGCCCATTCAGCGTGAGCGTCAGGTAAGGGGTACAACCTACATAGCAGAACTATTTACAATCCGTAATTTTATTTTGCATAGCAATGAATACTTTGTATAAATCCGAAGTACTCTGTGCAGAAAATCCGATTGGCATACACTGATTTTACCATTATATTGATGCCCTACCTAAGTCATGTAAGTCACGAATCATCTTTAGGGGTAAATTTCATTTACATAATAATCAATAAGTATAACCATCATATCGTAGAAAGTTCACTAACCTTGAATCATCTTATGGCATATATCTTTTATCCATTCAAAGTATCATCGTCATCATATCGCAGTCAATTTCACAGCAGTCTTTCGTGCCAGCAAATAAATTTTCGGACCTATCTGTCATGGCTGCCGGCGCTGAGACGTGATGACCTAAAGCGGTCCCACGCGAGCTAATCTGCATTTTGATGTTTATTATGATTCCCACCATTTTAATGTTTCAGGCTGTAAATGTACGCCAAGCCGTGTTACATCTGCTCAAATGTATGCCTTTTGGCGTTAAAACCACCTGCTCCTCAGGCTCGCGGGCAACGCCAGGTACAAGCCGAGGTCCGTCGCCTACGCGATTAATAGCAAGAACTCTAGGGCAGGTTGCAAGAAAAATAGCTGCGATTGCTAATTCGTGTAAATAAAGCGATAATAAATGATATTCACTTGGTTTTTTAGCACACCATATTGAGTTTATAAAACAATTATTTATTTTGTAAAACTAGTATTAACGTTATCTTCTATTCGGAAATTATGCGCTCTTTCCTAGTAAGACTAAGACAAGACTGTATTCCAAATTAGGCGCTCTAAATAAATGTATTTCATACAAAATGAGAAATTAATGCAAACCCATCAGTGTGACAAAGGTACATTGTGCTTAGATACAAGCAATCTTCAAAGTAACCCAATGGGCTGAGTTACGGACATAAAAACATTTGGCGCATACACAATTGTATTAAATATTTTTTATACCATAACAATCTTCTGGACTGTATACGAGTTTAAATACAAGTGAATTCGGCTCAAATAAGTTCCGGAGCAGCAAGTTTCAGCCAGCTAAGCAGTGTGCACCCCATATATATTATACTCCGAATTTATCAGGGCGTCGATGTTACAGGGATTGTCATTCAATCACGGTTCATAGAGGATCATCCAATCAGTCGACCTAGAAGTCTAACTGCTGAACAAGGCCTCCCCTTCTAGGCATCCATTAGGGACATGGTTCACTAAGGAGCTCGTGCAACCATGTCCTTTGATATTGCGGCCTCCATGAGAAATAGTCTGTCCTCCATGTGGGTGAGATTACGTTTTCTCGCTGCAGTTTCCGATGCGTGGTCCCGCATTCGAGAACCTTTCGGCCACATCAGCCATCTGTTCTGCGAGCTATAACCTAAGCTCCCTTGCTAAATCAACTTAGCTAATTCGTAAGGATTTTTTCAAATAAATAAAGCAATGGCCCGCAGTCGTCAACAAACATGGCGGTTCTATGTAGCGATTACTGAAGATGATACACGCTTTTACGCATTAACCTATTCTTATAAGCTCAATCTGTAAACAAAATTCGATATCTTCGTGTAATTGACTCCTGTTCATTATGATGACTAGCTCCTGGCTACGACTTTATCGCGTAAGTTAACGAAAATTTTATTTTGATAGTCACGGTTAATTAATTTCCGGTATTGAATTTGGCATGGCAAATCATAGGTTTTCTGCCATCTTCTGCGGTATAACGATGTCTTGCAGTCGCAAAAAAACTCTGTATCGTGGGTTTAGGGAAAATTTATATGCATAAATGATAGTTAGACCCAAAAAAACTAGGTAAATGTGGTCATAGAAATACTCGAAAGTTGTGCAGAAATCGAAAGGTAACGACCCATAGAGGAAGGCTAACAATTGATGACTACTACTACAGCCCCATTTCGATGATAATTCATCGTAACATAAAAATAAGTATCGTAACATAATTCCGTGTTTAAGAATACTCATACAGTAAAGAACTCATTGGTTTGCTTAAATTTTTTGCAACACCTAGACGTTCAACATAGATCAAACAGGCAAACTGTCAAATGTACATGTTTGTTTGTACAGAAACGTTAGTTTCGAAAAAATTTAAAATCTTCGTGGAATAAAGGCGGTATTTCCCTTACATGTTACGTTGAATTCGTAATAACGAGGCGGATATAGTAAACAGGCTCACATTCACGTAATAAGCAGCATGTAGCGGCAGGTTAGTACAACCTACATGTTGACAATATTACTCATTCCTATTTTTGAGTACTAAAACTGTAAAGGTACGTCTTAATTCGGCACTAGTCGCGAAGCTCGAACTCACTGTGCAGTTCCATGGCCATTAACCATGACTACTTCACCGGAAATCGAGCCTTATTGCAATTCATGAGCTTACGCGAGCGTCATCCTTCCATTAAAAACTATGTGTAAACTTACTTTAGTGAGACTAGCACGTATCATACCTTTAGTTTTAAGGCGCGCGTCATAGACGGAAAAGTTCTTTGTTTGAGTTCTTTCTTGCCACTGCACCAATTTGTTTTTAATGAATATTTATTAAATTTCAGGTGTTGATAAACCTTGCTGCCACGGTACGGACTCGTGCTTAAATTGATGGACTTCTTTAGCTTCTAATTTACGAACGCTGCCGTTAAAATTAGCAAAAAAATGAATCTTTAGGCAACTTGTAACTGTTTACAAGCCGTCATATTTCGCTGCTATTCTGCTTCCGTACTGACAAGCAATTAATAGCTGACAAAACGATACCATGCTATTAATCTATCACAATGTACCTGTGTCAAATAGTGGAGTAATAAATGAAGTTTCCATGGAAAAATTGTTGATTTGATCAGACCTTACACAGAGGCAGTAGGTATATTAAATGCAAATCGGCTACATAATTTCATGCCTGCACAAAAACTAGTATTCAATGAGTCTTCTGGTCATTAATGCAGCTCTTCATCATCTCCGAGTCAAGATGCTTAAACTAGCATGGCCCATACATGTTGTCTTTCGAATATTCACAAAATAGTGTGGCACTAGGTGCCGAGCGTTACTCTATTAAATGTTCTCAGTAAAATTACAAAGTTTTAGTCAGTTGCGGCAATTACTCGTCAATCATTGCCGGAAATTAAATTACCATTGTCCAGTGACAACATTGTCCGTTTAGACTCATGGTTAACTGGACTAAGCCAAGTGATGTATTACTACGATTCACGGTTCTGACTATACTTACAAGTATGGCGTTACATGGTATAAACAAATTCATAGGCAACCTTGCTTCATCACCGAAGCATATCTTTGCTTATTCATGATGCGAAGTTCCTGGTCTGACGCAAACAGCTATTATTAAAATAAAAATAGGAAATCTAATGGGCAATGACCACTTCCACATACCCTAGATCTGTTATGCTCCCATACTTGGGCATTACTTCTCTTTTGGAAGTCAATCTGCCGCATTCATGTGCCTCGGATTTTCAAATAGCTCAATTTTCCCACATGTTAGCTCGCTCCTGGCCATTTTGTAAATTAAACACAGTTAAAACTACTTCCAAGATTAGGGCCAAACTCCTGTAATAGTATAAATAATTACTCGTATGTAATTGAAGTGAACAACTTCTTTTTTAAAGGCATTGTATTTTTCTGTAGATGGGTAAAGAACGGAAAACTCGCGTCAGGGTCACTTGACCAAAACTTGCGTCAGCTTCACGTGATGTGGTGATCTTGTTAAATCCTTAAGTCGTCATGTCAAATTATAATATGGAGCACTAGCAACATCAAAGTTAATTCACTTCTACCGGCACTCCTGGAGTGAAACAGGCGTTTTATTCTATGTATAGTAAAGAAATTGTCCATCCTCCAAATCAAAGGCGATTTTACGTTTTCTCGCTGGTAATCGTGGTAAAAAATTTCCGACCCGCGTCAGGGTCACGTGACCAAAACTCGCGTCTGGGTCTCGAGCACAACTAATCCAGCGCTGAATATTCTACAGCCATTCATTATTAAAATAAAACTATTGATTCAATAAGTTTTCACTTCTACCGGCACTCCTGGAGTGCAACACAATTTTTTTATAGCAATGGTATTCTGATCGTAGCTACCAGTGCTTAGCCATGCTGTCTAAAAACGGTCGCAAAGAAATTACATTACTTTACGATAAACTTTCGCTATCTTACCGATCTTCCATCGCACCTGCATTCTCTCCACGTTACATGGTATCTTGGCAGTTCAGAGACTACCAAAAATCGACTGTGCCAATCGTGTAAATCGATCGCTATGTATGTCGAGACTACCGCCCGCCGTATCGATTGTAACTGTCACTTAGCGGGCTGTCAAAAATGTTCACAAAGTTAACGATGACACTCGCTAGTTTTGCAGTAGAGACTACCAAAAATTGATACAATCGGATCGTTAGGACTTAGCGACCGATTTTTGACGCTAAACAATCGCTATGTATGTCGAGACTACAGCCCCTTAGAGCTTGTCCCTATTCAGTTAGCCAGTTTTCTCCTCGTAAACTTTTACAAGAATTCTACTCCGTGAGTCTTACCTATCAACAAAAACGATAAACTTCTTGTGTCTACACCACTGTGACCTGCATTATTAAGATCTCGAACACATTTCTTTCCGTTAGCTTACACGCACTTACATGCAGACGTAGCCGTGACGAAAGTTAATATCTACAATAGAAAAAGCCGTACCGTCTTTATGCCTTCTCTGAGCGAACGGCTATATGTGTGAAGTATCTGTATAGTGCTTAATCTGTTTGCGCTTCGGATGGCGCGGCTCATCTCTAATCCCGGGTAAAAGCCCAATAGGACGTCCGCAATTAATAAAACTGCGTTCCCCTCTACTCTTTGCCGGGATTACGGAATTTTGCAAGTCTTGCGATTTCTCGGCTTTTTGTTGATGGTTGGACGTTTTCTGTGATGGTTTCTTAGGCTTATTCACTCTTGTAATACAAATGCTTATAAAGGATCCTATCTTTTTCGTGGTAACATCATCATATGATGGGATGGGAGGGACTGTCAGACTTGTACTGACTAAGATTTACAGTGATTCTTCAATAGCCTTTATGTTCCAGGGGCAAGGTACGTGATGAGACAGCCCCGGCAGGCTTTGGACCTCTAAACGGGGCCCAGTCAGAAAGGATGCTAACTTAAGATTAAAAAAAACCCCGTAACGTCGATTTACGGATACGGGCGCGGGGGAATTAACAACCCTAAATCGAAAATACGATCGATTTGTGATTGAACGAATTTCGACTATCCATTTCCGCAAAGTCCACTTCAGTGTAAGCGGGCGATGTAGAAACGATTTGTGAATTACTCGATGTGAATTTATTTCGGAAGTGTAACTAAATATTCAATCTATGAATTTTGATGGATGGAGAAGAAGATTAAAGCCAAAAAAATGGATTGATTGAGAAATTATAAGAAATAAGTAAAAAAGACGTAAGATAGGTACAGATACTATCTGATAAATAAGATATCAAGAGGGCATAAATCCAATCTCCGGTCTTAAAACCCACTGATATAGTACCTGATGGATTAACCCAATAACAATCAGTAATAGTTAATTTTAATCAAAACTTAAGCCTTAAAACTATCAAGCTCTTCAAAAATAAGGACTCTTACTACAAAAAGTTCTCTCATCAGCTTTCTGTTTAATACTTGTCTAAAAAAGTGTAATTGCAAAACGACACTTAACTTGATATATATATAAGTGTCCTTTCAAATATAAAATCATCTCAAATGCCCTTTCGCAGTTTTATACACAAGTGTTCAATAGATGTTTTACTGTTTTTGTAGTAGGCCGTGGGACTCACGAATTACCGTGACCCCGGAAAGTAAAGGGCTATTGGAGGTCACCGTGGATTTTAGTCAGTACGAGTCTGACAGACCCTCCCGTTCTGCCCTGGGTGGGAGGACCCATTTGATGATTATACCACGCTAAAGGTGTTTCATGGAGGTTGACTGCTAAATATAGAAAAGTCAAATGATATAGCGACTGATATAGATCGCAGATACAACATTGACCTAATTTCTAGATAGGCTTCCATATCTCAGCCTGAAACATTAAGTATGTGAACCCTTTATTGTCAGTTTGGTACTTTCACTTTGGAAGGCTCTGTTAAAAGTTTCAGAAGGTTGATGGTTGGTGAATGGTTTAGAATTATACGGGTATTTCTACTTACAAAGAGACAGGTTCTTGTTTCGGTCATTTAGGTAAGATTCTCACCAACCGGCCAAACTCGGCGGCATTTTATTATGTGGTAAAGAACATTGAAATCTATCAACAGTAAATACAGTTCATATTTGCATGCAACTTACGGACACGTGGCTACATGTCGCGAAATGCCAACGGAGATAACTTTGCAAGCAAATATGAACTGTATTTACTCTAGATAGATTTCAATATTCTTTACCGCATTGTTAAATGCCGCCGGATCCGGCGGGTTGGTGTGAATCTTACCTTAGTCTTTTCTACTTATTTCTTATAATTCCTCAATCAATCCATATTTATTTGGCCTTAATCTTCTTCTCCATACATAGATCGAATAATAAGTTACATTTCCAAAATAAATTCACATCGAGTAATTGACAAATCGTTTCCACATCGCCCGCTTACTGAAGTGGACTTTGCGGAAATGGATAGTCGAAATTCGTTCAATCACAAATCGATCGTATTTTCGATTTAGGGTTGTTAATTCCTCCGCGCCCGTAACCGTAAATCGACATAAGGGCTATTACGCTTCGTATAATCCATGGTGGGCCTGGTGACTCAACATTTTTAACATACGACTTTTATTTGAGAAAAGGGTGTACTTAGGTGCGAAAATTTTCCGCATCAAGAAACAATGTTGGGGGAGTGAAGTGCTGAAAAGTGGTTCCGTGGTAGAATGGGTCTGCCATCAACTCATTTACTAAGCAATGCATGAATAAGAGTAGGGAATACTAAAGTAACGATGAAATGGACAGTGACAAAAATGATGTCATTAGAAACTTATAAGATGAATACTAATACAGAAGGTTAATGGAGATGAGGACGTGCCCTAATAACCCCAAATAAATTGTTACAAGTGTAGGAGAATGCCAGAATGATCGAATATGAGTATCGAAACACAAAGAAAAGTTATAATGGGAAACAGAATCATTATTTGCCTAGCCTTTTCCCAACTATATTGTCGTCGGCTTCCAGTCGAACCAGATGCTGAATATCGGTACATACTCGTACATTACTACAGCGACTGCCTATCGGATCTCATCAACCCAGTAACTGGGTCGATACCTCATAGCAAGACTGGTTGTCAGACTTTTAGAGCTTCTGAATAATAGTGACGACTGTCAAAGATCTACAAATGACAGCCGGGACCATCGGCTTTACGTGCTGGTCACCCATCCAGAGACCAACCTCGGCAAGCGCGGTTTAATCTGGAAGATAGGGTTGTGTGGCTTATAGCAGTCGATACTGACTGCTTCAAGAAGTCCATGTATGACCCGCCCAAGACTTGTAAGGCTTTTAATCAGGTCATGGCCATAGAGATGGGATGACATACCATAGACATGATTCATCTCAGTGTTAATAACTTCATTCTGTTCTTAGTCATCCCTCAGTGATATCAGCATATAACCCACGTTATTTCACATGCCTGCAGAATAATAAAATATACTCTGTTAAATACTTTTATTTATTTATCAAGCCAAAAAAGCAGCTACATGTTAAAAAACTAGGTTCCTAGCTATCTCTGCAAAAATTCGTCAAAGTCGGTTCAGTGGTTTAGACGTGAACGCGTAGCGAATAAACAAACTCATTTTAAATTGTAAATAAAATAAGTATTGAGCTTCACTACTTAATAACAAAATGGAATGAAATTATAATGTCAGATTATGTACCTATTTCTTAAAAAAAACTTACTGTTAAGAAGCCATATTTACTCAAATCCTTTACTTACCTAAACGTAGACTCCACGTGAACCACAGCCTAAAAAAATACCTCCGAAATTCTTCCGACTTAAACCACATATTACTTAAACCTTAAAAGTGTCGATTAAAACTTTCTCATTACTATCCACGTGAGGTATAATCCCTTCGATCCATTAAAAGTCTGTCGACGAAAGTGTTCTTACTAATCTGTGGTAGTTTTACTGAGTCCAGTACAGTCACTGCCAATATTCTCACTTCTTGTTATTAAATCGCGTTGGGCGGGCTGGATGTATCTGAATGTTTGGTGTAAACATAGATTATGCTATTCGCGAGGAGCTCGTGGCTAAATAATTACAGCCGCACAGGCCGATCTTCCGGGTTAAGCCGCGCTTGCCGAGGTTGGTCTGTGGATGGGTGACCATGTGTCATAGCGAGTGTCCTCTGTGCCTCCGTGTCCGGCTGTTATTTGTAGATATTTGACAGTCTGTACTGCTAAGCTCATAAGTCTGACAACCAGTCTTACCATGGGGTATCGTATTGCCCAGTTACTGGGTTGTGGAGGTCCGATAGGCAGCCGCTCCATGTCTAATACTGTTAACCAACTGAGTCTGGTTCGACTGGAATCTGTCGGCGTGTCCGCCTCAAAGAGCTGTCAACAATCTGACGGGGGGGACCTGAGAGGGTCAAACCCTAATGGGGTTGCAGGACAGCCTCATCTGGTAACCGTGACAATGGAACGTAAAAGGCTATTGAAGTGGATTTTAATCAGTACAAGTCTGACTGTAATGGGTGGGAGGACTGAATGTATGATCTATGATATACTCATATACAACATGTAACATAATTAACGCACATCCTGAAATTAGTTTGTTCAGAATCGCTTACTGAATCGATTTCTATCATTTTTAATATAGGTAATTTTTTTTTTCAAAAATAATTAAAACTGCGAAAATTCCACCTAAACCTCTGTACAGTCAAAACAAACTAAGATAGACCGTAAATCAAGGCAACAAGACTTAAAAGTGCAATTTTATTTGTATTTATACAATTTCCGTCATTCAATACAAAATTAAAGAAAAATAAACTTTTCTGCAAAATAACTAATTTAGTTGATAACAATGCATTTACATGTTAAATTAAAAATTCAATATATGTCTTATGATTATAACATGATATTCTAATTGGGGTGTCTGAGGGTGTGCGTTAATTACGTTACATGTTGTATAAAAAAAGACTTACCTTCATAATCGGTCTAGCCTTTTATCCACTATATTCGGGTCGAAAAGGTAATTCTAGTTTGAAACAGAACAACTGCTTATTTTTTTAAGTATTAAAAAAACTTATTGAAAGATAATATAATACCAACAGAAATCATTAGGAGGGAAGTTTTTTAAAGTAGTATCGTGAATACATGTTAGTGGTCGCGACTGTACTCGTGTGATTGAGTCTCCGCGCCGCCCGCCCAGATCATCACGCGCCAGTGGGCGTTCGAACCTCGCCGACGCAACACCCGCACACGGCCCGCGAAACACCCGCGATATATAAAAATAAAAAAGTTTTATTAAATAAATACACGAGTCTACAGTGAATAGTGCTGTTTATATAGTGGTTTTATTAATCAAATTTTTAGTAAAATAAAGTCTAGTGTTATAAAAATATTTCGTGTTTATATAGCAGTTTTTAGTGTTGATGTTCTAGTGTTTGAGAATTTGTATTTTTAGTGTTTTTAAAAAGTGGTGTCTTATATTTATAAAGGTAGAGCGTCTTACAGTGTACTCGTATTCAAAAAAATATTTCGTTGAAGTGGTAAACGATTTAAATTAAAATGCGTGTGGCGTATTTTTCATTTGATTTTAGAAAAAGTAATTTAAGTTTGAAACAAAAAAAAAACATTTTGCTCTCCCTCTCCGTATAAACCATAACTGTACGCATAATATCCCTCCGTCAGCGTAATTTTCGTAAAATTTGTTCCATGTTTTATATGTATTTCAAACGAAAAACATCAGAATTTTAAAAACAATATTCGTGAACATTGATTGAGTTCGTTCACTCGAAACAATGCACACGGAGAGAATCAAACAATTCGAAACTAAAATTTTATTCGATGAATACGAAACGAATAAAACATTTAAAACTAAACGGGTAACGCTTGGATTTCGTTCTATGCAAAACGAGAACCGGGTTTTTTACCCACTCCGGTTTTTTACTAGATCCTTGTTTGTAGAGAGGAAGCTGCAAGTAATTGCTTCTTTCTATGTAAACTTCTGGTAATGAGATGCATCTTGCGCGCGTTCTATTTTCTTTTCTATTTTATTAAGAATAGACAAAGTTTTTTTTTTTTTAAATTAGCCCTGATATGGCACAACCCGTACTCTACATTTTAAACATGCCATTTCGTCTTTTCTTCCGTTGACAAAAGCCGTTTCTACGGTATCATGCTACTCGTGCTGGTAGACACGAACAAAGTTGTAAACGGCTGTATAGAACAAGACGGTCTGATTTTAGAACACTTTTGTACGAGTACCTTTTGATAGCAGCTTTTGTTCTTAAATTAATTAAAGAAGTAGCTTGTAAACAGCTATCGGGACAGACGACATTTCCGATGAATTGTTCACTCTTCAGATACTGTAACAGTACCGAAGTTCGATTGCTTCTGCTTAGAACTAAGTTCGAAACTTCACAGTGGCATACCAGCCTAGATAATTAAATGTTCTGCAGCGAATAATTTCAACGCGCATCTTTATTCTTTGTGTCAAGATATATTTCAACGTTTATTGGAACAGGTGTACTCAATAGGTAAATATGGTTGTTTTTTAAAATGTCTGACGTGACGTCAGATAATTGAGGGGTTCTATGGAATATTTGGTAATTAAAAGATACCGTGGGCAGCTCTAAGTTGGTTCCTGGTTCCTTTGAGTGGTTAGGACTAAAGTGGTACTCCTCACCAGATGAATGCCTATTAACACCAGTAAGTTGTCGAAAACTATACGGAAGGATTGTTATTAGCAGGAGTAAGGAGACATGGATCTCATCTCAGTTCAACTATTTAGCTATTGTCAAACAGACAGGTGAAGCGAAAGCGATCCGAAGCGTTTTTATTTGTAATGTATGGAATTGTTTGAATCCAGCCACATAGAAAAGCGAAAGCTATCCGATAGTCTATGTGACTGGCTTCAAACAATTGCATACATTACAAACAAATCGCCTCGCTTCGCGTTCGGCACGCCTGTCTGTTTGACAATAGCTTTTAAGTGTTATAATTCCTATTTCGCATAAATCTCCAGAATAACCTGTATGATAGACGTTTCAGTGGCTGAAACGTCTTAAAAAAAATCCGTTCTTTTATGTTTAAGTAGCCTTAACAGTGCCATATAGAATAAGTTCCGTTAGTCTCAAAATATTTGTGTAGTTGTGTACCTTGGACGAAAGGGACAATTACCCGAAAGGGTGCCATCATCCGTCATGGCGTGTTCACAAGGGAAACAACAAGATACGTCTGTCTCGTTTATTTCAATGTTTCTGATCCCGCTAGGGGTTAGGTGTCAGAGTTTCAGGATTACAAGCAAGTTAGTTTCATTGGCCCCTAAGGAGGTGCTTGTTCAGCAGGCTCTATGGGCCGTATTGATATAAACTTGGGGCCAACAGAACCTTTGTTCGGTAATAGTTTGATTGACATTAAATTACAACTGTTTTGGGTATTTGTAATGTAATTTGTACAGTTAAAGTTAATAATTTGTTCGTTTTAGATGGGTTACCTTTATGCGAAAATGAATCTTTCTGTTCCTTTGTTATTGGTAGGTTTCTTAGTCTTAATTAGTCACCGAACTGAATCTGATGAGTTTTGACTGTGGCGTACCCCATATTATTGTTCTGTTCTGTTCTGTTTAATTTACTACTATAACTATACTATACTATACTATACTACTATTTATAAACTAAACTAATCTACCGTAAATGTATAGATTGAAGGGTTAGATTGTAGACATGCGATTGTTACAATTTTACGCTGACATAATTATAATAATTATATAATGTAACTCAACAAACCAACAACCGCACGACACAAATTGTTATTAGAGAACGGGCGAGCGCGTCACAGCGGCCGAGGGGCGTGCACAGGGGTCGGGGGACGAGGTCCCTACCTGCGCGCGCGCACCGACCGCGGCGCACGACCGTTCCGCCATCGCCAGTCGAGATACCCCTGTAACGCGGAACGCTTGTTTGCCGAGCTCTCGCCCCGGTGCCTTTGTTTACGTTCCGTGCGGTCGTAACGAAGTTGCTATAATATTATTACAGCTTATTGCTTACCTCCTCGCTCTTAGCTTAATCTTAGACTGTACCTCTCCTTCTATAAGATTTGTATGGTGTTGCTAAAACGTTTAATACAGTGTGAGTGACTACTGCTGAAGGTCTTTCATTCCGAACAACCTCGAAGCCAAATAGCAACCCACATTGGTGACCCCGAGAGGAACACAAGATGAGTCAAAGTCAAGCGAAGCCAAACCAGGAGGACGGGACGAAACCCCCCAGTGATCACACCCAGTGTTCCGACGTTTATCGAGTGGCTGTGCGGGTACCCCCATTCTATCCGGAAAAACCAGCGCTCTGGTTTGCACAACTAGAAAGTCAATTTGTACTGGCCTGAAGTAAGAAAAGACTGCAGGGAGTGGGCGCGAAACTGCTTAGCCTGCCAACGCTCGAAGGTCACTGGTTAAAACCGCTCACTTGAAACTAATTTCATGATATTAAAAGTGAATTACGTAATAATTCGTAAAATGTAATGTTTTATGTTTTTATTGCTGGATCAAAAAATAATAATTTGTAGATCCATGTCTCACCTGGTTAATTAATCTCTCGTACAATCTGAAAATGCTTTCTATTGTAAGAGAAGACATTTTGTTAGTGTGTGGCATGAGAGTGGTTGTTACTAAAAGACTTCTTTTCTTTGTCATTAGGTTTCCCGGCCTATTTCCACTTAGTCCACTTTGTCTTAGGAAACTATTCGTCTGACCCTAGTTGTCTGTAGTTGAGCACTAAAAGTAAGGGACAAGGATATACATTTTCCTAGAAAAGTTTGTGAAGAAAATTGTAAATCTGTCGAGTTTCAGTTCATCTTAAACTAATATTTATTTATCCAACCATTTGCAGACTAGCGTATGAACATTTTTAGATAATTCTCCGGAACGAAAACTACGTAATTTATTATAGCGAACACGTGGGCTTTCAACATCAAACTGACAATTACACAACAGCTACTGAATGGATGGCAGTGTCGGACGGACGCGATCGGCGTAGCCTTTCCCAAATCGCCCGTAGTGACTGAGGGGGGTGATAGGCATACAGATTGGGTTCTGATTTAAGAAACTATACTGACGGGTTCTGATAGGCAAACTGACCGGTAGATGAGGGTTAATTGTTACATGGATTCGAGTACCGAAAACTGACGGGGGCTGATAGGCAAACTGATGCGGCCAACTGCCGAGGTCTCAGAACCATCTTAAAAGGTTACCGCGCTTCTCTACAATACCTAAATCAACACACGACACTTACGGGTCAAAACCGGGTTTATTTTTTGTAGGAAACTAACTTCACAGAAATCCTTTATCAATCCTATGTATACGGTAATTGGTCACGCACACCGGTATCGTGTATCGAACCTTTTTGAAGAATATCACCAATTTGGTAAATTTTCCTTCATCATATGTATATATATAAGCGACTACGTTAAGGGTGGAAGTCAATAACCTCTATTTGTTAATAGTATTTTTTGATTATGTTTAGTAATAATACTTTAATTATTTAGTATCGTTAATGTTATTTCATATTATTATTTTTTATATAAGAGCGTGCAAGTATAAGAAAAATGTGCATGACGTCACATTATCATCATCATCCGGAAGACGTCCACTGCTGAACATAGGCATGACGTCACATTATAACAATATTGCCCGCGGTTTTGCTCACGTCACCATATTTTATTTTGGGATAATAAGGGAACGTTGTGTTAAGGGAAATGTGAAGTCAAAGAACATACCTAACATCCTTCTACAACATAATAATATATACTGATAAACTGTTCATAACTACATATTATACCTAAGTCCCTGCGTTGGGTCGCGGGACTTATTCCATCATCGTGATCCCGGAACATAAAGGGCTATTGAAGGACACCGTGGATTTTAGTCAGTACGAGTCTTACAGTCCCTTCCGCCCTGCCCAGGGTGGGAGGACTCTTTTGATGATTTTGGCACGTTAAAAACAAAAAAGGCCTTGCGTCGAGTCTCTCTGTATAAACACGATGAACTCAAAAAATACAGAACGACTTTTTATGGGGTTTTCGTCCAATGGATGGAGTGATTTATAAAGAAGGTTTAGGTTTTTAGGCTTAGTGTAAACGGGCAGCAATATTAATGATAAATTGTTGAAGATATCGGAAAAAAATCATATCGACTAGGACCGGAATTATTCTTCCTGCAATAATCTAAATACGCGGGCGAAATCGCAGGCCGATGGTACGATTGTATTTAAGACCGTAAATTACTAAAGTACATTGTATTCAGACAAAATCAGCACTAAAACAGAATTTAGTACAACCCATTATCCACTATGGACTGGCGTTATAGAAAAGTTCATTATATAATGTTTCGATTTCCAAAATATTAATAACTGCCGCGTGATCAAATATTTAGTAATGAACGCACCTGGCTTTTCCCACAGTTATCGTACAATCGTTTGATATGAATATACTCTCTTAGTTACGTATTCATAATCTGTTGAATGTTTAAATATAGTTCGGTATTGCGTTGTTGATTGCCGATGAAAACGGTTCTCGAATGGAGACCACGCACCGGCAAGTGCAGCGTGAGACGTCCACTTGCAAGGGGGACAGAAGATCTGACCTTACCACGAGCTCTTAACACGATCCAGTTTACGCTGTGGGAAAGAGACAAAGCTATACAAGTCGTCTAGCGCCATCTCTTTCCCACAGCCTAAGCGTTCATGGTTGGCTACCTGATGAAAATCACAGAATCGCGCTGGATGCAAGCCGCTTCCAACCGGTGCCTATTGGAAATCTATGGGGGAGTTGTTCAGCAGTGGACGTCCTTCGGCTGATATATTTATGATGATGATGATGATAATGTTGTACGAATGATAGGATTCGCACGCAACGTTCTTAACACACAAGCGAAACCGCTTGTGTGTTAAGAACGTTTTTAACATGATAAATCATTTCAGAATTGATTATCCACTATATTCGTACTTACATAAGCAGGATAGTATAATGCTAATGTGTTCCCACTGCTGGGATACAGGCCTTCACTCTGTGAGAGAGTGGACTGTAACCCTCCATGCGGGACCAGTGCGGGATGATAGATGTCACGTGTCTTCGAAATTCGGTTGGAACTTTGGTTCTAGGACAAAAATACTTTGAAGTATGGACGTCTGCCTCGACCCTGGAACTTAAAAGGCAACTAAAGGAACAGGTTGGTTTTAAATTAGTCAGATTTGAATGGCTTTTTCTTTGGGAGCGAGCATTTGGTAATAATTCATAAAAAAAATGCCTGTAACTCTTTTGTAATAGTGTTAAAATTCCACGAAGATTTATATTCCTCTACGAGTTGCTCCGAAAAAGATCATAAACGTTTCCGCGATCCACATTGCTTGCGATCTAAACGTGTAATCAATTTCAGGTGTTATTGGTGTGTTCCAAGATTTACCTACTACAATGACGTCTGTACTGAGTAGTAATGCATTTAAAAATAGAATTGATCAAGATGTTTTTTAAACTGAAGCAAAGAGAAATTCTCAATCTGTGGTTAGTTTTGCATTCTTTTTTTTTTGTTCGTAATTTGAAATATTATAATAGAGTGACAGTTGACAGGAGAGAATTAAAAAAAAGATGTTATAAGACATTGGCTGTTTGATTTTTAACTGTTTTAAATTACGAACATTAAAAAAGTATAACAATTTTAAGTTAACTAAGTTTGTTCTTAAAACTGTCATAATTAGGATAACTTTGAACCCACCTATAATGAGCTCAGGAGAAACAAAAGAAGCATAGATACAAGAAAATGTTTTATTTTAAACAAAAAAGAAAGATTTTGAGAAGTATTTTAATGTCGAGAATGTTCTGAACATATTTTTTTCGTTGAAGTTGCGGAATAATGAAGTCGGTTAAAATAATTTGGTTTTTAGTTGAAAATAGGGATTGAACAAAAGAGTATGTAGTTTTAATTAAATGGTTTTCTAATTAACCGTGTTATAATTTTAAATGTCTACACACAATACAATTTAATGTTAATGTTTAGGTACTAAAATCTTTGGCTGTATGTAGCAACGACCAAACTGAAGATTGTAGGATATACATAATATAAAATGGGAGTGATTAATTTCACGCGGTCTGATAGAACCATTGATAGGCAAATTGACCCTGATAGGAAAACTGACGGGTTCTGATAGGCAAACTGATGGGTTCTTCTATTAAGGAAAACTGACGGGTTCTGATATTGATCTGATTGGTTCTGATAGGCAAACTGACGGGGGCTGATAGGAAAACTGACCCAGTTATGTGGTGATCGTACTGCCATCAAACAGTCGAAATAATATTATTATAGCTTGATACCAATACGCCGTAAGCCAGAGGTACCTTACCTAAGAATGTAATAATGGTAATTAATATATGATATTGAATTGGCTAATAAACATTATATTGTGGTAGTAAAATCCAGGTATTACTTATACTAATCCTAATGTAACGTCGCCCGTCGTAAAATAACCCAAAGGTAATATCAGCAATGTGCCTATACAAAACCTGACAAATATAATGAATTATCTATCTATATTATCTACTACTACTATCTATCCATGATCGCAGGACTATCGAACTATCGTGAGGCCTGAACGTAAAGGGCTATTGAAGGACAACGTGGATTTAAGTCAATACAAGTCTGACAATCCCTTCCGCTCTGCCCTGGGGCAATTTTTTTTTATCGTGATAAAATCATCAAATGATTTTATTTTATTAAAAAAAAACGGTAGGCTTTGGCCCTCTAAAGGGCCCCGTTATTGTGCATGGCCCATGGTCGGACAGCGAGTTGTTCATCACTCGCCGCGAAAAGGTTTACCAACATCACGCAATTTGATACTCCTTGTTCTTTTTTCACAAACATGGCAACACCCGTCAAGAAGGCCTTAAGCGAATGTCTTCTTAAAATTAACCTCGTTAATTAACTCCAAATTAACTGTTAATATTTACCTTCCTTTGACGAAACGTAACCTATTTACCTTTCCATAGCTCTGGGGTTTTTCTTAGAAAGCGAACAAGGCCTTCTTAATGTGTGTTTATACCTTTACAAGTATTTACAAACACGTTTTCTTCGCTTTAAGCGTCCAATGGATGGAGTGCGTCATAAAGAATTTAGGTTTTTAGGCTCGCATCGCCTAAACGGGCAGCAATGTAATTGTTGAACATGTGGAATCGCTCGACTAAGAGCGGAATTATTTCTCTGAAAGATTCTAAATACAGTACGCGAGCGAATAAAGCAGGCCTATTAGGTGTTGTTTGCTTGCTAAAGTAGCATTGTATTCGACAAAACAGCACGTAAAACAGAATTTAGTGCAACCCAGGTTGATCCACTATGACGAACTTCGTTATAGAAAAGCCTCGCATTATGTGTTTCGATTTCCAAAATATTAAAAACTGCCGCGTTATCAAATATTTAGTAATGAACGCACAGCGGCTTTTACAGTTATCGTACAATCGTTTGAATATGAATATACGCTCTTAGTTACGTATTCATAATCTCAAAATGTTTAAATATAGCGCGTCATTGATTGTTGATGTCCGGGATTCTCGAATGGAGACCACGCACCGTGCAATGCAGCGTGATTACGTCCATTGCAAGGTCGACAGAATGATTCTGACATTAACACGATGTTTACGCTGTGGGAAAGAGACAAAGCTATAGAATGTGAAGTCGAAATATTTCGCCGTAAATATAGTTAGCAGTCCTTTGCGATTTAGTTACTTCTAGTCTTTTTTTTTCTTATCTTTGAAACGGAAAATTACCGACATTGTTCTTACCAACGGGTATCTTCATAAACAGTAATTAGATGATAGAGATTAGATAGATAGAGATGAGAGCAATAAGACTTTAGACTTTAACAGAGTTTTTGAGAAAACCTCAAATCACGTATTAGATCCGAGATATTAGTGACTAGCAATAATTTTGTTAAAAATTAAACACCCGTTTATTTTTTCTTTTGAACATTTAACCACTCTCTGGTGTCAGAAGAAGAGATAATAGAGTTAGTTAAGCCACTCATGGGAACACCACAAACATCAATTAGCTAATGTTCCCACTGCTCGGACATAGGCCTCCGCACTATGAGAGAGTGGACTGTAACCCTCCATGCGGATTCAGTGCGGGATGATAGATGTCACGTGTCTTCGAAATTCGATTGGAACTTTGGTTTTAGGACCGAAATACTTTGATTTATGAATGTCTTAAGCGGTTACCGTGACCCTGGAACTTAAAAGGCAACTAAAGGTTGGTTTTTAGTTTGTCAGATTTGACTTTCCATCCGGAGCGAGCAGTTGGTAATAAGTCATAAACAAAATGCCTTAACTCTTTTGTAATAGTGTTAAAATTCCACGAAGATTTATATTCCTCAACGAGTTGCTCCGAAAAAGATCATAAACGTTTCCGCGATCCACATTGCTTGCGATCTAATAGTGTAATCAATTTCAGGTGTTATTGGTGTGTTTCAAGATTTACCTACTACAATGACGTCTGTACTGAGTAGTAATGCATTTAAAAATAGAATTGATCAAGATGTTTTTTAAACTGAAGCAAAGAGAAATTCTCAATCTGTGGTTAGTTTTGCATTCTTTTTTTTTTTTGTTCGTAATTTGAAATTTTATAATAGAGTGACAGTTGACAGGAGAGAATTAAAAAAAAGATGTTATAAGACACTGGCTGTTTGATTTTTAATTGTTTTAAATTACGAACTTTGAAAAAGTATAACAATTTTAAGTTAACTAAGTTTGTTCTTAAAACTGTCATAATTAGGATAACTTTGAACCCACCTATAATGAGCTCAGGAGAAACAAGAGAAGCATAGATACAAGAAAATGTTTTATTTTAAACAAAAAAGAAAGATTTTGAGAAGTATTTTAATGTCGAGAATGTTCTGAACATATTATTTTGAAGTGCGGAATAATGAAGTCGGTTAAAATAATTTGGTTTTTAGTACTGAAAATAGGGATTGAACAAAAGAGTATGTAGTTTTAATTAAATGGTTTTCTAATTAACCGTGTTATAATTATCTGCAATCAGCCTTTCGGCTATGAACAGATGTACTGTTTGTATCTTGGCGTGATTGATGCTATTCTCCAGCGAGCACAGCAAACGTTAAGACATATTTATTTGAGCTCAAGGATGTGGTGCCTTTTGAGGCGCTTGATGTTACTCGGCTGTAGCAAGTCTGTGGCTAACTGATTTGGGTGATTTTTGAGTCTGCTCTTGTATGCTTTTTCTGTCAGCAGCGTGGTTTCTTGACTGTGTCCACTTTTAAATGCTCATGGATTTCTGCATTGGTGATGAACCATGGGGCGTTCGAGATCGATTTCAGGATTGTATTTTGTAGGCGTTGAACGATGTTGATGTTTGAGTTCGAGGCACTACCCCATAGCTGTATGCCATATGTCCATATTGGCTTTATCACGGCTTTGTAAACAAGCAATTTGTTTTCGATTGAGAGCTTAGACTTTCTTCCCAGCAACCAGTACAGGTTCCTAAATGTGAAGTTAGCTTGGTCTCTTTTTGCTTTGATGTGGGTTTTCCAAGTTAGACGCCTGTCCAAGTGCATACCCAGGTACTTCACAACATCCCTGTGAGGCAAGAAATTACTACCCAGTTTAACTGCAGGGCAGTCGCCTTTTCTGAGTGTGAATGTCACTTGTGCAGATTTGGATGCGCTTGCCGTAATTCTCCATTTTCTAAGCCACTCATCTATTAGGTTTAATGCCTCTTGTAGCTTTTTCGAAGCTTCTTTTGGATCTTTATTGCTGGTTAAAATGGCTGAGTCATCAGCAAAAGTGGCAATTGTAACATTTGGGATGCGTGGTATATCAGCTGTAAAGATAATGTAGAGAACAGGGCCCAGGACAGAGCCCTGTGGTACTCCTGCTTTTATTTCATGGAACTCGGAGTAGGCATTCCCTTCTCTTACTTGGAACAGGCGATCCGTAAGATAGGACTCAAGAATTCTGTAATAGCTGTGAGGCAGATTGTTTTTAATTTTGAAGAGAAGACCCCTATGCCATACCCGATCGAATGCCTGCTGTACATCTAAGAAAGCAGAAGCACAATATTCTCCTAGTTCAAGAGCCAGTCTTATTTTGTTACAAACTCTATGTACCTGCTCTATAGTGGAATGCCTCTCTCGGAATCCAAACTGATGATCGGGTATCACTTTTTTTTGTGCAAGCAGTGGTTTAAGCTGATGCAGAATTAGCTTTTCCAGCAATTTCGAGATAATAGGCAGTAGGCTAATTGGTCTATACGAAGTAATGTCATTCTCTTGTTTTCCATGTTTGTGCACCATTTTAATTTGAGAAATTTTCGACTGTGAAGGAAAACAGCCTACTCTAAGAATCGCATTAAAGAGCACTGTCAAGAAAACAATAGCTTTTCTAGGCAATTCAATTAGCACTTTCTTTGTTATCAGATCATACCCTGGTGCTTTCTTATCTTTGAGTCTCTTAATCTGTGTTTTTACTTCCTGAGGTGTTACCGGTATAGGTGGCAGGTCCATTTGGAAGTCTTGGTTTAGTGTGTTACCTATATCAGTGTCACTAGTCTGGTTTCTCGGTTCGTTTGGCATAAATACAGCAGCCAGGTGTTTAGCAAACGCGTTTGCTTTTTCCTCACTTGTTCTTGCCCATTGCTTGTTGTTCAATTTTAATGGTGGTTTTACTTCTTGGGGTTGGTCATACTTTGCTGTATATTTCCACAGGGAATAGTTTGTGGCGGACGTGGCTGTCAGCTTTTCTAATTGTGTTTCCATGGTGAGGTCTTCTGCTTCTTTGAGTGCCAATTTGAGCACTTTAGTCATTTTATTATAGTTTTTCTTGTCATCCGAGTGCCTGCTTGTATGCCATACACGACGAAGTCTTCTTTTTTCCAGTATCATAGCTTTGAGTTCCTTAGGCAAATTTGTTATTTTGGGTTTTTTGTCACTTTCAGGTGTACACTTCCAGCAAGCCTCTTGAATTATCTTTGTTAGATATTCAGTAGCTTCCTCGATTTCGAATTCTGTTTTGAGCCTTATCTTTAAGTTTATATTTTTTTCTATGTAGTTTCTAAAGTCATTCCAGTCAGTTCTATTGTTATAGAGTGAGGTTGGCTTATTGAGGTGAATCACGGTGGTACTGACTGTCATAATAACTGGCGTATGGTTGGAAGATCCATCCAGACACGACTCGGTGGAGAAATAATGTCGGGACATTCCACGAACAATAAAGAAGTCTATTATGTCTGGTCTCTTTTTCGGGTCTGTTGGCCAATGCGTTGGTTCTTTCGTTGACAATGTGATTAGGTTTGCACTGTCAATTGTCTTTTTGAGCTCTCTTCCGCGGGTTGTGACCAACCTCGATCCCCATTGAGTATGCTTTGCATTCCAGTCTCCCCCTGCTATGAAACGACGGCCCAGGGTTGAGAAGTACTGTGTGAACATGCTCTCCGTAATCTTGTGCTTGGGTGGACAATATACAGAAGATATGTTAAAGTAGCCAGCCTTATTATCTTCGACAGCCACGGTTGCAGCTTGTATGTGCTCCGACCGGTAGCCTGGTAGCGGATGGTGTTTGATTGTTTTTTTTTTAATAAGAATGGCTGAACCGGCGTGTGATGTGCCGTCTGGATGGTTTGTGCTGTATATATTAAAGTCAGGGACTGTTATAGAGCTTCGTAATGTAAAATATGTCTCTGATATAAGAACGATGTCTAGATTGTGTAACTTTATAAGAGTTTCTAGTTCTCTCTTGTTGGGAGCGAGTCCATTTATGTTCCATGCTCCCACCCTGATTGAGCCCATCATGGGAGTTTAGCCATGAGATTTGTTATAAGCCCTATGAGGGAGCTTATCTGTAGTAGGAGAATTTCTATTTTTTCACTTTGTTTGATCATAATTTCTTGAATGGAAGATGGACTTTTTTCATCTCCCTTACTTGTTGAGGGTGGTGCGACTTTAGCTTTTTCGGCATATGAGATTTGTAAATTCATTGGGTTGGGTGTCATTTGAGCAGCAGACCGTTGACGGTGCAGGCTCTGTTCTGTTGTGGGTTGTGATCGTTCTTGCTGGAGCTGCCTCTGTTTCTGTTGAGTGATAATCTGTAGTTTAGATTGCGGTACGACTTTGGAGTCGCTGTTTAATTCCAGTAATGGTATTTGCGGTGTCGATCGAGCCGGAGCGGGGCTAATAGATTGTACTGTATAAGGATTATTCTTAGTTTTCCTTTTGGCGATTTCCACATATACCTGACAACCCTTGTAGTTGGCCGGGTGGTCTCCTAGACACAAAGCACATTTAGCAGGTGTGGTCCGGTCTTTCTTTAGGCAGTCGGATGTTTTGTGTGCTTCAGCGCACTTCACACATCTGTAGGGTCTTAGACAGTTGTTCTTTGTGTGACCATATTGCTGGCATCTGGTACACTGAGCAATGGTGGATCTCTTTATTGGATCTTCAATAGCCACTGACGTGTTATAAATATAGCGTATCTTCTTAGCTTCTTTGTTTTTCTCACTTGGTTCAAGATTTACAAAGAAGGTTGAAGTGGGCAGGCGTTCTGGACCGTATTTTGCGTTAATGATTTCACCTCGTATTTTGTTTCCAGTTTTTTCTATCTCTTCGACAATTGCGAGGGATGTAGTATGATGCAAATTTTTTATGACGATTCTGTAGCTTTTATCTTCTTTTCTGGTGAAAGTATGACCTATTAGGCCCTTTTCCCGTACTAGAGACATAAGTGCTTTATAAGCTGATGTTGTGCTGCATGATACTCTTAGCTGATTTTTGTTGCTGTGAGGACACGTCGGACGTCGGTGCTCCGCCCAAGCTGGGCAGTCTTGCACCGTATGCTCCACCGTGTCCTCCGGGCGATCTTCACAGTAGTGACACCCAGGCGTCTCCTCCTTTCGCATCAGACACAGGTACCTACCTACCGAAACTTCCGTGTCCGGTGAGGACCTGCGTCAAGCGGTAGGTCAGGACCCCATGACTTCTCTCCAGCCACTCCTCAAAGAGGGGTCTTACCGCCGCAATTGCGGCGTGCCCGGCCTTCGGTCGCGACAGTCGTTCCTTCCATACTGCCCTGAGATCGCGCCGGAGCTCTTCCCGCCGCGCCTCGACTTCTCGAGGCAGCGGGGTCACGCCCCGGCGCTGCGCCTCCACGCGCCACTCATAAATGCAACATCAGTACCCTTAGCACGAATTTTCAGTCTTTTACTTTACAGTATTTACAGCGTTTCTTGTATGAAAAAATGGAACAGCGCCTCTGGTGCGCGAAGACGGAACTAATTTTTTCTTTGAAAAATGTCAACTTGAAATTGTCAAAGTTCCAGTTTACGTCTCAAATACTGAAAATTCGTGCTAAGGGTACTGAAAGGACTTTGGACTTATGTATTTTTTATTTAAGTCCACGTTTCCTCACGATGTTTTCCCTCATCGATTTCATGATGTCCAGGATAAACGTATAACATTCAAGTTTATCCTGGAACATGTGAATTGAAAAAGACACATCATTGATACTTAGCTGGGATATTTGAACTGGCAACCTCATGCATCAGAAGCGAGGTGCTATACCTCGCCAACACGACTATTAAAACCCATTAAATACCCAATGTATTTCCAATACTTATTGTAGATCGACTTCAACACAATAACAGGTCGACTTCGACTTCCAAAAGGTAGATTTTCCTCAACCGAAGCTGGCCGTTGCTTAGCATAATAATAGGCTTTCAGAAAGCTCTTAAGTCTTACTAGATGTAATTAAATTGGCTTTTAAGTTGATGGAATGATTAACATAACATCGTTTTGTTTTTACGTTTCGAGAAATTCGGTAAAAATGTACTGAATTTTTATTTTTGTTTTACATTTAGCTTACTAATTACTGTTCAAAGGTTTTCTTTGCTATTTAAGTGTGTGGAAAAATTTTATGTGTATGTTTAAAACTCTATGCTATATGTTTTTATTCCACAAATAATGTATTCCTCTGCCTCAAGGTTTCAAAAGCGACTTACTATGTAGCAGTTCCTATATATACCTTGATTGCAATGCAACATTTGTAGAATTTTAGTTAAGGTTCAGGCGTTCAAAACTTAGGCCGTGCGCTGCGCTAGGCGTGCGCAAGCCGCGGGCGCCCGCGTGGCGTGCTGTTTTCATATAATCTCATCGAGACGGGCGACCCGCTGCACGCAGCGCTGATCTATGAGATTACATGAAACAGGAAGGCAACGCGGGCGCCCGCGGCGTGCGCACGCCTAACGCAGCGCACGGCCTTAGAATAAAATAAAAGAACTACAAAAGAATACGTTTTAAACATCCACAAAATCGTAAAACATATTACTCTTTTTGTTGGTAGTCAACTAAAAAAGTCTAAATCATCACCTCCCAAAACATGGTAGTTCCAAAGACGTCAACTAATTCTCTACCACCAGAACGAACATGATGACAACAGTATCAATTAGTATAGTCTATGCCCATCATTACAATCATGTCCTTTCTTAAACGGCAGTATGAAATGATGTTTAAGTGTTTCAAGTAATACTGGCCACCGACTACGTGTACATAATCTAAGCAGGTGGCCACTAAACAGTCTGGCCGCGCATACATTAGTGGCCGCAAATGGCTGTGTCCCCAATTGTGGCCGTCCGTGCGGCCTCCCGAATTCAATTGAAAGGCTTTTAAGGTTGTCAACGTGAACAGTTTACTATGTTCCAGGGAAATGGAAATTGGTTTAAGTACCGGATGACAATAATTTATGAAGATAACTTCCTAACAAGCAGAACTTGATAATCTGATTCGAATTTATGTCAAAGCTTGTTCTAGAAAGTTCAGTTTTAAAACTGTTAATAATTCAGAATCTTTTTTTTCTCAAAAAAGCTACCATTGTTTTATAATTTGAAAAATGCATGTACTTGAGATTCAACGATGTCTTTTGCTTGATCTAGATTCTATAACAAGAAATACTTGATAACAATAGCCAGAAGAATCTTTCAAGTTTTGTTTTACTATAAAGGTGCAAATAAGCATACGGTTAACCAAGGGTTAACCTGATGTAAAGTGGTCACTTTACCCTATGCAAGCATGCAACACTATACGTATCGCTTGCACGTTGCGGACCTTGCAACTAAAAAGTAGGAAGGAACGATGTGCCTACACTTAAAAAGACACAATTTTTTCGATAAAACGTTTTTTCATTGAAGGTCCTTCAGCTTTTGGCGCAACAATTTTTCAAGAAATGCAGGGCTGCGTTTAAATCCTTTATCCAGTTTAAATTTATACTGACTAAGGGCGACTTTTACCAAAAGTTAAACATGTTTACAGAATTTTGCGCTTAAATAAAATTTTAAACATGTTTAACCGTTGGTAAAAGTCACCCTAAATGTCAAACACCCCGTTTAAGTAAACAGCGAGGTGAAAAATGAAGCTAACTAAAATTTAATCTGCCCCGTTTACGGTCATCCACTGGTATAAGTTTTACTGAATGGAATAATTTTTTGCGACCTTTTTACCTCGCAAAATTTTATCCTGCTGTCAGACTGACATTAGCATCTCTATGTAGTCTGTGACTGACATTAAGTTTTGTTGTTTTGCTCGATTCGCGCCGTAAAAACGAATATTATTTTTATTTTAGAGAGTAAATATTATTTTTGTGGATTATGGATTTATATTAAACCGGCAAATTGATTATTTTGTTCAATAAACTGAGCTGTCAATTGAGTTGACAACTAACATTGACAGAAACTTATGACTCCGTTCAGCGAACCCTCGCTAGTTTAATTTTTTTCCGGCGAAACATCGCCGGAAGATTTAAAAACGCACCCCTGGCTAAAAGACTGGATGCAAGGACACTTATGTAGTGCCAACATAAGAAAAAAAAACATTTCAAAACCATGTCGTCTACTCCAGAAAATGACAGAGACAACGCACCCTCTCCTCACAATGTCACTTTCACTTCACGTAAACTCGATAATTTGTGAACATTAGAATGAAATCACACGACACACGTTCACACTCCGTCTTGTGTAATGTCCTGTGTGTAATGTAGATTGAGTCACGTTCTGATCGCGTTTTAGCCAATACTGTTCGAGCAATTGTAATTGTGGCGGAATATTGAAAATGGGTGATTGCTCTGAAATGGGATCATCTGTACCCTCAGCACAAATTTTCACTCTTTTACTTTACAGCGTCCTTCCAGTATTTACAGCGTTTCTTGTATGAAAAACTGGAACAGCGCCTCTGGTGCGCGAAGACGGAACTAATTTTTACCTTGAAAAATGTCAACTTGAAATAGTCAAAGTTGCAGTTTACATCTCAAATACTGAAAACTCGTGCTGTGGGTAGTGTAAATTATTTTTTACTGAATAATTTGTATTCTTGGGTTGTTCTGCATTTTAGAGGGTCCAAATGATCATCCGCATCGTTTCCATTTTCTGAAAACCATTGCAAGACGGACAAAAACAGTGGGGTTTCTTGCTCTTGTTCTTCTCCATGGAATCGACCAACCCGAACCGAGCACCTGTTGTCGACGATTTATAAGTGCCTTCATGGGCATGTAAGAAATAAAAACAGGTGGGTCAGTCTAAGACGGTTCTATTTAGTGTATATGATATTTAGCTCCCATGGTATTCCCAAGCTATGATATTAAGGTCGATAAAGTTGAGACTGCCACTGCATAATAGTCCTTGTAATATCCTCTCCGGCATGCCAACACTACGTCTTTCTGAGACAGGCAATTTTTACCTAACGTCATGATATCTTATTCACAAACGATAAGGCTAATGTTAGTTGTAAATTAGGTCCTTTTCGCATAATGCCAAATAAGATTTTCCAACTCCTCCGTTATAATGGGATGGGATCACGCTATTGTACGATCTAAGACAGTTAAATTCATTTTTCAGGAATTCCGGAAAACCCCGAAACGAAAAGCTCATCATTTTGTTTGGGGGCTTTTTTGGTCGTCGCCACTGTTAATTCTGGCTTTCAGAAGTTGCAATGGTTTGGAAATAGTGTGGAAGGACTGTCAACAATCTCTATATGATCAACTCTGGGGAAAATCATAATTTTTTTCCCGATCGTCACCGAAACCGAGAGGTGACAAAGCCAATGGTAGCAAATGAGAATAGACTTTCTATTCTTACTACAGGTGGCCTACAGGTGGAATAATTACAGTGTGGAAACGAGACGGCGCTAGACGACTTGTATAGCTCTGTCTCTTTCCCACAGTGGAATTCTCGCTTTAAGACGTCATGGTAGGTTGGTCCAGTAGTGTCTTGGAATGTGTGACGGGATTTTCATGTACGTTTCCCTATTTTTTTAAGGTGGTAAGATCATCAAATGAGTCCTCCCGCCCTGGGTGGACTGTCAGACTCTTACTGACTAAAATCCACCCGTGTTCCTTAGGATGCCCATTTATGATTCCGGGCTTGCAATTGTATCCTGGGTCCAATAAAAACCACCCTGCGACCCAGCATAGCATTTGTCGCGACTTCAACACGACGCGCCACCGACCCGGGCTTGGTCCGGTCGGACAGCGAGCTACACCGTTTCACTCACCGTCCGCAAAAAAAGCCCGCTCCGCCGATGTGCCCTCTTCTAATCAGAGGTTTTTCTCACACGCTCATTCGAACATCCACACGACAGGCTATTCGCATCGGGCAATAAGAGACCACTTAGGCACACATGCCTAAGGAAGAGTTTTTACCCGCATCCATTTAAAATTTAGTTTGTGCACCGGCCCGAAAAAAATGTCAATGGTCTTCCCCCGGACGTATCCGAGAGGGAACTCCAGTCCACGAGCGCACGTAAGGTTTCCTGTCTTAGCACCCCATGTACGTTTCCCTACTATAATGCAGTTATGTTCCCGTTACTATAACAAGTGAGTGAGCAGTATTTGAAAATGTTAAAAATTACTGCTTGGGTCATTTGTTATGATGGCCAGTGCGAAGGCCCATGTTCAGTAATGTGTACGGTTAAGGTTGATTATGCCGTCATGACTGGACCTTTGACAACGAAGCTCCGCCCAGATACACGGTAGCTATTAAGCACCTTTAACAGTTCCAAATCTACGAAGGTAAGATGAACGTTGTGGAACGTTGTTTTGAATTAATGAATGGAAGTTGCCATAAAGGTTCCACCCCCATGTTCTTTTGCTGGTGGAATTCCATCAGGCGCATCATATGGCTTTTTTTAGCGTGATAAAATCACCAAATGAGTCCTCCCACCCCGCGCAGGGCGGAAGGGACTCAGACAGACTAAACTCCCCGGTGTCCTTCAATAGCCCTTTTTTTCTGTTCCGGGGTCAACGGTCAGTGATATCTAATTCCCGCGACCGCGCAGTAAATTATGGTTTGGAATATCCTTAAATGATTTTCCAACTCATTGCATAGGTACTCACGCTATTTCAGACAAGAGTAAATTCAACTTGAGTAATTTTTTAAATTCTAACGATCGTTCCTAATTCTTTTCAGTAGTTGCAATTTGGCTTCATTGACTATCCATCATTGTAAAATCATAATATTGAACAAGGTGACAAAGCCATTAACAGGATAAATAGACGGGCTAGTTCTAAAACAGGTGGCCTACGCGATGTGATGTGACGATGCTGGAACTATGTATCTTTTCGTGTAGTAAATTAAATTAGATTTTGAGTAGCTTTATTGAAAAGGGCGCACAGCGTCGTTTCTCAGTGTGTAAGTCCATGATAGTAAATTGTGATTGAATATTAATTATGTACGTGCTCTTCCGGACGAGGCCGAGATATCAAAACATTCATTGTAGTATGGAGAGGTGATTATGAGAAAATAATTTTGTTTTATAAAACAATATAAAGTTTATTATTATGTTTTATATCAACAAAATACCGATACGCAAAGTCGATACTTGCTCTTCCTCATTTCCTATTAGTCGTAGCGTATGGTAAGATTCCTACCAACCGGCCGGAATCAAAACATTTTACAATGCGATAAAGAACATTGGAATCTATCAACAGTAAATACAGTTCATGCTTGCAAAGTTATCTCCGTCGGCATTTACCGCTTCACGTAGCGTAGCGTGTCCCTTATGTTGCTTGCAACGTATTGAGGTTTACGTTGACGGCGAGATTTCAATTACTCTAGTTACCGCATTGTGAAATGCCGCCGATTCCGGCCGGTGGTGGGAATGGAGACCTGGCGTTGGACCAGGAATAGTTACGCGCAGTCGACCCAACGCAATTCGGTTTGTTGATTGGACGGCGAGCTACCCATTACTCGTAGTCTGCAAGCCTAATATAAAATGCTTGCCATTCAAAATATGAAAAAAAAATTCTAGACGAATTCAAAGAATGAATCTATATTTATTAACTGTAGTAAATTACGTTGACAGATACAAATATACTGGTTTTGTTTAGGTTACTCCGCCATTATTTACAGCAACGCAAATAATGGCAACAAATAAATTTTGTTCATTATGTTCGTACCGTACAAAGTCCAATTGTATTATACGAAATTCATTACCTTGAAAAATAATGTGTTAAACTTGAAAAATAATAATCTGTGAGTTTGTTTGTTAGGTTGAACGCGCTCACACTGGTACTACTGGTTCGAATTGAAATATTATTTTGTTTTGGATATTTTATTTATTTATTAGAGGAGCTCGTGGCTAAATAATTACAGCCGCATAGGCCGATCTTCCAGGTTAAGCCGCGCTTGCCGAGGTTGGTCTGTGGATGGGTGACCATCTGTCATAGCGAGTTTTCTCCGTGCCTGGGAAAGCACGTAAAGCCGTTGGTACTGGCTGTCAAATGTAGATCTTTGACAGTCGTTACTGTTAGTCAGAAGCTCTAAAGTCTGACAGTCTTACCATGGAGTATCATATTAACCAGTTATAGTAGCCATACACTATCCTGCCTATCGACGATCGATTTGACGCTTGCAATGGTTTTGTTATATTTGATGGCATGACATGCCAATTTGATAGGTCATCAAATCGATTTGATGCAACGTCAAATCGTCAGCAGTGATGCATTTGGCTGTTCTACCAAAGAATATACAACCCACAGATGACTGAAAAACAGATAAGTATACATACCTAGATTTTATACATTTTAAATATTGACATTACTAAACGATAGAAAAGTTAGTATATTTTGTAATTTTCGTGTTTCTTTCGTCGATAAAATCCGTTTTAAATGGCGTAATGCTAAGCGTATTGAGACAAGGAGGATTGAAATTTTTGCACCTACGTGGAGTACTACCTACAGTTTCTGCCACCCCCACATGAAAATATTGAGATATTGTGTATGTTGTAGGTACGGGTTAACCGTAAAATATGAGTCATTGTTTCCGCAATATGTTCGTAATCTAATTGTGAAATTAATGCGATGTCAGGAGTCCAAATTAGGCCAATTATCGGCTTGCCATAATCTCATTTGGTGGAACTCGCGAACAGTTTCAGAATCGACCTAAATATTTGACAGATCAATACTGTGGTTTATTTCCATTTCGTCGAATTATTAATTTACTGATTGGGCTTGATTTTGTAAACACGAAACTTCAATTCCAGATCAAATTATTTTTTGATAATGCTCAGCCGTGTTGATAACAATTACCTTTGATGTTTTAAAATAACGATCGGTCAATTAAGTTACGGTGTAATTATTATAAGAACAAAAGATAATGTATTAATTGAGACTCGCACATTATGACATAAAAAATATACATGGAAGAAAAGTGACATAAAATCGTCACTATAGATCTCTATACAGGCTGATTTTTTAAAAATGCGACAAAATGAAATGTGATCATCAATTACAGTAACATAGTCATTATAAACTGTTTTTTCTAAAATCTGAATCGTTAAAAAAATTATGCGATTATCGTTTTCAAAAGGTCCATTGATGTTATTATCTTTATGTAAGTACGAATACTATCGGTAGTCCAGCATTTAATATGAAAAATAAATAAAAATAAATTAGATGTTGGAATACCGATGATTCGTATCAAAGAAAGTTACGTGAACGTAACGTAACGTAATTTTTTTAACGCTTTATATTTTAGAAAAAAACAGTTTATTATGACTATGTTACTGTAAATAAAGCTCCCATTGCAGCTCATTTTGACGCAATAATTCAAATTCACCCTGTATTGGTCGCTAAGACTTAAAAAAGTACAATTTAAAATCATTTCCAAAAATAGACGTGCACAATAAAAAAACCTATAATTTATTTTTAGTAACCGATATCTTTCACGTAACATCTATAAAATACCCCTGGGAGACCCGTCGTGAATACCGAACTGCGACGAAACGAAATGAATGAGTATTGCTCCATTCATTGTGCTGATGGTGACAGCTTTCAGTAGCCGGCCATGATTTATTACCAATGTTACCAACATTCCCTATGTATGTATACGTTTTAGTTGTATTTTTTTCATAATATATAATATTTGAGTTGGTGTATTGCAAAGAGATTTAAAAGAATAATGTCTTTGGTGTATTGTTATGACATTGAGCTAGGTAGGCAATTTAATTTGTAAATTAGTGAGTAAATTAACAGAGAGTGCATCAGGTGACTGCGTACCGGGGTCGCGTGACTGTCCGGGCCCGCGGGACTGTCGTCAGGCAACTGTGACCCTGGAACGTAAAGGGCTATTGTAGGATCGAGGCTGCCGATCGGTTCAAACAAAATCAGCATTGAATACGTATTTATGTGTATTCAATGCTGATTTTGTTTTCCCGAACCGAAAAATGTTATTGATGTGTACTCGTCGTATTCCCATTGACGTAGTTGCTGAGTGATTAGATAACTGCTTTATGTGTCACGGGTTTGATTCCCGCAAGGAACTTTGTATGATCTGCAAGTACCTAGTTGTTCCGAGTCGGGTGTTTGTGTAGGTATGTGAATTTGCAATAACAATGCAGTTTTTATAACTGGTAAATACCGGTAAACTCTTAAAAATTAAAACAGAATATCAATGGCGACTGGATTTGAAATTCATCGCTTTTGAATTAATGTAGTGAGTTTGCTTCCCGAGCTATCCACGAACAACTTGAAGATGAAATTAGTATCTAATGAACTATTCATGAACACACTTCTTTTAAGTGATGTCTTTAAATACTAAAGTAGAATAATTAAGCTAAGTTCTAAAGTTAGTTCTTCAACTATTTCAGAACATTAATTGGCTCTCATTGCGGACAAAATCGCTTTAATTTTTTTTTTTACTAGGAATACAGAATCCAGTTGAATTTCCTGAGAAATCAAGTGGAAACTGTATGATACTGTTTGATTTGAGTTAGTTACTGTGCACTGGCATTCGAACCGCAAATTCTGTGGTTTTATTCAATAGTATCACTATTACCAAAACAACCAGGTTAAGGCTTCAAACCACCTTGATTTTTCAGCTTGCGTTAAAGGGCCACGGTACTCTTATAAGGCATAGAATAATCCCTGCTATACGACCCTAGCAGTCATTTGGCATTATAAGTTATTGTCACTTTGTTAATTCCTAAAGTTGCGCACGGAAAACAATGTACCGTCGATTCAAGCCTGGTCCTTGATCAGACGCAGGTGAAAATGGTCGTGTCCAAAACTATTCCTTAATTCACATAGCTGTTTATGGGGTGACTGGCAATTTGTGTATCTAGCTTTGCTCCCATAATAAAAATTGTTTGTTATCATGAGCACAATCACTTGTTTAAGTATCGTACACTAATTTGATGGATGAAGAGAAAGAGAAAGATCAAAGAAAAGATGGATGGATAAAAAAAGGTTTAAATGATCCTGTGCCATCTAAAGCTGGGTACTCACTTAACAGTGTTGCATGAAACGTATCAGATACGGTATAAACTGAGTACGTATAGGCACGAGCTCGTTGCGAACCGCTCGCTGTAAGCTCGCAGTGATCCACCGAGTGGCGGTATTACGGAACACAAAGGCGGCTCGCAGTGTGCTCGGATGAGCCGTACCCACTTGCAGGTTGATACAGTATCTGATACGTTACGTGCTACGCTGCTAAGTGAGTACCCAGCTTAACGAAACACAAAGTCGGCTTGCAGTGTGCTTGGACGAGACGTACCCACTTGCAGGTTGATACAAAAAAACCCACCACACTATTCCCAAACCACTGCAACTCCTGAAAGCCAGAATAAACAGTGGCAACCACCAGAAAAACGCCGAGACAATGAAGCTCGATGTGTCCCGGAGAACGAATTTACCTGTCTTGGATCCTGCACGAAATTAATCAGAAAAGAATAGTGAAGGAGTAGGAAAAATATGTTTTCACTTCCCTCCAGGTTGATACAGTTTGAGATACGTTACATGCAACACTGTTAAGTGAGTACATAGCTTTACAGCGGAAAATGAATGAAGAAAACGCGTTATGCTGATCCCAAGTAAAATGAGGCTAGGAGGATGATGATAGCTACTTGCAAAAGTCAAGTTTTCAATAGAAGAATAAGTTAGCTTATTGCGCTGTTTCTCGTCTTATAACTGACAACTTATTACGAAGGAAGTCCCATATCAATCTGAAATACGTTCATTTTATTCTCAGGAAACGCTTTCAAGTTTCTGTTTTAGTTTGTTAGCCAACGTTATATTTTCTGTTGTTTATTCTAGCAGACTTTTTTACCAACTAACTTTGTTTTCTTTTGAGCTGCATTAGTTCTGTGGTTTCACAAACCAGTTGAGAACTTAAATTATGTAGTTTAACTTTTTTTGGGTGGTATTAAGGGTATCATTATAATTTGTCTCTGTGCTCAGCAATAGTTGAGCTGCTAAGGTTGTTACAAAATGATCTCATTAATTCATAACACAATTATTCAGTCAAATAAGTAATAATTGGAAAGTTAAAATTCATAAATTAGACGACTATCACAATAATAATGTATGCGACTGTGCCTTTAAATAAATTTAAAACACCCAGAAGGCCCTTTATCTGTTCAGACTAAGGCCCATATTACTACAGAACGAAACTCAAGCACCTCTATTTAAATCTAGATTTCAACCAATCAAATGCCTTGAATCTAGTTTTAAGTAATACTTGAGTATTGAGTGACGTTCTGTAATAAGGGCCTAAGTACCCGAGTTTTTACAGAACATTTGTGTTTCGCCAAACACGACACGTCTACAAGTGACGTATGATGTAGAACACGAAGCAAAAACCGAGTATTGTCGAACAGACGGGTTTTTGTTCGCGAGCTCGTAAATCATCCACTATTCACCGTCGAACATTGATAAGAGTCATCCATCCTCGCGGCTCACCTTATCTCTCGATAGTTTTTAGTGAACGATGAGAGGGACCAGATGCTCGACGTGAATTTGAGTCATTTTTTAAAGGCATTAACGGATGCGACGCGCATCGTAAAGATGATTTTTGAGGAAAGAAAACTACCGAAAAGCGTTCAAATGAGGAATAGAGAATTTCAGCTTGCAGGTGTAGGTTGCAAAAATGTGCCTAGTTTTCTCAATATCTGGCAACCGTATCGCAGACAGACGCGGGTGTCGAACGGCGCCACTTAATCTGTAATTTTTCTTTCATAAATCAAAAATGTGGTCGCTTTGTTGTTCGCGCACGCTTATCTGCCTATTCTGTTCAAGCTGAGGTACAATTGTAGACGAATTTTTTTCTGTCGTTCAGACTTCCAGTTTCCCGAGTTCAAAACTACAAATTACATTTTGTTTTATCGCAGTTTCAAAAAGAGTATTGTGCATACAAGTGTTACGTCTGATTAGATCACTATTGCTGAAGCATTAGAGTATTGTCGAACAGACGGGTTTTTGTTAGCGAGCTCGTAAATCATCCACTATTCACGCGGGCAGGATTCGAACCTACGGCCTTCGGATTCAGTACATCCGCGGCTCAACCTTATCCACTCGATAGATCTTATCTAAACGCGGAGTTAGTTAGTTTGAGTCCATTTCTAAACGTCTCATGGTGAATCGCATGCTCGCGGACCGTAAAGATTTTTCTTTGAGGAAGAAAACTCCGAAAAGCGTTCAAATGAGGCATAGAGAATTAATGCAGGTGTAATATTTATAAATATGCCTAGATTTTGAGGCGTCTGGAGTTTCCAGAAGAAATCTGAAATTTTTCTTTCCTCAAAAATGATCTTTAGTTTGAGTCGTTTACTAATATTCTGTGTCAAGCTCTACGATTGTTGCGGACTTTTTTACATCGATTCCATTTTCTATTCAAAACAGCAACATAGTATTCTCCAATTTCATAAATTAAATGGGTATTGAATACATAAAAGTGTTCGTCTATTGACCATTATTGCTGAGCATAAGATTTTGAGTTCAATTTCCGCGAAGGCAAAAGGTTAGGCATTAGGTTTTTTTTTATGAATTTCTCAGTAACAGCCCAGTCTTGATCTGCGTCCAAATAGTGGACTGGATAGATTCATCTAATCATATGCGACTAAAGCAGAACTCACTAAAGACCGACATACAATCACGTCACACCTCCACCCTCCACTTTAGCCTCTGGGGATAGATAATACCCTTGGTTGAGTGGTAAAAAATGCCTTATATCTTCTATGATGAAATTAAAGACGTTAATGAGGTGTTATGAATTTAACAAAACAATCTCACTACGATTCGCCTGAAATATTACTCAGCATCAAACGCATCGATTCTTTTAAAGTCGCCTCATTATACAACATTGATACTTCTTAAGCAAAATACTCATTAACGGTAGGCTCTAAATAAATGAGGGGGGAAATAGTCGAAAGCTCATTTTGTCTAGCGAATTTTCTTCGGCCGAAAGATTCCTGGCTGTAATTCAGTCAGTCTGGCCCATTTGTCAGAAGCAGCTGCGAATTTATTGATTTCAATCGTCAGGTTGTCTGGGAAAACAAAGGACATCAGACCCTGGCATTTTTGTTAGTGATTGAGTCGTTTTTGTTCTAAATGGGAGGCGCGGAGATTTGGAAAAGGATTTTGGATTTATCAAAGCTTACATTAGTGTGTTTTTTATGTATAATGGGTTTGCTCTTGACCTTAGTCAGGTCATGAATGACTAAGACATACTCGATGATGAAGCGAGCTTACCCAGAAGAAGCCTCACTCTAACTTTGAAGAGATTAGGGTTTTATGCGTTCGGAAACATAGACGCAGGCAGAGAATGAAAAAAAAAATGGAGGAGTTGACCTCCGTTTTCCTCATTATAAAAGACGTTTGGAAATTCATCATCATCATCTGCCTAGCCTTTTTCCAACTATATTGGGGTCGGCTTCCAGTCGAACCAGATGCAGCTGAATACGTTTGGAAATTGTTAGTGTGAATTACCATAGTTTGACTAGTTATCAACCAAAAATCAAAAACAGTCGCTACGGCTAAGATTTCTTCCCCTAAACTTGTAGTTTTCCCTATTTATATCAACTACATATGTGAAACGTCGAGACTATCTTCATTATCACAGTAGGTTTTCAGGTCCAGACGGTATCTTTTAATTTCCATTCACAGTACTCCTCGAAATAAAATAAGGATTCAGAATAGAATAGTAGTAGGTAATTTCCGTCCAATTACTTTGTCGTCGTACCTTAATTATGTCTCAGGAGTATTTGACTCGAATGCTTTTACTTTTGGAAAATGTTGCCAATTTCTTTAACAAAAACGTGAGTACAAAACCTCAAACCGTCCTAAAATAGCCCTCGTCAGTTATCCGTGATTGCACGACGTCATCCGTGAAAAACCAAGATGGCTGCCACTGATGATTTTTCACGGCTCGCTCTGTTTTTCATTTCACAAATCATTAAGGCGCTCCCTCACCGGGAGCATTCGTGTGTAATGTAACATCATAGATTCGACGTTGAGCATTACATTACAGTACTACCTCCTTGACTGACGAGCGTTCGTGAGCATTACATTACAGTACTACCTCCCTGACTGACGAGCATTCGCGTACATTTAGTATGAATTTGATACAAAGCGCGCACTGTAATGCTCGGTTCTGCTCCTTCACAGACGTAGACTTGTTTTGTATAATTAAAAGATGCATATTGTGATGCTCGATTTTCCTCCCTCACTGAGCAAATGCTCGAATCTGTAACGTTACAATACAGATAAATGCTCGCGGTGAGGGAGCACCTTTATGGACCGACCTCCACGATAAATATAAGGACGCGACCTCATTGAGAGAAAGGTTACAATTGTTATTGTCAGGTTTCTGATTGTAGAGTAATCTCGAGTCGGAGAAATGAGTTCGAGAATGACGCGCTAACGTGCAGGGCTGGGCAACCTTTTGTTGTGGGGCAAGGTTCGTAATAATTAATAGCTTTTTAAGAGGAGATTGTTTATGATGGAGCTTCTTTTTCGCTAATCTTTTACGAGAATCATAAGAATGATAAATATACCGTCTTTATTCTTTCTTTCTAAAAGCTTAGTTAAGCTTTATTCTCATATCCGGTCTTTTGTCATCTTGAAAATATTCCCGCATTTTACGCAAGATGAGAAAATTGTTTTGCATTTCTATGCATTACATATTTCAATTTCATGAATTTAAAGCCTGCAATACCTGCTGTAACAGGATACAGAGTATCTATTACCATAGACAACATTTGAAAGCCTGTTTACTTTGACAGCAGGTGTTCCTCAGTGGCAGGTAAATATTAGATCTTTCGATTACATCGTATGGGGGCGTATAAATAATAAAAGAATGAGATGTGTAGTAAGTTCGTGTCTGCTGAGCTTCCATTTTGCGCTAATTACCCGATTCTAACATCGTCGAATATAATCTTTGCTTCTCTTTCTATAAAGCGCTTTTGCTTTCCTTTCTAAACGTGAGTGACCCAAGTAGTTAATTTCCGAGAATTTTCCACCCTGTTTGATCCAAGATTTAAATGTTATTATATTATTTAAGGCATTGTTACTTGAAAGAAACCTCACATGCTCGGACTCGCTTTTTATAATATTTCTTCTGTAAATTAACCGTTTAACTGTTATTTTTCCTCTCCATACATTGCAACCCTGTAGAGTAAGCGGTGTATTTTTAAGCTTTTCTCCCTAATTGGAGTTGGGAGTATAAAACCGACGCCCCGAGGTAATGCCGAAAAAAATTGGTAGGTGCTCCACGCATTTTAATTTATATCGTGTCAACGATAAACTTATAAACAACTTGGAAATTCATATTTCACGGAAAGTTAGGCAGTGTGCCTTCGGTGCCTGAAATTGTACTTTACTATATTTGACAATAATTTTGATTTACGATCTAAACGAAGAAATGGAATTTACAATGTATTGGAGTGCTCAAAATTGTTGGTGAACTGTGGTATACGAAATATTGTGAATATATTATTATTGGACTTAGTGTTTTAAACGTTCCCGTATATAAAAGTGTTTTAAAAACGTTAGTGTTTACTGAGTGCCAAAAATAGTGTTAATCATAAACGTCAAAATACCAAAGACAACAAAGCCAAAAGCCGCGAGCAATACAAAAAAGCGTCACTTTACTTTACTAAAACAATTGGAAAATACACAGACAACCGTCAAGATTCTACCAAAAACGATACTGCGAGTTAGCGCTAGCAACACTGAATCTGACGTCACATTGAATTTTCCCGCGGCAAGTGCCCGCCGTCAACATAAGCGCGCGAGTGAGCGCGGCGACGCTAACCGCGGCGCGCGCGCAGGCCGCGCGGGGCGCCGCCAAGCTGGGCGAGCACGCCGCCATGCTTGCCGTCGCCATCTGCTGCATCCTGGTGCTGCTGCTGGTCTTCATCATACTCATCATTGTGGTTGGACAGAATATGGAGGTTAAGGGCGGCTCCTAGCGTCGACGAGGTAAGGTTGTTTGTGAAAATTGTTTGTTGTTAATAAATTGATACTTGGAGTTTAATTGGCTCAGTGGTTGAGCGATTGTGTTACGCTGCGTGTCGTAGTTTCGATTCCCGCATGGAACAAATATTTGTGTGGCCTACGGGTAGTTGTTTTGGGTCTAGCTATTTGTTTTAGTTAATGTTAACCACCCCTACATGACGAATTCTCAGTGTGGCGATAAAGACTATACTCGTATTTACCGAGCGAGTGTGGCATACGTAACCAAATTATTATTAGAGAAATGGGAAATTTTTGTATGATTCTTTTTATGTTTCTACACATTAAATTATAATGCTTATTTATTTAACATAACCGAAGAGTCGGCAGCTATATTTAAACATGGTTAGCTACAGTAGCTGTTACATTTTACCTGAAACCGAATGTTTTCTCTCGCTCTCGCGTAACGCTGAAAGTGAAACTAAGTCGAAGCGAGAAACTTCGAGGTCTTAATTACAGTCTTCAACAAAGTCGACAACTTATCTACAGACAGTAATTGCACAAAATAACGACAGTTTAAACCCTTTGAAACTGTATACCAATCCTACGTTTGGAAGTTTTGAAAGTAAACTTTATTTGTCGTCATATTAGTTTGTATGTAAATTAAAAATACCAAAAAATAGGATTAAGTTGCAACAACAACATTGCAATTGAACTATCTATTGAGTTTGCGTTTTGAATGACATGGAATGTAGAGGACCTTATATAAGTAAACTTAATACTTTGACAGTTTTACGAATATAGTGACCCGCCCTGGCTTTACACGCTTTCTACTAATGAAACAATTTTTTAAATCGTTTCAGTAGTCCCAGAATTCTTTCTCAAACTTTACTCATTAAATCTTTGTAACAGTAGTGTAGACTACACAAAACAAAGTATGGTCCATTTTACGTCTAATTATTGTTTTAAAAAAAATTATATAAGATAACTCTATCTTAAAGTCTTGCGCTAACAATTATTGTGTCCATTGGTTCGTCTGAGACTACCACTCCAGTACACCTGTCTGGAAAGTAGTCAGATTCTCCAGTGGAGCGAACGTAACGAGTGACTCAAAGCGCTGGTCTTGAAGCCTTGTGATCACTGCAGACTCTTAATCAAAGCCTTCCCTGTAAGAAGTGAAGCGTCTTATTTGCAACTGCCTCGAAGAAGACTTGATTCAGAACTAAATAAATAGGTGCAAATGAAAACACTACAAAGCTGTCATTTATTCTGCTGACAGAGTTCGATTTTTTCTTTCAACAGAAAATATTAAATTCGCAACGCATGCGTTATAGGTAAGTCTAATATCTGGTTGACTGAGCTTCGTTCGGTTTTTAAAATGTCTTTATCTTGGGAACCGAGCTTTTCTCGATATATATAATTATATACCTTGATAAATCGATTCCTTGAGCCGAAAAACCCCTAATCTATAACTTTTATGAAAATCCTTGGAGCCATTTCCGAGATCCTGATTATATATAAATAAATATACAAGAATTGCTCGTTTAAAGATATTAGATAATATTTATAAAATATTAAATGACATTATATTTTTAACCTGACAAGGAAAAAAAGGGGTGTTGACCACCATGTAGGCTTTTGTTAGTTATACGTAGCTAGCTGCTTCATAAACGACGAAGTTATCCGCGGACAAACATTAAAAAACAATATTCGGTCGAAATGAGAAACCTCCCATTTTAGAAAGTCGGTTAAATAAAAATCAATCAAACACCAGCGAATGGCATCGCAGTGACGCGCGGCGGTGGCGTGTACAATTGTACATGGGCCCTTAAATCAGGTTTCTTATGGGATCTTAACGCTTAATGTGTTAATTTTCTAGACAACATACTCTTCTTGTAGGTATGTTATAAACGTAATATTCTGTCGTACATCTTTTAAAAGTTGGAGCGAAACTCAGGTATGCGAATACGGTGCATAGATGGATCCTTCCATAATTGAATGCTTTTATAGGTCACCTCGCATTCACAAATGTAATATCCAAGTGAAAGCTGAATTTCAGGAATGTTATGTAGTTGCGTGCAAGAAAATATCTGGGGAAACATGAATTCATATTTGACGAGTAATTTAGAGTTATAGCAAGAGCATAGTCAGCCTAGCGTCAGAATGATGACGGGGCCCCCCTAGGTGGCCAACGCCTGCCGGGGTCGCGGTACTTATCTCGTTACCATAACCCCGGAACAAAAGGGCAATTGAAAGAAACCGTAGATTTTATTCAGTACGAGTCTGACAGTCCCTCCTGCCCTGCCCGGAATGGGAGGACTCGTTTGATGATTTTACCACGTAATAAAAAGAGCATAGTCAACCTATAATGTTTCAATGCTGGGTCACAGATTTTCTTTATATGAGACAGAATGGGCAGTAATTTACTTCGCAGGATAAGATGTTTCCAGAACATGTCGGTTTCCAAATATTCATAGTGATCATGAAAAGTTACTCAAATCAGTCTGTTAGAAAGTTTCTAAACCTGCGAAGGTTTAACAGCGTAGAGTAATTTAAGATAGCGTGGCTTGATACAAAAAAATGCTTCCTACAGTTTAAACTAAAATGGATATGTCATAAGTAAACAAAGTAATTACTGTAGAAGTTATTCAAAAGCGACAATCTTCATAAACATAAATCTTCGGTAGATCTAGATGGATGATGGCGGCAGTACAAGCAAAAACAAAGTTTACTCACGGAACTTTTATTGATTACAAGTTATCGGCGTCGAGTGTACCAGAATGGAATAATGCTGGAATTATTACGACCAACTTTGGTTCATTTAGAAAGTTACCCAGCCCGAAGTTCGAGAGATACTTGAGCATTAATTCTATGGAAATATAAAAAGAGTATTTTACATGGAAATCAGTTAAGATTTTGTGAATGTTTTGTTGCTAACATTACTGTTTAGTTGGTGGTTCTGGTTTTGAGAGAGGTCAAACTTTTTTCTCTTGGAGTTATCGTGTGGTTATCTTGTTATATAAGTGTCGATTGTGTTGTAAAAATAATATAAAACGTCCCAGCTAGGACATTATACTTATTTTGGTTCGTTACTTAACCATTTATAACCTGTTGTACTTACTAACTTAGTGCATAAATGAATTTGTAATGTTTTGCCCATTAAGCTAAGACATACAACAAGTAAAGTTTGTGCTAAAAACACGCTACTCAAAATAAAATATCCAGCGAGGCGTCTAGAAATGGAGTGCGCACAATTAGGGCTCAGGTGTGTTTTGAATTTTCTAACAACACATGAACAGACCTCGCAATTAGTTTTGAAACCAAACCGAAGTTGGGACCTATCTCTATATAACAGATACAGTTAAATTTCAGGTAGGTAAATGAAACCCTAAAAGTTCCATCTTGTCGGCCTTATTATCATACTTTTAACTCAAATATTGAGTCCCTAAGTACAAAAGTACGACGTAATTTAGATGATTCTCGATGAAACTGAGGATAAGACGTTTGCTCAAGGCTTAGGTTATTCATCTGGAAGGTTTAAACTAAACATTGAGGTATTTTATGTAGGGTTTAAGACTGACATATTATTTTATTTAAATAGCAGCTCTTTGATAAAGGGAGATTTTCATAGACGAAACTGTATTCGATCTGCATATCTAAATCGTGACCATAAGTTGTCAGTGTTAATATTTCGTATCAATGATAATGAAGACACTGAAAACTGTTGAAAGCAGTTTATGCGGGAATGCTGACGGCGAGTAACTGGTGACTCGCCGTCTATTCCACAAACACCCACCCGCGCCTCGCAGAGCTGTCAGCAATCTGATTGTTTCACCAGTAAAGGACTATTGAAGGAACACCTTGGATTTTAGTCAGTACGTGTCAGACAGACCCACTCGTCCCGTCCTGGCCAAGAGGACTCATTCGATGATAAAATAAGGACAATTAAAAAAAAAAACAATGTAGAATTGTTACTGTAAAATCGATGGATAACGTAGAACCGGCAATGCCAACTAAGACGCGAAAATTATTTGATGACTCAGTACATTTCTGTCATACGCTCACATATTCCTTTCGAATGATTAAACTTTTATCTATTCGCCTGTCACAGACGTTGATGGCGCAATAAAATCGGTTCATGAACCTCCTCCCTCCCCCCTGACCTCCCACTCCTCGGGCACACGGCAGCAAGGCAAGGTTCCCTCATTTGTGCCCCGGAAATGGAGAGAGACGGGTCCCCGGATTGCTACATGGAGCAGTTTCCTAGCCTCAGTCCGTGCTCTTGTCTTTTTGCTATATCTTGATATTAATGACAACTGCTTTTTTTATAAAATGTAAAATTAAATGATGTTTTTAGTCTTATAATGAAATTGGTGGATTCATCATCACAATCACATTGTGAACCCTATCGTAATCTATTTAAATTACATTTTTTTTTTAATCATTCACATAGCTTAATATCAACAATACGATCAATGTTGACGAAATTATTGCTTACAAGGCGAGATAGTGGTGTAACGCGAGCCCACTTGAAATATTGAATAGACAATGCTGAAATAAAAAAATATCTCTTTCTCTGTCTCTCTTCAGCTAATTACCGTCCACTGCTGGTTGTAAAACGACCAAAGAATGCCAGCCATCCCGGTTCGGGGCAGTCCACTGAAAACTACAAGGTCAAAAACTTAGTTATTGATTCAAAACAATTTACAACCTAGTAACTGAAAATTTCGTCACTACATTAGGCACACAATTCATTACAGTAACTAATAGAACATAAGGGACAAGCAGCAAAACCTCAACATAACCAAAATGAGAAGATAGCTCAGACTTAATTAGTTGAATATTATATTAATGTTCACGAAGCTAGAGAGATTAATGTCCCTAAACTGTATGCTTACAAAGATCCTGCTTTGTATCTCGTCTCGTTGCCACAACAAATCCTTTTTAAGAAGCTTAGTAGAAAATAGCCTTTGAATTTTACTGTTTACACATCTTTCTTTGTGGTTGTACTTTCTAGGACTATTTGCATTTATCAAGAGAAATACAAGAGCACGTTTCTCTTATATACAATCGGATAAGCTGTTGAAATGTGTTAAAAACATAAAATATCCAAACTATAATATGCATTAAACTCTTTTTTTTTGCGTGTTATAATCATCACATGAGGCCATCCACCCCGGGTAGGGCGGGAGGGACTGTCAGACTTGTATCATTAAACTCAATATGCTTCAAAATGTCGCTCTCAACAAAGCTTATCGGGCCTCCACCTAATATGTGTTTTGCGAAAAGCCTTTTTAACACCATCAATAAAGTCCTTTCACAAGTGGCGGAACGAAAGGTACTGTCAGACTTGACTAAAATCCACAGTGATCCTTCAATAGTCCTTTACGTGCCAGGGTTACGGTTACACGATTAGACAGTACCGCTACCCCGCAACAAGACCATAACGTATCATATTAGGAATAGCAATTACGGCTATAAAGTATCATCACCATTGAGTTGGTCTTCCAATCTATTCGAATACAGCAGTATTTGACAAGAAGTGACTGCCTATCTTACCTCAACAACTCAGTTACTGAGTAACGCGATACCCCTTGTTAAGGGTTGTTGTCAGACTTTCAAGCCTTTTAATCCGACTGTCAAACATTCCATATGACAGCCGGGTTGAAGCGCTTAAGGGTCTCAGCACACATATGGGATCGGAAAGGGATCGTCACCGTATCGCCTCGAGCCGTTCAGAATGGTTTGTATTAAACTCCCTACTGCAACGCACACTAATCGGAATAATAACGTAATCGCCTCGCCTCGGAACAGGCTCCGAACTTGAATTCCCGCGCTTACGGCTCATCGTCCCCGCGCTTACGTTTCTCCGTCCCTGCGCTTACGTCTCTCCGTACCCGAGCTCACATCTCTTCGTCCACCCTTTTTTTCTTCGGGCGATATTGTTTCTCTGAATGTTGTATTCTTCTTCCTTATACATTCATCTATAGACTGCAATATGTTATAAAAGAGATATTTCGGCATATGAAAATAAATATAAAATTTCTCTTCATCATCCATCAAATTTTTTTTTATAGTCCGAAATTCCCCTTCAGTACTCCTTGCTTTATTCATACTGTGTACCCAATATCTTTTTCTTTTTTTCTTGCTATTTTCTTTTTTCTCTTCATCAAGTGCTATGGCTATGATAGCCAACTCACGTATTGTAAACCAAGACATAACCGTGCGCTACACTTAACGTTTGGATTCAAACTGATCTGGTGCCAACCAGGTCAGCCAGGGGGCGGCGAGGCGTAAGCGCGGTGTCGCCTAGCCGTAGCCGAGTTGACGTACAGGCGGGTAAATCTCCTGGAACGGATTATTTTTGTTTGAATTTTGTGGATTCTTGAAAACCTGCGTGCATCGCTCATCTTTTTTAGCGGTAATAACGGGCATGTTCAGTTAACAAGTTTCATATTAGTGTCACAGCAGATAAACAAGAATTTAAAGAGATAATCAGTTTTTTTTTAAAACTGTTGTTGAGGATAATGATGTCATGTGAGAAAAATGATTTTCAATCCTAGGAAAATGACGATATGTTGAGGACAATGACAATGCTTATGAATTTAGTTTTGTACTTATAAACAATGAAGATAATAAAGTATCTAAATTATATTTTTATTTGGTTAAAAGTATCAGGTTAGATAGATTATGTAAATTATAAGTATCTATCAAAATTTTAATTTCAAAATATTAAAAGATTCCGCCGTATGATCTTAAAAACTATTGGTAAACTAACGGTTTTAAGATCATGCGGCAATTATAACAACTACGACTATAACAAAACTATAATCTCACGGTTTTCAAAATCTAACAAAGTCTAACAAGCAAAAAACAGCCCCAGTAGAAAATTGGTTTACGACAGGACAAATCATTTTGATTCCCAAAAATGAAAACACTCATGGACCACAAAACTGGCGCCCCATTGCATGTTTGCCGACTATGTATAAACTGTTTACTTCCATGCTACCTAACGAACTGTACAAACACTGTAATTGACGACATTATTTATCCAGAACAGAGAGGATGCAGGCGACGCGCCAGGGTCTGTAAAGATCATCTCATGATTAACAAAGCAATACTAGAAGACGCACATCAGTGTCAGAAAAACTTAAGTATGGGATGATTAGACTTTCTGAAGGCCTTTGATAGCATCTGACACGAATGGCTTCTTCAGGTGTTGAGGTTATAGGTACAAGTGCCCGGGTGCTATCATGGGCTTTCTAGAGATGGTCCTGTCATGCCTACATGGAATGTTATCATGAAGGCTCGTAGACGCTAGTGTAACCACTGATCCCATAGTTATACACGGAGGAATATTTCAAGGAGATTCATTATCACCACTTCTGTTTTGTTTAGAAATAAACACAATTTCAACCGTAACCGTGACAGTGAACCACTTCCTATATAAGGTCGATTTAAAGTTTATGCAAATTATAAAAGTCGTTTAAAGATTTAACTCGATAGAAAAGAAATATTTACTAGAGACAGGAATGCAGTTTGGATTAAGAAAGTGCAATGTTCTACAGTTATGTGACAACCGGTAGAGTTAGCGAAGAGCAAAAATTTAAAAATTAAAATTTGAACATTAAAAAAAAGACGAGACGTACAAATATTTACATAGATATAAATGAGGCGGGCAAAATAGATCATAACAGAATAAGAGACCAACTAAAGAAAGAATACTTTGGCAGGATAAAATCAATAGCGAACACACAATTAAATGCTAGGAATCAGGTAAAAGCTATCAATACTTACGCGGTACCGGTTCTACTCTACTCGTTTGTAATATGGGCCGTATTATAAAAACAGTACTAGAAAAAGTAAACATAGATATATAATATCTTTTTAATTGGCTAAAAAAGCAACCGGTATCATTTTTGTTAGTTTTCAATATTTGCCACTATAAGCAGTTCCGAGAGAGCAGGTTATGTCTAACGAAAGATGAGACCACACAACACATCATCTCTGGGTGTGAAAAACTAGCAGGCATTTAAGAAACATTAACCACAAATAAATAAAAAATGAGTCTACAGAAATAATGTGAGACATTTCAGTCTAGACAGACATCACAGTAGCACAAAATAGTCCTGATATAATTTATGTATCCGAATTATTAATAGACATTTCCGCAAAATTTTTAGTGTGAGTTTAGTTCCTGTCCCCTGTCCACAGCACTGAAACATTAATTAGAAAGATTTTTAATCTTTCTCTGGCTGATTTTAAGTGTCTTGCTTGAACGCCTGGAAAATTATTTGCCCGGATTCAGATGGGCCCGTGAACCCGTCTTTCTAGAGGCAGTGGGATGAGCCGCTCTCTAGGTTGGTACGGTACAATCTTGTTAATACGTCAGCCAATTCTGTAGAGCGTGCTGGCCTGCTGGCTGTGGGCGAATGGGAATCGGGTCTATGGCTTCAGGCACTATCGTCATTCAACATATAGGTACCATGCTGAGTGACACTACTCCGGATCGCTACATGCCTGCGTTTGGGCGCTGCTTACGGGGCTCCACATGGCTGTCAATGTGGCGAAGCAGTCGACTGTATCGGGCAGCAAGAGTGCGGGTCGGTTAGCACGGCACGCCAGCTTACATGACATTATACGTCGTGCTCTTGACTCTGACCATAGGAAGAGACTAAATGATATGACTATAATGCTATGGAAGCTGGGCAACATGTGTCGAAACCCTTGCGCCATCCCTTCGTCTTGGTACGGCGTGCTATGCTGGTGCGGCTGCTGCAAGTGCTGAAAACCTCAAACAGCATAAATACAATGGCTTGACTGGCAGCTATGTATTTGAGCCGTTTGGAGTTTTTAAAGAACTTGCAAAACGTATAGTCGATTCTTCGCGTGTGACCAGAGGGCTGGCCTATTTCTTGGTCAAAGAATTAGCATTGCCATCCAACGTCGCAATGAAGGCAATGCTGCCAGCGTTCTGGGCACTTATCCCGTTGACAGTGATGTAGATAAATTTTTTGATGCTCTTTGTTAGTTTATTTTAAAATGTCACTTACGATATATCTTCCGTGATTATAATATGTTTGAGTTCCCGATATTTCGACGCTGTTGCAAGCGCCATGATCGCGGGTTAACTGGAGATTGCGGGTGGATGAAAATAAATTGTTAGGAGCAGACAAATCTGTCTACCCTCTTTTTTCAAAGAAAGAGGGTAGACAGATTTTGATTTAAACCCGCAATCATGGCGCTTGGAACAGTGTCTAAATATCGTGAACTAAAACAAACATATAATCACGGAAGATATCCCTTATGTGACATTTTAAATTTAGAGACAAACCGTGAAAGCTTAAAACAGGTTATTTTAATTCTTATTAGTTTAGTTAATACAGTATTTAGATAAATACACCTAACAATACCATCAGATTATCACATAGTTCCTAAAGAGTTAGACAAATTGAGTAAATACCACTTACTAAAAACAAAAATTTGTAACTTCTTAACAGGGGATCTGAACCTCTTTTTCTCTGAGGGTCTCATTGCGGGAGCAAAGAAAAACCACCAAAATAATTAAATTATAATTTAAAGGTAATATTAATGTCCAAAATAAGTGTTAAAATTAATAAAGAAAATAAAAACGTCATTCTTCTCAACGTGAGTCATTAGCTTATGTCCATAATGTCATTCTTCTCAATGTGCGTCATTATCCTGGCAGTACAAATCCAGGACAATGATGTTGAGAAAAATGATAAATCGGAAAAAATCTTGGTTAAACCTGTTTTGCGCACATGCTATTTCAAAAAACGTTTCATAATTGTGTAAGTACACAAAACCTTCATACTTTTTTGCTAAATGAATAAATTAAAAAAAATATTTGACGGATTAATAAATGAAAATGTAAATGACGTTGAAGTGAACATTTTGAGGAGAACGAATTTCAAAGTCATATCTGCTAAAAACGAGCGCCTGTATCTTCAGCAAAGCTTGTCGCCCGGCTGTGGTGCGGGGAGGTCTGTTCGCACAGCCACCAGTTTCCCTCCCTCCTGTCTCTTAATCTACTTAATATTGAAAACAAACATAGCGCAGGACAATGACGCACATTTTTTGACCCTGAGTTTTCTCTTTATTTACTTAGCGAGTATTGCCCATGTTTTCAAGAATATGTAGATTGATTATGTATAATTACGGCCATCAACATAAAATAGCTAAATAAAGTCAAATTTTTTTTTATCATCAATATATAGCCCGCGTGTGCCGTGGCGACACATGAAAAAATGGCAATTTTGTGTGGTTTTTTTTTAATATCTTTTTTTTTTATTGACTTTTTACGATGATGATTTAAAGCGCCATTTTTGTTGATTATTTAGCTTTTAAGACTAGCACTTAAAAAAAATATATATACACACGTTCTCGAGAAATTGCCGAGGACATTAATTTTGAGCCTCTCGGAGATTGACCCAGGCGCTGCTGATACGCTTTCGTTACGTGCATACGGTAGGTTGACGCCTGGTTGACAGCGAGGCGAAAGGCGTTACGGTTACGATCCCTTTCCGATCCCATATGTGTGCTGAGACCTTAAAGCGGTTACAAACCACGGAGAAAACTCGGATCTACCTGGAGGTTCCTACTAGTCTTTTGTATGGCAATTCCTATTCCGTCCCTTGAAGCACAAAATATCATAATGGTAGCCATACACCATACTGCCTATTTGTCAATTCGGCATAAAACTGCCAATTTGCTCAAATAGAATTGAACGTGTATGGGGGTGGAATGCCAATTTGATGGCATGACATGCCAATTTTGATAGGTCATCAAATTTTTTTTGACACAACGTCAAATCGGCAGCAGTGATGCCATCTTAGCAACTTCATAGATAGTTAGCTAATTTTATAAAGGTGCTAGAAAAAAAGCTAAAAAGTGTAACTTGTGGCTAAACTTTTTAGCTACTTTTCTACAGGGACGGTTAGGCCACGTTCACACGGCGATTATTTTCCCGTATACCGTACACGAGATTTTATCGAATAGAGTTGACCAGTTTTAGGACAACTTTGCACGGTACACGGTAAAATATTATATTTCTCAAACACGGGATTTTCCCGTATGAACGCCGTTTAAACTATTTTTAAGTTTTCATTTGTGAACTGTTATTACTGCTCTATTCGATAAAATCTTGTATACAGTATACGGGAAAATAATCGCCATGTAAACGTGGCCTTACCAGGAAAACTGAGGCTTTTCGCACATGGATCGCATGTACACTCGTAAAAAAAGAGTTATTCATTTTATTTTAAACCAAAATACGATTGAAAACTTGAGAGGTGTCAAGGGACCACGAAAGCAAGTTAAAAAAAGGTTCATGCTATTTTCGACCTTATTGACATTTATGCAAACACCTGATTTTAATGAAGGAGCAATGTTAACGAATGAGAATGTGAGAAAAACAAACAAAATTTTAAATGTCGATAAGGTCGAAAATCGCTTGCACCACTTTTTTTAACTTGCAATCCTTAAGCAAATGTTTTCCGACCTTCAAGCGATTTTCGACCTTATTGACAACGATGCAAACACCGGATTTTAATGAAGAAGCAATGTTAACGAATGAGAATGTGAGAAAAACAAACTAAATTTTTAATGTCGATAAGGTCGAAAATCGCTTGCACCACTTTTTTAACTTGCTATCCTTAAGCAAGTATTTTCCGACCTTCAAGCGATTTTCGACCTTATTGACAATGATGCAAACACCGGATTTTAATGAAGGAGCAATGTTAACGAATAAGAATGTGAGAAAAACAAACTAAATTTTTAATGTCGATAAGGTCGAAAATCGCTTGCACCACTTTTTTTAATCTAATTCGATAGTCTCATGATGAAATGAAAAGGTGCTAGAAATTGTAGCTGTCGTCACCGAATAATAGCCAGATCTAGTTGCTGAGTTGGCATCACTGGTGCAGATTTGAAGTTGTGACAAATCTATCGTATCGATAGGCAGGATGGTGTATGGTGTATATGGACGAACTGCCGATTTGAAACAATTGCAAGCCGCAAATCTATCGTATCGATAGGCAGGATGGTGTATGCCTACTATAATGTCAATGATTTAAAGTTCGGCCGTTATAGAGAATGCGTTCCTGACAGATCGCGATTGAACTGACGACGTAACTTTGTAATGGCGTTGCAGTTACGATAAAATATTTTTGCTGGTTGTTTAACGTTTTAACAATTGATGAGCATTAAAACAACATTATTATATCAATAATCAATGAATGTTATAATTTTATGACAAATACATATTGTTCTTAACTGATAGGTGTCAGGAAAGCATTCTCTGAACGGCCGAACTTTATCAAATACGATCGAACCAAAGATGTCAAAATGAATACCTCGGTTTTATCGTTTGTGATTATTGTCTGCCGTTGTCTTTAGGTATATTTTCTCTAATTACCATGGCTTTAACAACAGACTTGCTCCGCATCTTATTAGCCTAGAAACAAAGACGATGATCGTCACTTTTTACGATTGGCACTTTCGGCTCAGAATTAGTACTGGTTTGCTCGATAAAGTGTTACTATGTGGTAATATTAGAGAAGTGCCCTTCGAAACTTTTTAGCGATTAGAAACTTTATTTATCAGTCATATATATGGGACACAATGAAATACAATTCTACCATGAGTAAAGTAGATTGTTGTTGATGTAGAGTGATTCTTGATCACGAAGCATTCAAATGAAATGTCAGTTTTTTTATATCACTGTTTGAAACGAAAGTGCCATAACCGTGCTAGTGATCAAAAACTTTTTCGATGTATATTGTGTGTATTACTATTCCACTTTAGTTCACCATCTGCCTAGCCTTTTTCCCAACTATATTGGGGTCGGCTTCCAGTCGAAACGATTCAGCTAAATATCAGTATTTTACATGGAGCGACTGCCTATCAGACCTCCACAACCCAGTAACTGGGAAATGCGGTACCCCATGGTAAGACTGGTTGTCAGACTTACATAGTTGACTTTTATGTAATTGAAATGAAAAAATAATGAACGGTTTTTTACCTCATTAAAAAAAACAATGCCACTGGATATACCTTATGCTGTGTGTAGGCATGTATCGCCTTTTCCCCCACAACGCAGTGATCCCTGTTTTCTCAATTGACTGGTCGCGCAAATATCGGTATAAAATCAAATCAGATCGCTCCACCGACTCTTCGATTTCTTCTTAGCCGGGCGATGGTACTGTCTGGGAACTGAAATAAAACGTCTATTTTTACTTTAGCACAACCTTGGCTTTACAGATGGACTTTGGAACGAATGTGGGAGGCTGCGTTTATGTTGTGACTCGATGGCAATTTGTATTTGACAAGTGTAATAGAGTCTTATTTAAAAGCAACGTTAGGTTGGAATGTCTCAATTATATGACTTGCCAATAATATTGATTAATTAGATGAAAACTAATATCCGTGTTTATGATGAAGTACCTGTATTGTTTAGATAGTTAAAGGTATACGTTTAGTTATGATTTTGACATAATTCATATTGATAAGGATACGACTAGACAATCGTTTTTTTTTTCCTAAAACCTGATAGTTTTCTAATTCAGTGAATTTCACAGATAAATATTTTTATTCTCAGGCATCATATCATATCCACCAATCCGCAGTGGGCCCGCGTGGTGGATTGTGGCCCACTCCCTATCACAGAGAGGAAGGCCTGTGTCCCAGCAGTGGAAACATTATAGGCTGATGATGATGATTCTCAGGCATCGTGGCCCATAGGGTACATTATGATATTTTGACTACAAAAGGTTTTGTAAACCCTCCATCATACCATAAAAAGTTAACCCTCACCTAGCTTTCGAGTCGTGGCTCAAGCATTCGAATAAATCGAATCAAACTCGAATGCTCGGCTGAATTCGATTCGTTCTTCCGCAATCGAGTAGGTGCACAAGTCACTGGCTTGAAATAAAAGTATTGTTTTTATAACGTAAATATGATGTGGAGTAGGTTTATGTACTTTTTATTGAGTTTAAAGGTAGAGTGGGTACCGGCCATAAATAAAGCACAGTGGCCTTTGGAAAGATAATTTAGTATCGGCATCTCTGTCACGCACTACTTACCTTTTTTTAAGTGGTAAAGCCTTCAAATGAGTCCTCCCGCTTGGGTGGAGTAGTTGAACGGTCTGATTCTTACTGACTAAATGCTTTCCGTTTCTTCGGTTACCCATTGCTTTCCAGTTATTTCTTTACAAGAAAGGCTTCTGTTATTATGCCAGACATGGATATGACATTAAACTAATTTAGTGGGAAATCTGATGTTGACGGCAACCGACCATTTTGAATTATTTACGATTCTCGGGTTGTATGATACTCGTAATTTAGCCTTTAAGGATCTGCTTCTGCCCTTTAACATTATGTAGGTAAGTATTTAAGTTTTTTAAAACTTACTGTAAAGTTTTAGAATTCAATCCTCGACTTTAACAAAATTTTTTTATAAATGACACTTTGTTTCTGGCTTTATTTCTTGAGCAATTGTTAAAAACAAAATTACCCCCCCGTTTATTTATAAGGGGGGGGGGGCCTTATAAATAAACGTGGACTAAAGTTACGCCAAGGTTAATCCTTAAAAAACGTGTGGTTAATCCGAGGATTACCTTGGTTAAAACTTTAATCCACGTTTATTAATAAGGGGGCAAGTGTATAATATGGAGCTGTCAACAAACTGACTGGGCCATCTTATAGGCCCAAATGCCCTCTTATGGATAACTGTCTTAGAAAAGGGACCGTTCTGAAACGCAAAAGGCCGAAGAAATTAAGTTACTAGTGAGTTAGAGTGTGACAATATTCCCTTCCTCTCCACCCCAGCGAAAAAAAATTATGATGATTTAAGAAAGTTAAAAAATCTTATTATTCAGCTTCGAGAAATCCAGTAATAATTGAAGTTACATCTAGACACGCGAAAGCGTGGCCAGCCAAGCAGGCGAACTCACAGTGTGTAATATTACACGAACCATTTGGAGCAACTTTTTCATTGATGTTACTCGCTTGTTTTTACCTCTTGTCCGAATTCCGTCGAAACCCATCTGTTGGGTTCGGATTCCGTATGCCCAAAACAAACACCTCATTGACATTATACAGTTTAAAATAATTCCAGTTATATTATACATATATGTTGGGTACGTGAAATATTCATAAGGTACGACATATAAGCCGCTTGGCTCACAAAGCCACAACTCGGCTCAAAGTCGGCAACTCAATAAGACTGGTTTTATGGATTTAAAATGAGTCTGTATGCGTAGTTAGATGTGTTTATGTATGTTTTATTGTGTTTAACTGATGTCTGTGTGTTTATTTATTATTCATGAAGGTCTGTGGGATTAAAATTTTATTGTAAGGCTGTATTTGAAGGCGCGATTGTCTTGCAAGAATATTGCAGCTTTCTTTAATGGAAACTTAAGGGGCATGGTGGTTTTCAGTAACTCCATTTTGACAATCCCTTCTGCTCTACTCAAAATTAACACATGTGATTTGCATTCGCAAGAAAAGGCTGTATATGGATGTTTTTTTACAGTCATAGCAAGTTGGGAATCATGAAACATAATATAAATTAAGTAACTACGTGTGTTTTATTTTGAACTCAAAAATTATCCCACAGCAACAACATACAGTCGGGATAACAACTATCCTAAGTGCTAATCCAGGTCATAAACCATCTGTTTACCTAATTTCATCCGGATCCGTTACGTAGTTTTTGCGTGAAAGAGTAACAAACATTCATCCATCCATTCAAACAAATAAGTTTATATTATTAGTCTGATTACAAAATAGTATTGCAGAGCAATAATACGGTCAAATATCATCACAGTGTTCTGAGTACGTCTAAGCCCCATCGTACACGAGGCAACTCAAGTCTCCGATACTTTACGACTTTGCTTTGGTACCGACAAATCGACAAGGTATCGCAATACAAATCCATAGAGGTTCGTCCACAGGCACGCGGCAATGGATCCCAAAGCCGTAAGGTATCGGAGTTTTTCATCACGTTGTGTACGCAAGGGCTTAGTCCCTTCCCTACGTCTACTTCGCTTTTCGTACGATGGGCCTTAGCCCCTTCGTACACTAGGCGACGCAAGTCTCCGATACCTTACGATTTTGGTATTCATTGACGCGTGCTTGTGTTCGAACCTCTATGGGTTTGTATTGCGATATCCGCTTGGATACCGAAGTCGTAAGGTATCGGAAACTTGAGTCACCTTATGTACGAAGAGCCTTATTGTGAAAATTAAGATTAGCATGGCATGTACTTGGTCGCGGGACTTATTCCATCACCGTGACTCCGGAACATAAAGGGCTATTGAAGGACACCGTGGATTTTAGTCAGTACAAGTCTGACACGGTTCCGGGAGGACTCATTTGATGATTTTACCAACAAAAAAAAAGGGAGCCGTGTACTTATGAAGGAATCATTTGATGATTTTAGGATCCAAAAGAAAGGGTACCATGTATAGTCAGTGTTGTAGTGCCGAGTTAAATATACAACACACCAAGTACCTGTCAGGATGGGCACATTTCTCTGGAACCGACAGTACTTTATATAATCACTTAGTTGCCTTCACGCGGCGCCCACGGGAAGGGAAGAGGTCTAATTTTAGCAACACCGTCACAAACAACAAACTTTTATGTAATAAGCTCCATAATTTATACTACCCAACAATATATTTCACGGAGGGAGGAACGTTTATAAGTTTTAATATAATATTCTGAATTGGTAGTAGCTGAACTGACTACAGGACGGACGGAAGGAGATGAAATGGCGAAGAGAAGTTAGACTCGAGATATGGTATGATCCTTCCATCCGTGATTAGCGGTAATGGCCATGTCGATAATCAAATCAAATCAAATCGTTTATTTCAACTAGGCCAATTACAGACACTTTTGAATTGTCAAAAGACATAAAATAAAACAAGTACAAAAATAGTTATGGAGCTACAGTTCCAACTGACAGCGCCCGTTCACGAACATGAAACAGATATCAGCACCATTTAGCTCAACCATTTTGAAGGGAACTAAATGATCCGACTTACGCGCCACCATCAGCGAGACCTTTGAGTGAGCATCACATACTCTCAACCACCGGAATCACTCAAGTCAATGAAAGATACGTCGTTTCTAGTCAAAGATAGCTCTGAAGTACATGGTACTCACACAATGCTGGCTATAATGATATATCTAGTATAATACTACATAAATCATTCTAAATAATGCTTACTTTACTGGTTTCCCCTCTATGCTCTGAGGGAGAGTGCGCTGAAATCCCTTTTAGACTACCAATGCTCCGGTACCTACTGTTTTCCTTCGCCGTTTTAGGAGCAGTGGTGACGAAATTATAGCGTCTCTGATTGGATTTGAACATATGACATAGACATTTTACACGAGCAGCCTCTGGACAGACTGTACGCAGAAAGCCATCAATGCTCTTCGAGTTCAATACAATAATGCGTTCAGGATGTTGTTGGGGCTGCCACGCTTCTGCAGTGCATCTGGAATGTTCGCGGATGCGCACACTGATGACTTCGCAGCCATCAGACGTAAGCGTGCCGCGTCGCTACTGCAGAGGGTCCGGGGCAGCTCAAACAGTCTCCTGAATGTCATTGCGGGGAAAGGAGATGGAAAGTTCAAGTATGTGGAAAAATTCAGACAGGTATAGAAATGGGACCTAGCACTGTATAACGCTGAATAACTCAATATTCATACTTCACATAAAAAAAGTTTCTAAAACTTGTTATATCTTCATAATCATGATAAAAAAAACGTGAACACCTGCCATTAAAAGTACTACAAAAATTGCAAATATTGACATTGCTATAAACTTTTACGTAGGCGTTTAGTTTTATGTATCTACGATTGTATTTATTTATTGATGACCACATTTGTGACCCACTCAGATTAATTAAATATCTTCAAACTACTTACCAAATAATGTGATACGCGCTTAATTAAAATAAAGACAGTTTTCACAGACGATATAAGTAGGTAAGTAGTTGTAATGATAAACAAACGATATCTTGATAAATCCTTTTGTTGAACCCTCTAATTAGCTAAGGATACATTTAACAATTTCGAAATGAAACAAGAAAAGTAGGAAATAGTATATCCGATAATCTGTGATTCTTATAAATAAAGTCTGAAAGAATACGAAGCGAAGGACTGTGTTTAAATGTCATTTTAATACGTGATGATGGAAATCTGGATTTGATGTTGTTAATTTCTGCAACTTTGAACTGTTTCTTTCCACTACATGGCGATTCTTTTGCAATATTCTCACAGAACGACCACAAGCATAAGCACTCCGTCGAATAGCCGAATAAACGAATTTCACCAATTGCTCCTGAATGCAGCAGTTCAAAACAAGGATGACAATGTTGGCTGAAAGATCGGCCTGTGCGGTTATAAATATTTAGCCACGAGCTCCTCTCGAATAGCAAAGAAAGAATCTCAACGAACAATATTAATAAGCAGAGCGCAGAGCGTTCACTGACATCTGACGTTTGTTTTTTTCTTAAAGACTGGGATTGGACTCAAATAGTCACAGAACCGATCAGCGAAGAATCGATTGAAATCGTTAGAAAATAGTATCGATCATACTTCAGTTTTTTTTTTCTCTCAGGTGTAGCATGGCGCCGTAGAAAGAGGTCATTCTCGACAAAGTCACAAATGACAAACGTAGAAATATTTTAGCGTTTTAAGCTGGTAATGTAATAAATGGAAAATAAACGTTCTCTTCAATAGTACGAATGGTGTCATATTTGTACACAAAAACATTCGATTTGTGCTATGAACGATAAATATACTTTTCTTGGTAGAGTAGAGATAGAATCGCCATGCTAGCGTGCTGGGCAATATTCTCTTTCCACTCGTACCTTTCACGATGTTGGGACACAGGCCTTCCAGTTCAGACGGAACCTGTCCAGTTAATATTATTCTGGAAAATATGAACATAAGATTAAACTAAGAAGCTCAAATACCAAGCTTTTAACGAAAAATAAAGTTGATGGTGGACTTCACTTCAAAACAATCCGTTTTCCGAATCAAAACGCATGAAATGCAATAAAAAGCAATGAAACGACTCTGAATCTATCGATTCCCGCCAAATACTGTTTCAAATCCATTTTTAATTTCAGCAAACAAATCGTATTAAATCTAGTAAAAATCGATTAAATCACAGTTTCATTTTAACAATCTGGAAAAGCGTTATTACCCTTCCCTAGATTATTTCATCGTGACCAAGTCATGTCAATAAAAAATGAGCGAAAAGCATTCAGATACTTCTTTACGTTTAACATTTTATATAAGGAATTTTCCTTCAATAGCTGCTAAGACTTAAAATGAATGGAACTCGACTCAGTTCCTTATCGCGCGTTGTGACATAGGGAGGCTAGACGGAAAAAAATCTTACGATTATTAAGTTCGACCTCCACTGCACTCAGCATCGTTTCTTACGTTTTTATATGGAACGAAGGGTGCTAACTCTCGCCAAAGAGTGGAGTGGAGCGTTTTTTTCGGAACGGAGTGGAGTGGAGTGGACTGGAGTCGCGACGATTATTTTTGTTGAGTGTATACAGTAACTTCGTTCCATCCGGGTGTCCCTTGACACCTCTCAAGTTTTTTTTTGGAGCGTTTTCCCACCCTAAGATTTCTTGTATCGTGGATGCGTTAACATTCTCTCCCAGCCACCCCCATTCGAACAGCAAAAAAACAAAGCTAGATTGATAATGCACTGTCAGGGAAATAGCAATGCTGACTCAGAATATATCGTCACATATTTGTCAGGTTTCACAAACGTCACGCCTTTTATTTACACCAATATTTTGTTAAGAAATTGGGGCGCGTGGGGAGTGATGGCCCACACCTTTATGTCGGGGCCACTTTTGTGAATGTCCATGTTGATTTCTGTGACAACACTTGAATTATTTGTATGACATAATGTTCTTGTTTTTTTTTTTTTTTAAATTGAGTTCATATGTATTTTGGGCAGCTGATGACGGTTGATCAAATTTATTTCCGACTATGCGTTACGTTCAGTTGATATTATAAACTATCATTACTTAATATTAAAAACTATCACTTCAAACAAGTACTCGTTTCAAAAAAATTGTTTGGTAATGACGTTATACGTGAAATTAGTGTAGGAATTTCGTAATGAGTATATTCTCCAACATGACTGTTTAGTTTAACTAATAATGAAATCTTCAACTGATTATATTTGAAAGTGTGAACTTATAACAAACGACAATCAACTATCAATTTGTATGATGTTTACACGAGAACAAGCATGGGCCGTCATATTGGTATGTTAATAACATTCACAAACAGTAGGATAGGTAGTACACGCAATATAATCTACATATCTGTGAATGTGAGCCGCGAATTGTTTAGAATAGTGTTTGAAATTAGTTTTGTTTGTGAATAAGGTGCAACAGATGAAAAGCTATTGCTGTTCTGTTATGTCAGGTATATTTCTACCCAGTTTTCCAATTGTCTGCCGAAAATATGTCGTGAAAATGCCTTATTGTTTCATGATTTTGGTATCCATTTCAACGCGGTATTAATTTCTGTTGTTTTTTCTTACTTTTAATTTGGCAGTGCTCCTGTGGTAAGCTTCCATCAAAACTCACCCCTTTTATTAGTGATAAACTAACTGCAAAATGAAAAAAATAACTGTTTCAGTATAGCTCTATCATTGTTCATTTTTTTCATCACAAAATATTTTTTATCGTCGCAGGTTGTTCCATAATTATTTCTTCACTAGTGACCCGGCTGCGCACAGATTCAAATTTTTCACCTTTCCTACCCAAAAATTGACGTAAATAAAAACCTTGTCCTGAAAATAACAAAACCGTCAAAAAAATAAGTATCCAATTTCGTGCAGTCGTTTGGGAGAGTCGTCTTTCCCTAGTCTTAAACTTTCCTTATTTCCCAATTCATTAAATTTTTCATACACGTGACAACCAAATACCTGCATATAAAACACGGTTCTTTAAAAAAAAAAACTGCTAACAAAACTAGTACTTATAGTTATTCTACAGCAACTGCTTTGAATATATTTCCTTTTTCGAAGCGGAACATTTCTCGTTACCTGCACGTACGGGTAAGCCGCAGTACGCAAGCCGTATTCAAAGCAATACGCAAGCCGTATTCAAAGAAATACGCAAGCCGTATTCAAAGAAGTACGACGGTGAATTCAAAGAGACGAATAAATATACGAGTACGCTATGTAACGAACAGGTATTGGTGAGCTATCGTGAACTCAAACAGAAATTATGAATCGGAAAGTTATTTTTGCTGAAGAATTTTGCTTTTCTTTTGGAGAGTTTTCTTTTATTTTGTTTGGTTTGAGCTTTTCATATTGTTTATTTTTAGTATCAACTCTTTTATCAATTGATTATGAATTTGTCTTCATATTATATCGTGCTATTTCACTGATCTCAGAATAATATACTACCAAATAATGTATTTTTAATTCAGACGATTTTTACCTGACCTCACATTTTTTTCTGTTTCCATATTATTCCAGAGCAGAATAAATGTATGTAGAAGCCATCAAAATAAACTCGACATAACATTTAACATCCCAATTATGAAGCGTTAACAAATTAACAACCTATCTACGGTCTACGGCGTAGCAGACTCGTAGCCAGCTCGTAGCGCGGCGTAGCACGTAGCGACAAACCACATTACTGGGAATCATTCGGCATATTCGTGTTTACAAAACAATTTAATTCGGAAGAGCAAACATTGTCGACACGAAATACATGTAACACGTGCCGAAGGTTCAGTACATACAGCGAAATTTGTCAAAAATGTTGATAAAGAGTAGAAGAATTTGCATTTTATTTAGAGGTAAATTTGTCTTGAAAGAACTACCTATTAGTTCCCAAATGTGAGGCTTCTGTATGATCTATATCGCATTGTCTGGTCCATAATCGTTAGCTCGCCCGAACTTCCAAAGCAATTGGATTTTAATTGTACCGCCCACGTTTGCCAGAACATCTGGGCAATTGTATTTTATTTGTTTCATATTGAGCTAATGTTTGCTCAGCCGTTTCCAATTACTTTCAGTGTTCTCTTAGTGGCAATAAAGGGAATTTGCGTAATGTTCTTGTTTTGACCTTTTATACTAACCTAAATTAAACGAATGGATAATTAATTTAGTTGATAGCTTTGATTAAAACAGCGAAATAGAAAAATCGTGAGTGTTTAGCTTATCCTACAGTACTCTGGGGAAATAATAGATTGCAGTACTAACAGTAGAAGCTAGAACGCAAAATGAAAAAGATGGAACACGCCGTGTTTTTATAAAAAGAGAAACAGGAGCTTATTTCATTTTATTAAAACTTTTCGCATCAAGACTCGTTCGCGATACATCGTAAAGGAAATAACATGATAAATAACATGTCAAACAATAAGAAAGTGGCGGGAACTCGGAGTTTGAAAACAAACAAAATCAAAATGGCGGCGGAATAACTGACAGTTGGAGACATGACTTCACTCCTTCGTACTTCACTTCGTCTTCGTTTTGCGAACGTCAACAACTTATTCAATACAAAACATTTCATTTCCCTTTTTTGTGTATTGTCCCTGTTTCCCGATTGTTTTCCGATAAGTCTGGCTCGTTTTGGTTGCGATCATTTCTGCCTTTTCGTATTTATACGTTTAATTTGAACGTGTTTTTCTTATTTGTATCTTGTTTACCAGTTTTGTAGGTAGCCATTTTGCCTTGCGGTTTTTTTTCATGAGTTTCAGTTTTTCTATTTTCATAGTAGGTACCTCTTTTATGTATCATAGAGAATATCATATATCAACTTACAGATTCATCGATATCGTTTTTTAAATTCCAACGATACAGTCGTCAGTTTAAAACGTACATACATATTTTAATTTCACCGAAATAAAATAACATGCCTCGTAACCTTTAAACAAATATAGGTAAAGAATAGACAGTAATTCAATCAATTTTATATTTTCATAAAACATTTTACGCCGTAAAAGTAAAACCATTTCATTCAAAGCGAAAGACGTAAAATTTTACGACGAAGTCGAGACAAAAAAGTATGGAATGATCAGAAAAACATACTCGTTTACGTAACATTAAAAATATTAAAAGTTCTTTGGCATTTAAATAGATATAGGTATGTATAGATTTCTACATAAAACCTTTTAAAATTAAATTGCCACCAGCCCCCTTTCTAGACGCACGGCAAATTATAATCCTTACCTTATTGATATTTCACCAATTTGCACTTAGCGTTTCCAAAAGTTTTTTATAATGCCAAAAGCGAAGGAGTGGAACTCTCTGCCTGTTTTTCCGAACGCATACAACCCTAATCTCTTCAAATTTAGAGTAAACAGGCTTCTACTTCCATGGAAAATAAAAAAAAAACCCTGCACACATTGTTTTTCTGTGCGTATTGATAACAACCTAAATTGAGTAAGCGCAGTGCTGTGACTTGTATAAAAATACTAATTCTACAACATTAATTTCTAAATCTTTAACACCGCCGATAAAACTTCCATATAGGTATGTATTTTATCTAGACATTTTACAACATCCCTCTTCGCTAATCTCTAATTTTACACCCAAAGAGTAGTTCGTTCCTTTGACGGCCGAGAGAGGGCGCTTCAGCATCAAGTGCTAAACAAAACGAGGGTATCTATGTACAAGGTGGCATCTTCGATATCATCTCAAGATGCTGTGGCCGCGATATTTTTTCAGTGACCCACTTTCTTAGCGATTTTTTTAGCTGAGGCTAAAATGTTTCGGATATTTTCTTTCTTTCGACGATGTTTGTCTTTTGTGAGTTATGTTATGAACATGTGGGATTAAAATAGACAGTGAAGGATTGTTTGTTGTTTATTTTAGGTCTCTGTTGTGTGTGGGAAAAGTTTGATGGATACAAAGCAAACCTTGTCTCTAGTCTATTTTTAGCCGCTATCACGCTAAAATGTACCCTATTACATATACATAGTCGACATGATTTATAAACTAATTTTCCTACATAACAATGTTTTCTTAACTCCAATGTTAACACAGTTTAACGAATTTGTTTGATAATTCCACAAAATTATAGGTTGACTATCAAACTACCTTTTCAACAAACTTCCAACATTTTCGGTATTTACAATACCAGTTTAGATGTAAATCAATATTGACAACCTCCTGTACAAACAAGAAGTATTATTCATTTCATTGTGTGTAGCTTTTGTATCTAGCTTTTTACATTTAAGCCTTTTTGTAAAACTGCTTTATATTTTAATCAAGGTTTTTAAACGTAGAGCCTTTTTTATCCGTGGCTAAACCAACAAGTGTGTTTTGGGTGAATCCTGAGATTGCCGATATTCAGTTGATTCCCCTGGCGAAATTTATTTACACATATTCTTTCTAAGTAACAATTTAATATAAAATTTAACTTCATTATAAACACATTAAACGAATTGGCATCACTTTTGACCGGATGGTTCTCAATATATAGCAGTTTAATTTTTCTCTGGCCAGGGGAATCAAAAAACGACGACAAGGGAATCAAAATCAAAACAATGATTTAAAAGAAAATCAAGTTTTATTATTATTTTAACGTAGCCTCTATATAATACTAATCAGTCTTTTGGTTACGGAAATTGGCACTTTTAACAATTTAATAATTAATAGAAAAACGTACTTAAAACACTAAAACTATACCACTTTAAGTCAACAAAAATTTTGTTGACTCTAAAACCTCTAAAACAATTTGGTACTTTATAGGAAAACAATACTAGTAAAAACCGGCCAAGTGCGTGTCGGGCCACGCACAGTGTAGGGTTCCGTAGTTGCCCATCAAAATACTTATGCGAACTAACGAAACTGATTCGCTGAATTTAATTTTAAAAAGAAGAATTTTCAAAATCGGTCCAGGAGTCTTTGAGAAATCGGGGAAAATACATAAGAAAAAAGATTACAACGAATTTAGAACCTCCTCCTTTTTTTGAATTTAGTTAAAAATAGTTGACGATAAAAACCTACCTATCCCCAAAAAACATACCTATAAAAGCTGTAAAAATAAAGTTGACAAACTTACATTTGCAGTTGACTCCGATACATTTTGTTTCAGAAAATATGATATCAAGTACATTTTATAAGTTGGTCGACTTTTACTCGTAAAGTTGTAAAGCCTACTTAGTCATGATAATTTTCTTTTAAACTTCGTTATATATACTACTATTGTGAATTTTTTCACACCCCCAAACATAACCGTTTAGCTGGTAGAGGGGGGGGACACTCGAATCGAGCAAAATTTAGCACTTTAAAGCTTAATATTTCACAAACGAATTTTTTTATCAAAAAATTGTTAATGGAAACCATCATTATTTTTTAAAGACCTATTTAATGATACCCCACACTAAGGGGTACGCGAGAAAAAAAAAATCCTCACTTTACGTGTAAGTACTGGAGGTACCCTAAAAAAAAATATTTTACGAGATTTTATTTTACCACTTTTTTGGCACAACAAATCCGTATATTTACACCAAATTACAGCTCTCTAGTACTGTGCGTCTCTGAGCTAAACTGCGGACAGACGGACGGACGGACGGACGGATGGACGGACGGACGGACGGACGGACGGACGGACGGACGGACATGGCGAAACTATAAGGGTTCCTTGTTGACTACGGAACCCTAAAAATTATAAAAAATCAACGATCAATATTTTTGGTAACATAATTAATATCAATTAAAGAAACATCTCAAAACAAATCTTTTGTTATTAAAATCAACTACACTTAGAATATTAATCAAAATTATTATCGATGGCATCGTAAAACTTAATTTAAAAAATGTTGTAATCGGAGCTTGAATCATCATCTTCACAATGGAGGGCTGTTAATACAGCATTGGTCATTGAATCAGATATTAAATTTTCATTTATTGAAGGAACGTCAGTCCAGAAGCTGTCATCGGACGGTACATTAATATCAGGTCGGTCTCGGACTAAAATTTTATCCTGTCCATGGTCCAGGTTAGAGATGGAAAGTCCAAAAGATGTTCTACAGCACTCAGCTTTAGCATTATTTTTTCTAGTTTTTAATGAATAGGTATTATTGCTCAAAGCTGTATTCCCAATGTTATAAAAGCCTATATGTTGTCCATGTGAACATTGCACAGATTCTTCAGAGCATGTCCCCAAATTACAACTCAGACGCCTCATGGCCAATACTTCAGGATTATTATAGCTCCAAATAGCTTGGTGCACTGCCATGGTACCTCGAAATTCTTTTAGATCTGAAGGGATCAATAATTCCTTTTCTAAAATTCCCGATTCTACAACTTCCTCTATCGAAACACCCGGGCAGTTAATTTTAAGGTGGCTGAGTAAGGCTTCAATATTTGGGATATCATTCCCTTGAGCTACAATTTGATCAGCAGTTCTTTTTAACAGTCCTCCCACACCATCTGGAGCTCCCTTTCCATGCCCTTTTTCGGAGTAATTCCAAACCACGCGGCGTAAACTTGGATAGTTCCAATGAAGTTTGGCCATTACGTAAAACATTTTACGGTTTCGATACTGTGCAGATGGGGAATCAGATATAAAATTTAAAAATTTCAGTTCAGAAACCTCCTTTTCAATGAAATTCAGGATAGGAATCAAGTGCTCCCAAATTGCCACAGCGTCATGTCGTAAGCACTCGCTCAGGGTGCAAAATGATTTGGTACAAATCTCTTTATTTTTAACATAATAAATGACAGAAGTGTGTAGAGTCAGTTGTTGTCTTGAACTCCCAAAATGAAAGGACTGTATTTCAGAAGAGTACTTTGTATTGTAATTTTCGCTGAAATCACAGTGTACAATGAATTCTCCTGATTTTAGATTTGACTTCAAATTCTTGATGTATTTATTTTGAGCAACAATGTTTGCGCAATGGCACATGTATGGTTCTAATAATTTCTCAAAATGCTCTATTATATTTTTGGGATATGCAACTACTTTTTGCTTCAATGATTGCACGGTAACCTTTTCTTGTCCATCCTTGATATATTTCTTTTTAGTCTTTGTCCAAAACCAGTAGTGACCTTCCTTGGAATTATCAAATTCCAGGTAATTCAAATGCCTATTTTTACAGCAGTCGCAGTTCCTACTCAAACATTTTACATTCCTCGAATCACAACACAGAAATTTAAGAACATCATACGATGATTTTTCAGCTATTATCCCTTGTTTTTTAAGAGCCATAACAGCTAGGTCCATATTCTCGTGAACAATAAAGAGGCACGTTTCTCGGGCGTTTACGTTTGGAATAACTGTCCAAAATGGTCGCAACGTGCAAAAAAAGCTATAACTAATCTTATACTCAGGATGCTGCTTGAGGAACTTTTGATGTAACTGATGCAAATTGAAATTTAGGTATCGCTTTTGTTTTCTAACTTTATGCCGTGTTATATATTCTTTCTTTCCGGGGCAAACCCTACTATTTTCATCATCTTGGAAAAAAATTTGTACTGTTAATTTTATTTTGTTTTTTGATGTTTCAATAAATAGTTTATGAGAGTCAATTCTGTCTTTATTACGCTGTTTTTTTTGAGCTATAGACATTTCAATAACTTTTCTTTCAGACTTACTATTTCTTAATCTACATATCTGTTTTCTGTATTTCTCATTTATAAGTTTCAATTCTTGAATTTGTTTCTCTTTTATTTGCAATTCCTTATCTGTCCTATATTTAATTCTTTTTAAAAGGTATTTCCAAGGCGATGTTTTCTTTTTAGAGATACTAGACTTTTTCTGACCGGCTTGCATTTGTTTTTTTCTTATGGATCGAATTGGATTTGGTGTTGTTTCGGTAGTAATATCACTTCTACTACTAATGGAACTACTAATGGGGCTTCGAGATGAAGACCGGTCGATGTCACTTAATAAAGTTGGTTCTAATTCCAAACCAAGTTGATGTACAGAACTCTGATCTAGATTTTTCCTTTTTGCAGATCTTGTGATTCGACTTCGTGTTGCGTATATATCACTATCGGGACTTGCAGGTGGCGATGATTCAATAGCAAACGAATTAGAGGAGTGAGGTTGAATCAGACTTACCGAATTTTCGTTGTTATAACTATTTATTTCTGAATCTTCCTTATCTGAATAAGTGACTATCTCTTCAAGATCCTGAATTTTTTTAAGTTTCTTTTTTTCGTTGTAACGATTTGAACTTTCTCTACTTTTCTTTCTTGCAAGTTTCCGCTGTCGAGGACTCATTTCACCTACTGGTATAATCTTCCCAGCTTCTTTTTTCTTCAAATATTTTTGCCTTTCTTTTTCTTGCAATTGGGCTTTAAGTACGGGATCATTCTTAATTTTTTGTAGTCTAAGACGTTCTGCAAGTCGTTTTTTTTCTAATCTTTCTTGCCTTGATTGTTTTGGAGGCATTGCTCAAATCTGAAATATGAACATAGGTTATTTAAAAACTTAACATCACTGATCACTATTTGTTTAAGACATTAAGAAATGCTTGTAAATTGTTAATAGTGATAATATTTTTCGTTTTCAAAAAACAGGCAGGAAAGTCGTGCGAATTAAATAAGATAAATGATTTTTAATCGATAAGACGGGCAAAAAAATATATGTATAAGAAATAATACGAAAACTTTCTTGTTTTCACAGATATTGTTAAAAACTTTTTGATTTCCATAATTAATTTTGATTACCCTGGCGTAAATACCAAGGGAATCAATGCCAATGGAATCAAAAAACAGAATGTTTTTGTCGATTCTGATAAAAACAATACGTTTTGAATAATAACAATGTAATAAATAAATAATGATCATTAAAGCTGTTCCATTTACACCCGAAAACAAATCCTTAAAAATCAAATTGCATTTATAAACTTGATCAGGGTAATCAACGAGCTAGCGAAACAAAACCAGGGGAATCAAATATTTACCTTCGTAATTTCGTCCCGGACCAACGAGCAGCGCAACCACCCGCAACGACGTTCGAAGCGCTACTGGCAGTGTTGCCAACTGCTAGCTTTAACCAGTAGCTAGAAATTTTCAAAATGTTGCTAGATTTCCAGTTTTTTTTTCCCCAAAAAGTTGCTAGAAGTTGCTAAATGTTACAGTAGATAGGTAGGTCTAGGTTACAATAAAATGTCAATTTTTGATAATCATTTTTATCCTACATTAATTCCAAAAAGAAGTTTTGCCGCCGAACACGATTTGACTTGAGTTCTCAGAGAGAGATCAAATAATGGCGCAACCACCCGGCTGGCCGGGCTCCTAAATTATTTTTTTGTTGACGTGTTATAAACAATACACGCTTCAAGTAATGTTTTTGTTCAAGCTTATGAAATACTCTTTCAGGTGGTGTCAAGTGTTCGTTAGTATTTCGTTTCTAATTTATTATACTTAGCGATAAACATTGACTGTAGTTGAAAAAAAAACGACGTGTGAACTTTTAAGTGGTTTCTAAGTATTCTGTCGCAGAGGTAACGGGGATTTACCGTAGCATCTATGACCATAGATTTTTTCTTTTGTAATAAATAAAAAGTTGCTAGAAAAAGTAGCTAAAAAGTTTAGCTACTAGTTTTATAAAATTGTAGCTGTCTGTCACCAAAAAATAGCTAGATCTAGCTATAAAGTTGCTAAATTGGCATCACTGGCTACTGGCAGCGCTCGTGCGACGACGCGGAGACAGTGTTCTAGAATATTTTACTAGAGAAATACGAAGTTTAGTGACGCGCCACGGGAATCACTGTTTAGTCTCGGACAAACTTTATATTATAGTTCTTAATAAAACTATCATTAATACACAAGGCGTATATTTTTTTTATATATCTACAACAACCCTGGTAGCGATTAGACCGCATTATTTATTTTGTTTACGTTCATAACTTAGGGTTTTGTCGGTATGTTGTTTGCGAAATGTGTAGCGGACGCGCCAGGGGTATCAATATTTAGGCCTTTTGGATTTTTTTTCGACTATTTAGTACCAAATTAGACCCAAAAACTATCATGCTACAGTTAGATCATACACTAACGTGGCATAAAAAAAATATTTTGACATCTAATTTAAATACTACGGGTACTTTTTTTCTTCGGACAACGTAAAATTAACGTCTCAAGATTCACCCTTTTACGTTTTTGTGATATTACCGCAAAGAGATAAATTTTACTTTGAAAAAGTTTCATATTCTACCTTTTCAATGTGTTATCTTCTTTTATAAAATAGACTTAGTTTGTATAACCTTTATTTTAAACTAACAGTTCTGCTACTCTATTCTGTGTATGCAAGAGGCAAGGAAAGTTTTGTCATGATAAAATGGAACTTAGTGAAAGAGAAACGCTTAGAAACGAGAACATTTTCCAATGAATTTCCGCTAAAATTTCCCACAACTGAGTTTAAACAGTAGCACTACAAACAAACGAGGACTTTCCATTCATAACAGAGAATGGCTCGAAATACAAGCTCAGCTTCCGGGGGTCGCTCGCTGCTTGACCCCCGCTGACCCAAGGTCGCGCATGGCCATTGTTGCTCGTCTTTTGTTCAACCTCACACGCGCGATTATGTGACAGAATGTTTATAGGTCACCCGACTGTAAGCATATACAGCCTACTTTATACTAAAGCCGCGAAAGCTTCGAGATGACTTCCTTTCGGCTTTGAAAAGGAAGCAATGCGGTGCGGTTGTTACCGGTAGATGGAAGGCACTGTGTTATGTATGTGAGTGAACCTGCGATGAATATTTAATGTTTTAGAGAAATGGGAATGTATGATAATCTGGATGTGGGTTAGGTGTTTTATTTTATATATTATTAGCTTCTACCTGCCTTTTAGGAAGTCTGAAAGTGCTCGCGGATTAAAATAAATAGTCATGTATGTAGCTTTTTGCAATACCGTTTTATCGAAAGGTTTTTTGAAATCGGATGAGTAGTTTTATAGATCTACTCTCTACTGTTTAAATTTACCCTGTCGTCCCTGCAAATGTTTTAAGATCTCAACCATTTCATAGCTTTTCTCAATTCACAAAATCCTATCTTTAATCAAAAAAGTAAAACTTTACTGATATTTTCGCTAGTTACATTTTTATCTCTTTTAAATAAATACTTGATATAGACTAAGGGCGACTTTCACCAAAAGTTAAACATGTTTAAAATTTTATTTAGTGTCAAAATTCTATTGAATTTGACACTAAATTGACACTAAATAAAATTTGAACAAGTTTAACTTTTGGTGAAAGCCGCCCTTAGTGGTAGATTTCTACTGTAACTAATCACGCGCATACATAGTTTAATACGATCGATTAAAACTCGCTAGTAGAAAATATCGGAATGCGGACACTCGATACATCGCGAGTGGCTCTCGAGTCGCCGAGTGATTACCGTTCACTCGACGCACGCCACTCGCAGCCACTCGATGACTCGCAACGACTCGATTACTCGAACGGCCTCACCATAAAACCCACAGACAATTCGCAACGTTTTGTAGATATTGCACGAGTAATAAAAAAAGTTAAGTTTATTGATGGAAATTGCATGTTTGTAATAAATACAGACTGGGCCGGTGTTTACAGATGGTCAAACTACACAAATCTGACAAATTTTACCAATCGAATATTAACCTTCCCCTATTGTGATAAGATTGAAAATCTATTATTTCAAGAAAGACAGATCGAGGTAGTGTGATGTGTTGTTGTCTATCTGTACATTATTCTTAACACGGTGAATTACTTGCCAGGAACTTCGCCCCTGTGATTGTACACAATAATATCACGTATAAGTAATTGAATATGTAAGACCTCACTTTCAATAACTCCCGCCAATTCAAAGGTTTCAATAGCCGAAAACTTGTTAGCAAGGAATAAAGAAGAATTTTACCGCTCACAGTGAAAAACGAATCGCATTTGTGTGCGTAGGTGTGGAAATTGGAACTGTAGCAATAAAAAGTAAAGTCGCAGCGACTAGTCGCACTATGAGCGCCAGCAATTCATTCACGAAGCTAGACATCTTCTTTTTAGAATCGATTAAATTCATTGGAGGCTATTTTTAGTGAGTTCGACGAAACTTAAATTGTAAGAGTGTCTGGAATTTGTAATTCAGTCGTATTTAGTCAGTACCAAAATAGATAAGGTGCGGGAGTCTACTTGTTAAGATGTTAAATGTCAAATTAAATGCCCTCGGAAATCAGAAACTGACTTCTACTTGATAGAGCAAATATGGATGATGACATGGAGCTGATCCATTTTGACCATATTTACTTTAAAAACGAAGAAACAACTCTATCCAGTTTGGATTCGTTTTTGTCTAGACGAGAAGTAAATACGATATATGAAATAAATAATAGGTAACTTTGTCTTTAGATAGTATTATAAATGTACAGTCGACAAAGTTGAATCATGACCCATTTTGACAAAAAATCGTTTGAATACGTCAAATTGACAAAGATCAAAGTCGTTACCATGGATATGTATGTTTACGAGAATGTGGACCTAATTGTATTTGAATGTCTGTTAGAAATAAGTAATAAAAGTAAGTAATAAATAATAAAATAAGCTTATGTGGGTCGTGATACAACTTTGTCGATTGTACTTTGAAGTAAAAATAGCCTGTCATTTAAAAAAAAAAAGTATTAACTTTATCAAAATATAATTTCAATAAGAAATTAATAAATGTGTTTTCTCTTCCCCAGGTAAGCAAGTCAACAATACAGACTTCGGAACAATAAGTACGTAGAATTACCATAACGATAGCACAGAATTCGATGGCCGCCATTATCGAAAACGATTATCGAAATGAATAATGCAAATAGAGGTCCTTCAATATTATTTTCGATGTTGAATATTGTTATTGAAGTCATGTCGTACTCGTAATATAGCCTGGATAATAATGGCCGTTGGGTTTGATAATATTTTGAAGGCAGTGAATAGCTTTTGTTATACGACATCTTTTATTGCTATTGAAATAAAAACAGATACCTTATATATATAATATTTTGAAAGGTAATCAAACAAAAGCTTTTTAATAAAATCCATGAAAACATCCTTTTGTTTCGAAAGTAAAACCTTCAAAAATTATATCTACGCTAGTTCAGTTTTCACCATACGTGTTTATAGCAACAAATGTGAAGAATATTATGAATATGAATGACGTGAATAAAAAAAAAAAATTTATGCTTTTTTGCTCAAGTTCTGAGTAGCGTTGCTATTAGTGCTGCTGCCGCGCTAATGAGAGCTTCGCCGCCATCTTAATTCGCACCTCGCATTACAAAATGGCGGCCCTTCGCGCACACCGCCATTATGCATCCACTCATAAATTCCCAGAAAATATTACGGAACTTTGTCAAGCTCGTGAATATTTATATCGCAACTGTTGTGTGTATCCATAGAAAAGATGTGGAAACACTATGACTATAAACTGTCAGACTGCTGTCACTAATGTCAACTGTCAGTCAATATGTATGGCGGGAAGTTGGAAAGTGAAACGTACCCTGGAATGGGACTAGTTGATGCTAGTGAGGCTGCAATTCAGATAGTAAATTGTTTAATCTGTGATAGTCAAAATTACGAGTGTACTTCAACGAGACAAATCCTCAAAGGTATCAAAAAAATGTACTAAAATTGTACCAATTAGTACGAGTACCTGGGTTTAATTGAATAGTACTTACGTCAGAACAAAATTATATCAAAAAATAAATGGAAACTGTCCTTCTACTCACTTATACTACAGTTATGAATCACATCTACGAAGACCTCTAAGAGAACAGGGACAGTTAATTCGCAATGTTGAACGCAATAGCCCGATCCGATTGGCTTAATTGAATTAATAGCTATTTTCGATTTAATTGTCTTTTATTTCCTCGGATAGTGGCCGTCTTTGTCGATAGTAATTAAACTTGTAAGTAATCCTTTGGATTAATGAGAGGTGTTCAAGTAATTGACTCTGTCTGGAATTTAGGTCTAGGTTATTTAGTTTTTTTTTTTTTTTAATTTGAGTGTTTTTTCAACGTTCCACGTTTTTTTATTAATTCTTTTCATCACGCAGTGTTCAAAAAGTTCTGATGTTTCCAGATTAAGTAGTAGTCTTTATTGTAGTTGTATCTTTATCAAAGTAAATACGATACTATCATTCCAACACTTAGATTCCGTGTTGAAAACAAAAATTAACGTGAATACACTTTTTTATGTATGTGTGAGTGAGCGCCACGCACAGAGTTTAATGTTTTCCATGGACATGTTCTCTTGTTTTACATAGGAATGGAACAAAGGACATATTTCTTCCTTTTATTTTGGCTTCAATTGTCAGTGTAGGCCACAGTAGGGATCTGGACTTCAAAAATCTAAGTTCAAACCATTTTATTTATGGTTGGGTCTATTAGTCGTACTTCAGTATACCACCCTTTTCTAACCGTCCTATCACTACTCGTTTCCATTTCCAATTTAGTTCCACAGAAGGCCCAATATTGAATGATTTTCCATACCTGAACAAAATATGGCATACATAAATGAGAATTAATTACAACATAATTTATTCGGGTCGGCTCTCGAGATCCCCCTCTAAGCCAAGCCATGCTCAGGTGTTGGAGGGCCGGAGGAGGGGAGAGTTGGTACACAAATCACTACCTATGCTTACCTTTGAACCATATTAATGGTTTTTGACTAAGCGAGTTAGCTTACTGATGACGGGATGCGATTCCACTCGACCGATTTCAACCACAATTGCTTCTTACCACTACGCCATATTTACATATGGCGTAGTGGTAAGAAGCTGTGTAACTTTATTTATGAGAATAGGATCATAAAAGTGTTGGAAAAGAAAAATAAATGTTTCATTAATGCTTTTTTTTTCTATGGTTTTCTTATTTATGCTTGAGGACTGTTTACTGACTCTGTATTTAAGGCAAGACAGCAGCTGAAACGTATTTCCACTATCGATTTATCTTTTCACATCGGGGTAGTGGGAGAGCCAATTAAGACCGAAAACAATGATCGAATAAAATTGAAGACTAGTAAATATAATTTCTAGCTGGCTTAGCCTATAAATGCTTAATTATTTTATAAGAATAATGGGGACCATCGACTTACAACCGATATAAAATTGAATAGATCGACAAAGGAATGTAATCAGCGCAGATTAATGCCGCTACTTAAATAAACCCTTTCCTTTAAGTCAGTCTGAGTATTCTGAGAAAAATCCAATTGATAGTTTTTGGACCGTAATTGAATGAGTGTCGTTACCTTTTTGTCTTGTGAAAATCAGGGTACATCGGTTTCCGACTAAAACTCAAGAATGGTTAACGTCTCCTACCCAGTTGCGGGGTTGTGTTTCTGAAAGCTGACCCTTAACTTATATAGGAAAAAGGGTAGACGAATTAAGTCGTGGATAACCTTACTATGTCCGAAATGAAAGAAGAGAAAGGTGCGCATACAAATTACCCATGTTTGCAAAGATTTTGAATTGATTTGTTTGATGCAAACAGCTATAAATGACAGAACTTCAGCTCAGCATGATGCCAGATGGCTCCACAAGGTATGTCACATAACGCTGATTTTTAGTTAGGTACACTCTACGAGTGCTAAACGTTCTGAAATATAAAAAAAACTAATTATATGAAAATCTTACTCTAATTAATGAACGTAGACTATTCCAACTCAATTAAAAATCCGAAAATCCCAGTTAAATAAATAACTCAAAACTTATAAAGAGGGCGAAAAGTAACTCAATTGTTATAAAAACGGGTCATTCTTATCTGTTCTCGCGGTGTCGGTCCTCCATTACGAAATTAAAACAAAAGAAGTTGGAAATTAAACTTTTCTGAAAATATAGGGAGCGATCCTTTTGTCGGCCATAATCGAGGGGCGTGGCGGGTCCCGATCTTCACTCCAGACCCTAAATTACCTCGCTCCAATGGTTCCAGATAATGATTAAACTATTAACCAGCCCTCGGAACCTTTATAAGTATTTTATAACTTTTTTGTCCCTCCATACCTGCCAGAATTCTTTAAGAATTTTAAAGTTTGCAGGTGAGGTTTTCATCTGTTTTCGGCGTTGCTTGTGGACCATAGATTGATAGCCTTGTGGAAGTTTTTGTGAACATTAATTACCTTACTATCTCTCCACCTGAAGCATCATAAAGGAGATATCGATAGTATGGAGGGTGGCCCTATCGGTCGCCCGGCATTTTCATTATTTTTTCAGAACCACGGTGCAAAAAAAAGTGAAAGTGATATATTTAGATAGATGACACTTAGACAAACAAAAAATATTGTGGACATAATGTTCTAAAGCGTCAGGTTTCATAACGATATATAAATCGAAAACTGAACTTTGGACAAACAACTTTTTGGCTTTTTTCTCCCTGCAGGTCATAATCACATCATGCAATTTAACTTTTTCATTATTAAAAAGATGACCGTATTTCACTTTATATATAAAGAACATTGGCAGCTCTATGATCACTGTTGAAATATCGACATGCCTTCACAATAATAATCTTCAATAAATGTAGACCATCAGCCTGCGAAGCTATCCGGTTAATCTCTTAGTCACATGTTACGACATCGAGTGGACGATGTTCCGAATTCCGTCGAATGTTGGAGCTTACATATGACATTATTTCGACATGCAGTACGAACAGGAGGTATAGTGGTAACATGGTTATTTTAGCACGTAGCTGTATAACATCAAAGGTGCCGTTAGTGTTAACTAATAAAGCTTCAAATTTTGTAAGACAATCGTCTACCGAGCGCTCGTCCATACGTTTTCCTGTCCCTAAATGTTATACCCTACCTCAATGATCTTTTAGAGTGCTTCTGACACAGTGAAAAACTAGGTATATAGGTTTTCTTTTTTTCAAAAGTAACCCTTAGGCGCCAGTAACTTTCAAACTGTTATAAATATTGAAGAAAAGAAAATCTATAAACCTAGTTTTTTACTGTGTCAGAAGCATTCTAAAAAAATTTATTGAGATACTCGTAGGGTGAATTTCTAGGGGCAGGAAAACGTTTTCTCTTTTAGTATGGACGAGCGCTCGGTAGAAGCTCATCTTAAGGCTCGTTTTCATTGACCAAGTCAGGTATGACATCACATCGTATAATTATGTTTATGGTATACAAGTTGCTTGAATAGAAACAAAAGAAATAACCTACGTTTGTAACTTGTATGCAGGTTTGTTCAGACCCAGCACGAATTTTCAGTATTTGAGACGTAAAGTAAACTAGAACTTTGACAATTTCAAATTGACAATTTTCAAGGAAAAAATAGTTCTTTCTTCGTACACCAGAGGCGCTGTTCCATTTTTTCATACAAGAAACGCTGTAAATACTGGAAAGACACTGTAAGGTATAAGAGTGAAAATTCGTGCTAAAGGTACTGTACCCTTAGCACGAATTTTCAGTATTTGAGATGTAAAGTAAACTGGAACTTTGACAATTTCAAGTTGACATTTTTCAAGGAAACAGTTAGTTCCTTCTTCGCACACCAGAGGCGCTGTTCCATTTTTTCATACAAGAAACGCAGTAAATACTGGAAAGACACCGTAAAGTAAACAGTGAAATTCGTGCCTAGGGTATTGTTGCATCCATTTATAACAAAAATGGAAAAGCGTTATTCTGTTCACAAATCTTTCTAAGTTTTCACTCCATTATTGGAAATAAAAAATAGTTTTCAATTAAGTACTTTATTACATTAAAAGCCGTGCCATAAACAACAAATAGCCGAGACGTTTCCTATTAGACGCGCGTATAGTTAAATTGGTTACAGGATCTAATTAGCACTAACTCGATCAGTTCATACTTGAACCGAATCTGATTAGCGAGCGCCGCTTCGCCGCTCACACCGGATGCGTCTATCACCGCCAGGTGGCGCCACTTGCCGCTGCAATATTATTTACTGCGTTAACTACTGATATCCTGTTTGAATGTTTACTGTACATTTGTATAAACAAATTGTTTACCTATTTATTCTAAAATAGTTTTTCCTAGATTTTACTCATCGAACGCATATTTTCCCCCCTTTCCCTCTTTTTATAGTCTATGTCACTTAGGACTAAGGTCAAGGGCCAAAATTGGTAGAATAGAATAATAGCGATGGTTCTGTTAACAATAGAAGTACTTATTTAATTTATCTGTGCTTAGGGTAGGGTAACGACAAAATTGAAAACCCCATGAACTAAAATTTCACCCAGGTTGATCTTAATGAAAATAAACTCGTTTATGATTCAAAATTGTTCCTTGATAAAAATTTTAAGGATGCTCTTTTATCTTGCAATTTGCAGTAAAACCCATCATTGAAAACTTATACTCATCATGCTAAAAACCAAGTTCACATTTTCTGGAGTCGCTTAATACCTTATGGACCTTCACAAAATCTTGTACAAAACTCACCTTACATCGTTATCTAACCAATCGTTAGCAAACATCATTGTCACTCCAAATACAGCCAGCAATAGAATTGCACATAAACATGTACGACGTGATAAACAAACAAGTGGATGCAATATCTCGGCAATTACAGGCGAGCGCCGATCTCCAATATCCGGCGAGCACAATCAAGATGGCCGGGCTTCCGGCGGCCATGTTGCTACGTCACGCCGATACACCAATCTGTTTACACCCTGTATCGGAAGAGTTTTAGAGATAAATACAGATAGTTTATTAATTAAAGGGAAGGATTAAGAACTAAGGTCGGGCACTGACTTTTTGCCGAAGGGAGTTTTTTCTAGTGGTGAGCAGTGGTGGGCCAATGGTATCGGTCCCGACTTACGAGTAGGTCGTGGGTTCGAACCCCATCAGGCGCATTACTTTGTGTAATTTATTTCATCAGGTGAAGGAAAGACCAAGTAAGTGATTCTATACTTTTGCTCGCTAGTGTATTCTAAAATAATTGGGATCCGATGTAAATGGCACATAGGTATAGGTGCCTTGTTATTGCCGAATATTAAAATTCTCGTTGATAATCTGGCTTGGTGCCAGAGGTATCATTTTACTTTTACTGTCGCACATTTTTAATTTAAACTTTAACGATGTGCAAAATTCTCATTTACTGGTCGACAATATTTTTTTTTGTGAATATATTCTATAGGTTTAATTTATAATATTGTTAACATGCTTAACAGTGGCAAAACCTGAATAAATGGGCATGAGCGTAGCACAGGAGAGTTGAGATGTAAAAATGACAGTCGTATATTCTGTAGTGATGGGTGAAGTTCGGATGCATGATTGATGCAGGTGCAAATATTTAGAGTTTATTAAATGTGTTGTATGGTTATGAATGATTAATGTTTATTTATGAGAATGTACGTGTTAGAAAAGCATTCATGACGTCATGTTTCACTATCACAGTTTCACACTTTTCGTGGTTCGATAGAAAAAGCATTTTTAAGTACGACCACACAACCACCATCACAAATCTATTAATTCTATTAATGAAATTCTTCACCTCTTAACGTACTTTGATTATTGTTAAGAGTAAACCGTGCAAAGTGCTCATCCAAGATAACGTCACTAACTTCATAAGTGGGGAACACTTAAACAACCGACCACCAACCTATATTTAAACTGTCCCAGTATAAATACCGTTAAACGTTTATAGGGCTTGTCGTACCGTGTCCTAAGGCCATAACAGGCGAGATGGCTTCAAAGAACACTTTTACGATAATAGGTCCTTCGTAGAGGTAAATAGGTAAGGGCGCTCCCTTACTTGAATAATGTTACAGTATTATTCTGATCTTGGCAGTATGTAACGTCATAACTTTTTTTTAGGTACATTAATCGAATGATTCCTCCCACCCAAGGTAGGGCGAGAGAGACTGTTAGACTCAATGACGAAATAATACTAAACTCGTAATAACAGGGGACCGATGTCTGTCAACACACTAGGCAAAAAAGTCTAATATCCGTCTCATTTCGACCGCTCCTGTGAGCCGTAAACATACGTTGAGACAGAACAGACCTTGAGTTAGCCAATCACAACGCAGTACCCCGTCTCCCTCGCTTACGTAGTACCTCAGCGAGTTGATAGAATAGTTTTTGTTCCTTAGATAATGTATGCGGAGTTTAGTATTATATCGTCGTTGGTTAGACTTGACTATAATGCACTGTACCCTTCCATAGAATTTTACGTTCCGGGGCCATGATTACTCGTTAGTCAGCAGGCTTTTGCCCTCTAAAAGGCCCTGTCATTTTTCATCGATCCGGGCATAGTCCATGGTAGGACAGTGAGTCGTCCATTACTCGATAAATTAATGATAATTTCTGATTCTTGACAGCACACGGCAGTGCTGCTGCAGCATTGTTATCACTGTGGTGCTGCGCAGCAGTGCTGCCTGACGCACAGGGGCAGGGAAAAAGGATAGAATTGGGCCGACAAAGCCGCACAGTCGTCCTGCCTTTGCATTGCTGCGGAATGTAAAGTCATATGATGACGTGACGCGAGCGCCGTGTGCACTTAACTTTTAATAGAACCCAAAATAAAGATAAATTATTAAAAAAAATGTACTTAATGACTATAGATAGACATTTCCAGTAACGTCGTTGGCGCACCGAAAAGTCGTGTCGTGTCGCGTCACGGTGTGTACGAACCCTTAGGTACGAGTAGAATACTTGTTGAAGTCGCGACGCTCTATACAGCTACGTCGCCGTCGGGTTTCACGCGGCATCAGTTTCCATGTTATTCAAGGTTCTCTTGAATATGATATTTCTAAGCGTGGAAACTTGCTACCACTTTTATGACTTATAGTTACAGATGGGGTTACTTCTGCTAAGGGTTTCATATAAGGTCACATGTGATGACATGTTGATGGATTACGATGAATTAGGTACATGATTTTTGGGCTATTATTTTTACTTTATGGGCCACTAGCTGTTGCACAGTGGCTTCGCCCGCTATTTTTTTTAATGAAGATGCCCCACTCTAGACATTCGAATTGAGAACCTCCTCCTTTGTTTGAAGTCGGTTAAAAATAAAAAAGTGAAAATCTTTTCTGCTCCACTGTCCAATGGGGGTTGAACGTGGAACAAATACATTTAGAAATAAAATTCCACTTTCAACCCTCAGGGGTTGAATGTGGAAACGTTTAGGGGTCGAACGCGGAAGAGGGTAGAAAATCTTAGGGATTGAACGCGGAATAAACCAATTCTCCTGTGTCGTGGGTGCGTTTACAAACAATGAAACACAAATTCATAAACACCCAAGCCCGGAACAACTATGTACTTGTAGTAGGTCATTATTTGATTCGTGCGAGGATCGAACCTACGACATGTTGCACAGCAGTTGATCGCGCAGCCACTGCAAGCGTGGCTGGGCACCATCTGTGCATTCGTATTTACAGCATTGTGCAAAAACAAATTTGTTAATTTAAACTAATTGCATCCATTCTTAGATAATACCGAAACAAAGCTTCTGCCTTACTTATTCTGTGTTACTTATGTGGTTAAATATATCAAGGAAAGTCCAGGTTTACACTGTCGCTCACCGGTAATGTTCCACCTAATGCCACGCATCATTGTCGTACATTAGTCTTATGTGTTCCGTGTCTTGGTCTCATTTGGCCTCAAATTCCTTTCACGTGCACAGTACCCTTTTTATCGTAGTAAAATCATCAAATGAGTTCTCCCATCCAGGGTGGGGCAGGAGGACTGCCAGACTTGTGCTGACTAAAATCCACGGTGTCCTTCAATAGTCCTTTACGTTCCGGGGTCACGGTAATTCGTTAGTCTCGCGACCACTTGCACAATACCTTAAATTTTTTTCGTATTATGTGTAAGAAAGAGTGTTTTGTGAGATTTTTTGTACGAACAATAGTGAAACTGCGTGACAACAATAGCAATTTTAATTTACGTAGCATTTTCATTTTCCTATCTAATGATAGGAAAATCATCAATGAGTCCTCCCACCCTGGGGGACAGACTCGTGATTCCTGTATCATGTCCTCAAATAAGAATCTCAAAAGATCACATCTTCGCCAACCAACAAGCGAGATAGAGGTCAAAAGCCAAACTTAAAAAAAATAAGATTATTTTAAAACCAGGTCTTGAAGGTTTTTTATTTTTTTCGCAGACCAGATAAAAAGGTTTTAATTTTTTTCGTATTTATAAAATTTTGTAGGATCCACCGGTATTGATTCGGATTCGACATACTCAAAACAAAATTATATTATTATCTCGAATTGTCCCCGAGGGCAGTAGTTCATATTTATAACTGAATCTCTTTCTTCGTTTTTATGGAAGGATGTGAACATCAAGCCTTACAAAATAAAATAAGCATATATGGAGCAACAATTTTATTATCACTATTACTAACATTACAAACACTATCACATTCCATGTATTCCTTTTTGAACCAAAAATCCAGTTACCTAAACTAAAGATACAAGTTGGTTGCTTGTTCGCGTCTATCCCAATCAATTTGGTACATTCAACAACAATGTCCAGACTAAGCTGTCCTCACATTGTATAAGCTTTTCGTTCATTGATAGATCAGATTATACTAGACATGTTTTTAGCATCGTGGAACATATTCTCTAGTAAAACCTGACCTCGATTTGTACCAGCTCTTCGCACATTGAGAGTTCAAATTATATTGGGAATGTGTGGTTTTGTCGGGAAACAAAATTCCAGTATAAGCTGATCTCGCTTTCAAAAGGTTTTACGTGTATTGAGAGGTCAGATTAAACTGGGGATGTATAGAGTTGTGGAACAATCTCCAATAAGACCTGACCTCGCTTTGCACCGGCTTTCCTTACTTGGTAGTATCCGGATACACTGGACATGTGTAGTTTGATATGGCGTGGGTTTGGCCACAGTGCGCCCTAACAAAATCCTATGAGACTGTAAGCTCCATCGGCACGGTGGCCGGCTTAGCGTGACGCTGCCACGCTCGGCCGTCAACTACCAAAGTTTGGTGAGCTCGCGTGATGTGCTTTTGGTTAGAGCTTAAAGCTTCAGTTTGTGTATGCTTTGAGTACTTACCAGTGTATGTTGAAGTGTTGTTTGTAAACACGTGAAGGGGCTTACCACATAGAGTTCGCGCCACGACTGAAGTCCTTTTAACGCAATAGGCAGGTGACTTCACAGTTCTACGATACTTATAATTGGTGTGGAAAAGAAATTTTTCAACACATTTGCTCGAAAAATGCATTTACGAAGCCTGTATACATTGTTCGAAAGTTAAAAATTACGCACCATACAACGGAGCGTGCGGTAAAATAGGTACTCTCACCTAAGTACCTACTTTACCGCACGCTCCGTTGTACAGCACCGTGCGTTTTCTTTACGGTTTTTTTTTAATTTCCATTAAAAATAAAAAGAATTCCACCAAAGAGTTTCACGTTCTGAGAATAAACAGCCTGACTGATCGAACCTCCTTGGAAGCGCTTTTGCTCAATACGTTGTCTCACTTTAATACCTACGAGTAAATGAGACGAAAGATGTAGTTCTAATTTCCACCACGTGCATGTGGCGCCATTTGCGAATACGCGCCATTTTCATATTTTAGGAACTTCAAATATTGTTGCGACTTTTATACTGTTGAATAAAGTTTTTTTAATTACATATTGTACAGTTTTCTCGCAAATGTGTTGAAAAACATTGTATGACACACGTGCAGAAATTGGTATTTACAAACTCGTGACTATGGTAAACCCTCGGCTTCGCCTCGGGTTTACATTCGTCTACTCGTTTGTAAATACCAACTTACCGCACTAGTATCATAAATAACTATTCCCGAACATGAATGGGAAGACTGTCTTCGGTCCACCTAGTGGGAGGCCTACGCTAAGGCCTCCCACTAGGTGGACCGAAGACATCGTGAGAGTCGAGAGCAACTGATGTATTGTGGTAATCCAGCGTCCAGCAGTGGACGTCTTCCAGCTTATGATGATGACATCCAAACAGCGATTTGTGACCGCAATTCATATTGTAATAATGCTAAAATTGCCTTTAGATCCCCTAGATTTAATGTCGTTAAGAAACATTCCTGTCCCTACTGGCAGCTTAGATTTTTCAATTTTGTTTCTACGGCGAGCGACAGGCACAATGCAATAACTCGTAGCAAGTCTATTACAGCTGCATCTGTAATAAGTAGACGTCTGTTCACAATAGGACGGTCGTTGGCAAGATATGTCATTGCTATTGGACAGTCTTTTAAACTAAAAACCTTCGAGTCTGGATAAGCTCGCGCCATCGTAATCTGTGTCTCAGCCACGCTTGACCTGGACTAGACACAAGCGTAAACACATCTCAAATAAAAAAATGTATTGAATTTACATAAAGATTTAAAACGACAAGTAAAAGTATTAAGTTGGTAGTTGGTGTACTGTCACTTACACTTTGGAATAAGAGCAGTTGAAAATATAGAACTTAAATTCATTGAGCCACAGAAATGTCCGCAGCTTTGAAACACAATGGGAAATTGAAAGAACAGCCTAATTTTTCGTCAGTATCTACGAGTCTAATATTCCTTCCGCAGCCCAGGGAAGAAGGGTTCTTTGATTGATGATCTACCCACATCAAAAAAATTATCTTGTCGCTCGAAAGTTTCAGTTAGGAGTGAAGTCATTTTCTATAATTTTTAACACAACATTACTTCACTGCCTTTTTAATACGAGAAACAATGTAAAACAACTTTGTAGATAAAACAAAGCTACACAATTTCAAGACTAACGAGCAACTATCCTCATTTCTTATTATTTTTATACAAACTGAACATTTTTCTAGAGGCTCTTAGAGAGGCACCAATTTATCTAAGTTTGCCTGCACGAAACGTCGCGAGAGTATTCTGCGTATAATTTTCTTTTGCAATAAATTACTTGTGTTAGTTTTGTGGCAGTTTCCCGCAATATTCGGATATTAAAGAGTTGTTTTATGGAGCAGAAGGTGTACTTCAAGAGATATATTATGTCACTCTTCTCCTTGTGGACCTCAAAAAAACCTCATTAATATATAAGAGCCTGTAGCCAAACTGCAAGCAACAATCGTTAAAGTTCAGCAGTCGCTAATACATTTTCAACTTTATACTCTATCGCATAAAGTTGAAAATCTAGTAAAGACTGCTGAGCGATAGCGAACGAAACAAGCGAAAACGATCTGTAATCTCAGATAGATTTTCAACTTTATGCAATGGTGTATAAAGTTGAAAATGTATTAGCGACTGCTGAACGTTAGCGAATGTCGCTTGCCATTTGGCTATAGGATTACGGTTACGGAACGTCTCACTGCATTGTTCGGGCTTTAATGCACTGCACTGCTTCCGTATGTATCTTTGTCCTCTCCTGTCCTGCCTTTGAAAACTGTCATACTCGTACTTATTTCAATTTTCCTTTACGCTACAGGGTCACGGTAGCCTGTTTAGACAGGCCCGCGATCCCAGCAAGTTTTGGCCCTATGGGTGTCGCATTAGTTTACTGATAGCTTTTTGAGGAGCGTGTGGAACAGGACGCACCATATCGACCCGGGCATGGTCTGATCTGATGGAATATTTATTATGATACTAGCGTGCCGTCCCGGCTTCGCACGATTAGACTTGGTATAATATATGTAGCTGTAAAATGGAATTTATAGAACTACCATTTACTAAAAGTCTAATAAAGGCACCTGCTAACACGTTTTTCGATTCAAAGCAAATTACGCCGACAACGAAAATAATATGCATAGATATGAAATATTGCTGTTATCAATCCTATTACTGAATACCAGGAAACTTGGTTATTAGTTTGTTGAACAAACACAACTCATACAGCTATATTGAAGTGGGTAATGCAATATTTAGTTTCAATTTTGAAGCAATAACTGATACCTAATGACACCATAAATATTGACGCATTTTTATATATTTTATTTTTGTATACTTTGAACCCATTTTTTAAATAAACAGTAGGAAAAATATTAATATTCAGCTGCATTCGGTTCGACTGTAAGTCGATCCCAACATAGTCGGGTAAAAGGCTAGGCAGATTATGATTAGAAAGCAAGGAGTCGAATAGATTTTTTTTTGCATGAACCAACAACAAATCAGTCTTCCAACCCAGGGCAGAGTAGTAAGACTTGTACTGACTAAAATCCACGGTGTCCTTCAATAGCCCATTACGTTCCGGGGTCTCAGTAGCTCGTTAGTCCCACGACCTAGGCAGGCTTTAGCCCTCTAAGGGGTCATTGTGTTGACAGCTCTTTCAGGCGCGCGTGGAACACGACACGCCGTCGACCCGGGCAGAGTGGTCTAGTAGATAGGTTTCTTTTGGAACCTTGTCTCTCGCACTTCTGCCTTCCTGGTACATTTCTGTAGCGGACCGTTCAATGCAGCCTTGCTCTGTTCTGTCCAGGTGATCTACTCTAAAACTTTTCGGTTACATGTTATTGGAATAACCTTATTGGTCTGAAGTTGCAGGTGAAAAGATCAAATTGTTATTAAAACATCGTATATATTAATAACAAACATGATATCTTGCATTGTCTTCAGATCTCAATTCATCTAATATTATTACAAATTATGTGATCTGAATGCGGGATCAGTTGTCGCAAACACAATGATGGATGTTGTGTTTGATCGCTACACAATACATTGATGCAAGCATAATAATTATACCGGTACAATGCATGATCAATCAAGTTTAATCTCTAAGTACACACATACTAGGATTACTAATCGTTTGTTTAGACTAATTGTTCATTAAATTGTATATGATTTTTAAGCTGTGGTGGGTTAGCGCAAAAGGCCCGGGTTTCAGATCAAAGTCAAGCGAGTACATTACTTTGTGTGATACCTATGTATATTTCTCAATACTCTCCAAACGTTAAAGGAAAATATTATTTCATTTTGTATTTGTCGTCAATGAGTTTCATAAGAAGAAGTTTAAAATAAATTAATTGCTTGCTTAGCTACGACCGTTTAGTAATAGCGTAGTTTTAGCCAGTGCAACAAAAAAAAAAAAATTGCATGCAACCATGCAACATAAGTATTTCCCATAGAGAAAAATGTATCAATCGTCACAGATCAGCAACTATTGCCATTCCCAAAACCAGTCTATTTAATATCTTTTGGAACTCTTATCTAGCTCCAAACTAACGTGTTTCCTACCGGATATGACATCATTTCGTGTCCGGATACTACAGAACCCTTCGAGCAAGCAGATAAGACCTTTCTCACAGACTGCCGATTCATTTGATCACAGATTCATGGGCGGATCGAGGTAAATATTTGTTAAAATTTTGCCGTCATCGTCTAAATGACGGGGGTTTTGGTCTATCGAAGGATGAGGTTGCATGTTTTAGTATTTATGGAAGGTTGGATTGAAATTCACATGGGAAATGCAAAGTGAAACGGATACGGTGTGCTGTGCTGTCATTTCTGTGAGTTTGTCTATGGTCATCAGTGCTGCCAACTTGACAAAATGACATGAATGTTTTCGTTCAAAAATGTTTATTTCTTCTTTTTACTCGACGTTTGTTTCACTGCTTATTCCTATGTATTATTAGTTACACATCAGTGAAAACAAGTGTTATTTTGCGCTTGTATGAGGTTGATTTTTCTTATGCAAACCTCAATATCCCGTTGAATCGTTTCGCAATTTTATATTGGAAATACTGTTCTGCGTTTCTGTCTTTTATCAATCAGTCAGTAATGGAGATGTAAAGGTTTTACGGAAATTGCACAAATGTACAATAAAGGCATGAGTATATATTTACTATGTGTATGATATCAGAACGTTTATGTTATTTGATTCTTCGTCTAGGAAATTCTTAATAGCAGCCATTGAGTCTCTGTGCCCGTTTGATGGAAAAACGAAATCACCTCGTATTACGAATGATCTCGTCTAGCCTCATATTCTTCCCTCCTGGGTGGAGCGGAGGGGACTATCAGACTAGTTACTTTGGTTGCCCTTTGCATTCCAGGGGCCGTGGTTCTATTGGGGTAGATCTTCTAAGGTTACGGGTATGACATTTTTTTTACGGGTATTATGTAAAAATAAAATAATTAAAACAGAGCTGCAATAAATAGCCCTTCTCAATAGCCCATTTAAAATGCATTACAGTACAAAAGATACGTTCCATTTGCAAAAAACTTCGAAATTGGATCACTTTAGTAAATGACTGCATCGCAGTCGCAGCTGCGCGATACTTTTATTCTTTTTTTTTTAAATATAGGCCATCATATCTTTTTTTCTTCATTTTCTTTGTTGAATCGAGCACACACTGGCACAATGGAAAACGTATGAGAAGTGACACTTTTTATATCCGTCTGCAGCGCGGGAATGGCAGGGCTATATTTAGATATAGATATTGGAAAATTTATATTTTTTCTAGCACGAAAATAGAGAGAGAGAGAGTCCTGCCTTTTTATAGCTATAACTCACTCCACTTTAGGTATTTCTCAAGTATCATGCGTATACAAACTTTTTCCTTATAGTCTTTTTCATTTATACTCACGCGATGTAGAGTAACAGCAAGCAGGCTCTGAACTGCGATACAGCGGCAGCGCAGTAAGCGACAACTCCAGCGACAGCCATAGATTAATGTAATTATTTCATCTGTAATTATACGGAGAATCAGTAGAAAGTCATAGAAAAAATGTGATGACAATGGTGGCTTAATGAAGCCATTGAACAACATGACATAATTGCCAATTTAGGGATACTTGCTACCAGTTAGCTCATGCCAGTAGATTACTATTTTATTTTCGTTGGCCCGTGTTTTCCGTGGCTTGAATATTTTGTCAGTCTGTAGGTCGATTTCTGGACGAAGCATATGGTATAATTTCGATACGTTGTATTCCACGTGCGCCTCAATGAGCTGTGACAGGCTCTTAGAAGGCCAAAGCCTGCCAGGGTCGCGCGGCTGTCGTAAATTTAACCGTAACCGGCCTTTACGTTCCAGGAAACGTAAAGGGCTATTGAAGAACACCGTGGACCATTAGTAGACTGATGGGACCCTCATATCATAGGCCCAAACGCCTGCCGAGATCGCGGGACCCAGGGACAGGCTGCAGGGTCGCAGTTATCCAAGTATAAGTGGTAGGTATATGTAACCGTGACCGTGGTGGAACGTAAATAACAGCTGAAGGCACAGGGAGGAATGTTTTTACATTAAGGCGCGGGCCACATAGAAAACACGTAAGACGAGAACCCGTCGCGGACGTGCGAAAATGTATGAGAGTCGCGCCCACGCCCCATCTCTTCTGTGTTTTAAGTCGCGACGCGACGCTTCTATACATTTTGTATGAAAGAGACGCCGAAGAGACATATTTCTCCGCCCCGTCTGCGTATTACGTCTTTTATATGTGGCCCGCGCCTAAGATTCGAACAGTCCTTTCCTCTCTAACCAGGGTCAAGACTTATTTGAAGACTTGAAGATTATTAGATCCATATTACACTCAAAAAAACATCATAATTATTTTAAAACGTCACACTGAACCCAATCTCTCATTTTAAAATTAATCTGAGAGATGACGTTGCAATTATCAAATAATGATATATGAACGCGAACGGTCTCATTGCAAGGAGTTGAACGTTCATTAATTACTGCTCCGAGTGTTGCCTGAAGATTCCCTGGTTTATTTGAAGTGCACTTTACGCTGGAATTTTCCAGACGTTTAATGAGTTTACAGTTTTATGTGTTTGCGCAATTTTGTAATCAATTTTTTGATTTTATTGTAGACTAGCGGCTCAGCCCGGCTTCGCCGATAACCGAGGATTGCTTTTCGATCTACCTAGTGGATTTTCCGAAAAAATTCTTACATACAAAACCTCGTTCAGTACCCTTAGCACGAATTTTCACCCTTTTACTTTGCAAAGTCTTTCCAGTATTTACAGCATTTTTGTATGAAAAAATGGAACAGCGACAGAACTATTTTTTTCGTTGAAAATTGTCAAAGTTCCAGTTTTCTTTACGCGTACTTTACGTCTCAAATACTGTAAATTCTTGCTAAGTTAAATTCAGTTATCATTGTGCAGAGAGTCGTGTCGGTCAATGTTTTAAATGTCAAGAGCCTTGACTAACATCTAAGGAGGTTCTCTTTATGCAACTCTTTACGCTATCGTCGCTATCCCTATACCGGTTGACTACATTTTTTTCTATTTAATAGTAGATTACGCACCAAGGGAATAAAGCAGTGCCTTACGTCACGGGCGTATTGAATCCCGAAGCGACACTAAGGATTCTGGGGGTGAACCTCCGGAGCGCAGCGAAGAGGTTCAAGTGTTAATTCTCGAGTGAAACGAGAGGGAATTAAGCTAAGAATCCTTAGTGTAGCGAGGGATTTAAGTTAGCCCAAGACAAAGGCAGCTTTATTCCCTTGGTGCGTAATCTACTATTATTTGATATTTAGTAAATATAAAGATACAGAAATTACTTTATAATAAAAGCCGCTTGCAACAGCTAGATATTGCTACTTGAATCATTTTTACTGGTCAATCAACTGTAAACAAAAAACAGAACGTGAGAACTATTTCCCATTCCGTCCTATTGGTTGCAGCCAGCTGTCAATTTTATACGAGGGGAGAAACTGGTATTTTAACACTTGTCCCGTCCTTGTCTAGACACTATGAAGCGAAAAAAAACATAATTAATATGCGCAAATTCCAGTAGGGTGCTAAATTGACCAGTTTACGTTCAACCCCTATTTCGCAATATTTTACTCGTTTTACCGAATAATTGAGTATAGAAAGACAGATAATTTTATGACTAAAACAATGTATAGACTCCAAAAATAATGACGGGGCGCTAATTTAACTTTGATGGCATGGTTGCTGCAGTGGTTAAGCGAACGACTGCTGCTTTGTGTGACTCAGGTTGGATTCCCGCACAAACATTTCTATATGGCCCACATATCAATTTTATCTGTATATAAGCCCTAAAGATATTTTTCGGGTATGTTTTTTAGTGTACCTATATGGTACAAGAGTATTTCTAGAGAGAGGCAATGATTTTTGTAAATAAAAAGGGATTTGACCAACTTAAAAGTTAATAACGTTAAAACATACTATAGCTACGTCACATAAGTTCCACATGCCCTAGCTTTTACCGCGGAAACGTCGATGCACGTCCGACAACAAAGTTAGCTCGGTTGTCTCGCGCAGGAAGCGGTGACGTCATCACGTGTCGCGTACCTCCAGTATGTATGGGACCATTAGCGTCCTTTGTATTAACTTTTTTAAACTTGGCTTTTGTATGATTTAAAAGTTTGTGCTTTGCTTTCGTATGAAGAGTATTATTACCTGTTTATTAAGCTTGTATCTTTTTTTATTTTGTTAGGCTTGTAAATACATAGTTACCAAGCTGAAAATCAAATATTTATAATGTTTTTTGGTACGTCCGTACGTACGATTTTGTGTTTCATTTTGAAATCAAACTATGTAAAGCGGGTAGGGTCTTAGTCTGCCAGATTCGCGGGAATATTTTAAAGATACCGCGGCCATGGACCGTGGTACAAGGTGTATTTCAGTTTATACAAGTATGAAAAGGATTTATCGGAAACTGATGATTACCCACTTCAAAAAGACTAAAAAAAATAAACACTAATAATTGCACGAATATTGAATCTTAAAAAAACTTTCAAAATCCAGTTGTTGCGTTGATCAAAAGATTGCCATTGATCAAATGACTCTACCACATCTTATAAAAGTCCACAAGATCGTAGAAGCAAAGTCACCTTTGTTCATCCAGGTGATTTTCCGAGATGAACAAAGGACTCCAAATAATTAAGTCCACTCAATACAGCTGGGTGATTTTCCGAGGCGAATTGAGGACACCAAAGTTCTCCACTTTGTTCATCTGGGTCCTGGGTGATATCACCTGGGTGATATCATCAAAGTGGAATAAATCAAGTTAACGTCCCCAAAAACAAATAAACTATCAAAACAAAAACATTATCATCACTAAATCACAACTAAGTTTCAACTAATAACCGTCACATGTCGATATGTAGGCCGCGGTAGATGTCGCTACTGTCATCTTGTTATCGCGCGCCCTACTTCTGCCGCTAACTAACATTCGGCACTCGAGAGCCGATCGAACGCCAATGTGAGTACTAGCTTAGATAAATGTAGCTAGACACAGTGGCGTAGCTAGGCTAGAAAGGGCCCCGTATCAAAACTTTTTTGGGGCCCTTTAAATCTAAGTGTAGTTTTTCAGAATAAATACAACAGCATCCTGACTCGTGTTACTAATGTTATTACTGACGTTATTAAGAGAATTTTGAAAGGAACTAGAAAATTGAGAATGCTGATCGACTGATCTTGCCTACTACATAATTAGCCTTTTTTTTTTAATTGAGCTATATTAGGAGTTCGATAATTGGAGCTTTTATTTAAGAACAACGTTTTATGTTTTTTCCATCGCGGGGGGCCCTCAACACTTGGGGGGGGGGGGGATACAGTTCATATCACAGAGTGCTTTTATTATTAATATATATTGCTTGCAAAATTATCTCCGTCGGCATTCCGCGACTCGTAGCGACGTGTCCCGTAAGTTGCAGCAAATATGAACTGTATTTACTGTTGATAGATTTCAATGTCCTTTACCGCATTGTAGAATGCCGCCGAGTCAGGCCGGTTGGTGGGAATCTTACCTTAATGTTTCAACGAGCCGAAACTGCGTAATTAATTTAAATATAATAAATATGAAGCTGTAAAATCTGTCCACCCGTTCCAGTGTTAATTGAAAACCTATTGCAAGTTTAGTGTAACTCTGCAAAACGCTGTGTGCATATGACACATTTCTGTGGTAGAGCATGAAGTGTTGTCACAAACCTGTCTCGTGCTCAGTTACGGGCGGTTCTCAACTCGTCCACATGTCAGTTGCTATTACTATGTAAGGTATTCGTCTCACTTTGAGCGAGAAGCGAGACACAAGAGAGCTAGCAACTAAAAGATATTAATAGTTTCACAGAGTTTTCCAAGAGTGGATACAGTCATCAATCAATCATCTATTAATATAAAGGGGACTTTACTTACATGAGACCTACAATCTTTTATATCTAAGTTTCTTATACGTCATGAGGGAACAGATTACTTCTAGGCAAGCCTGCTTCACCGTCGACCACACATCGGTTACCATAAGGCGAGATAGAGGTCAAACGCGAACCTATTGTTAAATTAAAAATTTAAATAAAATATAACGTCACACAGTATTTTTCCGAAGGGTAATATTTGGGTCACTCATACAAACTTCACTCATATTTTCCCACTTAAAAACATTTGAAAAAGTTGCCCACATTACCCACATAAATATTTTTCCTTGTATCGTAGGTGCGTGCACAAGCGTAACAAACAAATGCACGCGCAAATCTACCTGTAGAACATATAAATATTTATTCCCGTGCTGGGATCGAAATCGCGACACACAGCACTGCACCTAATCGCTCAACTTCTGCACCAACAGTGCAGTCTAAGCACATTTTAGTTTCATATAATTTTAAGTGTACGTTTTTGAGCGACCGAAGAATAGATATCGGAGGTACCTTCAATTACCATGTAAGGACATGTACAGACCGCAACACGATGTGGTTACGTTAGAAGCATCTACCTTTGTTACAGGAGTAACCAATTCTTGAAGTACTAACTAGATTCTGTCAATTCTACGAAAGAGGTTAGAAACTGTATGTCAAGAACTTATTCCAATGCATGTCGTACACAACTTTCTAATGTCCAGGCGTTCTGAGATATGCAAATTGTAGTAATCTAGTTTGTTGGTTCATGCAAATTCAGAACGTCACATGCATAGCCTGCCCTTAAGTAATTGTTTACTTGGAATTTGAAGATTTATAGACACCCTTTTCATTGTGCGTACAGCTAAGGAGTGGAATTAATGCCGGGGTCTTTGTTTCCTAATGGCTAAATCCTTGGGGTTTTCCAGTCAAGTTTTCTGGTGTGTTTGCGCCATCGATCACTTTATGGTTTACCGTCAGACGGGATAGTGGTCAAGCTCACGCTTGACCACTCATCGCTAAATAAGAAACAAATATGTTTAATATAGCTCTTCGCTGAAAATATTCTCTAAAAAGTTTGAATCACAAAGGCTACTGCCTAAAAGTGATAGCGTTCATCTCGTTCTTGTTATTTTACTCCATCATACAGTAATAATAACAGTTAGAGAAACCACAGCCTATTTTATTTAAAAACTATATTTGTTAATCTGCTATTATCGAGAATTTAATCCATGTATTATCCCACTATTTTGTTGAAACACTAAATGAAAGAATTTTCTAAAATTAACTGGATTGCGGTGCAATTATTAATCTGTGGTTTATTAATAATGGAGACGTGTTGTGACCTGATTATGTCACTCACTCACAGTCAACACCTCAACGTGTGATGCTGTATTTTAATAATGTATTAATTTAATAGGCGTTCCCTCACCGGGAGCATTCGCGTGTAATGTAACATTGTAGATTCGACTTTGAGCATAACACCACAGTACTAACTCCCTGACTGACGAGCATTCGCGTACATTTAGTATAGATTTGATATAAGGTGCGCATTGTAATGCTCGGTTCTTCTCCTTCACTGATGTTTTAAACTCGTTTTGTATAATGTACTAGGTGCGCATTGTGATGCTCGATTTTCCTCTCTTACTGAATGAAATGTTCGAATCTGTAACGTTACATTACAGGTGAATGCTCGCGAGATCTTGCCTTAAAATCATGGACGGGTTACACAGGGGTGTACATACTCGGAGGACCCACATCTCGCTATAAGTACCTACTCATAAAGTAACTAGGTTTGTGACTATTTACTCAGAAAAGTGGAATATCTAAGACTCCATTTGTGATTATTCTCTGGTTGGGAACTTCTACAGGCCTAACCTAATTCTAATTAATATTACACGCGTGTAAGTGATTTTGTTTGTTCATTGAGGCTTCACGCCTATTCCGCTGGACCGATTTCGATAACATTTGGTACCCATGAGTGCAATTATAGAGCATGCGAAATCTGATCACAAATTAAAAGCTTAGCAACCGAGATTTATGTAAGCGTGTAGCAGAGGCGTCTCTAGCCCTTGTGGCGCCCGTGTGCAACCAGTACCCTGGCGCCCTCTAGTTTAGTAGGAGCGGGACAAAATGGAATACTAAGGGACTACTCATGGCGCGATGCGACGCGAAGCGATTCGTGCGATATCGAGTCGATTGCCGATTTAAGTCGCACTTTTTTACTAATGGAGCGATGCGATGCAATTCGACCGTACACTTCAAAAATCCACCTTGCTGCTACGACATAAAGGCGGTGCAAACCAAAGACAAAAGAAGTCGTTGCGCACGTGACGAGTAGTTGCGCAATCGAATTTCGAACGCAGAATCATGTGCATTGTCATTAACACGTAAGTACATGCAATTCGATATTGAGGAGATCTGTGAGCGATATCGTCAATCCGTGCGACTCCAGTGGGTGTTTTTCCATTAGACGGCACGGCACCGGCGATGGCGACGGCTCCGTGCCGGTGCCGAGGAAGCAAAAATGTATGAAAACATAAGGCTCGCTTCTGCACTTACCGGCGCGTGCCGTCGCCGGTAAGTGCAAAAGCGAGACTTTCCTAAAGCGAGTGTAGATGTTACAATAATGTTATTATCTCTTATCTTTTACATCTACGACGCCAATACCAACGCAGAGACAACGAATTTTGGATTCATCCAAACGAACAACAAACCAAATTGGAGTCTCTCTCCCTCTGTTCCGCATCCTCCTGCCCCGTCTCGCGACCTCCTACCTACCCGCGCATTCACACGTACTCGGCTACAATTCATACACATGCAGATTTGCCGGGCCGGCACCGACTGGGAAGCTTGCTGCCACGGCGACGGTGACGGCGCCGGCAGCACTCAACGCCGGGCCGGCGCCGGCGCCGGTCGGTGCAAAAGCGAGCGTTTTCATATATTTTTGCTTCCCCGGCACCGGCACGGTGCCGTCGCCGTCGTCGGTGCCGGTACCGTGCCGGCTAATGGAAAAACGCCCATATCGTCAATCGATGCAATCCGATATCGCGTCCCTGGGAATTTTAATTAGAAATTTATAGCATTCTAATACAGCCGAGTTAGCAATGATTGTCGACGTGTTGTCAAACGAATCAAAATAAACATGCCGATGCCGCCGGCACGCGCCTTTGGTAGCCTAGATAATAGTAGATGTGATATTACGCCAATTTAATCTTTTATTATCTGTTTTAAGGCTGATTTCACGTTGAAACAAAAGTTATTGTGTTTCCAATAGAGTAGGAAAAGGAGTAGCCTTGCTTTGCTACCGGGCGCCCGGCGTCGGCCATAACACGAGCGCAGGGCCTTTGATAGCGCCGGCCGGCATCGACGCATCTTTGGAGGTGTCGTGTTAGGTAAGATTCCCGCCAACCGGCCGGAATCGGCGGCATTTTACAATGCGGTAAAGAAAATTGAAATCTATCAACAGTAAATACAGTTCATATTTGCAAGCAACATAAGGGACACGTCGCTACGTATCGCGGAATGCCGACGGAGATAACTTTGCAAGCAATCATGAACTGTATTTTTACTGTTGATAGATTTCAATGTTCTTTACCGCAATGCCGCCTATTCCGGCCGGTTGGTGGGAATCTTACCTTAGGGGGCGCTCGGCGCCCCCTTTGACCCGGCGCCCGCGTGCACCGCACGCCCTGCACTATAGGTAAAGACGCCTCTGGCGTGTAGGATAAAATAATCGAAATGAAATGTTTCTTTTTACCATGACACATGTTTAATTAACACCTTACATAAGAGGGATGCTATAAATTGAAATTGTACTTAGGTATATTTTTATAAGAATAGGTACCTAAGTATACACCGTGACTTTTTAGTCGTCTTACAAAAGCAGCCCAGTTCATGTATCCGTATCCGACAACGATATAAATAATAATTTTAATTGAAAAAAAAGGATAGGTAAGTATATATCCAGGAATTAATGGTTTAAAAATAATTCTAATTAATATAACAATGACTGAATTTAGATGTAAGTACAAAAGCATCGGAATACTAAAATAACTATGAATGATGTCTTGAATTCCGACCCAAATGCTGTGCGACAATTCTCACAGAGTCGACTGAATATTCATTAATTGTTTTATTCAGAATAATTAAGGGAAACCGGTGATTAACTCTTACAATAATTGTGTTATTTGTAAATGGAGTTGTAAGAAGAGCCTACATAATAATTGGCTTTTGCATTACTATAACTTACGTAATGGAGGAACTCGTAAACTAAAAATCGTGCAACACACATGGGGGTGATTTTAATAGAGTATTCGTCCAGTATGCGAAAATTTTGCTCCAACAAGGGACCAAAATTTTTCCTTCACACGCTCGGAAAGATTTTACTTGTCATTCGAAATCTGAGCGCAAAACTCTATTTTGCGCGCCAGCGCATAACATAAAGTGTTTTCTAAATTTTAAGACGTCTTGTGTTCAATTGTTTTCTACACAGGCAGACGAGCTGGCCCCACTGCATTTATTATAACTATTCATAATGCATAATTTTCTCGCTGTTTTGAGGCGAAAAGTTGTGTGTTGCGCTCGGCAGCAAAGTTATTCTGCGTCTCGTACCTTTGAAAACTTCGCTACGCTCAGGATTCCATATTTGAGCCTCCTTTAATCCTTCGCTTGCTCAGTTTTCAATTAAAGTACTCGCGCCAAAAAACAACTTTGCCGTCGTGCACAAGAAATAACTATTCTTTTGGACGTCAATGTCCCGGCCACTCTGTATAATACAGGTTTTTCCTAAAGTTCAGGATTTGCGGTTGGACTTACATCTGGTTCAGTAATTAGCGAAGTTTCTCGAGCGCCGGCCGGACACAGTGGGTTTAGTTTGTCGGTTGCTAGATCTACAAATATGTATAGGTATGTTATGTATATGTTAACGGATATGAGGTATGTGATCCGTCTTTGTATACAATTCCTAGGATATGTATGTAATTCTTAAAATTGCCCGGAAATGTGTGAAACCTAACCAACGAATAATGGGTACCCCGAAGTTCGGTTCGAATTACATCCTAGGAATTTTAAGTAGGTATACCCACAAAGACGGATTTTTACATTTTTACTTTAAACCTTGCACACAGCTGAGCTCCGTCTGCCGGTACACGTAAAACACTTTTTTATACTTATCCTAAAGAGCTTCGGCATTGTAAACATTATCTCCTAGTTCGGCTGCAGTTCTAAAACTTTTGTAAACATAAAACGAATTTGTTCAAAGTTTAGATTTGTAAATCCTGTTTGTAAGTTTTTAGAGGAATAAAAAAAATATTATTATTATCTAGTTAACATACATTTCCGGTAACATATTATATACAATATAGTAAGCAGTGTGGCCTGTCTATTAACAAACCCCCACTGTCTACAGTTTAGTAAAGTTTTGTCGTTGAAAGATTCAAATCTATCGTCTTGGGACTGATTAATTGTTAGATGCTGTTCATTTAGTGTGGTTTTCTGTTTCTCAACTTGACACTTGACTTTGACAAATCTGTTTATTTGAAATGCCCTTTTGAAATTACAGTTCATGATATAAAGTTAAACCATTCATAGTTTTAACCCTCTCTTCCATAATTTTAATTTCTAATTTTACGCTCAGAACTTTTATAACTATTGTATAACTCAAGAACGGGCTCGCCTATCCAAACCAAATGTTTAGGCTTTGTTCTGACTATTTAGTAGATGGTTTATGTGAAGTTTGCACAAAACTGGTCGAGCGGTTCTTCACATTTATCACATTTTTTGTAACAAATATTCAGTAAACAAGACTACAAGCTCGTGAAATGGTAAAGTTTGTTGGTTATTATACAATAGGTCATTTTACTTTTCACATAGATACATAATTTATTGTAACTTTTCATGTCTTATTAGAATTACACATAAACATTTGTTTATTATTGGTATCGAGGTCTAATTGTTAGAAACATTTTATGAACTGAAAACTATAATAAATTAGAAACAGAAACGTACACACACTCACACACACACACACTGTTGGTCCTCTGGCCAAGAGGACTAAGCGTTCGCTTGGCTAGTAACGTTTTATTTTTCCCTAATATTGTTACAAAACGTCAGAAAGTTGAACATACAAAATAACTTCAAGTTACTACTATAGTTCGTATTTAGTACATTCTTCTCAACTCCAGCGTGTGACGAGATACTTCATCAAGTTATGTGGAGTGGTGCCGAGTGCGGAAGGTCGGGAGACGGGAGTATGGCGCCGTGAATTAATTATACACGTCCACAGTTAAGGCCGGGATAGTTCTCAAGTAGAAAAGCCTTAACTTTCGTGAGAAGTTGTTGAACGGAATAAAGAGCACTTTTTTTTTTATTTGCTACAGTTTGCTCTTGGCCTGAAATTAGCCGAGAAGCAAAAATTTGGCTTAACATCATAGGGGTCACGAGCTGCCTAAACGGGTAAACGCGACTCTGAATCGTAGTCTCTTCCTAAGGTCCCATCGCAAAAGGGCTATTGAAGGACACCATAGATTTTGATTTTACCACGTCAAAAAAATGTCCCATCGCTACACCCAGGGGAGGGCTCATAAAAAAAGAAAAAGGGGTTATGCAGGGCTGTACATAATGATACACTCGCAAGGTTTTTATGAAGTGATGAGTTGGTGTTCACAAATAACTGGATGTTATTTCTGTGCAGTGGTCGCGAGCGAGACCCCGGAACTGTCGAGCCGCGCCACGCTCGCTGAGCCCACGCCTACTAAACTTCCAAGTACGTCTTCTAATAATAAATTAACAAAGAAACGCTACAATAAGATCTCGACGCTAACAAAATTTGAAGCTCTTTGACTAGAGCCTGTCTTATTGAAATACTTATAACAACGTCTCTTGAACTTAATTTTTTTTTTCAGATTATTTGACGTCTATTTTCAAAGCAAAAAAAAGTAATGTAAATCTCAATAGTAAACCGAGGCTTTATCACGCTTTTTCACGTTTTTATGATGTAAACAGAGACTTTGACGTTAATTTTATGGAAAAAAATAGTTTCGTCATTCGTACACTTAGAGGCGCTTTTTAATTTTGCATACCATAAACGCCGTAAATGCTTCAAGGACCGCGCTGCAATTAAAATACAGAAATCTCGTGATAAGGCCTCTGATTGTTAGAAAATAATACGAAAATTAATCAAAACTGTCCTTTAATTATCATAAATCTCAAAGCTATCATCATCATCACGTGTGTTACATTTCACAACCCAACACCAAGTATTTTGTCAAGAGATCTTATTCTAGCGGCCCATAGATGTGTCACCCCCCGTTCGTAACACTGCACGAATATACCCCGCACGTGCCACTCACTATTAACCCCTATTACCCGTGGCAAATTGTATAGACGAACCGAAAAATCCTAATCAACCGACAATTCCTACATCACTTTAGTTCTAAAATTAGGAAAAAATTACATGAAAAAGAAGTTCCCTTTCCCTAATCATTATGGTAAGATTCACACCAACCGGCCGGATCCGGCGGCATTTTACAATGCGGTAAAGAACATTGAAATCTATCAAGAGTAAATACAGTTCATATTTGCTCGCAAAGTTATCTCCGTCGGCATTCCGCGACACGTAGCGACGTGTCTCGTAAGTTCCATGCAAATATGAACTGTATTTGCTGTTGATAGATTTCAATGTTCTTTACCGCATTGTAAAATGCCGCCGAGTCCGGCCCGGTTGGTTTGAATCTTACCTATAATGTAGATGTCTTTAAGTTTCAAGTGAATCGGTGTTTTTAGCCAAAGCCTGTGGTTTCTATATCACTGTGACCTGAGATTTGGGTCGCGGGGGTGAAAAACTGTGACCCTGGACCGTAAAGGCTATTGCAGGAATATCGTGGATTTTAGTCAGTACGAATCAATTTGAGTACAACACAGTAACAAAAATCGTTTCGTGTTTGGTGCGTCCTAGACGTTCGCAAGTGTAAAAAATAAATGGCGTGTTTCCAATAAATACAATACCCTGGCACAATGTAGATCGTAACATAACCATTCCATTTTCGATAAAGTAACACCTTTATGTAACTCCACCCTGTTGTTGAGCCCCACCGAATGCGATTCGGGAAAGTTTCCGATGTTTACATGACTGTATGTTTTTGTTTTTACCCGAGCATGTGATGTGTAATACCTATTGGTATGTTATCCTATAATGTAGTATTTATTTCAGTGTTTAGCAGCATTCATCTTGAGATTTGAAGTCCAAAATATGTTATGTTCTCCATAAACATTAAATCAGTTTTTTTAGATCGAAACTATAAGGATTAGACCTACTAAGGCCTGCGTTAAAAAAATATGACGAAGACCCCTATTATAAAAGGTAGTGGTAGCTACGTCTCCTGCCCTAAGCCGCGACTGTTTGCGACATTTACCAAATGATAGGAACTTGGCCGAGCGCTACACTTGGTTACACCATTTGTAACAAAAGGCTTGGCGCGTGTGTATAAAACGTGCGGAATAAAACGGGTTAGTAGTTTCTGTGAAAGGCTTTGTTCATTGTTTGGGAGAAAAAGGAGGCGGTTTTCATAATTTAGAGGTTCTAAAATTAACGTGAATTTAGGTATGGTATTATATTATTTTTGCGTGTAGATTTTCCTCATGAATTAATTTCTCTATTATTCTTAATTTTAAGGCAGTTTTAACATTTGCTTACAACAATACCGTTAATTATACTTTGTTATATGAATCAAAAGTTAGCTGAACGAAGACATCATTAACAAAAGCGGAGCAAGACGTAATCAACTAAATAGCCTATTTCGCGCAAACATTGCTCAAAGAGTAACAACAATGCCTCGTACGAGAACATTTAACAAAGAAAATCGTCTGTTGCATCCCTTGCGTCGCACTGGGTAAAGGTCTTCACACATGACACAGACTCAACGCCAAGTTCAACTGACTCACCGCCAAGTTTATCTGACTCAACGCCATAATTATAATTACCAACTCTACTCACATTGAAGTGATCTTAATCCTGTGCTATTATTGTAGGGTTTTCAATGTTCACGTGTAAGATAGGTGTGTGTCATGGACCATGTGTGTTCGTTTAGGAATATGAGAAAGAGGTAAAGATCCGCACCTCTGTTAAAAATGAAAAATTGTCCGACCAGACGAATGTAGTGTCTTATGGGCTTAAAAATGCAGAAGAGGTATTACGGTATTTTTTCTAGGTTTGTTCTCTTCTCGCTTGGAAATTTAATACCTATCGTCAATAAGAACTTTTAACTCTTGTTCGAAATTTACTACCAATTATAAACTCATGGGCCAAGCTGAAATTCAACAAAATCTACCTTAAATAAAACGATAAAAAACTCACATTTTAATGCTTTACTGTGAGTCGAGCTGTAGGTATTGGGTCGGCGTTAAGTCTGAGTAATGTGCGAAAATCTTTACCCAGCCAGTCGTGAACACGCTTTTGAATCCGACGCTATTTCCTTCAGAATGCACTTCTTACCCGCCCGGAGCGGCGTCGCTAAAGACGGCTATTTCGGTACTAATCTTTACAGGTCTAGGTTTTTAGAACGAGAAGGTAAAAAGGGTTTTGTTGGGGACGTGAAACTGCTATTCTGTAACACGCTTTAAGGCTGATGGAGCAAGGTTGCTTTTTCGATGAACTGTGTCACTTTTTTTTTTAGTTTTATAGAACATAGATCGCGACGATAAATAAAGATTAAAGAGGTACAGAACTATGTTGAACGACAACAATCTTTATTAAAGGAATTATGGAGTTCTCTTCTAACAATTCTAATCAGCAATCAGGTACCACTCTGATATAGTTTTTTAACTCTTTGAAGAGGTTAAAACCTCCTGAATTAAGTTATGAAACTGTATAGCCCTGCTCTCTGTCGACAATTAAAAAATAAACCTCTTTGTATCCGAGGTATATTCGTTATTTCAGACGCATTTATAAATGAACAAAGCTTACTCTTTATACATTATCGTGGCTTTTCAGGAATGTAGGGGTTTTCAGAGGGGACGTTTTGAGGACACAACGTTTCAGCGGTGTGGGTCTGAAAGTGACGTGTTTATTACGGGAAGGGAACAAAGCCTGTAATTGTTTTACAACCAAAAGTCAGTCATAACGACTATTAAATATATATTATTTTGCATGAAAGCTGTGTTTTATAATTCGCTGGTTTATAGCATTGAAAAAACAAAGATATTTTTTCTAAAACAACCAAATAAATATAAAATAACTTTATTTTAGAAGTCGTTGACTCTGTTTTTTATTTCATTGACTATTGACTTTGTGCCACTGAAATTATGGGACCATCTGGGAAGTATACACTTTCAATTATTTTTCTCTAAATCCGTCTTTTTTTTTTAGGTGGTAAAATCATCAAATGAGTCCTCCCGCCCTAGGTCATTTCATTTCATTTTCATTTATTTCCAAACAATTTTTTTAATGTATCGAAAATGACTAAATTAAACACACATACAAAATTATTACGACTAATTGATACTGATTACAAAACAATCAACACAACATTTCACGCTAAACTACTACATTGCTACTTCAATTAACTCTTACTGACTAAAATCCACCCGTGTTCCTTCCTATGCCCTTTACGTTCCGGGGCCACGGTAACCTGGGTTAAGAAAAAACCCGCGACCCCAGCAGGCATTAGGCGCGAAACACGTCACGACACAGGTTTCCTGTCATAGCACCCCATCTAAATCCGTCTTAGAGAAATTAGGGAACACACATAAAAAAAAACGACGATTCTTTCCCTTTTTTCCAAGTCGAGTGAAAATGTTTGAAGGTAAAATAAACGTCTGAGGTACTTTATCTCTTCAATAACAAAGCTTGAAACTAGTGTCCGACCGAAACTGATTTTTCAGCCGAAACCGAAACCGAAACAGAACTTTCGGCCTTACTCTCAGTTTCGGCCGAAACCGAAACCGAAACTTATGAATACATTTAAATTTTCGATTATTTTCTAAAATTGTATGGTTTTTTTTTACATTTGTTAACACTTAAGCAAAAAGTGTATAATTATACAGGAATTACAGGATGACTGAAGACCGATTTTGTCGAAAACGAAAACTGCATCTGCATCATTGGATTTTAGAAAAATCAATAGTGATGGTCACGAATCGAAACCGCAGATTTTGAAAAAAAAACACACATTATTACACCATTCGATAGTGTTGCTAATAACGATCAAATTATGGAAATTAATATAATACTGCAGACTTATGGAAAAAATAGGTTTCTAAGAAATTGCTATTTTTCTATGTTATTTAACTTCTACTGAGCCATAATCTATATTTTCTGCCTTGACGATTGATAAGTTTAAATATATTTTATTATTACATGAATATACAAGACTTACTCTTGGCTGTAAACTCGAAAACATAACCTCAACTCACGATTAAATGAACGGTGGCGAACGGCGCCGGGCCCTGCCGTCAAGCAAGCACGTGTTGGCTACGAATGTTACCGAACGACACACGAAAATGCACGAACACTTGAGTTTCGTCAGGTTTCGGTTTCGGCAAAGTTTCGGCTATATTTTGGCCGAAACCGAAACTAGGGCCGAAACTAGATTTTTTGGCCGAAACCGGCCGAAACCGAAACCGAAACCGAAATTTCGGTCGGTCACTACTTGAAACCTACAAACACTTTTGTCGTAGCAAATGTGCTACGAAAGCGTAGCCGACGTAGCGATGAAATTTTACCGACGCTACGTCAAAGAAACTTCGAGAACACTGAAAAATATCTTCGTTTATTTTATTTTGGTGGTTGTTACTTTCCATTGTATCTTTCTATCGGTCATAAAATTTGTATTTTTTAGTTTTTATATTGACTATTATTACAAAACTTTTAAAAGATTATTTTAAAAGTTTTGTTGTTTTTTAAGTTTTACAATAGATGTGATTCACAGCATCAATAAAGTTCGATTCTAATTAGTTCGTCAGTTAAAGCTTTTTTTTTTTTTTAGCGTGGTAAAATCATCAAATGAGTCCTCCAACCCCGGGCAGGGCGGGAGGGACTGTCAGACTTCTACTGACTAAAATCCACGGTGTCTTTCATAGCCTGTTACGTTCCGGGGTTACGGTAAGGGAATAATCCCGCGACCCCGGCAGGCTTTGGCCCTCTGAGAGGGGGGCCCCGTCATTATGCTGACGCTCTTTGAGGCGCGCGTGGGACACAACGCGCCGTCGACCCGGGCATGGTCCTTGGTCGGGCAGCGGGTTGCCCTTTACTCGCTGCCCGCATGCCCGCGCCTACGGTGGCCGGAGATCATCAAGCGACGTCCGTCGCCGTGGGCGCCTACCACTGCGGCTAGGGCGGAGGGAGGACGCTGTCCTCTCTCGCTCGCGGCCCGCCTCCTCCTTAACGAGCATTACTGCCTCGCAGAAGGAGCTGACCGCTTCCCACTCCGTCTCGCCCCGCAGCATGGCCGCAACCAATGCCGGGCGCGAGAGGTCTCCGCCTATCGCAGCCGTGAGGACACGTCGGTGCTCCGCCCAAGCTGGGCAGTCTAGCACCGTATGCTCCACCGTGTCCTCCGGGCGATCTTCGCAGTGGTGACACCCAGGCGTCTCCTCCTTTCGCATCAGACACAGGTACCTCCCGAAACTTCCGTGTCCGGTGAGGACCTGCGTCAAGCGGTAGGTCAGGACGACCATGACTTCTCTCCAGCCACTCCTCAAAGAGGGGTCTTACCGCAGCAATTGCGGCGTGCCCGGCCTTCGGTCGCGACAGTCGTTCCTTTCATACTGCCCTGAGATCGCGCCGGAGCTCTTCCCGCCGCGCCTCGACTTCTCGAGGCAGCGGGGTCACGCCCCGGCGCTGCGCCTCCACGCGCCACTCATAGACGCGCTGGAGGGCAGTCGCCTCCACATCCCAAGGCAGCAATCCGGCAAGGAGGTTGGCCGACTCGCCGGCAATCGTGCGGTATCCCCGGATCATTCGGATAGCCATGACCCTCTGGCATGCGACCAGCTTCTGTGGTCGCGTCCGGATGCTCAGGGCCCACACAGGGGCCCCGTAGAAGGCCATGGACCGCACGACACCAGCGTACAGCCTACGGCAGGAAGCGTTGGGCCCGCTGAGATTGGGCAGCAGTCGCCTGAGGGCGGCTGCTGTACGGTTCAGCTTTGGGGCCAAACTCAGGAAATGCTCCCTGAAGTTCCACCGGCTGTCGTCAGTTAAAGCTTAGAAAAATAATGTTTTTTTTGGTAATCTAGAATATTTACAAATAAAAAGCATTGAAATTCGAGAGCGAGGGCTCGCGACGACGTCAGAACTAATAAGAATGCATATCTTCGTCAATTTTGGCTTACGTACGACTAACGAGTAATAAAAAAAACAGTTCAAAGTTTTTTACTAATCTTACTTACGTACTAAGCAGGCCCTATAGCCAAACCGCAAGCGACACACGCTAACGTTCAGCAGTCGCTAATACATTTTCAACTTTATACCCCATTGCATAAACTTGAAAATCTATCAAAGATTACAGATCGTTTTCGTTTGTTTCATTGGCTATTGCTTAGCGGTCTTTACTAGATTAACAACTTTATGCGGTGGGGTATTTAATAAAGTTAAAATGTATTAGCGACTGCTGAACGTTAACGATTGTCGCTTGCTATTTGGCTACAGGCTCTGATAGTTTTTCAGTCATCTTGCCTATATTTTCACTCTACGACAATCATGTCCAATTTACAAGACTTTGTTGAATATAATAACAATATTTGTGGTACTTATTAAATGTTTTTGTAGCTGGTTTCCTGTGAAGTTCCGAGTAATCTCGACTTTTTGTAAGGACTTCTACGAAACGCGTAAATTATAAATTAGACAAGATATTTACTTGCTATGATTAAAAAGCAATCTTGAAGGAGAAACATAAACAAAGAAATAACAATTTCATGTACTTAACAACATTTTATTTCATTATTATTTTTTAGGAACACAAAACATTATTACACTTCGGAATTCCTGGTAACGTATTCACGAAATTTTAGGTCGGTATATAATTGAGAATCGCCTGGTGTTATTCTCTAAGTATGCAGAATTTTGTGCAAGGGCTCATGCACCTAAGTACAATCGACCAAGTTGAATCATGGCCCATATTGACAATAAATCGTTTGAATCCGTCAAATTGATTAAAGTCAAAATCATTCCATGAATATGTTTGTTTACGCGAAATCGGACCTAATTGCATTTGAATGTCTGTAAGATAAAAATTACTGTATACACTCAACAAAAATAATCGTCGCGACTCCACTCCGCTCCGCTCCGCTCCACTCCACTCCGCTTCGCTCCACTCCACTCCACTCCGCTTCGCTCCACTCCACTCCGCTCCGCTCCACTCCCCTCCACTCTTTGAGCTCTAGCACCCGTTCGCAACGCGCGATAAGGAACTTCGATCCAAAAAGTGTCGTGAAAACTTTTCGTAAGAATTTTTTCCGTCTAGCCCCCTTTCACAACGCGCGTTAAGGAACTTCGTTCCAATAAGCTTATGGTGGGTCATGAACTCATGATTAAACTTTGTCGATTGTACAAAAGCGAATGGCGGTGCGGTGGCGGCACGGTCACCGGTGGCGGCGCGGCGTATTTCCCTTTCCGTGTTCAACTGGCGACACCGGTCTCGCGAAATCCACACGCTTTTGTTTTACTACGGAATCCTACGATCCCGTGTTCAATTCGCGTCAACTGAGCACGCCTTTGTGATCAAGTGGCGCTGGGTAAGGTTTAACAAAACCGTGTGCAGTTGAACTAAAGCCTAAATGCTATCTCAACTAGTTTTGAATGCACTGGCGTTATAAATAAAAGTATGCTTATACGATAATATTATACGTAGTTTTATGAGCGAGCGAAGCGAGCTCGGGACTCGCTGGCACCCCGACTCGGACAATTTAGGTTAGGTCCACGAAGAGGATGGCGGGGTCTGAAAGACCCCGCCATCCTCTTCGTGGTTATTTTTTTTTAAACCACCCGGAAGTAGGAGCCCCGCGAAGCGGGGCTCCGTCGACCTGCTACTCTACTATTTTATTTATAATATAGTAATTTTACTGTCGACTAAAAACTAACTGAAACAATTTAATCGAGAAAATTTAAACACACCTATAGAGTGAGTAAGTAAGCTAGTGAATGAACTCTATGTAGGTACCTACTCATGTTTATTAAAGTTTCTAAAATATAGGTATCTATTTGTATCTATTTTATTTATTTATTAATTTTGATCGAAACAATTAATAAAAAAAACACAATAACCGAGAGTTTAGTAAGATGTAGAGGGCGCTCGTACACACTGTTTTGTAAAACTTCTTTTAACGTTGCTTGATCGCAAAAGCGTGCTCAGTTGACGCGAATTGAACACGGGATCGTAGGATTCCGTAGTAAAACAAAAGCGTGTTGATTTCGCAAGACCGATGTCGCCAGTTGAACACGGAAAGGGAATAGTACAGTCAAATTAGGTCATTTTTTAATAAAGATTGGAATAAATTCTCTGGAGAGACAAAAACATTTCTGATGATTTTGTATGAGTCAAAGATCAAGTTTAAAAAACAAATTTCATTTACCCCCCCTACGGAAGGGGGTGAAAACAGTTTTTTTTTTTTTATTTGGTTATAACTTACCAGAGAATACAGGTGTACTGAGCGTAATTTTTTAAATGCTTTAGTACACCTCAATCTACATGATTACATTTTATTTATTTTAATCGGACCAACGCAGTGCCAGAAAAAAAAGAAAAACTAAGAATATTTTTTTTTGGTCTTTGCGGCCTCGGGAAAAACTGTGTAGTTTTGTAAACTGAGGAAAGGGATATACATTTAGACCTAAATACATTATTGATTTAGAACCCTAGTGTGACATTTACGGAAATTAGTTTTTCACGCTTTTCTGCCGCTGTACTTCGGGGGAAATTTTGATTGCTTCAAAATCATCACAATCATAATTAATTTGGTTTCCTTTATATTTGCACCCTATAAAAAATTAGAATTTTTTTTAGGAACATACATTTTTTTAGTATTTTAGTGATAGTCAAAGAGCAATTATCCTATGGAAGTGACAAGCAAGCGACACGGAATAATAATAAACTGACAAGAAGTGACAAGCGTCGTCGTAACGTATGCGCGTTGTGGGATGTGTTTTACGAGGAAGGAGTACTTTCTGATTGTGTAAGTAATAGTATACAAACCAAAAGATTTTTTATAATACAAAAGCAGCTTGTTAAACGAAACAAAAAACGGCAGTGGCCTCCAAGTAGGGCTTGCAAGAACCGGTTCTTTTTAAAAACCGGTACCGAAGTTTCGGTACTGGACATGGACCTGGGATTCCCCGGGAAATTCGGTACATACCGGAAAATCCCGGGATTGTTAAAGCAATCCTGTACCGGTTCTTCGTCCCGTAGTCCCGGTACTTTCGATACTTTTGGTACTTATTATTTTCCTCCTTTATTTCAGTGTAATGTTACAAATCATATCCAATAAACTATTTTTTTACAATATTTTTGATATAAAACATTTTATTTAAAAAAATGAGAATTTCATAAACAAAAACTAATCAGCAATGTAAGTGAGGGGTCAGTTATGATGATGATTATGATTCATTTACTGCAGCACTTTCATTTTGGAGAGAATAACTTTAATCATGCTCCGATTTTGTGTATTTAATTATTACATATTTGGTTTATTAATCTCTAAAAAGCTTTCACATTCTTTTAAATTATTATATTCAAAAGTTACTTTTATATCAAAGTAAAAAAATACATGTGGCACTCGGAGATTGCGAAAAGCTACCTTTTTTTCCACTTCACTCGCTTGGAAGGATTCTATTTATTCGCGCGTTTTGCGTGCAAAATGGAGTTTACTCTAACAAAAAACGCGCAAAACTCCATTTTGCGCGCTAGAGCGCAAAGATTTTTTCAAAATTCGGACTAAATATCTTGTAGTCAATTATTTTCTTCACTGGCAGGCGAGGCGCAGAGCCACTCCCACTGCATTTTCTCGCTTAGTGAGGTGAAAAGTAGTGTGTTGCATTCGCAAGCAAAGTTTTTCCGCATCTAGCTATGCTCTCTCTCTTGAAAAGTTCGTCACACTCAGTTTTCAATCCTACTTGGATTGAAAACTGAGCGTAGAAAAATTTTCGCGCCAACTATCAACTTTGCAGCCTTGCATAAAAAACAACTATTTTATTTTTAAAGAAAACTAGCAAACCCGTCGAACTCCGTTTTGCCACCAGTCTTTGCTATAAACCTCACGGATCCCGAGACCTTTCTAACGAAAGCAAAACCGTTGAAATCGGTTCGTGCGTTCTGGAGTTATAGCGTCAGGAAAGAAAACTCGACTTATTTTTATATAGTAGATTAAAATGTTTGTGATGCACTACTGTTATATAGAACTTCTTTGTTGCAGGAGAATTTTATAAGTAGGTTTCATTGTGAAAACTCCTTTTGTAGCTAGCGGTTTAGAATTAGTAAGATAAAGGAAATTGTTTTTATGACGGATATTTTTATGATTACCGAGATCTGCCGAACTGAAACGACGTTAGACGATTCGTGGTGTCAGGCATTTTCGTTAGGTTTTTGTTGGGAATGTCTTGATTTGGTCACTGCACCGTGCCGTGGTCAGAGCCCGCGATAAAAGCTATGCAATAGCTTAAAAAAGCATTTAAATTCGGTTCCTTGAGATTATGTTCTGATGATTATTGTCAATTATAGATTTACGCACAAAACAAATGTTTTATGAACTACTCCATCCCACCCACATTTGTAATGAATTCATTGTTCAACTGATTTAGATAATTTTATGTAGTGTGCACGCACTCGTGCCTTTCATACATTAAGTTAATAGTGACATTTGTACGTGGGTACCGAAAAAAACCGAATTTCCCGGGAAATCCCGGTTCCATGTCCCAGTACCGAAACTTCGGTGCCGGTTTTAAAAAAGTCCCGGTTCGGCAACCCCTAATTTAAACGCAGCCCAGCAGTATCTTCTCCACTCAGTAAACCTTCACGACAAACAATGCAATACACTTCATAATCTATTTTTCACATTTATTGAACACAGCCACTTTTAACAGACTTTTTCTGTTAAATAAAATAAAAAAGAGGAGATGATAGTAAAAAATGAATTTGCGTAGAGCACGGATCGCTTCTTGCCACAACAATGATGAACAATGGGGATGGCAACTCAAAGCTGATCGTAGATGGCGCTGCGATAGTTGGTCCCTACGTCTACCTTGTACAAAAAAACAAACAAGATTATTTGTTATAAAAATTGAGTATAAATACAAAACAAATATGGAAAATTATTCGTCCATGCAAGTAATATATAATAAAAGAAGAATTAAGACGCCGCGGCGCATCTACAAGAGGAAAAAAGTGATTTAATTGAGTGGTTATACATTTGATTTTACCGTAATACATCCACAATTACTTGTAGTTGAGGTTTCAATTTTTGAGTTTAGGTATGTTTTACCTGTCCTCTCCTTTATCAAGAATATAATGCTGGTTTTGACTTTCTATTTTGATAAAATATCATTATGTTTTAAGTCAGTAATTTTAACCTTTTTTTCTATTTAGATTCGAGAAATATCACAATATATTTAATTTCTTAACACCACAACTATTACAAAACTCGTTCCAGGTGATAATTCTTCGATTTTCGAGCGATGCAATACTGGTACTTAACCTCCAAAAGAAAAGTAGATATTATTTTGAAAAGTGTATTCCATCATTTTTACAGCTTATTACACAACATCTAGTCATTTTACATCAATAAATGGTTTTTTTTCTGAAAATTCCTTTGATTTTACAGTTCTTTGGGGACCAAACTGTCATTTTCACTTTGACACTTGCCTTCCCCATTGAACATGCATGGGTGTCCTCGCCCCCGCCCCACCGCGCCGCCTCCCGCTTAGACCCCGCGTAGGCCTTACGAACGCCACGAGGCGAGTATGTATCCACGTTAACTCTACATAAACTTCCAGTTATATATTTCTTATTTTTATTAGGTGCGAATGTAGTATATTTAGAGTACATTGTATATTAAAAAAAACATGACTACAATAATTTACCCCGAAGTACAATTACAAATATTGTAAAATGCCGGTTTCCTAGCGGTGCAAAAGGGTGCTAATGTAACTAGGTGGGTGCAAAAAGAAAAGGGTGCTTATTATGAGTTTGCACCATCAGACTAATTTCCCTTGAGGCGCAAATTAAAAATAATAATTTATTAGCGTTTCTTACACCTTACACTTTTTTAGTGAAAAGTAATTATCCACCAACGGGGTATCTACATATAACTAAACATACCAAAATAAGTTATTAATGAAATTTCAAAATTTTGGGACTTTTATGATAATACCTAATATTAAACGATGTTCCGTACATAACAGGAATAGTGCAAACTAAGAGAAAACTTATATTCATGTCTTCTAATGATTCCACAAAAAATTACAACTACACGAGTTCCTTCCAATCTTTTTGCTAATTTGACTGTACTAGAAATACGCGGCGGCGCGATGGCGGCGTCAACGTGTACATGAGCGCAAACGTTACACAGTGTCGAAAGTACAGCTTTGTATTCTCTAAGCTGCTGACAGCGACAGGTGGTGACACTATCTCAAGGATCTGTTTCGATGACCGGCTCGTCGTTGTTTTTTAGAGAATAGCAAAGCTTATCATACTACATGGTACAATATACCTACAACGCGAAGAATACACTTTCACATTTAAAGATTCGCTCAATACCCAATGTCTCTAACCAGATAGGTTCGGGATCGCGGTACGGTCTAAGGAAGTTATTGTGAATCTGGAACGAGTAGGACAATTGTGGGTGGATTTTAGTCAGTACGAGTCTGATTGTCCCTTTCACATCTCGAGGACTCATTGGGCGATTTTAACCCCTAATAAAAACAGCTCGTTTATTCTTAAAACAGAAAGTACGTCAAAATTCTTCATTAGAGAATTCGGTTCATCTGTACTGGTTTTGCATACAAAGTGAAAATGATGAGGCGGCAAATATACACATGCTATATTTCAACCTCCTATACAATCAGCGATGAAGCTACCACGTAAAGTCGGAATGATTACACTTCTCGGTGAAGTAAAATGGAACTTTAGAAGAGTAATAATAATACGCGCACTGATTGTAAAGGTTATAGAGAAAGGTTCTAGATAAGAAAACAGGGAGTGAGAAAACTTTATGAGGAAGCAAATAAAATGACACTTAATCCGGAAACATATTATTTAACACGCCACGCGACGCAACGTGTCGACACCCGATGTGCAGTGAGCGCGTGTCGTCGCGTCGGGTGTTCATAGTGTGATTCTGATCAGCCGGCTTAAAGCCGGAAACACATTATTAACACCCCACGCCACCCGATGAAACGTGATACGTGTTGGGTCAAATCAAATGTATTGTTTTCTATGACCAGAATCAAACTATGAACACCCGAAGCGACGACATGCGCTCACTGCAAATCGGGTGTTGACACGATGCGTCGCGTGGCGTGTTATATAATGTGTTTCCGGCTTTATTCTTTAACGCATTGAAGCAAATACCAACTGACTTTTAACATTTATTAACAAATGCCTGTATTATATGAAAGAATTATTTTTGACTTTGACATAAAGAACCTTGTAACAAATCTACCAAATTAATTCATTACATTTCAAAGCATCGAAATATTTGTAGCAGCGTGCCTATTGAGCACCCACATCACAACAATAATTGGACCCTATTGGCATCAATTGGTCACAAATCCAGACTCTATGACTGTGACAAAAGAATCCCTGATGGACAAACCCACTAACACTTTAAACTTTTTATAAAAAAAACCCTGTTTCCGTCCACAGAGTGCGACCGCACATTCGTGAGTCGCGGCGGGACGAGCAACGGCACCTTCCACGCGCCCGAGCTGCTGAACCCCAACAACCAAACGCGCCAGTGCCTGTACACCTTCCTGGCGGCGCCGGGCCAACGCGTGCTCGTCGAGTTCCGTACCTTCGACCTAAGGGGGAAGCCACCAGAGTAAGTCACACTTTATACCTCTTAAAACTTCAGCTATAGCACTCAAGGGGCGTTTACATGGATACATTTTTAGGTAGCCTGCGCCTTGCCCAGTCCCATCACTTCCAACAAGGTGGAGTAAAAAGACGCAAAAAAGATTGTCCTGAAAACACAATGTCGCGAAAATCTACTGTTGCGAATATCGACTTCGCGAATAACCGACACGTGTAAATGCCCCATAATAGTTATAGTACTGAAAGTTATCGTATCGTAAAACGGGGTTGAATAGGGTCACAGGTGTGAAACGGTCTCATAATGATGAAGAATTATTCAATAAATAAAATAGAGTACTTGTTGGTATCATAATATATGAATTCAATGTTAAAACCCCTTTCAAAGCTTTGTCCCGAATCAACCCTACGAGTCCCCTCGCTATGGACTGTACTAAAAGTTACAGCACCAATCTTAGTATAAAAAGAGTAAACGCCATAATTATTTATTTGTTTCACAATTTTAATCTTGAAACCATTCTTATTCGGCTAAGAGTCAGCATCCAAGTTTATTAATTAAAATCTTAAAGAAAGTCACAAGCAACCGCCAAAGGTTATGGATCAAAATTAGGATTGAGATACATTATTAATTTCTGACGTAAGATCAGTGTTATTTCAACAGTAATGCAAAATTGGAGGCTATGTATTATAAAGGTATGAATAATGATGAATTGTATTTAGAAGACTGCTTTATGGGGAGAATACGAAATAATAAAATCATCAATTTAAAGAGACGACGAACAATTATACAATTTTACCATGATCTACTTTTTGTGCACCATTCGTGGCCAACATCCTGGGAAGTGCGTGACAATTAATCCAACATATATAATTAAGGTTTATTCAACCATAGAATCAAAACGTTGTGAGATAGAAACGTTAATTCCCGTAAAATCACTAAACGACAACCTCTTCGAATGAATTTATAACAAAACTTTAGTTATAGAGGTTTAGAACTTGGAGTATTTCCAATCAGGAACTTCAACAAACTAAATCAAATAAACCGCTTCCTACAACATCTGTTTAGAAGTACAGTCAACAAAACAAATACGTAAGGGAACAGTGTATAAGACGGGGACGCGGGGTATGATGGGAAAACACACTTTAAGCAAACTTAGCGCTACGTTAGAGTATGTTACTAACTAAGCGCAAGCGCCAACAGGACGCCATTTGTCAATGATCGCGAGCAAATGACGTCCGCGTCCTGTTAGCGCTTGCGCTACGTTAAGCGCCATTTAGACGGAGCAAGAACTCGTATGCGAGTTTCACTACATTGCGGCATTTGTTTCATTATCTGAATTTGTTCTACCTATAAATTCCGCAATGTAACGCAACTCGCGTTCGAGTTCTTGCATCGTTTAAATGAGGCTTAAGTGTTGTGTTAAGTTTGCCCTATGTGTGTGTATCCTCGTTACACCTCGCGTGTCTTATACACTTTTCCTCTACAGCTAAAATTCATTATCAAAACCCCTTCAGTATGAATGGTGATATACTTTGGGTCACCTTTATGTTGACTGTGAGAGAAACTTTTACTTGTGTCCAATACGCCCCAGCGAGCAAATGTGCCAATTGATACCATCAGTCATATAATTTAATAAAAGTTTTGAATATTGACAAAGATAAAACGCAACAAAACTCGAAAGTCGGCTCGTGACGCAACACGCCCCTAAAATTTTACGACACCAAAACGTATTATGAATTTGAAAAGCCTTTTAATTCCGACAATTTTTATCGTCAAATCAGGATATTGAGGGGCAGCCGAAGAAAAAGGGAAGATTTTTAAACAGTAAATATCTGTTTTAATCATACAGTTCCTTCTGGGGGACATATTTGATGACTTTATCATTACAAAAAAAAAGATATTAATATCTCATCTATGTATGTACTTCTTTGTTACCCGTACCAACATAACACCGATCATAGCACGTTGTTATTTGACTTTATCGCTCACTTTTCTTGTTGTTTTCCAGTGGAGCCGCTGTGGGAGAGCTGCCAGCGTGAGTACATCCATCCTTTTCACCCTTTCCTCATTTCTCGAGACACAAACATGTTTTCTACCAATGCCTTTATTTATGGCCATTAGTACACACTTAGAAATTAGGTCAAACTTTTCCGGGGAAACCTTGACTGGATAAAGTTCCCTTGATGTATTTCGGTGAATTCGAAATATTCGCTCTGTTGATGAATTGGTGATCTAATAAAAAGTTAAGTTTTAATGTTACTGATCTAATATTAAATGCAGTCAAGTTTAAATGTTAGAAAGTTTCGACGTCATACCGAGTTGATTCTTGATTAGTATAGTGTAGTTAACTGTCAATATAATCAATTGTAGTAATTTAACTTATAATAAATATACACTAATTGAATATTAACGAACAGCATTTTTTGCTGTAGTGAGGTGAAAAGTTGTGGTTGCGCTAGGTAGAAAATTTACTCTCCATCTCGTAAATTTGAAACCCTCGCTTCGCTCAGGATTGTATATTTGAACCAGTCGTTTCACTCATAGTTCAATCGTAGTTCAGTATTTGAGACGTAAAGTAAACTGGAACTTTGACAATTTTCAAAGAAAAAAATAGTTCTGTCTTCGCACACCAGAGGCGCTGTTCCATTTTTTCATACAAAAACGCTGTAAATACTGGAAAGACGCTGTAAAGTAAAAGAGTGAAAATTCGTGCTAAGGGTACAGGTTTTAATACAACCTAGCCCGAAAGTTGCGGGCCGCAACTTTGCTTAACAAATAACTTTCCTCATCAAATTCATCATATATACGTTCATAATCCATCGAACAGAAAATGAACTGTCATAATTCCCGATCCAGATGCAACCACGAGTCAATGGACATCTACTCGGAGATGGCTTCGCTGGAGGCAGGCGAGCTGGTCAACTCGGCGTTCGGCGGGAGGTACTGCGGGCCCATCCCCCCGCGCCGCCGCGTCTCCCTGCACCGAGCCGTCGCACTCTCCTTCTTTACAGACAAAATGTACACACCGCCCACGCTGTTCACAGGAACCTACCAGTTCATCAACGCAAGTGAGTAAGAGGAACCAAGGACCAAAGATCCAAAGATCCAAAGGTCCTTTTTTGGTATTTTTGTTAGATTAGAAAAAAAAGATTTAGAAAAAGAGAAGAAGGGAATTCTTAGGCGCTGGATACACAGAAAAAACGTAAGACGAAGACGGGGCGCGAATGTTTGCCTTTACAGCGTCCCTTTCATACAAAATGTATGGAAGCGTCTGCGCCTCTTCTGTCTAGCCACGATAGACTTGCCAAGAAATCGCTTTTATTATTTATTTGGTTTTTGTTTTTAAGTTGCAGGGCTCTATAGTAAGAAAGAGATAAAGAAAATTATGTTTATTTGCAGTACAATTCCTTGAAACAAAACATAGATACTTTTTAACGTAAAATTGAAGACCCTGTGTTTTCATTTAAGAGATTTATGACAGTGATCCAACGTATTAAATTAGTATTTTTCCTAGTACTTACTCAATTTGATGGGCAAGCAAAACCATTTTGATAATGTAAAATTAATGGAAATATTCGCTCCAGCAAAATACCAATCTATGAAACATAATTAGATAAAGAAACAAGACCGAAGTGCCCGTCAAAGTTAGCCGTCCCGTGTAACTAATGCCCAACAGTTGGAACTGCCAGAAGTTCTTTAGTCCTTCATTTCTGATCTATTAGTAGTGGTACATTTAAAAACAACTCCCAACTTTCAAGGCACTTACTTACTCTGGAAGTAACCTTAACCACTTCCCTGTCCGATGAGTCACATGTGACTCACGACCATTGTTTATCTATTGTGTCTGCTGCGCGGACAGTGAAAGTGTTAAGTATGAAGTCCAGGGTAGAAGATAATTTTGCAATATTGGAGAGAGTAGCTACCTATGTATATTGATATATCTACTATATTTGTAGTGGACGTCGATAACTAGGTGCGGTAGCTAGTCGGTACTGATCGGTGTAAGGAAAACTTGTATTATGAAACCTGTACGGCAAATCTGCCGTCTCAAACCGTGAGTACGTATTATGTACGAGCTCAAAAGATACATGGGACCTTAGAGACGGTTTTAGGGTATGTACTTTTTTGCACGAAGATTAATTAAAGGGGTAGAAATTAGAAGAGCAAAGAAGCCGCGGTAAAAAGCAAATTATTATCTAATTCGCTATGATCGAACTTGGTGGAGACCACAGAAATATGCGGAGACTCTCAAAACGATCGCAGCGAGCGATGCGGAATGATGCGATGCGATGAAATAATTCGAGACACTCAGGAGTGATGTGCATCAAGTTTATGTGACCCACAGGCTATCTATGTACTTTCATTTGTTTTTTTATTCATTTCTAATGATATAGTAGCCGAAAATGTTTAACAAAACAACTAGTCTGGTCATAGAAAGTTCCGAAATAATGTAGTCACTAAGAGGCACTGTCATCACGCAAACAGTGGATAATGAATTGTGTCATTTTCATCTGTGAACAGCGGAATTCGAAGTGGGCACCCCAGTACCCAACACATTGTGCTCGTTCGTGATAGAGGCGAGCAAGCGCAAGACGGGCTTCCTGCTGTCGCCGACGTACCCGGGCATCTACCCGAAGGACATGGTCTGCAACTACCTGTTCCAAGGACAGCCCGGACAGAGGATACGGCTCGAGTTCAGAGACTTCGATCTGTTTTTCGGCGGGCCTCAGTGAGTAATAATCTTATTTTGTTTCTGTAATTTTTGAACCTAATCTTTTTTTTGCGTTAGAACTTCGTCTTCATCAGCATGTCAATTTAACCGAGTCGAAAGTCTATTTTTCTTAATATATCTAAGAAGTTGTTAGTTCATTCATTTAGTGCTTAGTCAAAATAAAACCCGTTTTCTCTACCTTTTTCATTGAGACAGACCCACCACACTCTCAAACCATTGCAACTCCTAAAAGCCAGAATCAACAGTGGCAACCACCGAGACATTGAACCTGAACAAAACTTCAGAGAATGAATTTAAATGTCTTGCATTCCCGGAACTAAGCAAATCAGAAAAGAATATCTAAAATACGTAACTTCCACTTTTCTATACCAGTTTTTTTAGCGTGGTAAAATCACCAAATGAGTCCTCCCACCCTCCACTGTCAGACTTTTACTGACTTAAATCCACGGTGTCCTTCAATAGCCCTTTATGTTCCGGGGTCACGATAAGGAAATAATCCCGCGACCCCGGCAGGCTTTGGCCCTCTGACCCGGCCCCGTAATTATGCTGACGCTCTTTGAGGCGCACGTGGGACACAACGCGCCGTCGTCGACCCGGGTATGGTCCATGGTCGGGCAGCGAGTTGCCCTTTACTCGCTGCGCGCATGCCAACACTTTTCTTTATCTTGTCGAAAAATGTGTATGAAGTGTTTTGTAATGACAATGATGTATTTTATATGCAGCTGTCCATTCGACTGGGTGCGCGTGTACGACGGGCCCGACAACACGTCGGCAGTGATCGGCACGTACTGCGGCCAGCAGCGGAACCTGGTGCTATACTCCAGCGACGAGCGCCTCCTCGTCACCTTCTTCACGCTGCCCAGGGCCGCCAGCACGCAGAACCGCGGCTTTAAGGGTATCTTCGAGTTTTCAGAGAGTTTTGTTAAGTTAGGTAAGTGGAATGTTGCAACAGTATTTTTGATTTTGTAGCCAAAGAAAATGTTCACGGTTATGGATTAAGAGCTGGAAGTCTCAAGAACCTTGCATAACAAAACTTTAATAATTGCATTGTGCGGTGCACATGGCCAGAAAGTACAAAGGTTTGAGAGAAAGGGGAGGCCTTTTCCAAAGGCAAAAACCCAGCAATGGTTAAAAATGGGATAGAACATGGAGAATTTCTGGGAAATGATTTTTAACTACTTTATTATTTTTTTCTACTGGGATAAAATGAACGTTCCTTGCAATTTAACTGCACCTGGTACAAGAAAAATACTGATCGTGTTCATATTACACATAATATGAAATTTTATGCTATTTAACTATCAAAACATGTCTCATGGGACTCTTCTTAACTAAATTACTGTCCAACTTAAGTTATAACAACAATCTATTGAATGAACACATCGAAAACTTTGTGATTTATTACATTTTTACTTTGTACAAAGAGTTTTTCCCTTACCCAAGGAACTCGTGGCGGAAAGTTTTTCTATTACTTTAGACTATTGCTTTTTAGATCGAAGTAACATGGGACAAGAGCATGATTTGAGCAGTACCTACTTGACTATAAACTGCTGATGGCCTACGATGAACTCTTAACGCGATCGAGTTTAGGCTGTGGGAAAAAGATGGCGCTAGACGACTTGTATAGCTCCGTTTCTTTCCTGCAGCCTAAACCTTATCGCGTTAAGAGGTCGTGGTAAGGCCCCTGTGCTGCGTGTTGAGGGTTCAAACCCCGAAACGAAAAACATTTTTGTATGGCATACGGGTGGTTGGTAAGAGTACTTTGTATAAGTCAGTTATCGCACTAAAAAATGTTAAAAAGGCAAGAAGGCTGCCCAATACATGGCTCGAGCAGACACTCGCGCCAGGCATACACTAACTTCTCGAGCAATTGCTCAAGCAGTCAGAGTATGTATGGAGACTGCTTAGCCGCACTCAGAGCCCAAGGCATTACGACTATTCGGGCAGTTCTATATATCGCTACTGACTGCTTCAAGCAGTCGGTGTATTGCCGGTGTTAAGATAATGATGACGATGCTGATCTTTGGTTTCAGATTTTATAAGTAAACACGACGCCGAGCACATTAGGGGCTCCGAGTGCGACCAGAAGATTCTTAGTAAAAAGGAATCAACGGGTTTCGTGTACCATCCAAATTATCCATTCCCCTATATACAAAAAGTTGTTTGTAGGTAAGTGTGTTGCTTGATTCATAGTTAAGTTATGGTTCAACCGGACTGCATACTGACAAATATCCTGTTACGTATGCAAAGTTAACTCAAGTCAAGTCAGAAATAATAGAACATCCAGATCTGTCATCTAATGTTCTACTCGTCCAGGTGATATTTTTCCGAAGTGAATTGAGGACACCGTCTACTGTTATTTTCTGATTAATTTTATTGCGGGATCCAAGTCTGTTAATTTCACTATAAGACTTTATGAAACTTCATTGCCTCGATAATTTCTGGTGGAACTCTGGCTTTTTAGAACGACGGGAATAGTGTGGCGGGATGGTCCCATCTAGAGTCCAGTTCGGTCGAATCAACTGCGGCTTAAACATATATCTTTTTTTTCAGAGTACTAAAGTAATAACGCGTTATTTCTTTTCCAGATATTTTATATATGGTATGCAAGATTCACAGAATTTGGAAAGGGTTCGATTAGAGTTTCAGAACTTTTCTATACCGAAGGGCGACAATCCGAAACCGGAGTAAGTTCAAACAAACATTCCACTTATGTTGCTTTATTTCCTTTGTGTTTTCCTTATTCCTGAAATTCGAAACTTCCTGATTTATGCGTGTTTCCGTGTTTTCTGTTCCTAATGATGTTATTTTGGAATCTGCTATCTATGTTTCCACTGGTGGCTTTACTTTATGTTTAGGAGTTCCAGATTAAAAACATGTTCATTTCGAAAATTCACATCACTAAAAGTATTACGAAAGATTAATATTTTTATGATATCAGGGCAAGTACCAGGTCCAACATAGTTTGTTTAATTTATGGTTTTAAATAGTGACTGTGGCCCTGGGAGATTAATGGCGATTCAAGGAACAGCCGCTTTTACCCCATAAAAGTGTGTGAAGTAATTTGTTTTTGATATCCATTACTCCATTAAAAAAATGTTTCTAATGACAGGCACAATGACCCTTTTAAAAGTTTCTTGTCAAGAAAAACTAAGATGTCTATGTTTTTTTTTCAGTTCATGTCCAGATGGTTACCTGAAGGTATACCTGCGCGGTCAGGAGGCGACGGACTCATACGACAAGCATGACGCAGAGCTTTGCGGGGAGGGGGCAGGTGGGAACCCGCCCTTTCCCCCGCCCCTCCTCTCCGATGGACCCCGCCTTGTCATGGTCTTCAGCTCAGGAGAACTGCAGGGCAGGGGGTTCAAAGCCAAGTATACTTTCGAGACTGGTGAGTGACAGTAAAAGGGGATTTAGTACTTATGCTACCTTTTTGGGAATAAGATCCAACTGGACTTTGCATGATCAAGTAAGAATTAACAAAGACTTAAGCAACTTAATACGAACAGAAGTCTTCCAGAAAATAATGGTCATATAGAAGACTAGTTTTCTGAACGCGTGCAGTTCTTTTTGTTTTTGAACTGAGAGTTTGATTTACTGTATCCAACCAATATGCGTGAGAGTCACGGGCAACTGATGGAAGCAAGTAGAGGATTGTCGTTCGGAGAGGCAGTCTTTGTTCAGTTGTGGACATCTTCTGGCTGATGAGGATCAGTAGATCTTAGCCGTGCCCCTGGTTAAATCTATTCCATTCTTGAAACTACCTTGTTCCAGAATATCGAGTGCCAGGCACAGCGGCGCCGGGCGGCGAGTGTGCGTTCACCTACCGAAGCGAGGCGAAGAAGAGGGGCGAGTTCAACTCCCCCCGCTACCCTTCGAACTACCCCTCGCATACCAACTGCACCTACACGCTGGCGGCCACCCCCAGTGAACAGGTCACCGTAGTGTTCGATCACTTTAAAGTGAGGGCTGATGCCTGGAATGCTACGGCTGGCGTGTATAGGTGAGTTCAAATTTCCAAATCAAGTAACGAAAATGGAAACTCGTCTTTGGAGTCGAATGAAATAGTTTTATGTTTGAAGTTCATATTAGATGAAAAAAGGAACTATTGCTTCAGGGATATCGACTTTATAGTCCCTCTCCACGTGTAAAAGGTCAAAGTGCAAAGTGATACATTTTTTTTTTACCTGGTATAGTCATGAAATGAGTCCCAGGGCAGGACGGAAGGGACTGTCAGACTGTCACCATAAAGTCGGATCTGGACCCAACGATGTTGAAACATGGACATTTTTTCAGTGGTGCGACATGCAGTGAAGACTGGGTAGAAGCGTGGTGGGTGGGCCGCGAGGGCGCGCGGGTCCCCCTGGGCCGCTGGTGCGGGCTGGCCACGCCGGGGCCCATGCACTCGCCGCGCGGGGCCACCGGCCTCGTCATCGCGCTGCACACTGATGCTGAGGCCGTCGCCTCCGGCTTCAAAGCTAGATATATTTTTGAGGTAAATGTAATGTTCAGTATTTACTGAACTACTTTCTTAATGTTCTTGTATATTTCTCTTGTAGCTTAATTGAACAAAAATGCAGAAGAATGTTTTCCCGGAAGATTGAAATAAAAAAAGTCAGTATGAGATTAGAGATTAAGAGGCACAAGATTTCCAAAATGATGAGGAATAGAAATAAAATATTTTTTGCAAAATGGGTAGGAGGGTTACAAAGTTAGGATAAGGAGCGAGGGCTGGCCAAGGTGGACCTTGTGAAGGTCAAGAATGCGTTGAATGAAGATCAGTCAATGAGGCTTATTTAAATTAGCAGATTAGTTTCGACTGAAATTTTCATTACTATCTTGTTGGATGCTAAGAGTTACCAACAAATTATTAACCTGTGTATCTACCTGAGAGCAGTGGTGGCCTAGTGGTAATCGGTCCCGACTTACGAATTGTAGGTCGTGGGTTCGAACCCCGCCAGGCGCATTACTTGGTGTAAATTATTTCTTCACCACTGCCACAGTCCACTGCTCTCAAAACGGTGAAGGAAAACATCGTGAGGAAACCGGCATGTCCTAGAACCAAAAATTCGAAGACATGTGACATCTACCAACCCGCACGGGGCCCGAGCGGTGGATTATGGTCCACTCCCTCTCACAGAGAGGAGGCCTGTGTCCCAGCAGTGGGAACATTGTAGGCTGATGATGATGATGATCTACCTGAGATACACAGGTTAATTTGTTAGTAACTCCTCATTTACTTCCCAATTTTCAGCCTGCGAAGTCGATATTCGGCGACTGCGGCGGCAACATGTCCGGCGCGGAGTGGGGCGTCATCACGTCCCCCAACTTCCCGCAGAACTACGAGCAGCCCAAGAACGGCCCGGCGTCCAGGGTCTGCAACTGGTTCGTCACGGCGCGCCCCGGGAAGAGACTCTTGCTCAATTTTGAATACTTCGCTGTCGAGGGACATCTTACTGGTGAGTGGTTCACTTATCAGCTGGCAGAGACAGGGTGAGGAATCCTCGGGATAAGGCTTTGGCGTACATTGCGATAGGCATCTGTCCAGAAGTTGATAGGCAGATGATGATGATGTCAGTTTTTGTGAACATCTTTCAATTGTTAAAGGAAGTGGATATAACGTTATATTAACCTCTTATCAAGAATTAATAATTAAGTATCATTGGATTCTTGTAGCTAAATTAAAATACTGGTTTGAATCTTTTCTTGGCCTATGCCTCAGAAGTGAAAACATTTTACTTGTATGAGCATTTCGCCATGCTTATCTTTAATTTACATAATTTGGTTGTATATTCCAGAGCGCGGATGTCCGGCGGCAGTGCTCCGGCTGTGGTACGAGAGCCCGGGCCCTCCACTCGAGCTGTGCGGGGAGAAGGCGCCAACGGACCGCTGGCAGTACCTCTCCTCATCCAACTCGATACGGCTGTCGTGAGTCTTCCCTATTCTTTGCACTTTTACGACCAACATAACTTGATAGATCAAAGTATCTCTGTTTACTGAAAGAAATGGTAGATACCTAATTATTTCACCGCGTCTTAAGTTATATTGGTCAAACTAAGTGTTTTACACGAACATGATTTGTAAATATTTAAAATAAGAGGAAAAAAAGAAAATATGGACAGTCATGTAAAAATGGTTTCTGCTTCTTTCAAAACCATCTGTTTTTTACAATTGGCAAGACACAAGCACAATTTCATTCTCAAATAAACATAACTGAAGCAAATCAACTCAATGTTCCAAGGTCATCACAGCACACTTTATCAACTGGTACGCACCAGCGAGGTTTAATCCTTCATATATAAAAGCTTGAAAAACTTGCACATTTTGGTGTTAGAGCACTGTTTCCGCTTGATCAGGTTTATAATAGCGGATAAGGCGGTGGGCGCGATGGGGTGGCGCGCCGTGTGGACGGAGGTGACGGTGGGAGAGGGCGGCGCGTGCGCGGACGGCGCGCTGGACTGCGGCGGCGCCTGCCTGCCGCCCGCCGCGCCCTGCTCCGGCCTGCAGCACTGCGCGCTCATGCCCGACACCAAGCCTACACACTGTTAGTATGCACCGCTTCTATTCATAGACGCGGATGATCCGACGCGGACGATCCGACGCGGTTGATCTGCCATGGTTCGACGTGATTCAAAAATTGACGTCGATGAATAATTACTCGAATGTTAACAGTAGACATTATTCTTTTAATCTCGTACATATCTAATGACTTTCTCTTCTAGGTGTCTGATGAAACCTCCTCGTCTTCATTATGTTTTAACTTAGATATACGACTAAGTCTAAATTGAATAAGCTAAAACTTTTTCCAAATTTTTAATTGATTTCGAAGACACTGTATATTACGATTGGCACTTTACCGCACTTTGCATTTCCACTTGATAAATGTATCTACACCGTTGCATTTTGTCGTTGCATTTAGGGGTTACAAATTAATCGAGTCTATATAAATTATAACTATGATAATGTAGCTTGTTGAGAATACTTACGGAGTAAGCAGTATATGGACTACTGACTATTGTTTGACGGGCTTCTATTTTTGCTTAGCACACTCACCTGTTGTGTTTAATAGGCGAAAAATATCGAGTAGAATGTCTCAGATCTAAAATGCTTGTCAAATTATTTTGCATACTTTTTCCGGCTCACTACACTTGAAAATACTTCAATAAACACTCATAAAATGGAATCCATTTTTTGTCCTTGGAGTATCATGTGGCTAATATGATAAAAAATGAATTAATAAGTCTGAGTCGAACTCATAAAATTCGCTGCAGAGATATTCTACTCGTAACTTTAATGATGCCTGAAGCACCCGATACGCTGATATAAATGACCACATACGACTATGTTGCTAGACGAAGCTTGTCGTACATTCGCTGCTTACTCCTGCTTTTATCTTCTAAATCGTTGTAAAATATTGTATTCTAAACACTGTAGCACTGTTAACTAATTTAACTCTAAACAAATACAATAATGTTATGTTCACTGTACTTTCTCAGTATACTGATGGTTCAATGCAATCTTTGTCTCTAAGGATGTTATACATGTACTCTAGGGTCCTAGGTGTTTAGACACTTTCAAACGATAAATAATATAATTGTTGGTGAATTAGCAGAATATATTGAATATGTTGCAAAGATTACAGACTTTTTCATTTACATACCAAGGCTCCCCTTAGTATAATTTAAATCTAACTACTTAAATGTTCTTCACGTTAACTCATTCTTGCATCCATAACTTCTACTCCATTTAAATACTCTTTTTATTATTTTACTTTCTTCAAATACTGTGATGACTCAGGAGAGTTGCATCTCTGATCTGTCCTAAGTCTAAATTTTTGTTATAATTATGTTTTTGATCGTTTGCGTGTTGATAATAAATTGTTGAAATTGATAAAGTAGTCACTCCAATGGGACAAAGCTTGCATTGAGTCATCGCACTATGGGGCCTGGGGTACCTCGACAACTGTTTCTATAACAGAGCACTTTCTGGTGGAGTACTAATGTTAATTCGTCTTTCCGTATATCCTGTTACTGTTGAGACTCGGGATATTTTCTGTTCGTTGAGCGTTGCGAATGATTGTGCAATGTCTGTGGTCACAAGTATTCCACCAGAGAGTGTAGAGTGGGGCCCCTTGGGTCTGACGGCGCGGTGTGCGCAGGCGGCGCGGCGCCGGGGCGGTTGGCGGCGCGCGCCGCTCTGGTCGCGCTGTCGCTTGTGCTCGCCGCCCCGCACTGACCGGGCGCTGCGCACGTGAGTCTATACTACACCCGAGCCCTCTCACGCCTCGCTGCTCCAACCTCCCAACTCCTGTGTCCATTCTCATTGCCGCTTTGGATAAGAGGGAAAACAGACAGTCGCCAAATACCTACTTTAACTAGATTCTGCAACCTTTTATGCCTGAATTCATTAAATTCAAGAAAAGAAAGCACTTTAGAAATCATCTTCATCAAAATTGAAAAAGAAAAGATGATGATTTCAAAATAAAAATCCACACTGTGTCACAATTTCACAAGTAACTCGCGAATGTATTTGATCTCTAATGTCGACATAAAATATACGGGTTGATGACTAGATAAATAAAACCTAGTGTCTGTTTTCTACTCCGCAACGCTATTTTTACTAAGTAGGTATAAAAGGAAAATGAACTTCGCAGTACCTGCCTAGACGCAGTAACAGTAAAGGATGAGCAAATAATCTATTTGTAGACAGGTAACACAGCTTATTGATATTTATGTATTCTAATGTATTTTTGTTGCGGCCTTTGTAAACACTGATTAAGTAACTATAGGCGATTTTTGTAGAAATTCGAGTGTTTCTTCCGCTATGCTTTGTCATGTGCTATTTCGGATCAGGATTAATTTATTGCCTTCTTGCCCCCACACGCTGCATTCTCTTGTAAGATTAACCTGTACAATGCGCCATTTGTCCCAAATGGACAGCTATTACACAAGAGTAACTTTAGACTGCTTGTGGCTTGAACAACCAATTTATAGTTTGACCCTACGAGCCGCAAGCGTAAAATGAATGGAAATTCTGGGAAATCAACACTTGCTATTTCTACAATCACTCCATGATGACTGCGAAAAATTAGGCAGTGAAATAAATTAAAGGCAATCAATTATATCCAAGACCAGTTCACCACACATCACTCTGTGCTTCCCTATCTAACTTTTATAATATTTTCTATAAATCGTAAAAGTCTGCATGTTGTAAAACTGTCTACCTAAAATAACAAGTAAAAAGAATAAAGTTAAAACCTAAACTAAAAGAATAGCTTCACAATATTCATTGATACATCTTTGTAAACAGTAACGTGTCGACTTTGATCGAAATGTTATTAACACTCAGTTTATGATGTTGTAGGTCAAAAAGGAGTTAAAATTAACGTTATCTACACAACAACAATATATTATCATATAAATTCTTATTGATGCCCTTTCGCAAAACAATGTGATAATCCTGCTATTATCTTTCGTGGCAAAATATTTATTTCTTAACAAAATTGTTTATCCGTGAATATTGTAAAGCTTCCTGAAAACAGAATTTACCTAAAAGGGCCGAGAGGTCGACTCCACCCAGTCTCTATCAAAGGCAGATCGTATAATTTATGAGCTCCAAGTTCTAATAAGAATCTACTTTCTCCCCCAAAGGAAATTTAGGTATTTTCAATGAACAGTAACAGGACCATTTAAAACGGGTGAGCTTATGCCACTAACAGGACCTAGGTCCATGCTTCCAGGCTGCTCCTGAACAATTCGTCACAGCAAAATAGTGCTTAAGAACGTCGAATTTTTGGACGATGACACTCAAGCATTCTATTGCTTCGCTTATTCTAAGAGCTTTAGAGTCGAAACTGAAAGCGATCAGTACATTTTAACCCTGTTCAATATTATTTAGTTTCAATGACAGGTCCTGAACGCCATTATGGTACATCTCAGCTTCAGTTTCATTAGTGTAATCTGCTCAAATTTACAGAGCTCCAAGAGTCTTATTGCGAGTGTAATTAGAACTAGAGATAAGTTCATATTATTCTTTAAATTATACGATCTGGCTTCTCCCTATACACCGTCGAGCCAAGCATTCAAGATCCAGCAACAGCTCCTAGCCTCGAGAGGTTGGTCGGGGAGTCGAGCTCGCGAGTCCGGACGAGGTTGTAGGCGTGACGTATTCGTAGGCGGCGAGAGTGCAGTGACAGGCGCGTCGAGCGGCCTGGCGTGGTGGTGGGCCGTGTGCGGCGGCGGCGGCGGCGCGGTGGCGCTGGGCGCGTGGTGGGCGCGGCGTCGCCGGGCGCGGGCGGCGCGCGTGCGCAGGCCACCGCCGCCCCCGCGCCCGCCGCCGCTCGCGCGCCGCGCCCCCGCCGCCCGACTGGCCGCGCCTCCCGCGCTCCCCGACACCGTATGACGACGCGCCCGCGCCGCAACGGCGACACACGCACCACTAAATAGTTGATTACACGACTTTAACGTACTCTTTGTTTTATTGTTCAATTAAGTGGAGAACTTGCCTCAGATATTTTGAGGTTGGTCCCAGTCCCAATTTCGCAAAATACGAATATAATGAATTCCAAGCCACACAAACACTTAAAACTGGTGAAAATAGGCCTAGCACAGTAAACTACACTGGACAGACGTCGGTTACATTTCGAGTTTTCGGCGGCATAATCTTCTACTATATAAAAATAAGTCAGGTTTTCCTTCCTGACGCTATAACTACAGAACGCACGAACCGATTTCCACGGTTTTGCATTCGTTGGAAAGGTCTCGGGCTCCGTGAGGTTTATACCAATGGAAATTCAAGAAATTCACAAAGGCAAAGTTCGAAAATCACGCGGACGAAGTCCCGGGCGTACTGCTAGTATTTTATTCCTTCCTAAATATTTATCTGAAAGCTTTATTTTGTGATTTATGTACCTATTTTTCTTGGTATTCAGCGTACGTTCCTGGTCGAATCACAATAATTGGCTCCCTTATCTGTCCAATAGCTAGCTACTCACTAATCTTGAACAATATTATTTTTATCCTTCAAAGTTTCAATTGAAATATTCCGAATATTATGAAGTAAGAAACACACCTCTAGCAGGAAGCATCAGTTATGTTTAATTCATTCAAAAAATCCTTTGGAGAAGTTTGGTGCATCGCATGGCGTAGGCGATATCTTTAAAACACGTAGTCACGCGTAGCACTCAAGAGCTCGCGTAGCATCTACGCTGCGTAGCCAATAGGCCAGCCCTTCGTAGCTCGTAGCGATCAAGGGCTTCGTAGCACTGCTGTAGTAGCCGCGTAGGCGTGTGCGTGCAAGGGCCTCGTAGCGCCGTAGCTACGTAATAGTTCGCTCAGGATAATTGCGTGCCGCAGATTTTGTACGTTTGTTATTGTACGAAAATGTTGTGACGTCGGGTTGTTCAAAACTCGATGGTACAGTTAACTAAGTACTTAGCGCTTTATGTTAGTTTTTGTCAGATTATTTTAGTTTTTGCACCGGGATTTTTTACCGATTGGCCAGTTTCATCTTTGAAAATCTTTTTTCTTAAATTATAACGACACAATACAAAACTGTAAACAACTATTCATTAAGACGTCGGTGATTTGGTTTTTAATATTATTGTTTTGTACCTTGTCCAGAAGGCGCGAATATGCCGCTAAACGTTTTGCTCGAACTCATTCGCGCGTTAGCGAGATACTAGGCAACAGCGCTCAGGCTCAAAATGTCCACTTCCCAAAATGTCCACCGGTTGCAAAACGTCCATTTCCCAAAATGTCCACTTCCCATAATGTCCACTTCCCAGAATGTCCACTTTCCAAAATGTCCATTTCCCAAAATGTCCACTTCCCGAAACGTCCATTTCCCAAAATGTCCACTTCCCTACGACAGCGCCTAACTGCTACTACTTAAAACTGAGAATATGAGTATATTTTTTTTTAACTTTACAAAACATTTTTTCAGTGTTTTTTTTTTTTTTTTTTTTGGATTTCAAATTCAAATAGATTATTACTTATTACTTAATATTAATTTTGAATAGATATTATTAAATAACAAGTTAACTAAACATTTTTCAATGTTTTTTTTTTCTTCTTTTTTTTTTTTTGGATTTCAAATTCAAATAGATTGTTATTTATTAATATTAATTTTGAATAGATATTATTAAATAACAACTTAACTAAACATTTTTCAATGTTTTTTTTTCTTTTTTTTTTTTTTGATTTCAAATTCAAATAGATTGTTATTTATTAATATTAATTTTGAATAGATACTATTAAATAACAACTTAACTAAACATTTTTCAATGTTTTTTTTTTCTATTTTTTTCTTTTTTTTTGGATTTCAAATTCAAATAGATTGTTATTTATTAATATTAAATTTGAATAGATATTGATATTGATATTTTTATAGGGAAAATATTGACAGCTGATTTTCATCTTTTACTCGAATTTGATTTACAGTTCCTGATTCAAATTATGAAATGCACCAAAAAGGATCCATATAAATTTATGATATGAAATCTGAATCATATGAAAAATGTTTAGTTAAGTTGTTATTTAATAGTATCTATTCAAAATTAATATTAATAAATAACAATCTATTTGAATTTGAAATCAAAAAAAAAAGAAAAAAAAAAAAGTAATAAATAACAATCTATTTGAATTTGAAATCAAAAAAAAAAAAAGAAAAAAAAACATTGAAAAATGTTTAGTTAAGTTGTTATTTAATAATATCTATTCAAAATTAATATTTTGAATTTGAAATCCAAAAAAAAAAAGAAGAAAAAAAAAAAGATTGAAAAATGTTTAGTTAACTTGTTATTTAATAATATCTATTCAAAATTAATATTAATAAGTAATAATCTATTTGAATTTGAAATCCAAAAAAAAAAAAAAAACATTGAAAAAATGTTTTGTAAAGTTAAAAAAAATATACTCATATTCTCAGTTTTAAGTAGTAGCAGTTAGGCGCTGTCGTAGGGAAGTGGACATTTTGGGAAATGGACGTTTCGGGAAGTGGACATTTTGGGAAATGGACATTTTGGAAAGTGGACATTCTGGGAAATGGACATTATGGGAAGTGGACATTTTGGGAAATGGACGTTTTGCAACCGGTGGACATTTTGGGAAGTGGACATTTTGAGCCTGAGCGGGCAACAGTACGTTGCGTACACAAGCAACGCGCGTGTTCAAAATTTGGGTGTATATCGCGAGTAGTAGAGCAAACTTAACGCGCGCATACTGTACCTAAGTGATGCTCGAGACGCCTTGCGTCCAGTTAAAGCGCGAACTCCAAAAAGAGAGGGTAAGTGCAGAGGACAAATTCGTCCCCAAATGTTCGCGCATTGGTACACTCCTGGACACAACGGTCGCGCGTTGGTACGCTCCTGGACGCAACGGTCGTGCGTTGGTACGCTCCTGGACGCAACGGTCGTGCGTTGGTACGCTCCTAGACGCAACGGTCGCGCGTTGGTACGCTTCTGGACGCAACGGTCGTGCGTTGGTACGCTCCTGGACGCAACGGTCGCGCGCTGGTACACTCCTGGACGCAACGGTCGCATCAAATGAGTCCTTCCGCCCCACCCAGGGCGGGAGGACATTTGGTGATTTTAACAGCTAAAAAAAAAAAGACACCCTCAGGGGTGTAGGTTCGATACTCGGCTTCGAAAATTTACCCCCGCAGACAATCATCGGTTAGAGTAGAGCTAGAAACTAGAAACAAGCGAGTAGAGTGTGTAGTTCTGATGCTATCGCTCAGCTACAAGCGAGTCCGTCATACGACCATTATTACAATGAAGTTTCACACGCACATGACCACTCGTCACATCACTGTGTGGACATATAAATACGTGGCAACAATAGGTACTGCGCCGCGAACTGGCGATTTTGCTGCCGCTCGTGGAGACGGCCCCTTACGAAGATCCTTTTGTTTATTTGCTACATTTTTGTCAACAAGTAATTTCCCTGTATTCCCGTACGCCATTTTCCCGTTAAAGGGGACAAAGGGAATGTTTTATTACTTCCCGTTCTCCCCGTTATATACTTGTAATTTACTGTAATTTCGGAGCGACACAGAGGTCGGTTATTCAGATTTGAAAAGACAAAGGAAACAAGCAGATAATAAGGCAAACACAGTTTTGCAAATTTATTCCACATATTAAACTGATACAAGATTGATACAAGTCGAGTTCTAACAGTATGGACATGCTATGTGGTCGAATACAAAAAAAAAAAGTTTAGTACAGCAATAAACATTACAGAAATCCTGAACTTTACAATACTACTGCCTCACACTAATGTATTTTAAGGGAAATATGTAATAAAAATAAAGCAAAAAAAACTAAAGCAGGAACACAGTCGGGAAATGTTCGAGTACAGGGGGTGGTTTTATTTTAGCCGTAATCGCTAGTCGTCGGAGAGTTCAATTCATTCAAGAATCCGATTAAATTCATTCAAGTATCCTAAGTTGTAAGTATGTCAAAAAACAACAGTCAAACTCCTTACAATATAATAATTACTGCTAAAATACACATCACATCGCAAAATGCGTTCACAGGAATAAAATATATCGAATAACATGTATTAAAAAAAAACAGACAGTCGACGGGTCCGCGACCCGAGCGCACGGTCGCAAACAGGCAACCGCGGCCGCACGCTCCCCTCAAATAAAGTATATATTAAATATATATACGGCTAATACGACAGTGAAAAACATAAGCATAACGGGAAACTTACAATCGAAACATTTCATAACGTCCTACTTTAAGATTTTTTCGGATCGATGCGATACAAAATCGAAAACTCGAAAATCAAATAAAAAAACACATATATAGAAAAAAGTAGAGCGATCCTCTCGGCACGCAGCGAGGACCGGACTTGAACGTATTTTCCGCGGGCCGCGAGCGCGCGCGCGCAGCGACCGGTGCCTCCCCTGCGCAGCTTGTAGTACCTCCAAGCAGGGGCCGGCCCCCCGCGGCGCCCGCGCCCGCCCCCCCGCGCCCGCTAGCTGGCCAGCGGCTGCTGCGCCAGCGCGCCGCCGCCCAGCCCGCGCCCGCGCCGCACCCGCCCGCGCCCACCCGCCGCTTGCACTCCCCCCCGACGTTCTGGTGGCCCCCGTCGTGTTTACGTTTACCTGCCGCACAAACAAACAAACCGATGTACACCATCTCTAGCAAGTCGAGCTCTTTCTTCCGTAGAGTTGGAATTACGGATGAAGAACTTCGGCACAAAAACAAAGTAACTGAGGGCTGGACTGATGAGGTTATTTATTATAGGAAGGGTGATATGGAGTAGGATATTCATTACGAATTTGGATTTAGAATTTGACTTTGCGGCCAGATTAACGAAGATGAAGACTACACAACGCAGACTGACTTCAGTGACAGGGAGGCACCTACAGGTCTTCCACAAACTTCGAAAGGTAACAATGGACTCGTCACTCGATCGAGCTCTACAATTTTGGTCAAGTTTGTGGTAGCCCTAGGTCTAGTACGGACTAAGGACCGATATAGGAGATGGATAGTTACCGATATAAATTGTATCGAAATCCAGATTACACGCAAACCATCAAACATGCTGAAATAAAAGGAAAGGTTTCAGGATATTAGATAACAGGGGCAACGAGGTCGACCGAGATAGAGTCCAATGCCATATATTCGTAATTTTGAATTTTGTGGTAGGAAAGGTAAAAGAAGAGGAATAATAAAAAAATATTGTAAGAAATGTGTTCATGTCCAGTAAATGTGTTGAGAGATTTTACTGTTTTATTTGATTAAACCATTCTGGATCGGAGTGTTTTCGTCCAAGAGATTAGGTCTCTAGCGCACAATCGTTAGAAGCTTCATACTACATGAGCTAGCAGTCGCCTTGTGAGGATAAGTATTTGTTAGACTGAGAATATACTAAAACAAAAACTGAATAATCGTAAATTCACAATCCAAGATTCATTCACAATGACTTTTTTAGAAGTGATGGATATGAGGAACAGGGTGTAAAGTTCCTTATAATTCACAGCAAATGTGGGATCATAGTGTGGGGATGTGTATTATGTATGATGGCGAGATATAGTTGTTATAATCTGAGGATCTAAAATGCCACCCAAACAGAATCATAATAAAAATATGATAAATTTCATAAAAGGGAATATTCTATTATTGAAGTAATAGAAAAACCCTCTGATCATACAAGAAAGTAATCTAGTTTGGCAGTGAGCTACCGGCAGATATACAGTAATCAGATATGGTGATGTCACTAACAAAAGGGGTGAGTGTTCTCTGATGCTTAACCACGGTGGTCGGTTAGTGTAAGAAACTAATCTAGAAAACGTGTGTGGACATGTCCAGTAAGTGTAGCGGGTGTATAGTGTGCGGGTGTGGGATACTGACCTGGTAAACTTGGCTTGGCGCGGGGATTGCCACGCATGGCGCTGGGCGTGCGGCGGCCACGCGCGACGCGGCGCGCACCACCACGGGCCCCAGCCGCGGGCGCCGCCGCCGCCGCGCGCCGCGCCCATCGCCCGCCCGTCCCACATGACCCAGCCTGCTGACGGACTTCGGTCACTACCCACCACACCACCCCACCCGACTTCCGCGCCCGACCCCGGAATTGCTCCCCTACGACTTACGAGAACCATACCGTGCTAACAGAGCATTGTGGCAACATGTTCATATAATTGTGGTCGAATATGGGTCAATGCACACAGAGACGCGACACTGCGCGCACATTTCAATAGAGCGACTCAAAATCTAACTTTATTTACTACACGAAAAGATACACACTTCATCGATGATCGCTACGCAGCGCGGCGCCGCGCGCACCTTTTAATAGGAACTCGAAATTTTACTTTAAGTATTTACCACACAAAAAGATATACAATTCCAGTATTATTTATACGTCACGTTGCGTCTCGGTGTCAGCTGACCCTAACCATAATTGTACAAAAGTGGCGCCTTAGGGCAAGCACGCACTGCGATTTCAAATCGCATACCGAAATGTGTGCCAATTGAAAACTAAGAACACAAATTCGTAGGGAACGTTCCAAAGTACGACGCGGAAGAGGGTGGTCAAATGGTGCTAATAAAGAAACAACGACCGATTTCTGTTACATGTACTTAATGCTTATTGAGTTTTGTTAAATGTAAGCTGAAATAAAAACCTAAGCACATAATAGACCTTATACTTGGCGTTTAAAATAAATAAGCAGATCTAATACTAACATGCACGAATTTTCAAGTTTACTGATTTTCTAATTTGATTACATAATTAGCTTCTACCATGTGCTTAGGTTTAAATTGCAATCACGTTCACTTCAAACACAGAAGTCGGTCCAAAATATATAAAAAATAAACAGGTACTCTAATCATTCCAACTATAAACCTTTTAACTGTAAAATTACTTGGAAGAATGTTGCACTAATTTGATACGTTTATGGTTGAAAAAATTATTATCATGCTGCAGAATATTTCGCTATTGCAATACAATGTAACTAGATCAAATTACCAAATAAATATCATTACTTTTCACTAAAATATATGTAAATATACAACTCACAAACGTTGTTTAAATGGGGCAAACGTTTATTGTAAAAGTATTTTATTAAGTTTTAATCAACGTCTGCGAGTCTATAAAATATCAACATATACATTGTGGCTTTCGAGATAAAAGTACCTGTGATGAGCTCACATCAATCATGGTTAGTGCCAACGTCACAAGCATTGTTACGAAAAATTAACACTTTTACCATGGAACGCCACACAATACCAGCTCGACCAATACAATGTAAAAGTAATGAAACAATCAGGTACCTACTGAAGCTTTATAAGTAGACTTTCATCCAACATGAATTTAATAAATGCATTCTAGGATAGGGTGACCAAAATCGCTATTTACTTTGCCAACTCGACACTTAATATTATTAAAAATAATAAAATCTATAAATTCTACGAATAAACACTAATTTGAGACATCGTCTAATATATCTAATACCGACACGACATCCACTAAACATCAAAATAATAATTTGGAATAAGATGAGCGCCCATCGGCGGTACCTGAATGCCTCCGGTTAGATCGTAGTAAAGCGAGTTGGGCCCGAGACCGAGCTCGTCGTCCTGAGTGAGGCATTTACCAAGCGGGTCAGTAAGTCTTCTCAACATATTCTCTACCTCGTTACAACAACGAGAAATATTACAACATTACTCGGGCGTTCCAAAGCTTCGGGGGCACGCTACGTTCCTCGCCTACGGGATGGGTGCGGGTGGCCAAGCTCGAGCGTGTTATCGGTTAGTGACAAGCGAAGCAAAGCTCTACATGGGGGTGACAAGCGCGGCGGAATGACTTTAAGCGGTGCAAATGTGAAATGGCAACTGAAAACAACAGTACAGATGAGACGGGCATGTTAGTCGGAGTGGCCGCAGCCATATAGACCTGATGGTGAGATCGGCCGACGGCCACCCCGCGCCCACTAACACTTTTCCCGGCAATCAGTGACAAGTCGGAGGCCCCGCCCGCCCAGTGCAATCACCACCGTCAGGCCTACACACTACCGTCTTTACCGAGTCACTAACTCCGTTCGAGGATGGGATTAAACAAAAAATAAAAATAAAACAGTAGATGATAAAAATTTGGCAAATCAAAATCGATAGAACAATAATGAGTACAGCGACTAGTGACTAGTAAATAAGAGTGATACATTAGTGAGTGTGTGTGGGACCCACCGGTTGCGGTCTGTTGGGAGGCTGGCGGACGGCGGACGGTTGCGGTGGCCCCGCGTAATCAAAATAGAACTCATCGTACCGGTAAAATGGCTCATTGTAGCCACCTCGGTAATCACCGTACCCGTAATAGTCGTAATCATAATCTATAAACACACAACACAGGCCTTTTAGAGGCTAAGCTAAACTAACTCTAACTTACAAGCTACCGATGTCGGCTGGCGCATAGCGAGCCTCCACGACACTCGTACCGGGAAAAGATTAACATGCTGTTGTCACGTTTACACGGGGTACAGTACAGGTATGGTATGGTACAGCACACGGGTTAAATCCAACACCTCTGCTCCTCCTGCGGTCTGAGCCGACTGCAGCTCTCCGTTATCGACACAAACAACATGCATCGTGAATGTCTAACTGTTCATGTCCACTGTATGATGAATTAAATTGTAAGTATTATTCTAATTGAGATAATGACTGTATGCTGGTTGTAACGACCCACCACCGGAACCTGCCTAAGCGTCGTTCACGCGCTCGGGCCGCGGACGTTGCCGCGCCTGAGCACTCACATTGACTTCAGATTGTAGCATGCACTGTCTGTTAATTAATATTGTTATTACACTTTAGATGGACGATGTGTGGGCTACACGATTCTTTGACAGATCAAAACTTTTCCGAAACCATGCATCGACCTATTCCTAGCTGTCATTAATAACTAGCTTAAGTAGTAGCGTTAATGAACATGTATTGAGGCCTTAACGATACACTATAGATAGAAAACTCCCAAAGTGGTAGTATTATTGGAGGCTGGCAACATTGGCGGGGAAGTCCCGGTGTGAGTGTATAGTAGCGGCCATCTTGTTAGTAAGGGACAGTAGCGGATTGTGCGAGTGTGCGCGTGGAGACCACACCGTGTTCACATCTCTGTTTCTTGTGAGGGAGGGTGGGAGCTAGGCGGAGGGAAGTGGTCGATTGTTTGTACTACATATATTTATATTTATATATGTGGCGTTACATCCAATGATGCCGCGGTTCAGTTGTACGGTCAATGTGTCTATTTCCCTTCACCTATCTCTGTGTGCTGTCACGTTGTACTGTATAGTGGTACACTGGAGGCTCGGTAGTCAACTTAATTACGTTTCCCCCTCCAACTTAAATTTTGTGTCAAAAATTATTGTGTTTTAAATTCAAATACAGGAAAACAAACCAAGATTTAAAACTAATTCAAAATTCTACTAAAGTTTTCTCAAAATAAATTTGCTTGGTGTGGCCTTAATGAGTGCACCGAGCGTCCCCGTGCCGCTCCGTGTGGTGTGGTGTGTGTGGTGTGGTGCGTGTGACGTCATACTGACCGTAGTCGCCGCGCGCCTGCGGCGGGCGCGGCTGCGGCTGCGGCGTGCGCCCGCGCAGCACCGGCGAGCAGCTGCACCAATCGAATCTGACAGTTAACACCCGACGTTACATACATCGTGAACGTGCCTAGCCAGCCTCGGTAAACGCTCAAACTTTCCCAGCGGCGCTTGTACATAGTTATGGATTAACGAACGCTAAAACGAAGATAGCGAACTTTCTCATCACTTTTCGTGATTATAAAATATTATGACGTAATTAAAATAAAAGTGTAATTCTGTTCATGTTGTTTCCATTTAACGCTATCTCCGTTTATGCGTTGTCTGTCCCGGACTACACCTTTAGTAGCTCATTTCATATGACGCATTTATGAGTACCCAAACAAGTTACTGTAATGAAAACAATATTGAACGTGATTCTCAGATTATGGAGACTTCAATGACCACTCTTGTAAAAAAATACAGCCTCTTCGTGGGGCCCTAAGGTCGCACAACATTTTAATATAAATGTTGAATACTGGCAACATTATTTTATTTGTGCGAAATGTTGCCAGTTCCACATAAAAATATTTTTCTGAATGTTGCTGAACTTTCGTTCCTTGAATCGAAGCTGCTGCTATATGCAATGAGCCACCAGTGGTAGTGATATGTAGTAACCATCACCAACTTGAAGGAAACCAGTGTACAAGCGCACGTTACCATCAATTTTTATTTCCATTCAATACTTAAATCAGTGTTCATTTTATTTTTATCGGATTTGATGAGAGTTGATAACTTAAAAATATTAGGGAAAAAGTAGATTTAGTCTGCGCGCAAGTCCTAGCAATCGTCTGAGACTACATACGACTAAATATCATGTAGTCTGCGCCAAGAATGAAGTTCTGCGGAAAATCTGTGTACTTTTTTTTAATGCAATGTGATGTAATGACATACGACACTAGAGACTAGCGACGCGTCAAAAGGAGTCGAATTTCGTCATTTCGGAGACCTCAAGCTACACTAGCGCCTCTAGCGGCGATTTTTTTGTCTTACATTTGAGGATAATTATACGTTCTAGTATTGAACAGATTTGATAATTGAATGGATTTAAATATTGATGGTAGGGCTTCGCATCATGCATTAGGCCCGGTATCCACCAAAGCGGAGAGGAGAGATGTGTTTGAATAACCAATCAGATGTCCACGTCTCCTCTCCGCTTAGCTTCAGTTGACATCTGTTGACTTCTGATTGGTTATTCAGACACATCTCCTCTCCTCTCCGCTTTGGTGGATACCGGGCCTTACTCAGTTGTTGATTATTACTCGTACAGTTAGCGTCAGAGAAAAGTAACCATCTTTCG